>CM053563.1:43928203-44125327 GCA_028646485.1 Cryptoprocta ferox
CATGAGATGCCCAACATCATCAGTCACCTGGGAAAAGAGCAGAAAAAGGTGAGCAGCTTACCACGTCAGTTGCCGGGGTGAGGGGACAATGTACTGCAGTCACAAGTGTGGGCTCTGGAGTCGGTTCAACTTGGTGCAAATCCTGGCTCTGACACTTCTCTCTACATGTGACCGTGGCAAGATAACTTAAGTTTGCTAAACTTCAGTTTCCTTGGCTTTAAAAAACAAAAACAAACAGTGAGGGGAATAATAATGTTGCTTAAAATTGTGTAAGTTAACTAAATACTTCTAGTGGCTGGGACACAGTAATCATTCATTAAATGGTAGATGCCGTCATTATAACTATTAGTATTATTGTCTATTCCAGCAGCAACAGGCATAGGGAGTGAAGCCTACCACAGCGTGAACCTTTCCAGGTCTTACTTGTTCTCCAGAGCTAGCTATTCCCCTGGGACACCTTTACCTTCAGCACTAGACGGTGCTGCTCCGGCCTCTTCTGAGCCAGAGCAGGACACCTAAGGAAGGAGAAAGGCTGGCTGGTAGGGAATCAGACAGGGTGGGAGTGCCAGTGTCAGCCTGGCACCCATGCTGCATGTACCCAGGCAATGCTAACAGAGAGAAGGAACTCCTTGAGACAGCCAAAGACCCTCCGCTAACCCCTTTCCTCTGCCTTGCTTCCTCCCCCTTTCCCCACGAACCCAGGTGATCTTCCGAAACGACACTACCAGTGAATTTTTATACTACGTGGTGAGTTTCAGGGTCATCCCTTCAGGCATCATCAAAACCATTGAGATGGTGAGCCCCGTCCGGCAGAGCACATCAGCCTCCATCAAGGTGGAGAACCCCTTGCCCTATACGGTGACCTTCTCCGTGGAATGCAGGATCCCTGACATCAGCCTGCCCTCCCAGTTTGTGGTGCCTGCCAACTCCGAGGTATGACCCTGGCTATCAGGGGCCCCCTGATATCTGTGATAGAGACTCTGCCTGTCAGGTCTCTGGAGCCACGGCCTCTGCATCCCTAAAGCTGGGCCAGCTCCTGCAGTGGGAAGGCAGGAGACAGCGCATCAGTCACACTCCTGATCTGTCCTCTCCCCTTCTGCCCTTTGGTACGGACATGTAAAAGGGACTTATTAATCATGAACACTTGCCTGTTTGCTTTGTTCAAACTGAAAGCATTTTTGTTCTTTGCTAACTGTAAAGGTAACTTAGGGGCGCCTGGGTGGCTCAGTCGATTAAGTGTCTGACTTCAGCTCAGGTCATGATCTCATGGTTTGTGAGTTCAAGCCCCACATTGGGCTCTGTGCTGACAGCTCAGAGCCTGGAGCCTGCCTCGGATTCTGTGTCTCCCTCTCTCTCTCTGCCCCTCCCCTGCTCACACTCTGTGTTTCTCTCTTTCAAAAATAAACATTAAAAAAATTTTTTAATTGTAAAGATAATGTAGAATGTATGTGGTGAAGAAGAAAGTAAGGGACAAAGTAGTACATCGAGTGAACAGCAGGCACTCTCATACATATGCTTGCTTGTGCACAGACCGCTCCAGAAAAAACGCACAACCTGTGACTGCTTGGAAGACACGGCCTGGAAATCTGGGCTGATGCGGAGATGAACTTTCTTTTGACTCTTTTTGATGTATGGCTCCAAACTCTCACTGTCTAGATTCCATCAAAATCCCTTCTGTTTCTCCAACTTGAGCCCACCTGCTTATTCCCTACGCCTATCCTAGCTCTTCCTTACCCTTCAGAACCCCAAACCTGTTTTGTTCTTCAGAGACTCTCCATGCCCTTTATTTTACTTTTATATTTTTCATCATGAATTATTTTAAAAAGTAGGTAAAACATGTATATACATATAATGTGTTAAAACAGGTTCACTTAAATAACTATAAAAGAAACATCTGTATAACCAGTACCCAGCCAGGAAATAAAAAGTTGCCACACCCCAAAAACCTCTATCTCTACTCACAGTACCATCCCTTGCCCCTAAAAGTTCCTACTATCCTTATTTTATAATAATTTATTGCTTTTAAGCCATATGGTTTAGGTTTGCCTGTTTTCGAACTTTACAGAAAAGAAATCATACTAATCGCATTCTTCAGTGGTTTGTGTCTTGCTCAGTATTGTGTATTCTGACGATCGTCACATTGATGCATGCAGCTGAGGTTCATTCATCCTCACCAGTGTAGAATATTCCATCAAATGACTATACCACAATTTAGATACCCATTCTACTGTGGCCAGACATCTGTGCTGGCTTCAGTATTTGGCTGTCATGAAAAATGCTGCCGTGGACCTCACTGCACAAGTGCCTTCCTGACGGACATGGCATGTTACTCCCCAGTGTGCACCCAGGAGTAGGATCACTGGATCACAGGGCGTGCATGTCTTTAACTGCCAGCCAGGAGATCATCTCCAGTCAGCAATGAGAGCTCACCAACTTTTGGCATCATCAGATTTTTAAAGGTTTACCAATCTGATAAACTAATGGCTCCTTGCAGTCTTAATGTACCTTTCTACAAACAGATGGGCTTTAGTTGGGTAATAGTCTGTGTAGGAGATTTGCCTCTGTGCTCATGAGTGAGAATGGACCAGTTTCCCTTTCTGGTACTCTTTGTCCAATCTGAGTGTCTGTTCCACCAGTGATAGAAAAAGAATCGGGGATATACCTGCTGCCTCATTTCTGTGAAAGAGCCTATAAAAGATTGAAATTATGTCTTCCATGAACCCACAGATGAAGCTACTGAGCCCTGGTGTTTTCTTTGTGGGAAGATGGTCTGATATTGATTTGATTCCTTTCATGAGTTATTAAACTACTTAGATTTTCTGTTTCTTCTTGAATCAGTAATGAGAGCATGTCTGTTTCATCCATATATTCACAACATTGGCATAACATTGTTAATATCCTCTTACTACCTTTTTTATGTGATGTTCCTTTTTCATCTAATATTGGTTGTACCTTCTGTTTTTTTATCAGTCCCTCCAGAGCTTTCCCAGTATATCTTACATACAAAAAGGTATCTTTTGATTTTGTTGGTACTCTTTATTGTGTATTTGTTTTCTAGTTGCTTGATTTCTGCTCTTTTTATTATTTCCTCCTTTCTGCTTCCTTTGGGTTACTAGTGCCTTATCTAATTTCTAAGATGGATGCTTAGTGCATTAACTTCTAGTCTTCTTTATTTTCCAATATGCACATTTAAGATTATAAATTCCCCTCTAAGTGCTGCTGTAGCTGCAGCTAAAGTTTTACAAAGTTTTACATGTAGTATTTTTTATCATTAAGTTTAAAAACGTCCTAACTTTCATTATTATTAATACTTCTTTTTTGACTCATGGGTTATTACAAGTGTTTTTTTAAATTTCCAAACATGTGGATTTTTTTGGCCCACATTTTGTGGTTAGGGAATATATCCCATATTATTTCAGTGCTCTAGAATTTGTTTAGACTTGCTCTATGGCCCACTATGTGATCTTTTCCTTGATCTTCCATTTATTTTTAAAAAGCATGTGTTCGCCATTTTGATGTTAATTCTCTGTACCCTAGCTGATATTTTGGTCTGCTTGTTTGGTCAGATTTAAGAGAATATGTTAAAGTCACCACTGTGACAGAGGATTTGTCAGTTTGTCCTTGTAGTTCTGTCATGTTTTTGCCTTATATACTTTGAAGCTATATTACTAGTTAAATTAAAATCATAATACCTTCCTGGCGATGTTCTATTAAGACTTGATAGTCTTATATTCCTATTCTTCAAGAGTATCTTGGCTCTTCTTGGCCCTTTGCATTTCCATATAAATCAGCTTGTCATGTTCTTCCAAAAAAATTAAATTAACTGTTAGGATTTTGATTGGATTATTTTAAAAATGTATTACCTACCTGTTGATCCATAAGAAATTACCCTAAAAATCAGCAGCTTAAAACCACAAACATTCATCTACACAGTTTCTGAGGATTAGGAATCCACCAGCAGCCACTTAGCTGTGTAGTTTGGGCTCAGAGTCTTTCATGAGGATGTAGTCAGTTGTCAGCAGGACTCCAGTCATCTCTAGGCTTGAGTGGGGTTGGATAACCTGCTTCTAAACTCATTCACGTGGTTGTTGGAAAGGCCTTAGTTCCTTGCTGGCTACTGGCTGTAGGCTTCAGTTCCTCACCACATGCACGTCTCCTTCCAGCTGCTTTCAACATGACAGTTCACTTCCTCTAGAGTGAGTGATCTGAGGGAAGCTGAGAGAGCAAAGGAGAGACAGCACGCAAAAGACAGAAACCACAGTCTTTTCCACTTCATCTCAGAAGTGATATGCCAGGGCACCTGGGTGGCTCAGTCGGTTGAGCATCTGGCTTCAGCTCAGGTCATGATCTTGCAGTTAGTAGGTTCGAGCCCCGCATTGGGCTCTGTGCTGACAGCTAGCTCAGAGCCTGGAGCCTGTCTTCAGATTCTGTGTCTCCCTCTCTCTCTGACCCTCCCCTGCTTACACTGTCTCTCTCTCTCTCTCTCTCTCTCTCTCTCTCTCTCTCAAAAATAAATAAAAAACATTAAAAAAAAATACCTACTCATGATAACAACAAAATTTTAACTATACAAAAGTATATGGAACAGAAAATGAAAGTCCTCAAATCCCATTTCCTTCACCTTAAGATAACTACTGGTAACAATTGGATATATATCCTTGTTGTCTCTTTTTCTATACCTGAATAGACATATTCTTCTCCACAAAAATGAGCTTATGCTTTACATAATCTATGGAACCTCCTACCTTTCACTTTCAATACCATCAACACCTTTCATGTTAGTGCTTATAGCTCTGCCCCTTCCTTTTCAATGGCTACCTACTATTCCACTGACATGGATAAACTATCACATATTTAGCCAATTTCTTACTGCTAACACATTTGAATTGTTTCCCTTATTTTGTTATTATAAGCAATACTCTTTGGTTCTTGTTTTGTTTTGTCATGGGTGAAAATAGAAGAAGGAGAAAACCTTCCCCAAATGAAGGTAGAACCCAGGAAGCCATTCTGAGCTTGGCTGTGAGCAAAGAAGCAGCTGCTGACCTTCAGCCCTCCTGCCAGCAACACCCACCCCCATTGCCCTAATGTGCTTCTCAAGAGAGGACCAGTACCTCTTAAATTCAAGGAGATTCCACATATATAAATACCCCTGGGGTGTTTCTAGGGAAAGCTAGAAGGGGTACAGGGAAGAAACAAGGCTGGTTTGGACAGAGATTCCCCGGGCTCAAGATCAGTGTGAGCATTTTCTTGTGGCGCACCATTTCTGCCACCAGTCTGCTCTGAGGTCACTGGATAGCAAGGGATGGGTCAGACTCTCAGCATCACAGGAGGCTCTGTCTTCTCTTGCAGGGCACATTCTCATTTGAATTCCAGCCACTGAGAGCTGGAGAAACCTTTGGGAGACTAACACTGCACAACAGTGATTTGGGTTACTACCTGTATGAGCTCAATTTGAAGGCCACGCCAGCACTGCCTGAAAAGCCCATCCACTTCCAGACTGTTCTTGGCAGCGGTCAGAGCATCTTCGCCAAGTTTACCAATTACACCCGGCAGAAGACAGAATACTACTGCAGGGTGAGCAGCCACCGTCCCACACTCTGCCCTTCCCTTGCCAGGAGTCTAAGCTTAAAAATAATAGGAGGAGGACACACTGGGTGCAGAAATGTGAAATGCAGAGAGAGTCAGGTGCTTCATCTAGCCCTGAAACTCCCAAGTAGAAATAAGCAGTATCAGACCTGGGTTCTTCCTTACAGACTCTATCTTAACAAGGTAGGGTGGGGATGGGGGGTGGGGGTTGCTTCCCACAGCCTGTGCAGTGGTCACTAAAGGAGGCAGTAGAGCTCAGGGGTCATGAGTAGAGGCTGTGAAATCTAACAGACTTGGATTTGAACCCTGGCTTCACCACTTACTCTTTATATGAATAATTTACTAAAGCTCTCTAGCCTTTTCTATAAATGGTAATAATCTGCAGCCTCAGAGGATTGCTATGAGGTTTTTAAAAGGTGCATATAAAACCACTTCCATAGAGCCTGGCTCATAGTAAATGCTGGGTTTACTATTACCTATTATATCAATTGGAATACAGGTTTAACTACTGAAACAGAAGCCCAAAGTAACAACAAAGTAAAAGCTATTCCTCTCTCAAATAACAGTGTGAGCATAAGCAGCTTGGGCTGGAATGGTAGCTCCATGACATCAGGCATCCAGACTCCTTATGACCTGATGCTCTTCCCTCTGTAGAGAGTTTCTTTGACCCACAGGGACCAAGAGAGCTTACCATGATGTTGCATTCCAGCCAGATACAAAGGGGAAAGGTGGGAGCTATATATATCCTTTCCACTCACATTCCCTTGAACAAAACTGCATAAGACCACACCTAGCAAAAAGGGGAGCTAGGAGTGTAGCCTTTGCACTGGCTGACCATGTGCCAGTTAGCATCAGCTGGTCCATGGCTATTGTCAAGAGGCATAGGCTCTTTATCAATCATACCAGTCAGGAGAAGGTAGGTTACACTGCAGTAACAAACAGCCCCAACATCTCAGTGGCTTAAAACAACAAAGGTGTATCCCTCATTTGTGCTATCTATCCAGTGAGGGTCAGCAGGGAACTGTTCATCTCAGCCATTTGGGGATCCAGGCTAAACAGCAACCACCAACTCAGATGTTTCCAGTCAGAGTGCCAGAGGGGTGAAAAGGACTTGCACTGGCAATTGAATGCCCTAGTGTGCAGGTAACACCTTTTACTCCTGCTCACGACTAATTGTCCAGAACTAGTCCCACCCATCCATGAGGAGCCAGACTATTCAGTCTTTCATGTGTGTGGGAGAAAAGAAGAGCCGGATGGGGGAGTAGCAGCAGTGAATGCCACATCAGCGTAATCCAACTGTGTGTCTCTGGGCAAGTTAACATCTCTTGGCCTTGATTTCTTTGTAGTAAAACAGGGATAAAAATTAGTATTACTCTTCAAGGGAATTATAAGGGCACAACATTTTATGACCTGCCCGGCCTCACACAAAGGTAGGTTGCTTGATGTCTGAGAGGGGAGGGTCCGGGGATGGGCCCAAGCGGCTGGTGTGCTCTTTGGGATCCTGTGTGAACCAAATGCATGTGTTCCTCTTTCAGACTGACTGTCAGGACTTCCACACGGAAAAGGTCATTAGCGCAGCCCCAGGGGCTCAGGGAGGAAGCGAAGTCAGTGTGGAAGTCTATTTTGAGCCCAGCCACCTGGGTGAGACCAAGGGCATCCTGACGCTGTCGTCGATTGCAGGTGGGGAGTATATAATCCCCCTCTTTGGAGTGGCTCTGCCCCCCAAGCCCCAGGGTCCCTTCCTGATCCGGGCTGGGTACAACATAGTCATCCCCTTCAAGAACATTTTCTATCATGCGGTCACCTTCTCCATCATTGTGGAGAACCCAGCCTTCTCTGTTCGCTCTGTAGACTCTGTGCGACCCAAGAAGATCAATAATATCACAGTCTATTTTGAAGGAAATCCATCTGGCAGCAAAACACCCATCACCAGCAAGCTGATTGTGTCCTGTCATCCCAGTGAAGGCAGTGAAACAGGCATTAAGTGGGTTTATTACCTGAAGGGGATCACCCCTTAGTGGTAACTAAGGTCAGTTGCATCAGTGAAGTCATTTCTTCAGCCTTAATATCTATGTACGATTCTACCCTGGTGAAGCACAGAGAAAATAGAATTCTACAGGTACTGTTTTCTCTCCTCATTCAATTATAGGGGCACTTATTTCCATATTATATTCATTCCAAATATATATGTGAAATACATATATATTCCATATTAAACATGGTAATTATAAACAACAGGGCTATACTGTACTTTGCAAGGGCAAGTCTCTGAATTTAGTTTCTAATCGCATTCTCAAAGCTCATATAATAATCCCCATTTTTAGTAAGATGATACGGATATCACATTCATGACCTCCTATCATATAGTACTTAGCAGTGCATGACACTGGGGCATGACAGTTCCTTTTTAAAATCCAAAATGGCTTAAAGAGCCCTTAGATTTGATTCTATTTTGATATGATCTTTTATTCTGCTTTCACATAAAAGCCAAATGAATCACCATTTTCAAAATGATAGCAGATAACACTTGCACCATCATTTCAGGGACAGAGGCTGGGGATGCTCCCTCTGTCTCTGAACCCTGTTTCCGTTATATACAAGAAAGTTCTCCCTGACAGCCAGGTCCTGGAGAAACGCTGAGACCCCAGCTCTCTACTTGCATCCTCAGCTCTGTGCTAGCAGTCAGCTACACTGTGCTGTGCTACAGCACAGTGATTCTCTACCCTTCCGCACATCAGAATCAGCCAGCTCTGGTCCAGACCCTTCCAACCCAAATTCTGACATAATCAGCCTAGGGAGGGATGTGGGCACCATTTTCTTTTTCAAGCTTGTACAGCAGAGTGGAGAACCAGTGCCACAGATCATATGCCCACCTGGCCATTAGTGCAGCAACTGCGTGAGGAATCTACTTCCAGGGGAGGAACACATCCCAATTTGATATGTTTAAACTGCAACTGTTTTGTATGCACATAAAGGCTGAGGTCTAAGTCAGTGCCTTTCTTAAGAGGGAGAGCGCTAGGGAGGAGTGAGACACCTGTTTTAGCCCAGGCTCTGGCCCTGATCCTGCAATGTATATTAATAGGACCACATACCTGTTGTAGCCACCTGATGAAATAAAGATGATTACAGACTGGCCGTGGAGTGGTTCTGTTTCTGCACACACGCCTGATGGCCACCCCCCTTCCAGGTCCTCCCCACTTCGCATCCCCTACAGCCTACCTGCAAGAGAGGGAGAAAGCATGAAAGGAGATGGCCCTTTGGGAATGAATGATCCAAAGAAGGCATTCTGGAAAATGTTCCCTGGAGCAGCAGCAGCACCTAAAAATTCATTAAAAATGCCAATTCTCGTGGCACACCCAGACCTGTAGAATCACAAAGTCCAGGGGTGTGGCCCAGCAACCTGCGGTTTAACAAGCCCTTATTGCTTTTGGAGGTGTTGGTTGTTTTTTTTTAATGGAGGGAGACTCTTCTAATCCTTTTGTACCTCCCCACAACCCTCAGTCCAGTATACCCTACACACAACTAAAGTATTTACAGGACTACACATAACAGTTCATTTGTATAACTGCCAAAGATGCTAACAGGCATAAAGACAAAAATGACAGATTCTCCAGATGGTTAAAAGAGCAAAGAATGCACTAAGTGGTCAACTGAGAGGATGTGGAGATCAACAAGCATGTGCTATGACTAGCAAACACGCAGAGTCTGATTAAACCAGTGCTTTTCAAGTTTTTGTATCAAAATCACCCAGAGGGCTTGCTAACCCGCAGGCTGTCTGGTCCCATCCTCAGGGGGTCTGATTTAGGAGTTTGGGGCAGGCTTGAGAACTTGCACTTCTGCCAGGTTCCCAGTAAGGCTGTTGCTGCTGGTCCAAGCACACTGCCCAGCACAGCTGTGAAGCCTCAGCTGCCTTGCTCCAGCGCAGCCTGGGAACATGCTGGGATTACAGGAGCTTGGACTGCCCCAGACCTGCTGGATCAGAATCTGCATTTTAAGGCATCTCTAGGGGGTGATATGCACACTGCAGCTGAGAGCGGCTGCCTTAAAGGCAACTATGGAAACTGAGCCTTTGTGGAATCCACGGCCCTTGTCCTCTCCATTAGGACCCTAGATATGAGTCTCACCAACTCTGCTTGTTACCTAGCCGATGATACCCGCCTTCCCCAAAATGTTCATTCTCCCACCCACTTACCAGATGCATAGCTGGGGGTTGGGGAACAATTGGCCCCGCCACCACCTTCTTCAAAGACCACCTTCTCAACAGTCTGAAACCTAGCATGATAGATGGTTTTAGACAGAAGAAGAGATACAGCAAGCTGTGTGAAAGTCGGCTACAACACCAGAGGTTGGAGCACTGTGCAACTCACCTTGGGGACTCCTCCAACTGTGAAGGTCAGCATTTTAATGTGTTCCGTTGAGCTGGAGGGCTCCCAGCCACCGCCCCAGACACTGCTACAGAAACTGGCCACTTCCCAAGTCACCACCTGCAAAATGGCAGGGCATTTCCCCCTGCCTCAGCCTTGCCCCAGCTCTTCCCAATCCACTGAGTCTAGAGCCCACAGTCTCATAGGCCTGGAGTGAAGAGGCAGACCCTTCTACCTGGGATCAAAGCCTCGCTCAGACCCTGCCCTAGCATGAACCCCCTTCTGGCATGACTAGAGATGTGGTACATCTCTTCCCTTAAGGTTGTTCTCATGCTTCCTTGGCCTCAGAAAGGCAATAACAAAATTGTTTCATTTTGGCCAATTTGGAATGGTGAAGTAGCTCAACAGAGGGCTGGAGGAGAAACTTGGTGAAAATGAGCATTCTGACATAAGCTAGTGGGAGTTACCTTTGAAAGGATACATTCTCAGCAAAGCAGACCAGGAGACATCTCATTGCTGGTGTTCAGAAACATCAGGGCTGAGGTACACACACAATTCCAATGGGCATTTTTTAAAGTTTAGACATGAGCAGGGAAGGGGCAGAGAGAGAGAGGGAGAGAATCCCAAACAGGCTCTGCACTGACAATGCCCATCACGGGGCTCAAACCCATGAACCGTGAGATCATGATCTAAGCTGAAATAAAGAGTTGGATGCTTAACCGACTGAGCCACCCAGGCACCTCTTCAGGGAGCAGTTGCACAGAATACAACATGAAATGGGGCCCCTGACATTGATCAACACAGAGGCCCTGGTGAGTGTGGCATCCTGTCTAACCACTTCTTTGGGGAAGACTTGCTTTGGGTCAGGGGTGACAATATTATGATGTCATGAGGGATTGCCAGGTACCAACTATGGGATTCACCCTCAACATGTTACCCTGAAACTCCAGCAAAATTACATTGCTGTTGGAGAAACTACTTTGCCCAGTTCCAAGACTTGGGTACAATTTCTCACAGTGCCCACCAGCATCCACTTGCTACGATGTCTATAACTTATGCAGTAACAACGAGGCATCACATGGCTGCAGATGAGTGACAACTGTGAACTGTGTGAGCAACCAGTCTAGAAAGAGACTGAGCATTGCAGGCCTGGCCAGGGCTGGGCAGCAGGGTCAGAGAAGTAAGCATGCAGAGAAGGCAATGGTGGCCTTGGGCTTCATTCTCAACACTGCTGGCAGTCCAGTAATGCACAAATAACCTTAATTTGTTGGCATTTTCCAAGATAGCAGAGAAACCACCTTTTCCCCCAGGAATTTCTGAACTAAAGGTAGGACAAAGCATTGGCTTGGACCTTGAGTAAAAAACTGGCTTCTTAGCAACCTAGTCCAGAACATGATTTCAGGTGAAAAGAGCTCCTTCTAGTAAAAACATTACTGTTTCAATTATTAAAAACTGTATCTCATTATGACCCTTGGGAAATTTAGTTCACCTTTAAGAAAAAGCCAAACCAAACAGCAAAAGAAACAGATGAAATATCATATTAGATATGGGTCCAGTGGAAATGAATACACACTGGAGAAATAGATCCTAATCATTCCCCGTGATTTAATTTTCTTTCATTGACTTGCATCAACCATTATCACAATTCTAAAGACATAAACTTTGCAAAGACATTTGGAAATGTCCTTACCAGCACTACTTGGTATCAAGGTAAGAGGAGGAAACTATTAAGCAAAACATTTTCTCTGGAGAGGAATCTAAATTTGGGGCAGTTTCAAATTGGTGGTGCACCCACCTTCATTCACCAGATTGTGTCAGCAAAGGTTTTAAAAGCTGTGAAAACCTCACCAGTACAGGAAAACACTTTATTCACAGATTTTTCTAAACAGACTTCCTCCATGACTTACGAGTTTTGGGTTAGCTTTTGTATTTGTTTTTTATGGCTGCATAACAAATTACCACAAATCCAGTAACTTAACACAAGTTTCTTATCTCACAGTGTCCATGGATCAGAAGTCCAGAATTAACTGACCTGGGTTCTTGGCTCAGGGTCCCATGCCTGAAATCACAGCTGCATCTTTCTCTGGAAGCTCAACTAAGGAAAGACCCACTGCCAAGCTCCCTTGGTGTGTTGAAAAAATTCATTTCCTTGCAGCCCTATGATTGAAGTCTCCATTTTCTTGGCAATAGACAACCCTCAAGAGACTACTCTTGGCAACTAGAGACCATTCTGAGGTCTTTACCATGTAGCCCATCATAGTAACTGTTTTTACTGTGTACTCTTCGAGGCCAGCAGAAGAGTCTCTCTGCCACTTCAAATGTCTTCTACTTTTAAGGCCTCATCTGACTAGGTTGGACCCACACAAGATAATCTCTCTTTTATTAACTCAAAGACAACTGATTAGAGACTTAACCACACTTAGAAAATCCCTTCTGCTATATAACATAATTGTTAGTGTGATCCCATCGTATTTACAAGTCTTATTCACACTCAAAGGAAGGGGATTATCCAGGGTATGTACCCAGAGGGGTGGGAATCTTGGGAGCCATATTGGAATTCTGCCTACTATATCCCCTCACTTGTGTCCTATAGATTACAATCTATGGCTTGAGGATAAGACTCTATTTTCAACTTTGTTATCAGATTTGCATGAATATTTTCCACTCATTAGAAAAAGTACCATCATGTGTTATGTTCATATTTAATACTCTTTGGGCTCCACTGTGATCTAGCCCTTGTCCTAAATTCCCTGTCCACTATGGAAGCTTACAATGAGGAACTTTGTCTGATGCATCTCCCCATTGGCCACAATACCTGAATAAAATGCTTTTTAAATTTTTACCACATAGCTTCAATTTCTGTTCCACGATTTAGTGTGACACTCAGAGCACTTGGAAGCGGATCCATCTGGAGCTCTGCACTCAGATTTGGGGCTTCTGCTTCCTGTAACCTAGTCCTCTAAGTATCTACGCATGGTAAACATACTCTTCCGAGTCCCAAATGGTAGGGTGACAGCCACTATTGGTGCCTGAGGTTCTAGGTAGTAGACAGGTAGTACTGTTTTTAATTGGGAATTTATTTTAATATGTTTTAGAAACATATAAAACTACTCACACCATGATCTTAGCACATAAGCAAGACTAAAGTAGGAATTTAAGATTTTTGAAAGTAAATTGGAGAAAAACACTTTTTTAATAACAGCACAAGTGTCTAGAATATGGCGAAAATCATGACGGTATTCCTCCAATTTGGGAAACATTGCCATATGCAAAACTGGTGACTAAATAGTAAATGAACTAGTGGATTCAGTAAGTATTTTAGTAAGTTATGCTAAGTGAGTCAGGTTCCGTGATCCCCTTCGTTCCTTCTAGTAAAAGGACATACACGGAAGCCCGCCACGCTCCTAGCCGACCACGTGCGAGAAGCTGAGTGCGCGAGATATGCGTCCCACCAAACATCCCCAACCACACGCAAGTGGTGGGGTGCGGAAGGCGGGAGTGTGAGGGGAGGAGGTGGAGCCTTGTGGGGGCGTGGACAACCCACCTGCAGCCGGCGTGCGGAGGCGTGGCTGGCGAGGGGCGGGTCCTCGAGGCGGAAGGCGGAAGCGGTTACAGAATCACATGATCCGAATAACATGGCCGCTGCCCCTTGAGCTCTGCTGGTGCCGGGCGGGAACGGGTCGCGTGAGCCGTTGGGCGGCCGGGAGCAGGTGTGCGGGGACGAGGTCCAGGCCCGGGTTCCGAGACGGCGCGCGGCGGGAGAGCTAGGCAGACAGGCGCAAGGCGGCGTGGTCCATGAGCCGGCGCCGGAGGCAGCGCGGAGCCGCAGACTCCCCCGGCGCCCCCCCGGCGGCCGCGGGCTGAGGAGTCGCCGGGCTCCGGGGAGCGCCCCGAGCTGCCACCATGAACCCTGAGAAAGACTTCGCGCCGCTCACGCCCAACATCGTGCGCGCCCTCAATGACAAGCTCTACGAAAAGCGGAAGGTGGCAGCGCTGGAGATCGAGAAGTAAGAGCCGCGGGCACCCAGGGTTGAGCGTGGGGAGCAGAGCCAGGACACCGCCCTGGCTTTGCAGGGTTCCTGCTGCTCGGGGGAACTCCTCACGCCTTTCCAGCCCGTTTTAGGGCCTTAGTGCAGTGCAGGAGATTAGGAGTCCCAGCTTTGCTTCTGACGGGCTGTAATGACTTGGGCCAAGTTCTTTAACCTCCGGGTTCCCCAAAGGGCTAACCTGCTAATAATAAAGCGACAGAGCCTATGTGTAGCGCTTAGCACAGTGCCTGGCACACGGCGCGTTTTCAGTGTGGTCTCCATCCAAAACCAGCTAATCAGAGAGGGTCTTCTGTGATGGAGGGAAATGGGAAGCATGAGAATTTGCTAATGATCCCTCATTTCTCACCCATCATCTGAGAAGTGAAAGGGAGTGTTAGGTGACCAACTGGAGAAATCAGATCCGAACATCAAAATCTCAAGACTCAGAGGGCTGTTTATTTTCTCTCTGACATATCACCCTTCCCTGCGGCTGGAAGTAGGAATAATTTGACCTTTCTTGCTTCTATAGTCTTATTACATGTATGTGTAACCATGACCTGACATTTTGTTTTATTTCCCGAAATACAAAACAAGGCGTTGAACTGGGAATGTTTTATTAAGATTTTCTGCTATTATTGTACATTTGTAATTTCCCCCCCAAATTTCTGGATAAAGGCAGGTGGGTGGGTGATTTCAGGAGAGTGTAAAGAAGTAGGCCCTGAAACTGGAAGAACACCAAGCTGGGAGTCAGGACACATGGATTGTAGTCCTACCTGTACTCCGTCTAGTAGAGTAGCCACTGGCCATGCATGGCTATTTGCATGTAAATTATTAAAGATAAAGTAAAAAATTACAAATCCAGTTTCTCAGTCACACTACCCATATTTCAGATGTTCAGTAGTCACATGTGGTTGTTGGCTACCGTAATGGACAGTACAGGTCTTAGAATATTCCCATCACTGCAGAATGTTGGACATCTCCAATCTTGGTCCACGGTGTGACACTCATTCTTCGGCCTTAGGGAATTGCTTAACTCAGGGTTTAGTAACCTCAACACAATTGACATTTTGGGACAGATAATTCTTGGTTGTGGTGGGCTGTCCTGTGCGTTGTAGGATTTTTAGCAGTGTCTCTGGTCTCTACCACCCACTAGATACCAGTAGCAATCCATGAGCTGTACCAACCAAAAATGTCTCCAGGTAGTGTCTCCAGATGTCACCTGGGGGGGGCAGAATCACCCCAGTTGAGAACCGCTGCCTTAACTGCTTTGGGTTTTCCTTTCCTCATCAACTAAAGGGTTTGGACTTTTTTAAGAGGACTCTCCCATTCAGCACTAACATTCAGTATGTCCAAAACCAGCTAGCTGCTTCTCTCATAAAGCACTGCTTTCTTGATCTGTTTCCAAACTGCTTCTTGTTTATGCTCCAGTTCTCACTAATGCTTGCAAGTCTGAATGATGCGTCTCACTAAACTGAGTAGGAGACTCAGAGCTGATGTATAGACGTGGCTCCATGTCTATGGGTTTTATTGGCTTTGAAGCTACCTTGACACCCGATTTTGTCCAGCATGCAGTCTGCTTCTCAGGAAAGTCTGATTTTTACCATAGCTTGAGTGTCTGTTGAGTCCTTGAATAGAGGTATTCACCTCAGCATCACTGTTACCTCCAGCCCAACTCCTGTAAACAGTGCTCCCGCTCTGCATGCTGTTCCTTAAGGCATTTGTCATTAATGGGTTTCTTGTTTTTATTCAGCTTCGCCCTTGACTGTTGAATTCAGAGAAACCTCTGGGCTTTAATTGGACTATGGACTCCTGAAGAGCAGAGACCCTGTTTTATTAATCTTCAGCCCTTGGTACAGCATTTGACAGTTGGTGTCTGAGTGAATGGCCATACATTTTTGGTGGGGAAATAACATTGCAGTCAGTCTAATGACTTTGCTACCCAAAAGTGTAGTTCACAGAGTAACAGCATCAGGATCACCTGGGAGCTTGTTAGAAAGGGATTCTCTAGCCTCAGACCTGTGGATCCAAATGTGCATTTTAATAAGATCCCTGGGTGATTTGTGTACACGTTAAAGTCTGAAAGCGCTGGTGTAAAAGGCTCTCCAGTGTGTTCCTAGCCTTCTTCAGCCATATGTAGAATGAGGAATGCCTGATTTGATATTTTCCTCTGAGTATATGTATCACAAATTGCTTAGGGACAGATAATGACTGACTTATCTGTGCTTCACCAAAGAGCTTTCTGGTGTCTCTGTTTATAAAGACACTAATTCTGTTGGATCAGGACCACACCTTTATGACCTCATTTAACCTTAATTACTTCCTTAGAGACGCTATCTTCAAGGGCGCCAACATACAGATTTGATGAGGATACAATTCCATCCATAACAGTGATCATTTAAAAAAAAAGTGATCACGTGTAAAGTGCTGTCTGCCATTTGGGGAGAGGAGGATAGTAAAGCTTCCCTTTGTATGGTCATTGCACATATTTGATCTCTTTATTTTGCATGGCTGCAAAATTTGAGCTAGGTAGTGGCATTTCACAGATGAGGAAAGAGAAGCTTCTTGAGGTTAAATAATCTTCCCAAGGTTTCACAGCTAGAACCTGGATTTAAAAAAACAAAAACAAAAAAACAAAAAAAACAGGTTAATCGGGCTCAAAGGCTTCCCCACTACAGTGAACAGTTTTCCCTGTCGAGAAGGAAATTTCGTACTTGAGTATCTCCATAGTTGTTTTACACGTGACTTTTCCAGTGTCATCTGCTCAGTTGGACAGAGCCAGTACTGCATACGATTTTCCAGTGAGGGATTAAAATTCATGATAAGAGGAGAGTGTTTTCTCCTGATGACAGGCCTCTCAAACACTAAAAATGCAGAGATGGATGCTTGGCTCAGGTGAAGAATCTTGGACTGTAGAATCTCAAGAGGGCTGGGTTGAAGGACCCAAGATCTGATCGCTAAATGTGTGAGCCTGCTGTGCACAGCCCTGGAGAGCTTTTGCCCCCTCAGCCTCACACCAACATGCCCACACAGTTTTCTAAAGGAAAAGGGCACTTAGGCTAAGATTTTAGAATGGAATACTTTGGGTTTGATGGGCCCTCAGTGGATTTCAGGGGACCTAGTCCCTGATCAGTCCCAATGAAAAGGTTGGTAAGACCCCAGGCTCTGCCCTCCAGGAGAGTGTAGTGTGGGGGAGAAATGCCAGAAGGCACTCTGATAACTGCAGTGGACACTCACTCTGCTGGGGTGCCATGCCCCGCCCCACACTGGTGGCAGGGCCCCCTCACTGCAGGCTGGGAGAGACAGTGCCCTTCATGGTAACTAGGGATGGGCTCAGTGTCAAGTCTCTAGGGTTCCTGAACTTCGAGTTCTAAAACCAGCAAATGTAGGTTCCCAAGCCATGCCCCCTGAGAACACCAAAGCCTGAGGGAGGGCTTGTGGGATCAGAGCTCCTGAAAAATGTGTCCTTTGCCTGCTGGGGAGGGGGCAGAGATCTCTGGCACTCTGTGATCAGATAAAGGTTAACTGTTGAGTCTGACCTGGCTCTAGCGCCTACCAACCCTGTGACGAGATACTGTTTATCACCAGTGGCTTAATGCAAGCGCAGGTCAGAATTCCACCTAGCTCTGCTCTCCTTTAGCAGTGGAGCCCTCCACAATTTGCGTAATCCAAGGGCTACAGACCGGCAGCCATTGGCTGTGTCCTGCTGGTAGAGCTGTTTGGTTTGGCCTGAATTGCAAAGTAATTTTTTAAATTTTTTTTAATGTTTTGTTTATTTTTGAGAGAGAGAGAGGGAGAGAGAATGCAAGAAGGGGAGGGACAGAGAGAGGGAGACACAGAATCTGAAGCAGGCTCCAGGCTCTGAGCTGTCAGCACAGAGCCCTACACAGGCTCGAACCCACAAACCATGAGATCATGACCTGAGCCAAAGTCAGACACTCAACCAACTGAGCCACCCAGGCGCCCATGCAGGGTATTTTAAATTGAGAAATTTCACAGTGAAGTTTGGGTTTGTGGCTTCCAAGGAATTGGAAGTGTGTCTCTGTGGGACCCACAGTCCCACATAGCAGATAAGGGGGACCTAGGGGTCTCCCCTTGGGCCAGGACATGGGCTCCCCAGTTTGCTTCCTGTTTTGGCAAGTTCCCAGCAGCCTTTCCTCCCTTGTCTTTCTCCCCTGTATCTCCTGCTTGGCCCCTGTAAGCATTTGAGTTTGTGACCTCTGGTTTAATTCCTCTGTGCCTCAGTTTCCTTGTCTTAAACACAAATGCACCTTGAAAAGTGAAAAGGAGCCAGCCATGTGTTTCATTTATTTGAAAATTTTGTTTCTATGAAATATCTCAACTAGGTAAATTCATAGAAAGTGGATCAGGGCTTAGGAGAGGAGCTTTGGGGAACATGGGGAGTGACTGCTAATGGGTACACTGAATTGTACACATTGAAAGAGTGAATTTATGGGGCACCTTGGTGGCTTGGTCGGTTAGGCATGTGACTCTTGATTTCAGCTAAGGTCATGATCTCACAGTTCGTGGAATCAAGCCCTGCTTAAGGCTCTGTGCTGACTGCACGGGGCCTGCTTGGGGTTCTCTCTCTGCTCTCTGCCCCTCCCATGCTCACGCATACATGCTCTCTCTCTCTCTCAAAATAAGTAAATAAAAACATTTTTAAGTGAATTTATGACATGTGAATTGTATCAGTTTTAAAAAATAAAACTGCCTGTAGTGTGCTATTGCAGTGTGAGGGGAGCAGGCATTAAATGGTCACAGTTATTGTCACCTGAGATTCAAACACCTGTTGTCTTGGGCTTGTTTCTCCTTTTATAGTTTGTCCACTGATTCCCTCCAGTGGACGCTCAGTGTATCTTGTCAGTTAACTCTGAGGCCTTTTCAGAAAGTCTTTGGGCCTTCCTCAGAGGCGAACAGTCCACTTTTCTCGTTCAATTACTGGAAACTAGTGAGCCAGTGGAAACCAAATTACTTAAATACGCAGCAAAGCAGATGGAGATTTTTACCCAGATTTTCTTTCGGAAACTGCTGCCTGGATGTGCTGTCCAAATACAGTGCATGATGTAGAGTACGGTGGCGGATGAGCGCACGCGCCAGGACAGGAAAAGGCCAGCAGCCCCAGGGCCATGCAGAAAGCCTTACAACACAGAAATAAGCACAATTCTGGATTTATCTTCCTATCCTTTTTGTAGCCAGGACCATAGCAGGCTCCCAGTCAACGTTCAGTGAATGAACATGATTTCATGTGGTGTGCGTAAGATCACAGTTTGTCTCTCTGATTCTGACTTTGCACTGAGACTGCTGTGTGAGCATGTGCGACCCAGAGCACATGACATGCCTTATCTTAGTTATTCTCTAGAAATAATTGTAAAGTCATTGAGATTAGTAGCCCCACCTTACAGCCAAGAACGTCTCCTCTGCAGACAGAAATGTGAGTGCAGTGGCTAAAACCTCTGCCACCTCCTGGCTGGGACATTTGGACATCACCAAATAAAAGAGGGGTTGGGATTTGATGAAATAAGAAATGTCAAAGGGCGTTCATTCAGTTGAGCATCCAACTCTTGATTTCAGCTCAGGTCATGATCTCACGGTTCATGGGATTGAGCCTTCCATCGGGCTCTGTGCTGTCAGCTCGGAGCCTGCTTGGGATTCTCTCTCTCCCTCTCTCTCTGTCCCTCCCCTGCTCGTGCTCTCTCTCGCTTTCTCTCTCAAAATAAAAATAAAAATTTAAAAATGTTGGGGCACCTCGATGGCTCAGACGGTTAAGCTTCTGACTTCAGTGCAGGTCGTGATCTCACGGCTCGTGAGTTCAAGCCCCGCGTCGGACAGCTTGGAGCCTGGAGCCTGCTTTGGATTCTATGTCTCCCTCTCTCTGCCCCTCTCCCACTTGTGCTTGGTCTCTTTCTCTTTCTCTCAAAATAAATAAACATTAAAAAAATTTTTTTTAATGTCAAGTGCCTGGCACCCAATAGGCATCCAACAAGTGGTAGCTGTGATATTTGAGGAGGGGAAGAAAGGTTAAATTAGACAATGCATGCAAAGTATCCAGTGTTTATCACCTAGCCTATAGTAAGTGCTCAGCAAATAGTTACTGATTTCCTACCTTCATAACAGAAGACCAGCTGTGGAGCGTTTCAGAACACAGCAAATGTGCACGTCCTCTGTACCCCCCACGTGTGGTGGAGAACTGCTTCAGGGGTGTCTGAACACTGAACAGGATGGGGAAGTGTGTGGAGAAGGCCACATGTCACTTAGGGGCCTCGGTTCTCCACAAGGGATGTCCGCTCTGTAACTGGGTGTGTTCACTTTGCAGCCGAGGGGCTTTGAGAAGATGGGAGCAAGGAACTGGTGTTCAGTTGAAAGGGCGTATGCTTTGAGGTGCGTCATGGGTTCAGATGCTCTGCAGCCCCGGGCAGGGGACTTGGTCTCCCTGAGGCTCTGTTTCAAATCCGTAGGATGAGAAGATGATCACTGCGGAAGCAGGCTGTTCCAGGAAGTAACTGAAATACTCAGTGTGGAGTGTGTGCCTGGGAAGGGGTCGATCACCAGTCCTGTGTGGCCTGTGATTGCCCCTGCGCTGTGTCACAGAGGCCAGGGGGTCCAGTGAGGGGCTGTAAGGTTGTGCTGCCTGACAACAGTTCAATATGTCCTCCCCTGTCTGGGGCTCCTCCTCTCAAGGAGGGCGTAATTGGTGTGGCACTTCACACTTTGGGGACCAACTTGGAGTGGCCAAGTTGGGTTTGTGCCTCTGGGGAAGGAGTGTGCCTGCCATCCGGCGACACCTCTGACCATGAGAATGGAGGCAGTAGCCTCTAGAGGACCCTTCGTCAGCCTGGGTTTTTAACTCTTTTTAGAGGGAACCAGGCAGGAGCAGACCCCTCTTCTCTAGCACATAGAACAGTAATACCTGTGACCTTTACGTCCATGAGGGTCCCAGCGATTTGTGATCGTGAGAGTTTCTGGGCCAAGTATTAACTTCAAACTAGTGCAGCTTCAGATCCCGGCCTGTGGCTCACAGCCTGTGGATGAAAGAGGAAACAATGTGGTCTTTTGAAGAGAGACTTGGCCTGAAACCACCCACCCCGAGTTTAAACTCCACTTACTCTGCCTCCCTTTGTAAGTTGCTTTTCTCCCGGCTCAGCCCTGTGAAATGGAGAGGCAAGCAAGTCCTGTTGACTGGGCCTGTTTTGGAGCACCTCGAGAGGGATTAGGGCATCCCTTCACCCCTTGGCAGGTGGCCTTCAGAGCACACTGTGGCTTCTTCATCTTTCCCAACCATAGGTCTGGAGACATGGTGGATTGGGTGCATTTCACAGTGTGCATTTGGGGATCCCGGTAATGGTGCCCTTTGCTCCTCCTGACTTGAATCATAATGCTCAGGGCTTAGGACCACCTAGATATGGTAGTGGTTGAGCCAGCAGGTTAGGACTAGAATAGGAGACTCCTTCGTGTCACCCATGCAGCAGCGTGGGGCTCCGCCCAGGTCTGCCCTACAACCTGTGCCGGCTGGCTCCCCGTGCGCCGCGAGCAGAGCACTAGACTCAGAGAGGACTGGCACAAGACATCCAGAGAATCGTGCCCCCTCTCTGTCCTTACAGACTTACCAGGGAGCTGTAGAGACAGAGATGTGCACATGAGGAGTCCATGACATTCGCCGCTGTGTTGCTGGGAACAGATTGAGAGGGTCCCTGAGTCAGTGCTTCAGTATTCAGAGGAGGAGTGATCACTTCCTGGGATGGGTCAGGAAAGCAGGGGGGTGGATTTGAGCCAGAGTGTGAAGGCTGGGTAGGATGTGGAGCAGGAGCTTTCCTGGAGACAGAGGCACACGGGGATGTCCAGGGGTGGAGTGAGCAGGGCCCAGGTTTACAGTGTGAAGGTGGGTCTGGCTAGAGTGGACAGTTCCGCTGGGCAGCGGGCAGTGAGACTAGAGAGGCCAGCCTGGTCCTGTTGTGGTTGTCCTGAGTGCCAGGTAAGGAGGGCGGACTCAACTGGTGAGACAGCTCTTCCTGTGGTGGCCCCAGGGGTTGACCCACAGGACCAGGCCTCGTGCTCGCCAAGCTGATCGTATTGGTGAGCGCGTGTTCTCGTGGCTTTCTCTCCAGGGGGATCCATTGTTGTCCTGTTTCCCTGGACATGCCCCTAAGTGTGTGGGGTTCTGGGGCCTTAGGACTTAAATGGGCCGTCATTTTTGCAGTGGCCTGGGACGTCCTGTGTTGAGCTCTGAAAGGATTCAGGGTGGGGAGGTCTTCTAGCTGGTGTTGAGCAAATGAGAAAAGTGCTCCTGGGCCTGCGGAGTCAGAGGGAGTGCTAAATACGAACATCCTGCTTGTGCCTCTCCTGCCTTTGGGAGACCCTGGGGCTCATACGCCCTGACACCCCAACATTAAAGCCCCATGCCTCACACTCTCGCCATTCGGTCTCTGTAAGCCTTCAGATTCTCCAGAGCTCCCTAATGCCATTCAAACCCTTACCACCCACCACTGCAGGTTACTCTCACCTTCTGCAGCTCCTACTGCCACCAGAATTAAATGCCAGTTCCTTTGCCATGCACGTGAGTGGGGGCAGCTTCTCTGGCCCTGTCACCCACCTCTCCTCTACCTGTGTCCTTCACTCTGCCAAACCAAATGCCTCTCACCTTCCTCTGAGCCAGTGTTCACGCTGTTCGCTCTGTCTGGGCTGCCTGGTCCCGAACAATTCCAGCAAGAACACCGCTCATCCTTCAGAGCTCCCCTCATGCTCGCGAAGCCATGCCTCGCGAAGCCAGGCCTCATCCTCCCCACCACATGGCAGGCGTGCTCCCTCTTGCCTGCCCTCCTCGCCTCGTGAGCTTCTCACCAGATCGTTTTGTCCCTGCTTTGCATGCAAGTCCTGTGTGTGGTCTTATTTCCTCCGCAGCAGAGAGCCCCTCATGGCAGGGAATGGGTCCCCTGTGCTGACTCCAGCACAGGGAAGAGTGTACTTTCCAGGTGTTCAGGGACCATTAGTGACCCTGGAACAAGCAGACAGGCGAGGCCATGGTTCCAGGATGGCTGTGCCACTGGCCCAGCCGGATCTTCTGCAGGCGCCCTGCTGAAGCATCACGGATGTGCCTACTCCCCTCCACGTGCTGCCCTAACTTGTCCTGAGCAGAAACATGGCCTGGCTTCCTCAGGAGTGTGGTCGGCAGCCGGAGTCCCCGGGCAGGCTCTCTGGGCAGGAGCAGGAGGCACAGCGGCTTTCAGTGGCTTTGGTGACCCCCACACCCTGGACTCAAGAACAGGGAGACACAGGTTCTAGGTGTTTGTGGAATTCAAGAAACTGAGTATTTTTTGCCAAAGATATTCAAAACTCACGCTAGCAACAAGTCATTCTCAGTTGTCAGACTGTAGTCACATATTCTTTAGGCAGTGGGAAATCCCAAAGCCAATCTTCTAGGGTTAAAAAAAAAAAAAAAAAAAAAACCTTGTTGTTTGCATTGGCCGGGAATCGAACCCGGGCCTCCCGCGTGGCAGGCGAGAATTCTACCACTGAACCACCAATGCTCCAGCTGTGAGCAGCTGTGTGAGCACCTCCCTTTAACCCCGGTCCTGAGCCTCCTTGTAGATATGCTGATTCACAGAATATAAGGCCAGGCTCTGATGCTGCCACATCAGCACAGCAGCAAGAACAGAAAGCGTAGGCTCCAGAGCTGAAGGAAAGAGGCAGAGGGGTGTGTGTGCATGTGTGCTTGTGTGGGTGTGGGAGGGAAGGAGGGAGCGGAGGAGAGACAGAGAAGTTGCTTTGCCTTCAGATCTCCAGACAGAATTTAGAGCTCCAGTCCCTCCTCAGTAGCAAAAAGCACTTGGAGGCTTTGGGTGACTTTCTGCCCGTCGGATGTGTGGGTTCCCCTATTCCATGTTCACTGTGTGCTGAGCTGTTTCACAGTTCTCGGGTTTCACCCCAGCTTCCCGCTGGAGACTGGCCTAGTCTGAGTCCCTCGCTGGTGCAGGATGTGAAGGCTCGGTCCCACAGCCAGTGGTGCCTCCCTGGAGAGCCCAGCTGCTGCTCCTGGGCTCACTGATCCGGGAGGTGAGGTCAGATTCACAGCACCCTGGGCTGCTGCAGGCCGGCATGTTTGAGGAGACTGGCTCCTCCAGCAGGATCTCTGTGTGAGGGGAAGCCAGCCGAGAAAAGGCAAAAAGAACAGCCCTGCATTGGCCGGGAATCGAACCCGGGCCTCCCGCGTGGCAGGCGAGAATTCTACCACTGAACCACCAGTGCTCCAGCTGTTCTCTGACATATCTGCAGGGCTTTTCTCAAGTGGCTGTGTCTGTGGATGCTCACAGGATCTCTGGTCCATCACGGTGCCTCACCTGGCCGGTTTGTCCAGTTTGGGAAGTCAGACAGGTTTATAGAGAACCATCCTTGCTGGACCTTATTAGACTGCTTTGGAAGCGAGGGAGCCTACAGAGCCGCCATTGAGGTTACACCTGGAGGCCTTGGGTGCATCCATAGCTCTCAGCTCCCTGGGGTGCGCTTGGTGGAATCTCACCCTGTAAAGATCAAAGAAAGAAGCACCTCACAGGCCGTTTGTACACCACCTTCCCAAAATACCCAACCCTGCTTCCGCATACACCAGCTTGAGAGCCTGGCCTGTTTTGTTCACCTCTGTGCACGCAGCGCCTGGCACAGAATAGGTGCCCCATACGACTTGCTGTATTAAATCTTCGTCAAACTGCGTCAACCCCTCATCGAACAACTTTTTTGTAGGAGTGGTCTTTGCCACATAGGGCTGCACATTTATTTCTGAACAGCTGTAATTACTGGCAGGTTCTGGACATAGAGCTGGAGCCACCTAGACTAACTGATACCTTTTGGACTTGACTGTCCTTTAAAGTCTTCCAGCCAACTTGAGACCCCCATTTATGTGGCAGGTGAGCAGTGGTCCTGCATGATGGACAAAGCAGTTAGTGCATCTAGGCAGCTGCTTCAAAAAGTCTACATCATGTAGACAGTTCAGTCCTTGGCTGCTACACTGGTAGCCATCCCTCACACTTGGGTGATGGGATGGTCTCCGTCTATCTCACAGCTTCTTAAGACATGCTCTTCAAAAACCATGAGAAGATTCTCTGTTACCCATGCTGCAGGATCCATTCTACCTAATATGAGATGGCTGGAATGGCCATAGCCAGCCATCCTGGTAGATTCCTCACTGCTGCTCTGTTCTCTGGGGCCCCAGACAAGCTTGCCTCGTTCCCCCTCCTTGCCTTGGCTCATTCATCTCCTCCTGCCCAGAACATCTCTGTCTCCTCTCTCCCTGCCTCCTTCAAGGTCTGGCTGAAATCCCACGTGCGGAAAGACTTCCTGACACCCAGGCCATAGCTCCATCAGTTATCTGGGGAGCTGGTTATCGGTTCTCTGAGACTGGTCCCTCATGGGACCATCTTCCCTCTGCTGTCCTCTTCTCCAGGTTGGGCCTGCCATGGGATCATCTGCCAGGGGGACCGCAGGTGCTCCTTCCCACAGAAGGGGCCTCCCTCACACCTCCCTTCTCCCTCTTAGCCTCACTCCCTAGTTGGGAGACCTTGGACGCAGACCTAACCTTCTTTGCCTCCTGTGTTACATGGATTCCTGATGCTCTTCTGTTTGATGTAAAACAGCCCGTCCCTGCTCTTTCCATGTCTCAGGCCCTTCCTTCCTGACCCTGACAGCTGTGATGTTCCACAGGGCTTTCTTCAGTCTTCTGTCAAACCAGCCCCCACAGCCCAGCCTCCCCAGGCTGCCCCCACAGATACCTAAATAAAACATCGACCTGAAAAAATAAAAAATAAATAAAACATAGATCATCCCGTTGATGCTGACTGCCACCTTCACAGCATCTTCCACAGGCCAGACTCCTCCTTCTCCTCCTCTAAATATACTGTCTTTTCAGAGCTCTCTGCCTCTGGCCAGTCTCTTCCCTGGGCCTGAGATGCCTTGCCCTTTACCTGGAAAGTGCCTGTGGGTGTTTTTAAGATCTGACCCAAACGCCATTCAGCCCATGGCATTTTTCTGGCTTCTGTGGCATCCCTTGCACCACGTTGCTACAGTTACTTGTTTGTGTGTGGACCTTGCCCATTGCTCTTGGACCCGATTCAGCACTATCCATGGAAATGACACAGACACAGAGAACCTTTTGGGTGCAGAAATGGAGGGTTGAGCAAGCATTGAATAGATAGATGGTTGACTCACTGACCATGTTACAATTTTTGGTCTCCAACAAGATGTTCCCTTTCATTCTCTCAGAGTCCCCAGATTCCCAGAAGTGAGGTGGCTCGCCGTTCCTCATTCTGTTGTACACAGAGAGAAACTGCGACCCAGAATAGGGAAACAACCGTGAGCCAGCCAGCACCTTCCAGTCAGCAGGAGAGCTGGGAAGGGTCCACACTGAGAGGCATGACTTCTGATTCCTCTTTCTAAACAGGTCATCTCATCTCCCTCCTGCATCCCCGACCCCTGGAGCCAGCAGCCAGGGGAGCCTGACTCCACTGCTCGTGCAGCCCTTCTCTCCTCTCTCTCCAGGCTGGTCCGGGAGTTCGTGGCCCAGAACAACACTGTGCAAATCAAGCATGTGATCCAGACCCTGTCTCAGGAGTTTGCCCTGTCTCAGCACCCCCACAGCCGGAAAGGGGGCCTCATCGGCCTGGCCGCCTGCTCTATTGCACTGGGCAAGGTGGGCCTTTCTCCCTGGGGGCCAGACATGGCAGCAATGGCCTTCGCTCTCACCCCCAAGACCCAGCAGGGTGTTGCAGACTTCTGCTTTAGTGCCATTCTCTCCACACCTAAGACCAGCACAGCTGGCTTTGCAGCTTTGCAGCCTTGCACCCTTTTTCCATGGTGTGGCTCCTAGCCTGGGAGGCTGAGTTGCAAAGGCTCTGTAAGGCCAGCCCTCACACAAAGGCCTGAGCATCTCCAGCGGTGCTGGGATGTCGTCGGCTGGGTGCCAGGGGCCCGCATTCTGACCCATCTTGAGCTGTTTCTGCTCTTGCCCCATTGCAGGACTCAGGGTTGTACCTGAAGGAGCTGATTGAGCCAGTGCTGACCTGCTTCAATGACGCGGACAGCAGGCTGCGCTACTATGCATGCGAGGCCCTGTACAACATTGTCAAGGTGGCCCGCGGCGCCGTGCTGCCCCACTTCAACGTGCTCTTTGATGGGCTCAGCAAGGTGAGCGCCCCCCACTCCAGCCAGGCTGAGCCCACCCCGCCTGCTCACATGACCTTTGGGGCCTTGAGTGCTTGGGTCCCTTTACCCAGATGCAGGCAGAGCATGTAGACACAGGGCTGCCGGGGCCACTCATCTGTTCAGTCTAGTAATAATTTAATGGGCTTGTATTTACGTTTGATTTTTTCCCATTTCTCTACTAATTGATTTTTACTGCATTTTATGAAAGTGTCAGTCCACCATGGAGTGGAGGGAAAAAGTTTGAAAAGCCCTCGCCTCCCCTGTAGAAGGTGGAGATGGTGAATCCATAGTACAGACTGTATTTCCCCTGCAAGGGTAGCACTAGCCTAGAAGCTCTAGAAAAAACCCAGTTATGAAGGCAGTGTAGGCCGTGACACACCTTCCCAAGCACCCAGCTCAGCCTCCCGGGGCTCTGCTGACCACCCTAGTCACATCCAGGGTACCAGCCTCCAGGAGTGGAGAGAAGACCCAGCGTTTGAAGATTGGAAACCGTCAGGGAAGGCCGATGAGAACCGACCACCTGACCTGGTGGCCGCAGGTCCCGGAGGTCTCTGAACAGAAGGGGAAGTGCGCTGCATTTCGGTTCCTTAGCCAGGTTCCGCTTTGCCTGTCATACATCCCCTACCTTTCTTCCGTTTCTTCTTTGGAAGGGGTGCCGTTCAGTACTCCACACTGTGCCAGGGCTTTGACCGTGGGTTTTTAGTGGATTCCTTGTCTTAACATACTGACTCTGACTGTCTGTTTCTGTACCTCTCATAGTTGGCTGCAGACCCAGACCCCAATGTGAAAAGCGGATCTGAGCTCCTAGACCGCCTTTTAAAGGTAGTACTTGGTCCTCACTTTTATTCATCCATCTGTCTGTACAGATTATAAATTCTATCACTGGGGGTGCTCTTCCTAATGTTGAAGAATTGTTTCATTTATATACAGATTGATTCTGGTGTGCAGTTTTACGACAGGCGTACGAGTAATGTCATCAGCACAATTGAAACACAAAAACATCCTATCACCCCAAACACCCCCTCATGCTAACCCCACCTGGAGTGAAGTGCTCCTCACCTCCCATTCCCTCGTGCTCCCAATGACGGGGGCTGCTTATGCTAAGCTCATGGGGGCATTTGATCCAGATCTAGGGTTTTGCCATATGATTAGTCCTCTTGGCCTTGATTCCTGCTTTTACTCCAGCATTTTCTCTTGTCCTTCGGCCTGTGGAAGGGTGGATGCTCCAGGATTTCTCCTACCTGGCATGGGCTCTGCCCATTTTCCTCCGTGGCCACCTGACCCCGAGAGCCAGCCCTGGGCCAATAATTCGGTCAGGTCAGGCAGCCCTTGGCCTCTGGCTTTCGGCAGCTCACATGCCTCTGACCCACAGGACATTGTGACGGAGAGCAACAAGTTTGACCTGGTGGGCTTCATCCCTTTGTTGCGGGAGAGGATTTACTCCAACAACCAGTACGCTCGGCAGTTCATCATTTCCTGGGTAAGGGCCAGCCCCACGACTGTTTGTTCTAGCTGTAATGAGCCTCTAGTTTAGTAAAATCTGCCCCCTGACACACCCTAGGCAGTTCCTGTGGCTGAGAGAGGCCTCGTTATTATCCCTCTAATAGCCAGTGACATCAGGTAATTCAAAACACATTTATTCAGCTCTTCCCCAAAGCCCGTCATGTTTGCCCCTGAAGAGAATATGGTTCTTTCTTTGTCCCAGGAAATACCCCCATTTCTCTTTGAAGCCAGTGGCGCTACTTCTAGCGGCCACACCTCTTTGAGCCTCGTCTGTCCTTTCCGGTGTCCTCCCTTCTTCCTGTGGCATCAGAATCTCCTTAGAATTAAATCCCCATTGTGCACATTTAACCCACTCTCTGCCATGGGGCACCTGGAAGGCCATGAAACACTGCCTCAGTAGGGCCACCTTCCCACCACCTTGTCCCAGAGCACCGGTGACGAGGAGAAGAAGGGTCTCAGGCTGGAGTAACTTTCCCTTCCGGTTTCTTCCTCTGAGTCAGATCCTGGTTCTGGAGTCTGTGCCAGACATTAACCTGCTGGATTATTTGCCGGAGATCCTGGATGGACTCTTCCAGATCCTGGGCGACAACGGCAAAGAGATTCGGAAAATGTGAGTGGAGAGAGGGGATGGGCCGCTGCTCCATGCACACACGCACCTCACACCCAGCAGACAGGCAGCCGCGGGAGAACAAGTTCATTCTTTTCCTCCTGGTTCATGTGCTTCCTGCCTTGAGCAAAGAGCTTGTTAATCCCCAGCCTGTGGAAAACAGCCATCCGGCAGCTCTAAGGTGTAATCCCCTTCTCGGTGGCCCACCCAGAGCAGAAGTGGGCATGGGGAGAGGCTAGTCCAGCCCTGGCTGGTGTAGGCTATTTCCCTTCTCCTTCTCTCATTGGTAGGTGTGAGGTGGTCCTTGGAGAATTCTTGAAAGAAATTAAGAAGAACCCCTCCAGTGTTAAGTTTGCTGAGATGGCCAACATCCTAGTGATCCACTGCCAGACCACAGGTGAGTGTGAAGGCCCCATGGCCACTGCCATCTCCTCAGAGGCAGAAAGAGCACTGGTGGGAGTATGAACCAGCACAACACTGGACCTGGGGTAGTCGAGTAGTGGGTCCTTGTGAGAGAAATTCAGTTCCTCCGTCAACTTGGAGGCCCTTTTGCTTGGTCTGATCCTAGAGTAAGATCTGGAGACCCTCTTGCTGGGGAGCTTGACATTTCACTGTGAACTGAAATGTTTTGACGTTGGGACTGTTTATCTGTGAGTTTCTGCTGTGGTTCAGACCCCTGCAAAATGTGACCGCCCTCCACAGCGGCCGCTTATTGTTGGTCATGAGTCTGCAAGTCAACTGGCTGGTTCTGCTCACCTGGGCCAGGCTTGGATGCCCTTGAATATGCACCTGTAGTCAGCTGAAGGGTCATTTGAGGCTGGGTGGTCTGGGATGGCCTCACTCATATCTGGCAATTAGCTGGCTGTCACCTGGGAAGCAGGGACCATTGGTCCAGGTGTCTCATCATCCAGCATGCCAGCCCAAATGCACTCATATGGCATCAGTGAGGTCCCAAGACACATGGTAGAGGGGAACAAGGCCTCTGGAGGCCTGGGCTTCAACCAGCCACGCCATCACTTCTGCCACCTTCTGGGGGCCACAGTAGCAAGGCCAGCCCGGATTCAAGCAGCAAGGAAATGAACTCCCCCCTTGAAGAGAGGAGCTGCTGAGCCCCTTTATGGGTGCAGAGGGGTAGGGAACCATGGCTGCCCTTATATGTGCCACAAGATTGCTGTTCCATCCCAACCTGGTACCTATGTGTTCCTTTGAAGGGTGAGAGAGTATCAGTGAGGCTAGAAGCAATGCAAGCCCTTGAGTCCCCTCTGGTCCCATCCTCCGGGCCTGGTCAGTGGGAGGGAGTGCTCTGGTCACTGGTGCTGACCTTCCCGGAACCCCGCAATTCCTCTTCCAGATGACCTGATCCAGCTGACAGCCATGTGCTGGATGCGTGAGTTCATCCAGCTGGCTGGCCGGGTGATGCTGCCCTACTCTTCTGGGATCCTGACCGCCGTCCTGCCCTGCCTGGCCTACGATGACCGCAAGAAAAGTATCCTTCGCCCTGAAGAGAGGAAATGGGAGCAGCTGCTAAGGAGGGTGTGAAGTTGCAGGACCCTGGTGTGGGGGGTGGGGGATCCCTTAAGATCCCTCACGCCTCCAGATAGCCCCTGGGACCTGGGGAGCAACCAGCGGAGCTGGACACGGACCGGGAGCACCAGGGCAGCAACAGGGACACAGGGCTAATAACATTGTCCCCAAACCTCATGGGGTTACTTCCAGATCTGAAGCAGCTCTCCCAGGTCTCATGGCTCCAAGCCCCTCATACTGCCCTGTCTTGGGTGGGGGGAATCCTGGTGGTAGGAAGTCACCAGGATGTGTCCTATGAGAAGACCAGGAACATTTCACGGGGACTCCATTCAGACTGCCCAGTAGTCCCCCTCTGGAGAGGACCAATGCCAGTGACCTCAGGTTTAGGGAATGCCCCCTGGTGGGGCTACTCCTTACATCAGTGGACTCAGGCATCAAGGAGGTGGCCAACGTGTGTAACCAAAGCCTGATGAAGCTAGTCACCCCTGAGGATGACGAGCCTGACGAGCCAAAGCCAGTGGTGCAGAGGCAGGCAGAGCCCAATCCTGAGGACTCGCTGGCAAGGCAGGAAGGGACAGCCATTGGTGAGTAGGCCCTGCCTCCCACCCCTCACACCTCCCAGGCTTGGGGTCCTGCTTAACCAGCCAGGGCTACTTTTTCTACGTTACCTCATCTAACTCTGGTAACAACCCAGTGAGGTAGAAGTTGCTGTTTTCCCCATTCTACAAATGGGCACTGGGAAGACCAGTAACACGAGTAGGGTCTGGCAGCTACTAGGTGGCAGAATTGGGATTTGAATACTGGCTGTCTGCCTCGAAAACCTATATTCTTAACTCTTACTGCCTCAACGACCATTAAGCCTCTCAGAAATCTTTTTCTGGGTTTGGCTACAGGAAATAGGAAGGTTGGGAACATGGCAGAGGACAGGCTGCAGGCTCACATGGCTCTTGGCTGTAAACACCCAGCTACCTGGAGGCCAGCTACCTTCCCTGTGCCAGCCTTTCCCGGGGCAGGGGCTACAAAGGTGCAGGTCCAGCTTATTCAGTCCTGGGGGATTCTGCTGCCAAAAGCAGTGTTTTTGACAAATGAAATGGCTCTCTGCTGCGTTCACACTCTTTCAGCATTATTGTCTTATTTGTAACATGAAGAAAAGCACTTTTACGCCAGTTAGAGTCTAGAGTGTAACTCTCTAAATGTTATCTAGAGCTCTGACTTTTCTTTTTCTTTGGGTGGCCTCTCTCCTCACTGAGAGAGCACTGGTCACCTTCGGGGCGATGTTCTCCTTTGCAGAGTCACCCAGAGAGTAAACTGATGCAGAACCCACTGAGATTTTGAAGGCTAACAGACTCAAGTCTGGAACTTGAGTTCCAGGAGCCGAAAGAATTTCCAAAGCATTTTCTCCCATTGCCGTCTCAGGCTTCTCTTGAACATCTGAGCAGTATGCCAGGCACATGAGCTCCACGGGTCTCCTGTCCTGGGTTTGGCTGGCGGAGCAGCAGTCCATGCTGGACCAGCTCGGGTGTCAGGTTACCGCTGTGCAGTTGCTTCTGGGAGCCAGAGCAGCAAAACAGCTGGAGGCAGAGCAGTCATCAAGTGGAGCATTGGTGGTTCAGTGGTAGAATTCTCGCCTGCCACGCGGGAGGCCCGGGTTCGATTCCCGGCCAATGCAGTACCTGAAAACTTTTTGGCAGATCCTTGAGAAAGAAAATTTGGGGAAATAAAGTCAGTGTGGGCCTCGCAAGGCAGGAGCTTTCTCAGTAGGAGAAACTAAAAGAGTCTCAGGGAAAGACCTGTTTTCTGAAACACTATGTTTTCTGTATATGTACAAGATCATACAGTTTATGTAATTCCACAGCCTTCTTTTTTTGCTTGTGTGATGGCTTCTTCTGGTTTTTGTTTTGTTTCATTTTGGTTTTGGCTTGACAAGTTACAACATGCAGTTTTGAATATTTTATACTAACTTTAAAAGTTAGTGCCTCTTCATCCATTGAGTCAGAAAGTAGAATAATGGTTGCCGAACTGAAAGGAAAGGGGAAATTAGACACCTGGTTTCTTTTCAGGGTAATGGAACTGTTCCAGAATTAAATAGTAGTGATGCTTTACATAACTTTGTGGGTTTACAAAAAATGACCCAGTTGTATGCTTTAAAATAGTGAGCTTTATGTTACAAAATTTTATGTTATATGCAGGAAGTCTCAGTTTTTTTAAATAAGGTTAGTACCTTTTCCCTCAAAGTGGAACCCAGCAGCTCCTACCCCACCCTTTCTGGGCCTCCGGGAAAGAAGCCCTGTATTCTGCAGGTTGTGACAGCTGCTGAAAACCTGCCAGCCGGAGCATTGACGGCTCCACGGTCGAATTCTCGCCTGCCAGAGACCAGGGTGCCCTGGCCAGCCGATGCCGAGTATTTTACTTAGGTAAAATAGGTAGTTTTTCCTAAGCATTCTTGAAACAGCTCCCCACTTAGGAGACCCTCTTGCTAAACCAAGATACATTCAGGAAGCTTGGCTCTGGATTTTACTGCCTCATAAACAGCATTTCAGTACATGCTCAGTTTAGAGTAGTTTCTAGAGATGATCACAGCTAATGTAGGGGCTCCATACCTCCTCCTTGCTCAGCTGGTAACTGCCACATTAGCAAAGTGCCAGGAGAAGGTCGCAGCAAGCCAGGAGACAGTGACGATTTAGCTGGTCCAGTTGACAGGTTCCTCCCAGCCTCTGCCGCTTTTCCCTATGACTGTTTTGCTCCACTCTTGCAGCCCCAGTCACCTGGCTGCAGGCAGGAGCCCTCTGCCTGATCTCCCTCTGTGGGAGGGCAAGACCCACGAGGAGGTTCGTCAGCCGAGCCTCTGTGCGTGAGCATACATGTGCGCACATGCGGGTCCCCCTCACCTCTCACCATGGGACCCTCATTTGTGCCACACTGTTTCCAGTCCCTGTCTACTTGCTCTGGCTCCCCGTTGGCCCTGCCGCTTCAGAGGTCCACGATGCAGTGTCCTTTCTGAGTTCCTGCAGCACTTGATAGTCCTCTCTGTGATGACGCCTGATTGTCCCAGGTGTCCTGGCCTAGACTCAGGTCAGAACGGCCTGCTAGTGAGTCCTGTCTCTGCTGACTTCCTATCTGTTGCCCTTGGACAAGCCACTTAGCCTTTTTAAGCCCCAAATTCCTTATTTGTTAAATAAGGCTAACAATAATAATGCCAAACATATAGTGGGGTGGTGAGTTTTAAATGAGATTTTTGCTTTTAAAGCTTTTAGCGCATGGCAAAGACCAGACACTCTCAGGAACAGGTGCTTTAGTGTCACACTTTTAATGCATGCGTATAACATGCCTGTGTACTTAGCGAGGTTCTCTGGACAGGGTTTTTGCTCCCTTGTTTTTTATCATCAGCATTTCCCAGATAGTAATGTGACCCTGGTGGTTCCTAAATGAGGGATCATAGAGGGTCAGGGGTAGAAGTTCGTGTGCCAGGTGAGGGGCAGAGCTATAAATAGGGTTTCCAGGAGAGGGCTTGTAAGCACTGCTAGTAGACATGTAATGGAATCCATCCACTTGCAAGGCTTTGATGGGCCTGGATATAGCAGCAGCTTCTGTGGACCCTGCAGATGCAGGTGTATCAAACCCAGGCCCTGCCTGCGAGGAGCTCAGGGGCAGACCCACAGTTGAGTAACCATGTGGCCCTGTGTGTGATCACAGAGGACTGGGGGCTCCAAGCCAAGTCCATGGAGGTCATTTGAACTGGATCTTTTCCTTCTCCTTAGCTTCCACTCTGCCCCCACCCCATCCCCCTTTTTTACTCTCATTATAATGGAAATACATGTTCCCTGTAGAGATGGGAGTGGGGAGGAGGCATTCCTAGTGGGGGAAGAGTAAGCAGGTGGAATATATCATCTGCTACATAACGTTTGGCAGCAAGTGTCAGAAGCCATAAACATTTAAGAGAATTTGTTCTCAGCAAACAGAGATGTAGGTAAGGTTTTCCATTTTAAACACCTAACAAATGTTAGCTCACGTACTGTCCTAACAAGGCTGTGAAGTGAGCACTGGTTACCCCATTATACAGTGAGGACTGGAGGCAAAGTCAAGTAAGCTGCCCACAGTCGGCGCGGCTAGGTAAGTAGGGGAGTCAGCGTTCAGACTTAGGCCCAAAGGCTCTGAGTGTGTGCTCCTAGCACTGTTTACACCGCAGCTCTCTGAAGAGGGAATTAATACAAAAAGGGCAGCTACAGATGTACAGTTTGACTGGGAATGGGAGCGTTGGGGAGCAAAACGATGTATCATTTTTACTCATCAACTTGGCAAAAATGTGAAAGATTACTAATATCCCTATGTGAGGCTTGGGGGGATCGACTGCTCCTCTTTGCCTGAAGTGCATTTATGTTGGTAGAACCTTACTAAAGAGCAGCTTATCAATATGGATTAAAATAGAAACTGCCTGACCCTTCCACCCAGCAGTACCCCTGACATGGGATCCTAGAGAAATGCACTTGTGCAGGAACAAGCGTGGGAGGGATGTAAGAGTGAAAGCTAGGAAACGATTGAAATTAACTCGAACCCTATTTCTGATACTGCATTATTTCATCTACAAATGCGAGTGTCTCTAAAAGTCAAGAGGGAGGAGGCGTGGAGCCCTGGCTGTGGATCCAGGCCAGCCCACCAACCTGCCCCGTGTGTCCTCCTCCCTTCTGCCGAGGTCTGTTCCATTCAGGCCCAGCCTGTGCCTGGCCCCACCGAGCTGTGCCCTGTCCCCCACAGGGCCTCTGGGACTAGAGGGGGCAGGCAGCAGCTCAGAGCCTTTCTGTTTAACATGGAAATCAAGGCCCTCTTTACTTGGGGGTTGAGGGTGGTCCATAGTTCACAGGAATAGCACTACGCTAAGCCATAGTACAAAGTTAAAAAAAAATAGCAAAAAACATACTGTGATTCCATTTATGTTACAAAACAAAAAGAAAGATAGCAAAAGATAGAGGGATACTTGCCAAACCTGCCTGTAGAGTGGAGTAAGATTGAAGGTTAGGGAGAGATAGGGGCATGCTCTGCTTTGTTTGAAATTTTTAGAATGAGGAAGTTTTACTTGTATAACTTACAACTTTTAAGAGGCCAAGTCTGGCCCCATTAGACCAACAATATATAAATAATGATAGTTTTCATTGGTAATGCACAGAATAAAATATGTCTACATGGGCCCATAATGATGTGGATGAATAGATGGATGGGAATGGACCGTTTTTCCTTATAGAAAAATTCCAGTTAATAAATGTAGGAGAGAAGAGAAAAACAGAAAATCACCATTAGGCAAACTCCACAGTAATAATTATTATAGATCCACCAGTGGATGCCAAAATCAGTAGGGGAACATTTGAGGAAAAAACTGGGTATCTGTCTAGTCTCAAATGTCTCCACCAAGATATTCATTAATTACAAAAAGGAAAATAGTAACTTATAGTAGAGAAACCCAGCAGACACTACCACAGTCAGATGATAAGGTCAACATCATCAGTTACAAAACAGACGTCACGTACCCTGGTATCACACACTGAGAAGGTGCGTCACTTTGGTGGTGGTCTTCCAAAAATGTGTAACCTCCGCCCAATTGTGAGAAAACGCGAGACTAACCCAGGTGGCAACACATTCTGCAAAGTAACTGACAGGGATTCAGTGATACCAAGTTCATGAAAAATATGGAAAGACTGCAGAACCGTCACAGATTGGCAGGGACTAAGGAGACAGGGCAACTACATGCAACATGTGGTTCCCAGATTCTATCCTGGAACAAAGGACATAAGTGGAAAAACCAGTGAAATTCACATTAGGTCTGTAGTTTTGTTAATAGTCTTGTGTGAGTGCTCCTTTCCTGATTTGAAAACATATGATGTTAGGAGCAGCTGGGTGAAGGGTAAACAGAATTCTGTACTATTTTTACAACATTTCATAAACTTAAAATTATTTCAGAATAAATAATTCTGTTCATCTGTCTTTATAGATCTATCTGTTCTGGACATGTCACAAATGCAGGCTTTTACGACTAAAAGCTTCTTTCCTGTTTGACCTGTTTCCAGTGTTCATTCATGTTGCGCCACATATCAGTACTTTATGCCTCTTTGTTGCTGAATAATGGTCCGCTGTGTGGCTATAACACATTTATCCATTCATCAGTTGATAGACATTTGGATTGCTATGAACATCATGTGCAGTTTTGGTGTGGACGTAAGCGTCTGTTTCTCTGGGGTATATGTCTAGGAGAGGAATTGCCGGGTCATAGGGTAATAACTCTGTTGAGCCCTTGAGGAATCGGCAGGCTGTTTTCCAAAGCACCTGCACCATTTTACATTCCTACCAGCAGGGTCCAAGGGATTTCCCCACATGCTCACCACCACTCATTATCTGTATTTTAGCCGTCCTAGTGGACATGAACTGGCACCTCCTCACGGTTTTGATTGACATTTCCCTGATGGCCAATGATGTTGACTATCCCAGGATAGTCCTTTTTAACATCCATTGCCTTCGGGCCAGCGGTCCCTCAGAGATTTCCCGGATGTGTTCAGGGCTGGTACCCTTCTCCTTTTGAGATCACTGTGCCTAAACACAAGCATGGGTGCTATCCCAGAAGCTTCGGGGAGTGTGTGGCATTGGGTCCCCAGGGCTCCCGAGCTATAGTCCTTTTCAAGAGCTGGAGTCAAGGTGTGGGGGACTAGAGAGTCTGTGTTCTTGTGTCAGGCATCTTGTTCATTCAGAAAACCCCAGCAGTCTTTTAGCATGACACCTTGTTTCTCTCACTGTCCCCAGGAGGCCCTGATGGTTCTTGTGACTCCAGCTTCAGTAGCAGCATCAGCGTCTTCACGCCAGCCAGGTAAGTGGTTTGTTCCAGCCAGAGGTTTCTAGAAAGCAAGCAGCCTAGTTCTTCCCTGGGTACAGCAAACTGCAGTGAAGACGTGAGGCAAACTCTGCTTAGGGGCCACAGGGGGTGCCTGATGAAGGGATCTGAAGAACGCTGAGCAGACCCAACCCACCTAGTTCTGATGGACAGGTAGCCTTGTCCCCAAGGATAAAGATAAGCTATCGGAGGTCAGTAAATACAGGTTGTAAAAGTAGAACCAAAGTGTGGTGGCTATAGGCGGACGTATGCAGACACCTTTGCCCAGAGCTTTTGCCTGTCGGGATAACATGGGGCTGACAAGACTGACAAGGAGAAGGCTGTTCCAGAGTCCAAGAGTACATAGACCGCGGGCCCCAGGAGCTGTCTGTCCTCTCCCAGGCTCCAGGTCAGCTGTCATAGCGCAGCCTTCCACGTGGGGGCAGTGCAGGCCAAGCAGCAAGATCATTCCTTTCCTCGCAGTTGCCCACATACTGTGTGTCAGGTGAGGACATCTGATGGAGAGGGAATTATCACCGTTCTGTCCCTGTCCACGGCCCCTGGACTTGCCCCATGTCACTTAGTCTTTGGGTAGAATTAACACCTGTGGGGCTGCAATGGATGTCATTCTCCTATGAGGGGTTTCTTCCCTCGCATCTCGACACTGAACCTGGGCCCTGGGGAGCCCGTCTCATGATGAGAAAATATGCACTCAACCCCCAGGAGGCTCTTTTCTCCCCAGACCTTTAGAATCTTTCCTCATTTTGTATCATTTTTTCATTCTTATTTCTAAGGACCCTATGGAGATTTTCAAAGTATGTGAGTACTGATTATAAATGTGAACTGCTCCTGGGGCCTCTTCGAATCATTTGAGCGAGGCAGTAAGCATTCACTCATTCATCCTGTTAGTTGTCACATACCCAGAGTACCTGCCAGGGTTCAGCCCTCCAGGTTCCAAGGTAAAGATGTGACCCCTGTTGGTCCCCAGCCCTGAGTTCTCTAGCAGGGAAACAGAAGCAGGGCAGTGGTTTCTGTGACGGGACTCCAAGAGTGCTGGGGGTGTGCCATGGTGTCCGAGCTGAAGCTCACTGGAATAGTGGCTCACAAGGGTGATCGCTCCGTGGGTGCCTCCTAGGCCTGGCTGTGCCAGATGCATTATGTCACATCATTCGATTTTGCTGTTTAAATCCCATGGGGTCATTAATAGTAGTAATTCCATTTGAGGGCTGAGGAGGGACAGGAGACCTGGGAGCTGCTATGTAGAGAGGGAACTTAGGAGGGGTCAGCAAGTGCAGACCACCTCGGGGGCCACGGCTGCTGCCCTGTGAAAAGGGAGGGAGGCTCAGCCTGAGGAGGTGGCAGAACGTGGAGAAAGCTGGGGAGAGATTTTTTTTTACCTGTTTTGAAGGATGAATAGACCAGATGAATAGACCAGATTTGCTGATGCGTGTGATGGAATGAGAGGAAAGGCATGAGGGTAAGAATAACTTCTAGATTTGGGGCTTGAGCCAACTCAGGATATCCTGGCATTTCCCACGCTGGGGTAGAAGGAGGCACAGGCGTGTGAGTGGGCCAGTCATGGGCTGTGTGCCTCGTGGCTGTGAGCATCCCCGGGACAGTTAAGGAGGCAGGTTTGGATCCTGGATTCTGGAGCTGGGGGAGAGATCCGGAGGGAGGTGCAGGGAGACGTGCCCTGCACAGCGGCTGGCCTTTGTTCTGAAGGCCCTGGGAGCCTGCCTGTAAGTGGCAGTGTCTGGTGCAGACCTGTGACTCGGAAGGCCCTCTGGCAGCCCCAGGGAAGGTAAGTGAGGGATGGACAAAAGTGGCAGCAGAGAAGCCTGTTGCGGATTTATCACTATTGTCTAGGCCACAGGGTATTGTCCTGCTCCGCGGGGGTGGCAGTGGGAGGTGGAGAAAGGTCTAGGAGGAAGCAGAGATCGGACATCACTGACCGACCATGTGGGCGGGCAGGACTCTCACTGCCTCGCTTGGGAGGCAGGGGCACCATTTGCTGGGGTGGGTCTAGAGGCTGAGACTGGGAACTGCCTAATTGGAACCAGGTTTTGTTTTATACCTGTCATTCAGGAGCCCATGCTAGATCCTACCCTTTTAAAATTAAAAAACCAAGATCAAACTGTCTTGTGCTTTTTCTCCCACGAGTGGCTATTTCCTCATGGCAGCTGCCAGTCTGAGTCAGTAGCTGTGCCAGAGAGGGGGGCGGCTGTCAGAGTCATGAAAGCTAAGCCAGGGTGCCTGGACCCCGCACTGGTTGGAGATGGCATAGCTGAGGACAGTAGGATAGGGGCAGGCTTCCTCCAGTAGGTGCTGCCAGAGGGGGACTGAGCTCAGGCAGGAAGGCTTCTTCCAGGATCACCAAGAAACAAAACCCACCCTGCGACTGTCCAGACACACTGCCTACCCTCATCTCTCGTGAATCCACTGCATAGTAAGTCCAACTTACTATGGACTTACTATGGGCACACATCCCGACTCTATGGCCCTGGGCAAGCAGCCTAACCACTCCCTGCCTCGGTTTCCTCATCTGTAAACTGGGTGCGATGATAGTGCCTACCTCCTAGGGGTGTGGAGCTTATATGAGTTGAATATGTAAAGAGAATAGAATGGTGCCCAGCTCAGAGAAAGCACTTTACATGTTTTAGCTACAATTATTATTCTAAGAACCCCATTATTATCCCCATTTTAGAAATGAGGAAACAGGCCCAGAATGGTTAACTTCTTGCCCAAAGTCACTCAGCCAAGTTGGAATTAGTGGCCAGGTCGGAATTCAGGCCAGGCCTGTCTGAGCCCCCAGCCCACTGGTATGACCTTTATTGGTTGCACTGGGAGAGTCCCAAAAGCCCACCTGACAGAGGAGCCCCGCACAGATGTTACCGTGTGCACAGGCTTCCACTCTGATGCCTGGGGCCTTGCCAAGGACTGTGGTGTCATCAGTGACTTTCGGTATGGGTCACTGGCTACCTAAAGGCAAACAGAAAGATCTGGAATTCAGTGCTTCCCAACTTTTAGCATTGTTGCATTAGATTGAAAAAAAAGTTGTAAAGGTACTTTATGAAAAACAAAGTTGAATTCAGAAACAATTTTTTTAACTTCATTCTAATTTGATTAGAGATGTAACATGAGTACCATAAAAAGTTAGACATTACAGGAATGCCTAGGTGGCTCAGTCAGTTAAGCATCTGACTCTTGATTTCTGCTCAGGGTTTGTGGGTTCGAGCCCTGTGTCAGGCTCTGTGCTGACAACATGGAGCCTGCTTGGGATTCTCTCTCTCCCTCTCTCTCTGCTCCCCCCAAAATAAAAATAGACCTTAAAAAAAATAGACTTTAAAAAAAGTTAGACATTACAGAAATGAAGTGCTGCCTCCCAGAGAGAACCGCTAGGATTTATCATTATTTATGGTAATGTCAGAAGTGTTATTTAATAAATTGCTATTTTTTTGTTAAATTTTTTTTGATGTTTATTTATTTTTGAGAGAGAGACAGAGCACAAGCAGGGGAGGTACAGAGAGAGAGGGAGACACAGAATCTGAAGCAGGCTTCAGTCTCCAAGTTGTTAACACAGATCCCGACACAGGGCTCTAACCCACGAACCGCAAGATCATGACCCGGGCCGAAGCTGGACGTTCAGTTGACTGAGTTACCCAGGTGCCCCATTAAATCGCTATTTTAATAACTACAGTAGTGCCATGCATTTGGAAAATATCATACATATATGTGTAAGACATTAATTATGAGATGCTTCATGAGAATGCTCAGTGGAAATGGGGTTTTGCACACGCTTTGAAATAACTCAGAAGCCCCCAGGAGCGACTAGTCTAGACTTTTTGGACCCGATGCAGAAATGTATTTTAAACTGTGTGAACTAGCTCCCTTCTGCTCTCGGGTAAGGTAACCCAGGACAGAGGATACTCCATCTGGACTCCAGGCCAGCAGCTCAGGAACTGAGCACCCATGCCGCTTGCCCTCTCTAGGAAGGGCCCAGTTCCCACAGAGCTCTGGCTCCCCGCAGAGCACGTGCGGAGCCCCGCACACAGCAGCCACCCCCGCCCAGCGGAGCTGCTGAAAGCTGCCTCCCCCACAGCCAGTGGGCACTAAGAGCAGTCTTCCTGGTGCCCCAGGGTGCTCCTGCTTCCCCTGAGCCTCACCTCCAGCCAGCCAAGGGAAGTGAGACCCAGGGAGTGTGTCTCCAGCTCAGGGAATAAGTTTTCAGTGCGTGGCCGCATGGCCTTGGACAGGTTCCCTACTGTCTCATCTGTGCATTGCAGGATTGAGTTACTTGAACCATGAGGTCCCTGTCAGCTGTGGTGTTCTTGGTTGGTTGAAGCTAACACCTGCCTCACCAGCAATCTGAAGGTGCCCGTGTCTGGGGAGGCTGGCCGTAGCCAACTTCTGCTGTGGGGAAAGTTGGAGAATGTTAGTGCACAGAAGGCTGCCAATTCTTGCCCACCGCTCCATGAAACCCTTCATTTTTTGGCCTTGACACAGTGCCACCTGGGGGAGATGCCACCATGGGCTGGCCCTTTATCTGTCTCTCAGTAGAGACATTGACCTGGCCGGAAGCATCTTGGGACTACAATGAATCAAGGAGCCCAGCTGACCCAGGGACCATCTAGCATCTTGGAGCCCTATTTGGGCCACTTGGATTTGGAGTGTCCCCCACACAGATCGGCACCAGGCTTTCCCAGTCTTCTCTCTTGCCCCACATAGAGACTTTGCCTGTCGTGCTGATAGGAGGATATATTGAACAGTATATGCATCCCCTCTCTCTGGCCTGGCCAGTCCACATAAGGGCTGCCATTCTGCTGCCCCTGCCAGGGGACAGTTGGAAATGGACTCTCCTGAGCCTGGCCCATTAGGAGGCAGTGCCGTCTGGTGGATGAGGCCACTCTAGGCTCAGACTGCTCACATTCAAATTGCTTGCTCCACCCCTTCCTGATCGGGTAAGCTCTGGGCCTGATTTGCAGGGTGGAGTCGGGGGAGCTGGACTTGGCACTGCCTTCCTCCCACTGGCAGCTTAGGCCACAGCCCTTGCTGCCAGTACAGTCCTGACTGCCTCCAGGGGAGTGAAAACAAGGCCTTGCTCCCAGGGGGGCCATTTCAGCTAAGAAAGGCAGGTGGTGGTGGCCTGCCAGGTTCAGAGTCCTGGCACCCTGATCCCCTGTGGGAGCTGGAATGTCCCGCAGCTCCTGCCGGGGAAAGGGACTCACTGTGGACCGGGGACTCACCAGGTCAGGACAGAAGAGGCAGAGACGGGGCAGCGTCCATTCATTCCTCACATCCTCCTGAGCTCCTACTCTGTTAAGCCCTTGGGGTGCAGGCAGGCTTCTGGAGCTTCTCCAGCTTCTCAAGGAGACGAGCTGTAATAGCATGCCGGCAGGAGCCAGGTAGGAGGCCCGCAGAATGGGGAAAAGAAGGACTTAGCAATAAGGCAGTAAGTCCTGGTCATCAGCAGGAGGAGAGGGAGGATCTAGAAAGTTGTCAGAGAAGAAAAGAAAATACTCCAGAAGCCCTGGGATAGATTGCTAGCCTGACACCGTAGTGCCATGTTGTCCGTGGCAATAGCCAGAGTCCCGGGGCTGCTGGGCACGTGCGGTGTGGCTAGAGGTGTGCCGTCAGGGTCAGGGTGTGTCATGAGGGTGAAATGCCACGGTGGATTTCAAAGACTTAGGACACCAAAAAGAATATGAAGTATCCTATGAGTGACATGTATATTGGTTTTTATATTGATTTTATGTTGAAATGATACTGTTCGGGTATGTTAGATTCATTAAAATATGTCATTAAAATTTTACCTGCTTCTTTTTACTTTTGAGTATAAAACTCAAAAATATAAAATTCCATACATGGCTCACATTATATTTCTGTCAGACAGTGAGAGAGAAATTGATGAAGAGATTGATTGGGAGCTTGTGTTTGCCACCCTGAACTTGTCTGTGTGTGCCTTAGTTTCCCTGTCTGTCTTAGGCTAGCAAAGAACCTAGGTGTTCAGGTGTTCTCCGAAGACCCCAGAACTTCCAGCCCCATGACTCCCATGGAAATCTCAGCAGCAGCCTCGCCCAGAGGCTCAGGGCTGCTGGGCTCTGTCACTCACACACCCGGCTCCTCTGGCGACCTGAAGATAGAAGTGCCCACGCTCACCCCTAAACGAGCACTGTGGGGAATCATCAAACCATATTAAACAGCAGTTCCGTTTAGCAGTTACAGAGCTGAGAATGGGTCCCTTTAGGAATTCACATCAAATGAGCTTCAGAGAGGCTGCAGGCGAATTAGGAAAGCACCGGCATCGAGTTCCTGCTGCCAATGAATAATTGAGCAGCCTAGAAATACCACGCGAGACTGTTTTGTACAGACGGGCAGCTGAACTGTCTGGCCTGGGTCCTCGGGAAAGGCAGCCCCTGGTCTGCACCTGTCACTATACCTTTGGACAGGTACAACGTGACATGTCGCAGGAAGGGGACCCCTCCCTGGCATCCTAAGGTTCTCTACCCATGCTGTCCCCATCCCTTAAAATTCCAGCCTCTACATGGGAATCATGCTTTGAGCAGAGGGCTGTGTCTGCATCCTGGCGGCGTACAACCTTCTCAGATCTGCTCGGCATGACTTTTCTCTGCCTGGAGGCCACCAGGGCCCCAGGCCAGGGAACCTGTGCCCCACTGGTGCGAAGTGCAGTCCCAACAAGCTCTCTTTCTCAGAGGCAGACGCTGTGTCGCCTCCTCCCTGACTCAGACGAGATTGTTACGCCTTCACAGGCAACACTCAAGGCTACTCAACCAAGCCAGACCCTGTGCTAAGTGCCCCGGAGTATGGCAAGATCGAAAGCCATGACCCCTGTCCTCACTGGAGAAATGTTCTTCATTTGCCTGATGAAAAAATCTGCCGGCTCTTAAAGGGGGTTTTTCAGGGCTTTCCCCTGGACTCGTTGGATCCATGGGTTTTGTTTTATCAACAAAGGGTTTGGACTGAATGCCCTGAGGATGCTGAACGGCTTTTCATCCCTGAGGTCTGCTGGGGCCCAGCTCGATGACATCAAAGAGGTTTTCTCCTGTACGAGCCAGGCCAGTGCTGGGGAGGTGGGTGGGCACCCAGCAGACTGGCCCTCTTCCCCCAGCTCCAGCCTTGGAGGAGGAGCGAGGCTGCGGGGGTGAAACTAGCCTCCACCAGCCACGCAGAGGGTGAGGCCGCCCGCCCGCTCTTGCCGCCGCACCCAGGAGAGTGCGGCCGGTGTGTGGTTCTGACTGCGAAGCCAGAGGCGCTGCAGCTTGGCGGGAGGCTACAGCGGGCCTCAACTCAGCTCTCCTGCCCCGTCTCGCCCACAGCACTGACAGGGCCCCGGTCACCCTCCACCTCGATGGGATCGTGCAGGTCCTAAACTGCCACCTCAGTGATATGGCCATAGGGATGATGACCAGGATCGCGGTCCTGAAATGGCTCTACCACCTCTATATCAAGACTCCCCGGAAGGTGAGTCCCTGGGCCCATCAGCCCGATAGGCCCGTTCAAGCCAGAGGCTGCTTCTGGGTCCATCTCAGTTTTCTGGGGCCTCCCCATGCTTGGTAGGGTTATGCTCACTGCAGTTCTAGAAAACCCCTGGCAAGAAGAGGAGTGAATGATGCTTGAGGAGCACTGGGGGTGTGGGGGAGGTCCATACAGTGCACTGGGACCCTGTCCACGCTGAGGCCAGTGGTGGAGCTGGGGTGAGCGAAGCTCATGGTGTCCTGGCTTCTCTGCTTTCCAGATGTTCCGGCACACAGACAGCCTCTTCCCCATCCTACTTCAGACATTATCAGATGAATCTGACGAGGTAGGTCACCCGCACCCCCTTCCTTCTGTGCATGGCTGCCCAAGTCTCCCCTTTTGATTGACAGATGGGATCTGGTAGCTGAGAGGTGCTTGTTTTGTTGTTCTCTTAAATCAGCAACCAAAAAGTTGCTTACAGGGAAAGACACATTGCTTACAGGGAAAGCTGTGTTTAGTGCTGTTGGCTTTGGAAACAAGGACGTCCTCTGCCGGCCTTATGAGGAACACTGGGTCAGTGTATCAGCGAGGACGCTGGCCTCAGGGGAAAACTGTCTCGTCTATAGATGGCGTTGGGGGGGCGGTGGTGGTGCACAGCTCGTGGTGGTGCGCAGCTCGGCTGGGTTAGGGCCCTGAAGGCAAGGTCTGGCCCTGCCTAGCTGCCTGACCACGAGCAAGTCGCATGTCTGGTTCCTCCTCTGCTCAGTGGGGCAGTAGCTCAGAAAATGCTGAGTGCTGGGCCAGGCAGTGCTGGCCGCTCTCTGGGCTCTTGTGTTCTGTTCATTTCAGCCAGACTCCATTCTGACCTCTGGCTTGAAATTGGCCCTTTAAGCTTTGCTCTGTCGGGGTCACCAAGAGCAGAAGGGAGAGGCTAGCCCAGAGAAAGGCAAAGAGAGCTGCGCCCTGCGTCTCTCAGCCTTCTGGTGGCAACCCCTGTCACCACCCCATTCTCGGCAGCATTCCATCCTTGGCTGTTAGGCTAAGGTGGTGCTTTTTCAAGACCCCCCTGCCTCCCAGCCTACGGGCAGGATTGCCAGTGGGTGTTACCATTGGCCAGGGTAGCATCCCTTCCCTTCACCCATACCAGCTGCAGGCTGCCTTTCGGATGCTGACGGGCTGTACCTTGACTGGTCCCTCTCCTTCCCTCTTCTGGGCTCTGGACAGCCGTGGGCCCCATGAGGCAGCGGGCATGTGAATCCACAGATCTGCCCATTGGGAATATGGGAATGGACAAGAGCTGGGGGCGGGGGGAGAAGGGAGGGCGATATTGCTGACAACTTCCTGTGCGTGAGGCACCTGAGGCTGGTACCAGGCTGTGTGGGGCCCAGGGTAGTTTTCCTGCAGCCTGAATTTGCTTTCTTGAACTTGAGCTGAAAAGAGATCAGATGGGCAGGTGTCTGCCTCTGCATCCTCTGAGGTACTCTGCATTTCCAGAAACATCCAAAACAGATGGTCTGGGAATCTGCCCTTGACCCCTCCTGCTTGCCCCACTCAACATGCACACATGCACACACGTGCCCTCTCTTTCCATTTCCCCCAGCACCCACTGCAGCGTGGGGCCCGGGAGGAACTGGCCCGGTTCTGCCTGAGTTGGGGGTGACTCAGGGCACGGGCACAGCCCTCGTTTCAATACAAAAAGAAAGAGAAGAACTTTGCTGATTGGTTCCTTCCCTAGGACTTTGCTGGAAGCAGCTGAGTCTTCAATCCTTTAAATTAAGTTGTTTAATCCCATCCAGCTCTCTTTGCCTGTGATTGGTTTTTGTGTGCGTGTGCGTTTACAGGGAGCAGGAGGAGATGCAGTCCATTAAACAGGTCTGTTCAGGTTGCGGCTGTGGAAACTCGATTTGCTGAAGTGCCAAATGTCGTCAGAGCTTTGGGGCCCGTCTTGTCCTCTGCCGGGAAAGGATTGCAGCTGCTCTTAGGGGACAGTTGTGGGGCTGGAGGGGGCTGTTGTCGTAACAGGAGTGGAGAGTCCCTGCCTTCCCTTCTCTGGGGGAGGGAGTTGGGGACCAAGATAATCAGTGGTGAGTCCTGAATCTGCCCCATCCTGGTTCTTCACCAGATCACATTCCTAAGTGTCCCCTGCCCAGTCTCTTTGGCAACCTTGAGGGCATACTGTGTCCTTGGCAATGGAAATAGAACCACAGACAACACAAAGTCCCCCTCTCCTGGAGCTTCCTTTCTAAGATATCTAGAAAGTGCTCTGTGGTAGGTTTTCCCAGTATTTTCAAACACAGCACTGAACTTGAATCAGAGCTCCTGGGGTTTAAGACCCTGAAAGCCCATTCAGTCAAATCAGACCACAGCCAGACTGGTGGGGAGAGGCGCCTTCTTATTGACGGCTTCCTTCACTAATTGAATTTAGCCACATTACATCCAGCCAAGGGGACTCAAGGCACAGATTAGCCCATTGTTTGGGGTGATCAGTAATAACAGCTTGTATGAAGTCATTGCTGTGCCCAGAACTGTGCTAGACCCTTAACTTGTAGTATCTGGCGAACGCTCGATAGTTCTGTGGGGAAGTACTGGTATTATTTCCATTTTGCAGTTCAGAAAACTCAGATTGAAGGAGGTAAAATACTTCACACGCAGCTAGGAAGTGATGAGGCCAAACTCAAAACCAGATCTGTTTGACTCCAAAGCCCATTCTCTTAATCGCTTAACCGTCATTACCTGTGTTCCACCGAGTGTAATCTCACCTACCTGCATCAGAACCAGGCAGGAGATGGGGAACTTGTGTTTAGTTGTATTGTCATCCCCATTTCTGGCCACCTTCTCCTGTTCCACAGGTTCTTGAGAACAGTTCTCAGTGTGGTCTGGAGAGGGGTATATATCTGCAAAAGCTTCAACCCCCAGACCCTTTGTCCCGTTTTCTTATTGATTTGTAGAAGCTCTTTGTATATTGGGGACATTCAGTTTGTCATCCTGTGTTGCAAATATTTTTTTCTCCCAGTATGGTTGTGATAAACTCACATGCTCCTCACCCCTGGTGAGAGCCACTGGCCTCAGGGGACAGAGTGTACCTGGGTGTTACTAATGCAAGAGCTGGGCACAGGGAGGGGCAGAGCCTCAGAGACCTAGCTCTGCCTCCCTCCCCATGTTCCCTAGTCCCATTGGCCCGTGGCCTTGCTGGGGGGGGGGGGATCTCACCTGCCATTGCTTCTCAGTTCTACTCCAGTGATAGCTTGCTAGTCCACTCCCTTCTCACATCCTGTTATTTCTGCTTTTCCGTTATTCAGGATAAGTGGCTATTTCCTCAATATCACCAGGTCCTTGCATACTTTGTCTGAAAATCCCTTTGGTCAGAAAGAATTTGCAGGTGTCAAATTAATATTCTTGGCTCCAGAGTAGCAGCCCCCACCCCCATTAGCTAGACATCCAATTGCATCTTTTAAATGAATATGCGACCCTGATTTCAGCAGCATGGAATGTAGGGTGCATGCCCTTCAGAGCTTCCTGCTGGACGCTGGGAGGGAGGTGGGCCTGCTTCTCCTGCCCAGAAGATGCCAGTTGTCGGCTGCCTCCTAAGCCTGCAGCTGCCTGAGCGAGCTCCACCTGTGAGCACCTGAGAATGACAGTTCCTCTCATATCCCTGAAGGTGTGGCTGGTCTGTGAGGGGCCTCAGGACCACCCTGATTCTCCACCCCTGTCCCAGCCTGCATTCAGAATCCTCGGGGTGTAATGGGTATGTGTTAACTATCCATCCGTCCAAACCCATAGAATAGATAGCACCAAGAGCGAGCCCTAAAGTAAACTATGGAGTTTGGGTGACATTGATGTGTCGGCGCAGGTTCACGGATTGTAACAAATGTACAAGTGTGGTGGGAATGTCCATTCGGGGGAGGTTTTGTGGGGACGAGGGCAGGGTTATGTGGGAAATCTCTGTACCTTCTGCTCAATATTACCGTGGACCTAGAACTTTGTAAAAACTAAAGTCTACTTAAACAGAACAAAATTGCAGGACTTTAAAAAAGAAATCGCAGTCTTAGAAGAGAAGAGGGATGTCTGGAACCCCTAAGAGAACATAGCACCCCAGACAACTGGCCGCCAGACCTGAGCTTGGCTTCTGGCCCCTCACCCTCTTCACCAGGGACCTTGGAGTCTCTGGCCTGTGAAATGGGCACGTGATGTCCACACCTGCCTCGTAGAGCGTTGTTGAAAGAGACAGCGTAAAGCTCCCGACCAGATCCTGGCCCATCGTAACTACCTGTCTGCCATCACAAGTGCTTTCGCTGGAAATTATCATTTTACTGCCTTGAACTCTCCCACCCAGAAGCAGAGCCCATACCCGGTTCCGTAAGTCATTTTGCAAAGCTTCCGGGCCTTTTTTGTAGGGCGTCTTCAGTAAGAAGTTTATTTTCAGTATTTTAAATTTTGTTGTGATACTGAATGGCATCGCTTTCCGGTAATATTTTCCCCCCAGGTGACAGTGGAGCTTGCACGGGCTTAGGGATCAGGCGGTCCAGGAATGCGGCCCTGGCTCACCACTTCATAGCTGGTTGACACTGAGCTTGAGCAGATGACCTGGCCTCCCTGAGCCCCAGTTTGCTTCTCCGAAAACTGAGAATAATGGTAGAAGCTCCCTCCCAGGTTTGGATTCCCAGGATGAAATGAGGTCATGGGTGTAGAATACCCGACACAGGTGGGCACACGGTAGATTTTAGCTCCTCATGCTGGAAATCATTTCCGTAAAAAAATGGCAAAGCTACACGTGGAAATCAGGAAGGTAGGCTGTTTTTTCCCCACATCCTTCCTGCCCCAGCTTCGGCAGCAAAAGCCAGAACAGAAGCTGGTCTCTGTCCTCTGTTTCCCTGCGTGTCTTTAGGACCACACAGGCCCCGTGCAGATGGCCAGGCGGGCGGGCCCCACTGGGGGCTCGTTGTCTGTCTCCAGGCCACAGGAGAACCAAGGGAAGGCAATGGGCAGTGGGACCGACAGCCCTTTCTGTACCTTCTCCCCGTCCCACCCCCTCCCTCAGCACCCCCAGCACCCCTGAGGTAGAGCTGTCTGCCCCAAGTCAGTGGGCTGTGTTCGCAGCACCGCAGATGGAAAGGAGGAGCCGGCTGCCTGGCTCCGGGGAAGAGCAGAGGAACAGCATCATCGGCAGAGGGCCTGCCTCGGGGCTTCCGGCTGCCACAGCCTCCTTCAGAAGCTTGTCTCCGAGTCCATGGAGATCCAGAAGGGCCCACCCCCCTGGGGCCTCCAGAGGCGCCTTCCCCTGAGTCTTCCCACCTCTCGGAGCTGAGGTGTCCTTAACACTTAAGAGCAGAAGTTCTCAACCCAAGAGAAATGCCCCCTTCCCCTCCCCTAGTCTCAGAGTAACTATGAGGAGAAATTGCTGAGGGGAGTTTATGGCTCATGTGATGTGGCTGATGTAAAAGCAGAAAAAAAGAATGAGAACCACCTTTCTCAAAAACTTGAAAGGTAGGACGGTGAAGACGTCGTTCATGGCAGTGGCAGTCTCTTGGCCAGGAGCCCATTCACCTCATGAGGCGTGTGGCCATGACTTAGGAGGCTGGGGTAGCGGGGATGCGTATAAGTAGTGATTTGGGGACCCCACGAGAGCTGTGATGTACCGCAGTCCAGGACGGCTGGGGCCTTCTCTGTCCTCAACCCCATAGCTTATATCTCAGGAGTGTCCAGACCTGTGAGGCAGGGAGCCCTGGGCTGCTTCTAGACTTTGCTGCATCCTGAGGGAAAGGGGGCCATCACCTCTTCTGTTTGGGTCAGTCTGCCAGATGTCCACGCGTTCCGCGCCTCACCAGCCGAGGAGTCGCTGGGGAACAGACACAGCCGGCTGTGAGAGATGACTAGCTTTAGGGGAGATGGGAGGGGATTTCATTTGCTTTCATGGTCTGGGTCCCAGGAGAAATGGAGCAGAAGAACTGAAGAGGTTCTCAAGTCTCTCAAAGGAGAGACTTACCGGGGCTGAGCTAAGTTGCCCAATAGGGAGACAGGTCACGGCATGAGAGTTGAGCGGGGTAGCTCTGAGATAGTCTTGTGGCAAGACTGTGGGTGCCGCCACCCCTGACTGGCACTGCACCCCATCCCCAGGGCAGAGTGCAGTGAAGCTGCCCTTGGCTTTCTATGTCCCAGGAGCAGCGGCCCTATTGTCGCATCCTGTCCCTTCTGCATCCCTCATTCCATGTGCTTCCTCAGCCTTGCCTTTCCCAGGGACTCTTGCCACTTTGGTCTGGTGGGTTGGCCAGCTGGGCCCAAGGGCTCATTTCCACTTTAAAGGGATTTGGTTAGTGACAAAAAGGCCTTTCACAGGGAGGGCCTTCCAAAGGGAGGCCCCAGACTGAGAGCATCCCAATGGGTTCCTCTTAGAGTCCCAAGTGACCAGGGCTGTGCTCTCCTGTCCCTACACAGGGGTGCTGCTAGTGAAATTGGCCATCTCTCAAAGGCTGCCACAGAAATGGGGACTTCGCCTTCATGAGAGCCCCTTCATTAGAGGGCCACTCAGAGAGGTGATGATGGCCCATCCATTACCCGCCCCCCCACACCGCTGGCTGCCTTCAGAATCCACAGTGGGTGCTGGGCTCAGACCCCCTGCATCTGTGGGAGGAGCCTGGGAGCAGGAGAGGACAGAAGGCAAAGTTCATGGGGCAGATGTGCTGTTCGGAGTACATTGTTTCTGTTCTCCTGATGAGTCTGCCTGGGGCTCTTGGAGTCGTTTTCATTATCCCAGTTTTGATTTAAGAGGACCTCCAAGGGCAAGGAGGATAACTGCTCCACAGTCATACAGAGGCCAGACATTGGATCCATGTGATTCTGGAACGTCCAAAAGCACATAAGGGCATGGGTCCTGCCAGGATGGAGGCACTGCTTCATTGAAGCCACCCCTCCCCACCCCAGTCAGTTCTGAGTGCACCTTCTCTCTGAGCATTGAACCTCGACTTGCCCCGCTGGGCCACTCACCCTCCCAGGGCATATGCAGAAGGAGTGGGGCTGGCAGCTGGCCGAGGGTGGTGTGGGAAGGGGCCCGGAGAGCAACAGGAGGGTGGGCCTCTGCCGCATGCTACCCCGCTCTCTGTGGGACCCAGCAAGTCCATGGCACCCCCTCATCTCCTATTTTCTGCCATCAAACGCAGTTGGCCTGGTCTGGTCTGGGTTCATCTCGTCCAGCTCTGACGCTGTATGGTCCTGACCCCGCTTCCTGGAATACTAACGCGGCCTGCTCCGAGTGGACCATCTTCCCTAAGAATGGGGTTTGTTCCTCCTCCTGAGATCCCTGCCTTGTTTGTTTCAGACTGGTTCTCATTCCATCCACTCTCCAAAACAAATAAAAACAACTCCTTCACACCCACCTCTGTCCCCAAGATTCCTTTACAGTCAGGTCACGCCATCAGGTGAGACACCAGCCAGAACACCGAGGGGCACGATGTCGGGGCCCAGAGCTCTTGCCAGGAGTCCCCACACACACACACCCAAGGAAGTCAGCTGGGGCCCTTGCCTGCCTTAGCTCCTCCAGGGGCCATGCCAAGGACACAGGGCACATGTCCACACGGCTCTCCTTGCGGCTGATGCTGCAGCTTCCTTTGGGGGCTCCTGAGAGTGAGAGAAGGGAGGGACAGGCAGGGAGAAGGCAGCAGCGGAAGAGTGCTAGGTTCCACTCACAGTCTCCAGAGACAGCCAACCAGTACCCACCGTCCAGACGAGGCACCAGCGGTCAACACCACGGGTCCTGGGAGGATTGGGAGGATTTGGTCTTCTGATAGGAGTCCAAGCAGCAAATCCTTGCCAGGGAGGAGAGAGGACCAGCATGGTGATGGTTCTTGTTGGGCCTGGTGAGAAGGCCTCGGGTAAAGGGGGACCCAGGCAACCACAGGTGACCTGGCAGCATTCTGCTCTGGGGAGGGCAGGTGTGGGTGCTCAGAGAGTCTAGGATTTCTCTCTGGATTCCTTCCCCTGATATGCGGGTGAGGACCCAAAGCCCACATGGTATCAGGTTAACATGGATGGGGCAGGGAGGCTTGCTGCTGGATGCACCTGGACTCGTGATGAAGGCAGAGGTTGGACTGGGAGGGTTGGCTTCCCCGGTGGAGGGCCCAGCAGTGCAGGAGAGATCCCACAAAGGGAATCCAGTTGGGGACTGCCTTCCCCTGTGACAGGACTGGGGGCTCTTGCAAAGCTGCAGGGGCTGAGTGGCCTGCAGGGGTGAGCACATGCCTCGCCCTGGGCCTGACTGACTCCCCCCAGCCCATCTCCCCTTGAACCCAGGAAGTGATCAGTAATCTTACCTAGAAAGGCTAAAGTCCAGCACCCCAGACATTAGCCCCAAAGTGAGCTCATCTAGACAAGAGCTGCTGTCAGAATCCTCTGGAGCTTTTTAAAATCCAGCTGCTTAGGCCTCAACCCAGACCCCCTGAATTGTTCTCTCAGTTTGGGCCTCGTTGCCTGGGTTCTGGTATTTTCCATTTACTTGCTGCCCGCCAGACCCTTCACTGGATGGACATCTTCGAGTGTGCATGACCTTAGCATATCTCCATAGCAACCCTTTCAGGGTAGGTTCTGTTGTGTACCCCACTTCACCGAAGTGAAAACTGAGACTCAGAGAGGTAACTTGGTCAGACTCAGTAACTTGGTCAAGACCTCAGCTTAGATGCTTCATGAAGCCTGTGTGTCACACACCACCCCTCCTATCTGCACAGCAAAGAGGTCCCCATCTGCATCATTACGGCCTTCTTTGGACGCCGACTCTCCCATAGCCCTTGTCCCACTTTGGGAGAATGGAGGCTGTGTCTAGCACATAGGATGTGCTCAGAAACATTTCCTGAGAAAGCGAACAAACAGGAGGGATGGTGGATGGTGATCTGAACCCCTGTGGCCTCCCCACCCTGCCGGGCCCTGGGTCTGCCAGAGCAGACCCGCCTCCTCGGGGCAGGGTGCATGTAGCTGGCAAGTACACTGGGGTTAACCGGAGGCCTGGAGGAGCCTAGGAGACAGAGAGCCCTGTGCCTCTCTGCCGGTTGCCATGGACCGGTGCCCGGAGACAGCTGGCCCCTCGGCTCATCACCTGGTAACTGAGTGCTGACGGTGTGTGTGTGCTGCTCCCATGCTGTCTGGAGCACAGCGTGCCCTTCCTCGGCCTCTGGCTCGCTCTCAGGGAAAACGTATGACTCTGAGAGTGCACCCCACCCCGGGCAGGGGCCTGGCGTGATACAGGCGAGCGATGGCTGGCATCACCAGGAGGGAGACCCGGGGGCAAGGAGGTGCACTGGGGGGACTTGGGAACTGGCCTCCAAGATGTCTTACCCAGGCTGGCTTTTCTCTTCTCCTCCCCTCTCTGAGGGCTGGAGGCTGGAATGGTTTTAAGCTGTCAGGACACATATGGTGGGACTTAACAGTGAGCACTGGGTACTGGTCTTTCGCATGTATGACACAGAACTAGGCACTTCAGGAAGGATTTCAGAGTTTATTAAAAATAGAAGGGGCACTTGGGTGGCTTAGTCCATTAAGCATCCAATTTTGGTTCAGGTCATGATCTCACAGTTTGTGATTTTGAGCCCCCATCAGGCTCTGCTGTCAGCACAGAGCCTGCCTCAGGTCCTCTGTCCCCCTCTCTCTCTGCCCCTCCCACGTGTGCATGTGTGCACTCTCTCCCTCTCTCTCTCAAAAATAAACATTTTTTAAAAATAAAAGAAGAAGAAAAGAAAGTAGTCTTGATCCCTGTTAGCATGTGTTCAAAGTCAGACAAAAAAAAAAGATAAAATCCTTCTTTGTTTTAATTGTTTTTGCTCAACTAAGACCTAAATGGTTCTTAACCAGAATGGTTTTCCAATGGGAAGTAAAATAGATCCGAGCCTAAGCAATCCTTCTCTCTCCGCCCCTTCTCTCCCAAAAAATCTAAATTTTTGGCAGTGCTTTCCTTGCCGTTGCTGAAGAGGGCTGAGGGACCTGGCCCCCAGGAGATGCTGGGCTTGGCCTGCTCTAACCCCGATGTAGCCAAAAGCTTTCCTGGGAATACCACCCCTTTCCCAGGCCTGGCCAGGGCCTGATTGCTGCCTTCTGTGGCTCCGATTTACTCTGTGTCCGGGGCAGGAGCCTCCAGGTCTGGTGCCGGCTGCCACTCTGTGCCTTCTTCCAGAGCTCTGATAGTTCACTGCCTGGGGCCTATGGATGGTCCTGTGCCTTTCTCAGCACCCCAAGGGGATGCTTCCTGGGGACAGCGACCTGGTTTCCAAGGGTCAGTTCCCCAGCTGATCCCACAAGCCACGGGAGCCGTTCTGTATGTGATGGGGGACTCAAGAGGCCTGCCCTGCTGGGCCTATACCCCTTGTGAAGGGAGTGGACAGGCTTCTGTGTGGCAGAAAGCAAAGGGCCCCAAGGCTTCATGGATGCCTGGCCACAGTGCCGCTGCACTTAATTTCAGCTCCACTTCCCAAGAACCGAGGAGCAACCCAGCCTGACCCAGATCTCAGGCACAGCCCTGTGGCCCCATTGCTCCCAGCAGAGGCATCAGATAGACTTGGCAGTGGCCCGCACAGGCCAGGCCTTAGCTTCTAAGGCCTTTAGCCTGAACTCCCCTCTCTTGCCAGCACCTAGTTGCGTCTCTTGGAAACACTCTTGCGGCTTCCTGCTGGCTAGGACCAGAGAGGGCCCAGCTTGGGGATTTCCTTCCCTCCTCATGGGGCTGGAAGGCTAAGCCAGTTGACATCTGGGGCCTAATCAGCTGACCAGGGGCCTAGCCAAACTTTTGACAAAAGTTTCTTGGAGATAAGTGGGTAGAGTTAAGTGAGAGGCCTCTCCATCCATCCACTTGGCAGAAGCTGTTCAGAACGATCCATCTTCCATTTCCTGCCTGGCGCTGCCGGTCAGCAAGTATTTATTCAGCATCTGCTGAGTGCCTCGCCCTGGGACTTCATGTCCAGGAGCCTCAGTAGGAGGCAAGGACAGACCCCCAGCCTAGGGAGTTGACCTTGTAAAGCTTTGGGTCTCCAGCTGTTCTCAGGGTCGTAAAGGAGCAGCCAGGAATGGGACCGGCTACTGGGGGGGGGGGGGGGAGAAGGGAGCCTCCCACTGTGACGGGTTTTCCAGGGCTGCTCTGTAGACAAGGTGTTGGGACAGGGAGCACCTGGACAGAGGAATAAAAGAAGGGACAGAACCGGTACCGTCCTAGAGAGTCCGTCCTCGGCCTGCTGGAGTTCGGGGGTGATTAGCCTGCAGTGGCCCCATCCAGTTGCTGACTTCCCTCCCACACTGAAATATGCCCTTTGCTGGCATCAAGTCACCTCCTGGAAGGAAGGGCTTTCTCAGGAATCCTTTGGCCTCCTTGACTTTGCTCCCCAAGCCACAGAGGGGTGTGCTGGCCTCCCTCTGCCCAGGCCTCCCCCTCAGAGTTGCTTTGTCAGATGTTTTCCACACCCAGTTGTCACCAACCCTTTCACTCCGCCGAGGGCCAGCTCACAGCTCACCCCACTCCAGGACGGGGGACCAGCTGATGTGCCTCCCCCCAACAACTGCCCCCCATTGCCATGGCAACCGCAGGCACTCCTGTCCCTGCAGAATATTGCTTTCTTGTAACCTTCTTCCCTCCTCCCTCTCCCTCCTCTTTCTCTCACACAAAAAGAAAGCACAAGTGTTTTATATTCATTTTGCAAAAAGCTGTGTAGTGCATACTAATTGGCGCGGCTTCCTCCTGCTTTCTTTGAGCCTTTCCTCATTCTCAGAGCCAGGAGTACAGGCCAGTGCAGGCTTGGGCCCAGCCAGCCTCCTCCTTGGAAGGGGACTAACTTTGTATTTCTAGAGGCTGAGCAGCGGGCCTATCACTGGGGTCCTTTCGTCCAGGTCTTAAGCCAGTGCCCTGCAAGCAAGGCTGCTGAGATCACTCTGTCCTTGTCTCAGAGCTGCTTGTCCATGGACCAAGGGGTCTCCAGGAGAGGTGGGGTACCAAAACCCTGGCCTGGCACAGAGATTCAAAGCCAGGTTCAGTCGGAGGGCGGAGCACGGCTCCTCCTTGGTCCCTATTGCTCTGTCCCAGCACTTCCACCCCCAGCGCCACTAACTTGACATTATCTCTCTGGGCCACTCATTCCCTGGACAGAGGCAGAGTCCTGGCCTCTGTCAGGATTGTTGCTCCCTAGCCTCAAGTCCAGCCCCTAGGCTGAAGGGGATTTGCTGGTCAGCTGGGAGAAAGCCAGCAGCTGGATTGGATGGCACAGGAGCCCTGGAGTGGCTCCCCACAAATTCCTCTCTCTCTCTCCAAGCCATTCCTTGCCCTCCATTTTGTTAGCCCTTTTTCTCCCTGCATCTAGGAGGCTGAAGGAGATGGTGGTGCTATTCTCAACTCCCATTTTAAAGAACCAGGAAGGTGTGCTGTATACACGTGCAAGAGTGTGTGTGTGTGTGTGTGCGCGCGCGCGCACACACACAACTACACGTGGTATTGCTCCAGGCAGGGCTGTCTGTCAGATTTTTGCCAGTCCCTGAGGACCAGATACAAATCTTTTGATATGTAAGCACTAGAGGAGTGGCTGGGATTACTGAAGGAACCTGAAAACAACAGTTCCGCTTTAATTGTGCAATTGAAGTGTAATTTGCATTCATTTGCCATTTGGTGTTAAACTTTCCAAAATATGAGAATTCAAAATGTAAAATAGGCAGTTTTGCTGCTCTCCAGTGAGGCGGGAGAAGGTGGTACCAAGATGTCCATGCAGATTCTCTTTAGTAGAGAAATGAAACGTGAAGCCCTTTGTATATACACTGCTATCCTGCCCAGTCCCTGAGCCAGGACCACTGACCAGGCTCAGCTGTGGTACCAAAAGTCTTGTAACAGAAGGGGAGCACAGAGTATCTCCTACAGTGTTCATGACAACCTTGCAAGGGTAAATCTCTGTTGGCACATATGAGGAAACTGAGGCTCCCCATCACTTGCAAAACCAAGTTCAAACCTCTTTGGGCCATAGCTCATGGGGACCTGCCCCTACCTATGACTAACACTTGATTTCTGGCCGTGCCTCCCTGCTAAGTAACAAAATTTCAACTGAGTAAATTTAAAGATCAGAATGGCTTTATTCAACAATTCATGAAACAGGCAGCATCCCCATGTAGCAGTAGAAAGAAGCTGTAGAAAAGGAAAGGTTTTTAAAAGGCAGAAAGGGAGTGGAGAAAGAAAATGACTAGCAAAGAATGCATTGTTTCAGGCAAGGTCACCTTCCTAATGGGACCGGAAGGTGAAGGTGTCTGCGGGCAGGTGGGGGGGATTATCTCACTGGTGCTGAATAGGTAATTCCATGTTGACTGGCTAAAGGTTACATTCCTTTAAAGGTTAAAGGTTGAGACTGCAATTAAGTTAGGTATTAAATCTTGGTTTGCTGACGTGGGATTTAGCACAAGTGACTCCATTTTGGGCCTGCTGTCTCCTTTTTAACACTTGCACCGGCCCCATGCCCCACTCCAGAGCTAGATCAAAGCTTAGGTTCCTGGAATGTGCCATGGGATTCTGGTTCTGTGTCCATAAAGGCTTATGGTAGTTAAGAGAATGTTTTCGGTGCCTTCCTCTGCCCCCCAGCAAACTGATAGTCAGGTACTTCTGAAGCCTCTCCATGCCCACAGGCCAAGTTGCTGGCTCCAGTTGTACATGCACTGCATTATAAGCGTGTTTACTGCCTGTCTCCCCAGGGTCACTGTTGTGAGAGGCAGGGCCATCCTGCTTGGCTTCGCATCTCTTCCCACAAACACAGGCCCTGGCCCACAGTGGGTGCTCAGTAGATGTTGGGGGAGGGGTTGGAGGGGTGAAGTTAACTGACTGGAAGTCAGGATTATCTGACCACAAAGCCCAGTATAGCTTATTGGGCTCCAGTTTGGGGACCAGAGTGTTTGCAGTGGACTCCCTGATCCCTGGAGCAGGTGACTCTACAAAGACAGATGGACAGCAATGAGAACATCAATTCTAGCTGGGTGTGGGGAGAGCTGTGCGTTCTGGTCTTCTCTACCCTTGCAGCCTGGCCCTGGGGGCAGTCAGAGGTGGGGGCACCTCCCAGGCCAGGCCTCTCAGGTGCTGGTAGTTCCTCCTAAGCATCTTTCCTGTAAGGGAAATAAGTACCCACCAGAGGCCTGGTGTGGGCCACGGTGGCCCTCATATGGTCGAGCTTTAGCCGAGTGCTAGCCTAGCCGTGGCTGCCTCACACTTTTCTCACTTGCTGCATTGGAGCCCCAAGATTTGCTGTCTCTCGCGGACATGTACCTCCACACACCTGCACAGCCAGCCCTGAGAGGAGCAGCCTGCAGCTCAGAGACGTAGGGACACAGGTGGCCTCCTGAGTGCTCTCGGCCCTCCTGTGAGTCAGCAGCAAGCGTGAGGTCGTGAGGAGTCATGGAGGCCATACTGCCCTGGGCCGTGGGCACAACAAGAGCAAACTGACGTAAAGTACCAGTATTCTGGGAATTAGGGTGCTCATTTGGGATTTTCTCTTGATTCTCTTTTTTTATATATAATTCACAAACCATAAAATTCACTCTTTTAAAGTATACAATTTAGAGCCACCCAACTGGCTAAGTCAGTGGAACATTCGACTCTTTTTTTTTTTTTTTTTTAATGTTTAGTATTTTTGAGAGAGAGATAAAGAGCAAGGAGAGGAGGGGTAGAGAGAGAGGGAGACACAGAATCTGAAGCAGGCTTCAGGCTCTGAGCTGTCAACACAGAGCCCTATGCAGGGCTCGAACCCACAGACCGCGAGATCATGACCTGACTGAAGTTGGCCGCCCAACCAACTGAGCCACCCAGGTGCCCCGAACATTCGACTCTTGATCTCAGGGTCATAAGTTCGAGCCCCACGTTGGGAGTAGGGATTACTTAAAAAAAAAATAAAATATTTTAGGGGCACCCGGATGGTTCGTCCAACTTCGGCTCAGGTCACGATCTTGCGGTTCATGAGTTCGAGCCCCACATTGGGCTCTTTGCTGACAGTTCAGAGTCTGGAGCCTGCTTCAGATTCTGTCTCCCACTCTCTCTGCCCCTCTCCTGTTCATGCTTGGTCTCTGTCTCTGTCTCTCTCTCTCTCTCAAAAATAAACATTAAAAAAAATTTTTAATTAAAAAAATATTTTTTTAAATTAAAAAATATACAATTTAGTGGGTTTCAGTATTTTGACAAGGCTGCGCCAACATTACTGCTATGTAATTCTTAACATTTTCATCACCCCAAAGAGAAACCCTGTACCAATTAGCTATCACTCCCCATGTCTCGCTCTCCCAGCCCCTGGCAGGCACAAGATACTCTCTGTCTGTATAGATTTGCCTGGTCTGTACATTCCACATAAATGGAGTCATCATGCAGTATGTGGCCTTTCGCATCTGGCTTCTCTTACCTAGCAAATGTTTTCAAGGTTGGTGCATTTTATAGCATATATCAGAACCTCATTCCTTTTCATTGCCAAATAGTAGTCCATGACAAAGATATGCCGTGTTCCGTCTATCCATTTATCAGCTGATGTACATTTGGGTTTGTGATATTGTGATACATAGTTAAAAAAAATACATATTTGGTCTTTATCCCTGGTTCTGGCACAGAGCTCCTAAAACCCTTGGAATTTCCTAAGGGTTGAAAATGATAAAGGTGCCTTTTTTAGGTTAGTGAGGTGACTTGGATGCCCAGAAGGATGGGGGCTGGTTGCCAGGAGGACCAGCCATGTGATGAGAGGGTTGAACTTTCAATCTGACCTTCGAGGAGGAGAGAGAGGCTGGAGATCCAATTAACTGCCAACGGCCAGTGATCTAATCCATCATGCCCATATAATGAAGCCTCCTTAAAAACCCAAAGGATGGAGTTTGGAGAGCTTCCGGGTTGGTGAACACATGGACATTCAGGGCAAGTGGCACCCCCAGAGAGCATGTAAGCTTGCTGTGCCCTCCCCACATACTGTGCCCGCCCTGCGTGTCTCTTTATCTGGCTCTTTCTGCGTTATATCTTTTTATGATAAACTGGTAATCTAGTAAGTACAATGTTTCTCTGAGTACCGTGAGCCACTCTGGCAAATTAATGGAGCCCAAGGAGGGGATCGTGGGAACCTCCGATCTGTAGCTGGTCCTTAGAAGCACAGGTGACACCCTGGATCTGTGGCTGGCATCTCAAGCAGGGGACAGGCACTCTCATGGGAGTGAGCCTTCAGCATGTGGGTTCTGATGCTACCTCCAGCTAGATGGCATCAGAATGGAGTTGAACTGTAGGACCCCCACCTGGTATCAGAAAAAAAACATAGGAACCTTAGGGTTGTTTCCATTTTCTAGCCACGATGAACATGGATGCACACGGATGCAGTGAACATTTCTACCCAAGTCCTGTGTGGACACGTTTTTGGCCCTCTTAGGTAACACTAGGGGTGGAAGTGTACCTCTGGTGACTCTGTTTAACTTTTTGAGGCACAGTTGGCTTGCTTTTTGCCTCAGTTTAATATGAGTGAGTCACTCCCCCGCCTGGTTCCCACATCTCCTTTCACCTCCCTGCCCTAGACAGTGACTTGTTTGGACAGTTGAGCATTTTGAGTGTGTGGCCTGTGCTTGGGCCACTCTTACCACACAGCGCCGCCTTCTCACCACCTCGCTGTCTATTCCCCCACGCCACCCCCTCCTTCTCTGTCCACTTTCTGCCACCGCTAAAGTAGAGAGGCTTCTGGGGAGCAGATGGCCTGGGTCTCTCCACTTCTGGGCCCGGACCCACCCAGGCCCGCAGCTCTTGGTCTGGGCACAGGGGCAAGTGCTCATTCCTGCCATCTGTCCGGGCTGCTCAGCAGCCACGGCCTTCAGCCAACACGCATACATCATCCCCTGCAGGCCCAGCAGTCAGAATGTTCTAAAACTGCACATACTTGTGCCTGGAATTGAAGGCTCTGGGTCCCACTGCCAGGCCACAGGCCACAGGCCGAGGCACCTGGGACTCACCTACAGCCCCAGCACCTGGCACAGAGGGGGCTCAGGAGGTGCTGAGAGCCTGGGAGCAATGGAGGGAAGCATGCATTTAGACAGGTGTGAGGTGACATCTGTGTGTGAGTGAGTGCTGTGTCCAGCCAGGATAAAGCCGGTGTGGCAGGATGACAGTGGGACCACCGGCTTTCAGGGCACTTGAGGGCTGAACACGCCATGCTGCCGGGAGGAGACGCGGGGGCCAGGGCTGGCAGAGGGGACACCTGGGGCCGAGCAGGATGAGGCACTGGCACGTTGCTCACATTGAGACAGGAACCACTTTGAAGCTTTGAAGAGAGAATAGTAGCTTTATTTATTTTTTTTTGAGATAAAATTTGCCCTTTTAAAATATACAATTCAGTGGTTTTTAGCATATTTACAAGGTTGTGCAACCATCACTACTATCTGACACCAGAACATTTTCACCATCCCACAAAAAGCCCTCGAATAGCCTTACCTTAACCATTGTCCCCATATTCCAGCCAGCTGGTCTGTCATGGCACACACAGCCCACCTCCCAGGGCCCTACCCACTGATGCTGTGTCACTTCACAGGTCCAGGACCACAGCCTTCAGTTGCCATGGTTATTCTTGGCCCGGGTTCAGGCAGTCATCATCCATTCAGCGGATGCCTGTTGGGCGTCCACTGAGTGCCGGGGACAGTCCTGGGGGCACACCTGTGCTAGGACAGGCAGATAGGCACGTTACTCTTCAGAGCAGAGATGAGTTGGGGCGAGAAGGAGTGGCAGCCCTCCCTGCAGTGTGGTGAGGTAGAACTGGGACAGGTGCGCTGTGCAGTTACACACCACACACACACACACACACACACACCGCCCTACTGAGGCAGCACCCTGCTGGCTGTTGATACCAGATGAAGAGCAAGAGGAGGTGGGTGCTGTGTGGGGGAGGCAGCGTCTAAGGGTACCAGGGCTTTGGGTTGTGAGGCAGGGCTGGGGAACCTGGTAACACCCAGCACTGATTGGAGCTCACTCTGCCATTCTCCATGCTCAACTCTGTGTCTTCCTTTCTTTGGAAGAACTCGGCAGGCAGGGGTCAGGCCTGTGTATGAACATCAAGGAGGCAGGGGTCAGGCCTGTGTATGAACATCAAAGAGGCAGCTGATAATTGAACAGTGTGTCTACAAGTTAGGAAGACTTCGGTGTTGGAGCTCATAGTCATGTTCTGACTGCAGAGGGTGGCCTTGTGTCACCTCTGCAGAAGGATCTGTTCTGTGGCCTGGCGGTGGGCCAAGCTGTGGCCTAGAGGGGACTATTGGTCCCCTACACGGGTCGACATTGGGGCATGGCCAATGTCCCCACACAGACTGCACCCTGAGTCCCGTGTCTCCTGGGGACCTCTGAGGTCCCTGCTCAGGGGACCGGAGAGGAGCGGTCATGGGAAAGCTTATTCCCACACCTCAGATTCCAGCTTCTTTCCTCCCGTTGGCCCCATCTTCTGCCCACCTGTGTTCTCTTCAATCTGTATCTTTTGTAGAACTTTCTGAGCACTCTTAACAGCCATAATCTTGGTGGCTCTCACCAGCCTGTCAGCCTCTGCAGACCCTTCCCCATATCCTGGCGGCAGCTCTCTGTCTCTGACCACAGCTCTCCAGAGGCCCTTGTCCTTCATCTTCTGCTTTTCTCCCCCAGGTTATCCTGAAGGATCTGGAGGTATTGGCAGAAATTGCTTCCTCCCCTGCAGGCCAGACAGATGACCCAGGCCCCCTTGATGGCCCTGACCTCCGGGTCAGCCACTCAGAGCTTCAGGTGCCTACCCCTGGCAGAATGAACCTGCTGAACACTTCTGGTGAGTAGTGCCTTTATGGTTACAGTCTCTGGGGCCCTGGGAGTGCTAGTGCTCGGTCTCCTCCTGGGTCAGGTGCTCCCTTGGACCGTCCCTCTCAAGCCCCAGATCTCTGCTGGGGTGTGAGCAGTCAGAAATTTCCTCTGCTCTCTGAGAGACAGGCAGACCTCGCCCTCCCGTTGCCTCCCCACCCCCATGAGAGGCCCTCACATCCCCTTTTCCTCATCGTCCTGCACCATTCATACTTCTGAGACATTGGCTAAATATAAAAACCATCTGAGTCAGCAGATCCTCTTTTTTGCTGGGGCAGCGTCTCCCCAGTCAGGAATCAGGGGGCTTTGGAGCCTTGGGTCTCACAGGTGGAAGACTAGGCAGCCATTTCCTTCCTCATCGGGGAGCTAAAAATAGCAAACAGCATGGCAGGCAGCCCAGGCCGGAGAGGGGATAATTCAAACAGGATGTTTCCGGGCAGTCCTTGGACTTGAAGGTGGCCATGGTGTTCCTGGGGCTCGCCCCTTGAGGTCCTTCCAGATAGCAGGTGGCTCTTCTCCCTGGGCCAGTGCAGCTCCCAACCCCTCCCTCCCAGGCAGACTCCAGTTCCCTCCAGTGATGCGATCCTGGGAAATGCCAACAATGCAAGTTGATAGGAAAGTCCCCAGCAAATCTTGGGTGTTCACCTGGGGTGTCTCTTTGTCCCCTGAGTGGCTCTTGATATCCAGATACAAGGTCCTCGATGGCTCCTCTTTGATGCAGAAGCCAGATGTCAAATAGACCCAGGGTCTTTCCCTGCCCACCACTCTAGCAGGCTGGGCCCCAAAGGTGTCCAGTACCTGGCCCCGAGCACCCTTGCTTGTGGTGCCACTGGGAACCTGCAGGCCTGACTGCACCCCAGGGCTGCTGGGCCAAGTCACAGAAGGCTCATGTGTTGAACACATCTCCCTGATGACATTTGAAGTCAAGAGCTTCCCCAGCTCCTGCAGTGGGGTGTCACATAGGACCCCAGGCTTTAGGCCACTGCTGCTGCACTATTCTTCCTGCAACTGGGCCCAAGTCTCCAGCTGGGTCTGACTGAAGCAAGGAAGGAGTAAGGGGCTCTCGTGGCAACCCGGTTTCCTTCCCTTGTTTCCCCAGGATGCAGTGGCTTCCTTGCCCAGGAGCCCAGTTTCCTCCGAGCAGTCAGAGGCCATGGTTGGGAGACTCCCACATCCTGACCCTGTGACACTTGGTGAAGTTCCCACCCTCTGTCCTACAGCCCAGGAGTCCACTTTCCATCCTGTGTCCCATGTCAGCATTTGGGGGGTCAGCCTACATTCCCCAGGAACAGAAGGCAGAAATGCCAGAGGCTGAGTATGGGCACACAGCCAAGATGTGGGGGGTCTCACTGAGAGGGGAGAGGAGCAGCAGTGAGGGGAGAGGAGCAGCAGTGAGGGGATGAGGGTGACAAGTGACTGGAAGAGGGGAAGACAGCAGCCAGGAGAAGGCACCCGTGGGTCAGAGCCAGCCCTAGGTCTCCGTCTCTACAAAGCAGCTCTCTGGCATCTTCTGTCCTCCTCAGCGTGGAGAAGGAGAGAAAGCCAAACAGGCAACCCCGCGCTGTACAGGGGAAGGACACCTTCATCACCGGGACTCTCTGGGATCTGTCCCTCCATCTCTGAGGTGTTTTTTCTCTTTCTCTGGACACCAAGAAGCTGATGATTAAAATGCTTACTCATTAGCGGAGGGATGGGCTGGAAAATGGCCCGGGGCCCAGGTGGGGTGTGTGCCCTGGGGAGGCACAGACAGGGAGCTCCATGAGGAGCCCTCTCAGCTGCTTGGGAGCAAGAACTGAGGGCATCTCAGATGGCAACGTGCTCTGAACCCCAGCTCCTGGCCCTGCCAGGATGGATGGGCCCCTAACGAGGCTGAGGTGGTGAAGATTTCCCCCAGCTCACCAGGGCTGTCAGACTGGCTCACATCAGCCAGGGACTCAACCTGAATTCATAGAAAAACAACCAAGTATGCCAGATGGAAAGAAATTCCATCCTGGAAAGAACACCAAGGAAATGCCTGCAGCCAATCAGTCTTCTTGCTTCAAGGATACAGTGCCATGGGCCACGTGCTCTAAGCCTGAGACTCACACACATTCACTGCAGGGAGTGTGGGAACCACACGTATGTGCATGTCCACAGCTGGCACCAGATTTTTCAAATGGGTTCATGATTTTAAAAGGTTAAGGTCAAGTTCAGACCAGTAAGAAGAGCACAGGAAGCTGAAGTTGGGTCCCGTCCCGTCTCCTGCCCAGCTGCCTTGGGGAGGGCACTGGCTAGGCACCAAGGATGTTGGGGTTGGCTGTTTAGGTCAGAAAGCATGCAGGAAGTGCACACTCATTCATCTGTGGGCTGCTCTTCCTCCTGTTGCTTCTTAGGCATGCAAGAGGGTCATTCTGTCTATTTCCATCTGGCCACGCACGGGGACAGAAGTTACAAGGCCAGACCCTCTTCCTGTTTGGATTTTGCTTTCCTCCGCCTCTCCAGGGCACGGCTCTGAGAACATGCCAAGTGCCGAGCACCCACCAACCCCCCCCCCCTTAAAGGGTCTTTCTGGAAAACCAAGGAGGCAGGAAGTCTAGCAAAGATGAAATCAGCAGCATTTGTAGGGAACCCTGCCTGCTCGCTGGGTCAGTAAACTCAAATGGTGCAGATTTAATGTGAGGTTTGGGGCAGCATCGCATGCCTGGACAGCGCCACAGCAGTGGTCTCCAGGCCCCACGAGGCAGAGTTGCCCACACGGGATTTTCCCCCAACCCGGCCTGGTGTAAACACCTCTCCCTCCAGCGCAGAGCCGTGTGGGGAGAGGCAGTGGTCTCACTTCTCCCACCCCCACTTCATTGCTGACCTTCACAGAGCCCCAGGCTGGGACGAGATCCTCCTCTGGGCATTCAGCAGTGGAGCTACCTGGGTGGGCGGCCCTGAGGAAAACCAATAGAGGTATCCCACATTTTGCTGTCTCCCTAGGTTGTGATTTGGTGAAGTGAATGAAAAGGACCACTTGGCTCTCCTATGACTTGGCCACTTTTGTGCATTCTCTGCCCGTCTCCACTCGGGGTTTCTGGCTGAGGCCCCCTAGACTCTGGGGAGAGGGGTGATGAGCTCCCTTTGAGCAGACCCGAGGGGCCTAACCCTGAGCCTGAGAGAAGGCTCAGCAGAAGCAGGAGACCTCTGGGATCAGTCCCTCATTTGAGATGTGCCTGGCCCTCCTGGAGCCTGAATATTCCTGCTGCAAGAGAGGGAGCAACCTTGGCCAGGCACAGCAGCAGTGCGGGAATCTGGGGCCAAAGGTCACCCCAGGACTGATGTTTGCCCCCAAAATCCAGTCTTCCCTATCCTTCCTCTCCAGCCAAGGGGGCACACTCTTGGTGGGATAACTGCTCATGTCAGTGTGCCCCGTAGGGCTCTCTGGTCCAGCTTGGAGTTTGATCCCAGTTCTGAAATCATGGGCGGAAATGAAATGTTCTGCTTCCATTTCATTCCTTGTAGCCCAGGCTGGTGTGGCCAAATTCAGAAACCAGTTCTAGAAGAAACCCAGGAAGCCATCCCTGGGCATTTTTCCCAAGTAGTAAGAGTGACCATAGTACATTGAACTTGTTAGGACCACATACTGTTCTGAGCACTTCCCATGCGTCATCTCACTGGGCCTCCCTGTGGGTGAGCCCAAATCCTCACAAGAACCACGGGAGGAAGCGCTGTTACCATTCTTACCGGGGAGGGGGATTGCAATGGGTGTTGGTGCTGACCCAGGAGCCTAGCCTGAGAGTCTGCTCTCTTTACTCCCATGTTAGAGGACAAGAGCACTTGCCCAGCACCATAAGCTTCCACTGCTCAAGATGGGGAACCGGGCAGTGGTGGTCAGGCCAGCAGTCCAGGCTTCTCCCCTGGGGCGCATCCTGGCATAGCCTTTGAGTGTATCCCTTCTCTTCACAGTGGCTTCAGGGACCCCATTCTAGCCTCGGCCACCTCAGCAACTCGTCCCTTCTGCTGCCTCCACTTCCTCCAGCCTCACCAAACCATTTCCCAGCCCCCGAAGTCTTCTCTATTGCTCTTAGAGCCTCAAAAGGCTTCTTCCTACCTAGTCTTTCAGACAGTGTAAAAGAGCATGGGTGCCAGTGTCAGAAAGATCTAGGTTATACTCATCCCTAAAGGGCCAGAGTCAGGTGCCCAGTAAGGGTCAGTACCTGTCTTTCAGAGTTCGTCATCATGATGGAAGGAGGGGGTGCCGGAACTGGCTGCCCCGTCACCACTGCCATGTCAAAGGCTCCCCCAGCACCACTGCCCAGGTCTTTATCTATCTCCAGGTGGAGAGCCTCACCCTCTCCATCCCAGGCCCAGTCTCAGTGGATGGCCCTGAGGCCCTGCCCGCCGTGTCCCTCTAGCGCTACGCTTGGCCTGGCCCTGACTCAGCAGCAGTCTTTCCTGATGCAGCCCCTCTCTCCTGCCAGGTCAGCTGGGAGTTCCTCCTGGACCCTGCCGTGGCCCGTTAGCTTATCTCTTGCTCTGAACCAGGCAGCCGGAAAGCCTCCAGATTTGGGCCGCTGCCAGGGGCAGAGGGCTCCCCAGCCTCAGCTGGGCTGGCTCAGAGAAGAGTGACTGCCTCTTGGATCAAGTCCCAAGGGTGCCGCGGCTGCAACATCTCAGCCGCCCTTTTATCCATGCAGCCAAGGGGTTCGGGTCCTCCAATTCAGCCGACTCCACGCCTCCTAAGACCCTGCTGTAGGCCCTTGGCCTCCCTTTCTTCCAGCCCCTTGGTTCTATAGGGGAAGCTGCCCCTTCCCCACCTGCGTCCCTGGGTTCCATGCCAGCCTCCTGGTCGTGCAGCCCCTCCTCAGACTGATTTCTGCACGAGGCACTGTGCTAGGCTCCTCATCCCTGTGAAGTTCACAGATAGGCACCAGCCCTGGATCTGCCCTGGGCCCCTGGCCTTTCCTCCATGCTCTCTGGGTGGCAGATCCAGATGCCCTTGCGAGGGGCTGACCAGGCACCCGGGCCCCAACCCACGGGGGAGGGGGAAAGGGTGAGAGAGGGCGGGGAGCCGAGCAGGGACCCTGCCGGGTCTGGGCTGGGCCACTAAGGTTTTCGCATCTGGTTTTGTTGAACTGTAACTCACATTGCCTATTGAGGCCAGAGCTATTTTTATCCTGACATGTGAGGCTCCTGCGCGTCATAGCCACAAAACTCAATCTAAAACATCCCAGGGAAGGTTGTTTGTGAGACGTTCTGCAGATTCTCATGTCGCCACATCAGGTTTCACTTAGCAACATCTGCACGGCTGGCTCCCTGGCCGCCCACCCCACCAGCCTGGTTTTGTATACAGAGCGCTCCCGACAGCATCTGTCTGCCCCACGGCCAGCCAGCAGTCACGTGAACTTCCTGCCAGAGCCCACTTCTCCAGACTTCTCCAAACCAGAAATGCGAGGCAGGCAGCATTCAGCTGAGGGGCTGGTCCTTGGCAGGATTGGGGAATGGAAACTCCACTCTCCTTGGCCCCTCAAAGAGTGTGACTCTCCTGAGACCCAAGGCCAGGTCGTTCCCAGCCACCTCGCTTCCTGGGCCCCAGCTCGCACCCCATCTTTGGTGGGCCTGGAAGACTGTGTTGTTGGCAATGCCACCTGAGCGAAAGCGTCCCAGGCCTGGCGTCCCAGCACCTCCCCCAAGCGTAGTGTTGGAGGGCCTGCCCGGAATCGGGTGCTGGCTCCTGTCCAGGCTCTGTCCCTTCCTAAAGGAAGCACTGAGCCCAGGGCCCCATTCTGCAGGAGAGCCCGACAGAGGTGGCTTTTATCAGAGGTATTGAGAAAAGAAATCAATTCCCTGCCCAGCTGTCGAGGGTGAGGTGAGTGAGGGCCAGAGGTGGACAGAAGTGGCCGCCAAGGCGCTTTGTGCTCCCGTGGGGAGGAGCAGGCTGCAGTTGGGCAGAAATTCATTCCGTTTAGAGAGGCCCATCATCCATGTAATCACACTCCCGGCATGAGTTTGCTGACTCGCCACCCCACCTCCTCCTCCCCCTGCAGCCCTGCCTGAGAACATCTCGCAGGTTCTGACTCAGGCCAGCCAGGCCTGAGGGACTAGTTAGTCAGAAAAATGGTGGGCCGGTGGGAAACGGAGGCTGGGGGAGACCGAGTAGGTCCTCCCCCTGTCCCTGGTGAGCACTAAGCTGCACCCCATCCTTGACCAGCCCACCCAGGAACGGTTGCGTCTCCTGCCCAAACCTGCCATCTCTACACAATTGGGCCAGGATTGCAGTGAGCTTTCCAAGGTTCCCAGCCCAGTCCTGCAGAGGCTCCTCCTCGATAGAGTCCATTCTGGTGGGTGGGAGCCTGAGGGACAAAAGTCCCTGCCCCAGCAGCTGCAGGCCCCCGCAGGCCAGGCCCTAGTAGCTCCCTGTCACTCCCATCAGCGTGGTCTGGGTCGCAGACAGGCCCCCGGCCCCCACTCAGTTTGCTCTTTGTAGTCTTTAAACAGTTGGGAGCCCTGGGAGGGCTGAGCTTTCCCAGCAACCACTACTGTGAGAATGTGAGTCACTTGCCGTGGCTTCTCTGCCCTCCTCCACCTTCCCACTAAGGGCCTCAGCTCCAGAGGCTGCCATGCGGGCCTGGACATTGAGAGTTGATTGTGTGGCCCAGAGGGAGCTTTGGCTAAGAAGACCAGGGATGTGTTCAGAGCAGCCCCAAGCCTTCTCTTCTGCTGTCTCGGGCCAGCCATCAGTGGAGGGGCGGGCAGATCTCCCTCCCCAAATGTGGGGCTGTGGATGGGGGAGTCACAGGTAATACCCTCTTCTCCTCACAGCCTCCCTGCCTTCCAGCAGAGCACCGTGGAAGTGTCCCAGATCTGAAGTCTCTTCACTCAGAGACTTTCCAGACTGTCCCCCAGCCCTCAGTCATCCATTCCAAGATTCAGAATGGGAACAGTTTGCCCCTTGCAGTGCTCTGAGTCATGGTATGTTTGCTAATAGCAACAGTCCCTGTGCATTGAGCACAGACTATGTGGCAGGCCCTGGGGCCCAGTACATTCAATGTGTTGTCTCATTTAATAAGGGCTCTTATTGGGGGTGCCTGGCTGACTCAAGTGGTGGAGCATGCCACTCTTGATCTCGGGGTTGTGAGTTCGAGTCCCACCTTGGGCATAAAGATTACTTTTTATTTATTTACTTTTTTTTATAAAGGCAATTATTCTTTTAACATTTATTCATTTTTGAGAGAGAGAGTGTGAGCAGGGGAGGGGGGTGCAGAGAGAGAGGGAGACCCAGAATCTGAAGCAGGCTCCAGGCTCTGAGCTCTCAGCACAGAGCCCAACGTGGGGTTCGAACCCACGAGTGGTAAGATCATGACCTGAGCTGAAGTTGGACACTGAACCAACTGAGCCACACAGGCACCCCAAAATTACTTAGTTTTTAAAAAAATTTTTTAACTGAAGGAATAAGGGCTCTTATTGCCCCCACTTTATAGATGAAGAAACTGAGGCTTGCCCAAAATTGCACAGCTAGTAAGCAGTAAACATCTGATCTGAACCAGGCCTAATGGACTCCCAGGCCTTGCTCTAAAACGCCATGTTTGATGATTCCTCCTGCGGGAGATTCCCAGCCCCTTGGGAATGGAGACTGTAGCCCCATGTCAGGGGGGATGTATTTATGATCACTCCCTGTTTGGGTCCCTTTGTCCTTTGGAACCCAAATGGTCCTAAGCCTGGAAATGATGTAGGTTGTGGGGTACACATAGAGAAACAAGAAGGGAACAAGGATACAGGGAGCCATCACAAATGAGCACCCAGGAGAAGGTTCCAGTCCCCACGTACCGCCAGTGTTGGGGGTATGTAGCCAGGCCACCACGACAGCGTGGGGACGGGAAGAGGCACTTTAACAGCTGTATCTATAGCCACCTCTTCAGAGATCAGCCCCAGCTGGGCCCAGGGTAACTCGATCTGTAAGAATGTGACACTTAATTCTGCAAACAGCCCCACTGGGCCAAGGAGCAGAGACTGTTTGCCATTCCACAGTCACTCAGGACCTCCCAGGCCAGGCTGTTCCGGGCAGGGACCCAGAGCAACATACTGCAAACATCAAGTTCAGTGAGGCCTGCCCTCGAACTGGGCTTCTTACTCCAGGCTTGCCCCTTGCACACAGTTCACAGGGGCTGTGTAGAGGTTCTCAGGAAAGAGGACAGTAGTTTGAAGGTGTGACTCCTCGTAAGGAATGCTCACAGACTAATTCACAGCTGGGAGAAGCGAAACAAAAAGGCACCTTTTGCAGTTACCACTCGACATAAGAAATGTCTGACTTGAGCAAAAGAAAACTACTGAAAGGAGGGTTCTACTGCTTCTGACCACTGGCATCTAATGAAGTCAGTCCATGGGGCTCCCATGTGGGGCTTGCTTCTGGTACTGTGGATGGTTGCACATATTCATGTTTTGTGCTTGGGGCTGATGCTTCTGGGAGCAGATATGCCCTCACACAGCCAAGTTGGGTTCCCTGTTTCATGCAGACCCCCGAGGTCTGGGGAGGAAGTCAGGGCTTTAGGGCCAAAGAGAGGCCAGCCTGGAAAACGGTGCCCCCGGATGTCTCTTTTGGCCACTCTGCTTCCCCCAGTGTCATCCCTGAGTTCCCAGAGGGCAGCGGCCAGGTGCTTTCTCCAGACAGATCATTGTCTCTGTGTCCTCAGTCTTGGCAGGGTCTTAGCTCCGGTCTTCTGCCTCCTGCCTAGGAAGTTTCCGCCTACTAACCCGCTAACCCCAAACCTCCCCTAGCACCAGTGCCCAAGTGATGGGCACCTGTGGAGCTGTTGGGAACATGGGCCCTGAAGGCCAGCTGCCTGGGCTCAGAGACCACCACTCACAAGCTCTGTGTCTCCAGATAATCCTCAGCCTAATTCACAGCTTCTCCAGTTATATGATAAGAATAGTAATAGCACATATTTTCAAGGATTATTTTGAGGATTAAATTAGATACTATGTATAAAGGTTTTAGACATGCGTAGCAGGTAGTAAGTCCTCAGTAAATGGTAACTGTTGGCTGACTCTTAAGATACCATGTTGGGGAGATGTCGGTCAAAGAATACAAACTTCCAATTAGAGGTTAACAAGTTCTGGGCATCTAACATAAAAATAGTGATTATAGTTAGTAAGACTATACTTGAAAAGACTATACTTGAAAGCTGCTAAGAGAGTAGATTGTAAATGTTCTCACCACAAAAAAACAGTGGACAAATGAACAATAACAACAACAAAAATGAAAGTACTGGCTAACTCCACAGCACTGTGGTAATCATTTTGCAACATATACAAGTATAAAATCAATGCATTGTACACCTTAAACATATATAATGTTATATGTCAATGTTATCTCAGTGAAGCTAGAAAAAAATACAATATAAAAAGTAAAGCATCTAGGGGCGCCTGGGTGGCTTAGTCGGTTGAGCATCCAACTCTTTCTTGATTTCGGCCCAGGTCATAATCTCACCATTCAGGAGATCAAGTCTTGCGTGGAGCTCTGTGCTGATAGCAAGGAGCCTTCTGGGGATGCTCTCTCTCCTCTTTCTCTTCCTCTCTCTCTCTCTAAATAAATAAATAAACTTTAAAAAAAAACAATAAAGCATCTAAAAAAGAAAACCAATATGTTATACTGGGACAGTTGGATATCCATCCACATGCAAAAGAATTCAGACTCCTCTTCTCACCATATACAAAAATTGAAATAGATCAGAGACCTAAATGTAAGAGCTATATTAAAAAAAACAACTTTTAGAAAGAAGCATACCAGTAAATTTTTATGATCTCCCCATCCACTAGGATGGCTATAATCATAAGACAGGTAATAAGTGTTGACAAGAATGTGGAAAAGTTGGAACCTTGTGCACTGCTGGTGAGAATGTAAAACGGTGCAGCCACTGTGGAAAGCAGTCTGGCAATTCCTCAAAACCTACACATAGAGTAACCATACAATTCACAAATTCCACCCGAGTATATAACCAAAAGAAATGAAAACCTGTACACACAAAAACTTCTACGTGAATGTTCATAGCAGCATTATTCTCTTTTTTTTTTTAATTAAGTAAGCTGTACACCCAATGTAGGGCTCAAACTCATGACCCCGAAATCAAGAGTCTCATGCTCTACTGACTGAGCCAGCCAGGTGTCCTGCAGCATTATTCTTAATAGCTTAAAAGTGGAAGCAACCAAACGTTCAGCAACTGATGAATGGATAAAATGTGGTATATCCATACAACGGCATATGATTTAGCCACAAAAAATGAATACAGAATGGACCCAGGCTACAACATGGATGAACCTTGAAAGTATTATGCCAAGTGGAAGAAGCCACATACTATATGATTCCATTAATACAAAATGTCCAGAATGGGCAAGTCCGTAGAGACAGAAAGTAGATTAATGAGTCAGGGGCTGGTGGAGGGAAGAATGGGGAGGGACAGCTGGTGGGTGCAAGGTTTCTTTTTGGGGTGATGAAAATGGTTTGGAATTCGTGGTGATGGATGCACAATTTTATGAATATACTGGAAACTACTGCGTTGTATACTTCAACAAGGGTCAGCTTTATGATGTGTGGATTGTATCTGTTGAGTTGGTGTGTGTGTATTTCAGTGCCCTGTTATTGCTTTGGGCAGGGCGGATGAGGATTCCTCCCGTCTCTAACACCTCTTTCCAGCAGTGCTGTTACAAAGGAAAGACGAGGAGACCCCATAGGGTATATCCGTATACTACACGGGGATCAGGCGGGCATTCCGTCAGCCCTGCTTTCATCCCCTCCTTGCTGGATACCTTGCAGAGGGGAGCGTATGCTGGGTTGGCTCTGGGAGGAGGGCTGTATCTGGCCCTCCGTGTATTTTCAGCTGGGATGCATATCCGAGGGATACCCTGAATGTGCTTCTGGTTCTGAAGACAACTCTGTGCTTTGAAAGGCTTTAGAGTACTAGTCTAAACGAGTGTCTTCGCCCAAAGAAAAATGACTGATTTGAAAACTTGGTAACATTTTGTCAGTGTGTGCTGTGTTCAGTCCGACAGGTGTGTGCATAATTTACCTTTTCATGAGCACCGTTGGGAAAGGGGTGTGAGTTTTGTTGACTTTTGGGGTAGTGTGTCTGTTTCACCCTTTTTTTCTCTTTCATTTGTCATCTGTCCTTAACCAGCCAAAATGAAGCCCGAGTGATTTTATTTATTGGGATAATAGGTACAGGTTTGTTTTCTAAGAAACAAAAAACTCCTAGCACACGTACCAGCGGGTCTTACAGATAGAAGGTGTTCACTAAGTAATTGGGATTTGGCTGCAGAGGTGGACAGGTAAATGGGTATTTGTGCAGTAAGCAAAGTTGTATTTGCTTGTATGTACTTGTATATCCCTTGCTTTTTTGCCATTAACCCAAGGCCTTTGATTAAAGATCTTCCCTCACCTTGTTACACACAGACCCCACCACCACCACCTTTTTGGCATTTACAGTTGTTTATGTTCTATGGGGGTCTCATCACCCTGTGGACACAGAGAGTAAATCCCGGCTCTGTCCCTTTCTCTGCAGGTACCAAAGGCTTAGAATGTTCTCCTTCCACCCCCACCATGAACTCCTACTTTTATAAGTTCATGATCAACCTTCTCAAGAGGTTCAGCAGCGAACGCAAGCTCCTGGAGGTCCGAGGTGCTTTCATCATCAGGTTAGGCTCGGTGTGCCTTCTCTTCCTCGCACAGCCCCAGTTTTTCATTTCACACCATTGCCAGAGGTCGGAGCAAACCTTTTCTCTTTCACTTCTCTCCCCTCCTTTTCCTTTGTGTTTGTTCTTGAAGAAACAAAGAAGCCTCCCTTGACACCAGGTGGCTGGTGCTGCCAACACGAGACAGGTCAATGTCGCCATTTCTCAAACAAATGAACTTTTCACTTATTAAGACACTTTTCCCCTGAGGTTAAATGTTCTCTCATTAAACGCCCTTGTTGGAGTCTTTGGGGAGGAAAGTAGGTGAGCCAGATGGAACATGAAACCAGGCTGTACTCGGGTACCCAGCTGCCAGCACAGGGTTTGGCCAGGCACAGCTGGGTTCTTGAGTCGTGTGAGCCTTGTCCTGGACAGTCCCTTCCAGGCCTCTAGAGCTCCCATCAGCAGCATGACTGAGTCTGGCCCTTGGCCTCCCCCTCGACTCCAAAGAGCCAGGGTCACCAGAAGAGTGACCTTCAAGCCACCAAAATCTAGATGGGGCATGGATTCCTCCAGGCTCTCCAACAAAGCCAGGCAGAGTAGTTTTCTGGAATAGTCTGAGAGGCCTCAGATTCTCTATGGCAGTAGTTCTCAGCCCTGGCTCTATGGCAGGATGAGGAGTCTCATCCTGACCCGTGAGATCAGCAGCTCTGGGGTGCTGGGTACTTAAGCTGTCCAGGATGCTCGGGAACTGGCTAGACCAGTGTGGTCCATGGAGTCGGGAAGGCTCCTGAGGCCACCTGTGAGGTCCAGGGGTTGCAGGGGGGTTGCCAGCAGAGGGTCCAGCCTGTACGGAGCCTTTAAGTCAGCAAAAAGCATGGAGAGTTCATTTTGCTGTGATCCAGAGGGCAAGGGGGAGAGGGGCCCAGCCTTGCTGGACACACCAAGGGTTGCGGGCCTTACCCAGAGGCTGGGGGGCAAGAGCTAGCCCCTGAAAGGGCTTGGGCTGGGGGACAGTGTGATCAGATTAGTGTTTCAGAGGTGTGCAGGAGACCAGTTGGGAGGCTATTGTCCAAGTGGGAGATGGTGACTGTTTGGTAGGGGGATGGGAAGAAGCAGCAGCATTCTGTAATTCATAAGAAGTATCACTGATTAGTGACTGATTACCTGAGGGCCTGAGGGGACAGGATGTTGGGAACGACACCCAGGACTCTGGTGTAAGCACAGGGTGGCTGTTAGGGGCAGTCCCTGAGAGGGGAGCTCTGGAGGACGAGCAGGGAGGGAGGAGGGTCCCATGTTTGAGTTTAAATTGCTTTTGTGACATCAAAGGAGAGATCAAGAAGCAGGTTGCTACACCTGATGCTCAAAAGAGGGACCTATGCCCAAGATACAAATCTGGAGGTTGGTAACATGGTCATTCATTCATTCACTCACTCATTCATTCACTCACAAGGTATTTACTGAATACTGACTCTGCAGAGTACTACTTTAGATGGTTCTGTCCTCGTGGGGCTTTCCTTCTAAGGGAATAAGAATGCTCCGTGGTAAGAGGGGCAGAGGCGGAAGGGAAGGGACCTGAGGCCACCTAGCCATAGGGAGCTCCAGTGTGTAATGGTTGGGGAAAGAAGGAGAAGCCAGGAAAGGAGGCTGAGAAGAAGGACCCGAGAGGTGGGAAGAAGTGAAAGGGGGTGGCAGGAGGCAGTGAGGGGAGATGAGACCCCACGAGGGTCTGCCGGGAGCCTGCCCAGCCACCAGGCAAGCCAAGGGAGGGAAATGGGACTGAGCTGCAGGAGGGGGCACGCCTCCCTGGCAAGAAGGACAGACAGCAGGACCATAAAGTTCCTGCCCATGGGTAGAAAGGGACTTCTGATGGTCCAGACCACCAGAAGATGTCCCCGTGGTGGTGGGAGGCTGTCACTGCCCTCGTGCTTTTCTGAGGTCATATAGAGTAGGGTTTCGGAAGCTCAGCGCCGTTGGCATTGGGGCCTGTCCGGCTGTGGGATGTGGGGCAGCACCCCCAGCCCTACCCACTAATGTCCGCAGCACCCCCGCCCTCCCAGCTGGGATGATCAGAAATGTTTCCAGACATTGCCAGGTGCCCCCTGGGGAACAAAATTGTCCCAGGTGAGAATTCTGGTTACAGAGGGACAGAAATGGATTCTTACCTGATTGGCCAGAAGAGGAAGATTTGCACAGCTTTTCTTCACATCAAGTTGGACAGTCAGTGAGATTGAAGTGGAGATTAGAAGTGGTACAGGAGAACCCCCACCAGGAAAGTGATGGTCTGACCCCACAGGAGTGACAGTTTACTTTATATGGTTTTCCAAATTGCAGACGTGTCAGTTCTTTTGATGAGCCCTCCCTGCCTGAAAGCCTTTCAGGAACCAGTGGAGAGAGAGGCCTTTGAAGAACGCAATTGTAACTAGCCTCCCCTCTGGAGAACTGGACTGTAATGGTTTTTCCATCCTCCACCAGCCTCACATGCTCCATCAGGGGCTTGGGGAGAAGGAGCTCAGAGCAGTAAGCAGCATCCCCAGACTGCACCAGGCAGAAGTGTGGGCACTGGGGGCGCGCGTGTGCGTACTCCCCCACCCACTCGGGAGCCCTCGGCTCTGTGAAGCTGGCGGCCTGGCAGCCACCGCCATGTTCCACTTATAGCCGCTAGGGTAGTGAGGCCACACTTGCTTTGTCTAGTGTCTCCCTAGCATCCTGGGCTGATGAGAATCCTCATTTTGTAGAAGGGAACTGAGAGGAAGCCACGTGCCTGCCAGGCTTGGTGGGAGCCGAGCTGCAGACCTTTGCTCTCTGCTGATTCCACACCCACCACCTTATCCCTTCTGTGAGAGAGTGCAGAGCCAGGTACCTTGAGGGGCGCTGCACAGCCTGTGGGCTGGGACCACCTGGAGCCCAGCTCCTCAGACGGTCCTCTGGGCCAGCGGGTTCTCCTTCCTCAGTCTCCTGAGGGCTCAGTATGTCCAGCCTGGCTTTCTATTCCAGGGCTCACACCCCTCGAGGACCACACCAGGCTTCACTGGGCGCCGAGCCTGGCCTCCAGGCCATGGCTCACTGCTACACCACACAGCCAGAGGTCTCCTAGCCCTTGGCACTAGCACAGGAACCCAGTGGGCTGGGGTGGAGGGATCCTTGTGGCTGGGCCCCTCATGCTTATCCCTCCTAGGCCTTTGCTTCGTTTGTCCAGCCTGCCATCCCCCCAGAAGCAGCACCAGCACCTGTTTCCTCTGGGCAGTGCCAGCTCTGTGGACCCGCTGCCTGCTGTGCCAGCCGGCCAGGCCACCACTGTCCAGCCCGGGTCACAGTCCCAGCCCCCCAGCCTAGGCTCTCAGGATGCACATGGCACACCTCAGACATGGAGGAGGCCTTGGAGGAGGCCTTGAAGACCTGTGCCATCCTCCTCCTTCCCGTGATCAGCCAGGGCAGGGAGGCCCTTCAGCGAAGGTTGCTGGGGACCAGCCGTCGGGAGCGTCAGCCTGCCTGTCTGCTTCTCATTTCATTTCCTTATTTTTTGCTGACGGCTTTAAAGAGGAGTATAATAATGGTCCATGCAGACTGCTGAGATGAAGCCACAGGCCTGATAAGAAACACAGAATGATTTAACCCTTTCCTTCAGATGTTAGGCAAGAGAGAAAGATTCCTCTGACGGACACCTTGAAAGCCACTGTTTCTGCAGTAGTGCATTTAGCTCAGGGAGCAGGAGTGCTTGCCGTCTGTAGGACAGAAGCACCCGGACTTGTTGAAGACAGACAGCTGGTGAGCATCTTGTTATTGAGGAAGGTGCATGATTTGCCTCAGGCCCCTGGAGTGTACCCTCTCCCCCACATGGCTTTCCCAGGCTGTACCTGCCTGAGGGGGTAGGAGTAGGGCCCCTAAACTCCCACCAGGCCCCTGGGCAAGTTGGACATCCTCTGTGTCCATGTGGCCTTGTTATCTGGTGGACATGACATGTTAGACATGTGTTGAACTTGGGGGAGCCAGTGACTCCAAAGCCTCATCTCAGCTAGACTTGCTGGGATCTACTCTGGGCCGAGGCCCTTCTCATAGCTGCAGGAATTGAAGGGAGAGAAGAGGGCACATGGGGCAAGGGTGCCAGAGGGGTCTAGGCATCCCCCAGCCCTGCCCACACCTCTCCCCCTTCCCTGGACTCCACAGAAACAGGGCAGATGGGCCTCCCACAGGTCCTTGGGAGCCAGATTGAGGCTAGAACTTCTGGAGTCAAAGAGACTTGGGTTCAAATCCCAGTTCCTCCAGTCTGGGGCTGTGTGACCCATTTCTACAGTAGTGCCTGCCTTGACATTTTGAGGAACGGGTGACACGAGACTGTGCATACTACACCTCTCAGCACAACCTGATAAAGGGGGGCTCTTGTTCCTCCTCATGACACAGCCTCAGGCTCCCATGATGGTCTGGGAGGACAGGAAACCAGACCCCAGAGAGGGTGGAATAATGGAACCTTCTATGCCGAGAGCTGGCCCTGGCACTCCAGGCCTGCGGCCCCAGCACCATGGGCACCCACCAGCAGCCCAGCCCCGGTCCCGTTAAAACAACTCTGCCCCAAGTAGGTGTTCATGTACATTTCCCTCCTCCGGCCCCTTCCCACCCCCCGAGCCGCCGCAGCAGAACAAGTGCGGGGCTTGTTTTCCCATGAACCGCGCCACTTATACTCAGTAGAAAAGGAGGAGGGAGAAAATGCAGCCCCTTTGATAAACTGTGATATGAACTGCAGTGTAATCCAACAGCTGTGATCTTTACAAGGCCTGCTTCTGTGCTGGGAAGTGAGCAAGTCTCAGGACGCTCTACTCTGCCGGCCAAGATGGCTCTCTGGCCAGCCGTCCTTTGGCTTAACCAACTGTGCTTTCCCCCCTCCTCTTCCTCCCTGCCGTCTCACAGAGAGGACTTGCCAGAGAATGCTTGCTTTTTAACGAGAGCCTGCTGGGAACTCGAAGGTTCCAACCCCGACCAGCCCAGCTGATTGTGGATGAGGTCCTGAGCACCCTTCCTGGGGAAACGGCTGCCCCTAAGAGAAGAGTATTCGAAGGGGATGGGCCAGGGGCCCAAGTGGGAGGCAGGAAGCAGTCATGAGTCTTCTTCCGTGACCCTAACCCAGAGAAGCCCTGAGACAAGGCTTCTAATTCATTCTGGCCTTCCTCTCACCTCTTCAGTTCAGCAAGCACGGTCCCTAAGATGTACTCCAACTAATCCTGCTCTTGCCCTACCCTCCCTCCTCCAGGTTTGCATAAGAGCCCTGTGTTTGTGGGCGGGCGCAGGGGGAAGACTAGCCGCCGAGGTGGGTGGTGGGAACCCAGGGCCTAGGAAGCCTCTGGAGACTGGACTTGTTTTTAATTGCGTCAGGGAAGGGCCTCAAGAGAAGAAGCTCTCTTTCATGCTGTAATTGGGAAATTCCACTTTGCTGTCCTCATGTGGTCCACCGGTGAGACGGGCCCTAGGCTGGGGTCACATCACCAACATGGCTGGGGCAGCCCACACAGGCTAACACTCCCCACCCAGCTCCCCTTCTCGCTCCCTATGTCCTCCCAGGCCTTGCCAGCCTCTGGAGCTCATTGGCATCAGGCAACCCCCTTACCATCTTCATACGTGCCACTTGACGTGCCAGGGGGCATTGGCCAGGCCCCCCAGAGCCCATTGTGCTGATGCTAATGAAAGAAGAATGTGGGTAGAGTGGCAAGCCCCAGGATCCCTGGTTCACATGGCATGTTAGGAAGTACACTCTGCCTCTGGCCCCCAGCCCGCAGGAGAGCGCTTCTGCGAGGCCCCACTCCTTTCTTCTACTCTCCCCTTTAATGGAATGCACTCACTTACTCCGAATAAAAATAAGTTGCCTTGACAGACATGTGCCGACCTAAGTCTGTCTGCTGGAAGGGACCCTGATGCACCTACCCAGAATGCAGGTGGAATCTGATCTTTTATTAGTTTGAAGCCATATTGATTAGGTCCCCAGCTGAGGAGAAAGAGGCAGGACACTGAACAGGGCTGGAAGAATTCTTCCAAGGAATTTCTTCCCTCTCAGAAGCTTCTTTTCTTGCTGACCTTAAGTAAGTCTGCCCAGCCCCTGTGTGAATCTTCTGGAGGTTTCCACAGTCATTCCTCCCCCAGAACCCAGGGGGCTGGGGTGCTTTTGTTGAGATGGAGGACAGCAAGGGGAGTGTGTGGCAGAAGCTGTATTGCACAGTCAGCTCCTGGCTTTGATCTAACTGGAGACAGCTGAGAGAACGTGCCTGGCGGGGGGCACACCCTGACATGCCAGCGTTTGCAAGGAAAGTCTGCCCTCAAAGGTAACATCCAAAGGTGTCCTTGGAAAGGGCAAAACTCAGGCAGTCCAGAGGGCCCAACCTCGTCTATTCCCATTGTCTCCTAATCCATGGAAGGTGCTGCATCCTAGCACCTCACACAACCATGTGTGACCCGGGGCTGCCCTGGAGGGCTGGGGCCCTAGAGGCAGGCCAGTGGCTTTGCTCTACCTCCTCCAGGCAGTCTCCACACTGTCCCTGTCGGGCCCACTGTCACACACACACTGCTACTCCCTATAAGAAGTACGTATTTTCTTCTGGAAAATGGAAGCCACATGTGGTGGGCCCTGTTAGGCCAGGCTGGGATTAATTAGGTCCTACTGGGAGTGATGGGGGAGGAGAGGAAGTGCTGGCCAGAGGGAGCCCTGTCAGTGTGTGCTGAGGTCTGGGGAGCTTCACAGGACAGTGTCTCCATGTTTCAAGGGTCCACTTGCTTTGGCAGGGCTTGTGGGAAGTTAGAGGTCGCAGGTGAACTTGGCAGGGGGAGGCCATGTGACCCAAGCAGCCCTCCTCCCTCGGAGGCAGCCATTCACCTTGCACCTAGAAGCCCCCATAAAGGGGGTGAGGACTCAGGAACAAACTAGTGGGGAAGCTCATTCTGTGTACGCCACATGGCATACCTTGGACTCTCCATTGTGTGGGTGCTTGGAGCTGCTGGGTTCTTCCCAGCCTCAGGTTGAAAACACTTTCTTGGGGCGCTTGGGTGGCTCAGTCAGTTGAGCATCTGACTCTCTCTCTCTCTCTCTCTCTCTCTCTCTCTCTTTAATGTTTTTATTTATTTTAGAGAGAGAGAGAGTGAGAGCGGGACATGGGCAGAGAGAAAGGGAAACAGAATCTGAAGCAGGCTGCAGGCTCTGAGCTATCAGCACAGAGCCCGACACAGGGCTTGAACTCATAAACCATGAGATCATGACCTGAGTCGAAGTTGGACACTTAACCGACTGAGCCACCCAGGTGCCTGAGCATGCGACTCTTGATGTCAGCTCATGTTGTGATCCCAGGGTTGTGGGATCAAGTCCTGCTTCGGGTTCTGGGTTAAGCATGAAACCTACTTATGATTCTCTCCCTCCCTCCCTCCCTCCCTACCTTTCTCTCTCTCTCTCTCTCTCTCTCTCTTCCCCCCTCCCCCTCTCTCCCCCTCTCTTCCTCTCTCTTCCTCTCTCTCCCCCCTCTCTCTCCCCCTCTGCTCCTCTCCCCCACGTGAATGTGCATTCTCTCCCTCCCCCCAAATACAAATTTTAAAAAATTAAAATTAAAAAAGCACCTTCTGATAGTCTACACACCTGAGAAGCACCAGGTCCCCAGCCCATGGCTCAGGCAGCCAGCAGGGCTGCGGGGGGGGCGGGGTGACTGTCAAGAACTGTTGCCGGAGGCTGAGAACTTGATAATGAATTTCCTTCGGAAGCTTGAGAGGTTGTTTCCGAATGGAATCAGCAGTACCCTCTGGATCTGTTTATACTTTACCTAAGAATGCCAGGAAACTAACAAAGTTTTGACCTTCGTAAGTCAGACCACCTAGTTAATTAGCAGGTAGCCAATGGGTATAATAACGTCGCATCTTAAGAAAATAGTGGCAGGGATTGGCCCTTAGGAGGCCTTTCCATCTCCCTGCCTCCTTCCAGCAGGGCTGCATCTGAGCCAGGACAGACAAATGGGTGTCCTTGGTTTTGAAAGTGTTTGTGAACTCCTTCTAGAGCAGCAGCTCTAGAGTGTGTGTTCCTTCTTTGTAGAATGTTTCTCAGGAAGCTCTTTCTTTTATCCTGGTATTATTTCAGCTCAGGTTTCCTCTGGGGCCTCTGTGTGGGTTCTCCCCTTTCTCCCCACAACCGGTTCCCTTTAGCAGGCAGCCGTGAAGAACACACACACACCCCCCTGTGCCTCTCTTCAGTAAAATGCATTGGAGGGTTCTCTTGTGCGCAGTTTGTGAAAGGCCGGCCCAGACTAGCCGCCCTTCCACGTGGAAGGAGAGTTCCTGTCTCTCAGCACGTTCAGTGGTTCTTCCTCGGAGGACCCTGGCCTGGGAGAAATTTGGCACTAAATTCCACCGCAGAAGGCGAGCACAAGCCCATGTGAAGTACGTACTCCACGGGGAAGGGTGCTTTGTAACCCGGGCTGTGATGGCCACCGAAGAGGCTCTTGGGATCTGAAGTGGATAATGGCACTTCCTTTAGAAGTTTGCAGCTTCAGGGCCCCTGGGGGGCTCAGTCGGTTGAGCATCTGACTCTTGATTTCAGCTCAGCTCATGATCCCAGGGTCATGGGATTGAGCCCCACGTCGGGCTCCACACGGAGCATGGAGCTTGCTTAAGATTCTCTCTCTCTCCCTCTGTCCCTCTCCCCTGCTGTGTGCTTGCTCGCTCTCTCGCTCTCTCTCTCTCTCTCTGTCTCCCTCTCTAAAATAAAAACTAAAAAAAAAAAAAGTTTGCAGCTTCAACTCCCAGGCACGCTTTCACCCCAAGTCCTGGGGACCATGCTCCGTGGGGCTGCTTTGTAGCCGTTCAGAGACCCCAGAGCTGAAGTGTCTTGGCTGTCTTCCGGATTGGGTGGCAGAGGCCGTTCGGGAGAACTGCCCAGTTTCCAGTCTCGACTCTGCTCTTCCTCACCCCTCAGTGGAATGAAGCTGTGCGCTCTCATGGTGTCTCCCTTTCACCCAGAGTTGTTAACCCACAGAAAATCCCCCACCAAGGTCCTGATGTGGCCCCTGCGTCCTCAGCCAGGGCTCTCATCCGGCTAGCTGGCATCTCCCGTGCAGAAGTGAAACGCCAAGTAAATCTGCATGTCCTTTCCTGTCTTCCTTCTGGGCCCCAGCCCTCCAGACTCCTGCTCGGCCATTATCCTGGCCTACTTCCGGTCTATATTTAGATGACATAATCTCACTGGAACTGCCTGGCACTTGGACAGCGAGTGTCTTTCTTGGTCTAAATCTCCGTTTTGACTTGCTCAAGAGGATGTGTCTCACCCCGTCCTTCCTCCAAGATGACTTGTTCTACCTTCTGGTTTGTCACAGCTGCTTGCACCGTCCCCAGGCCTCTCTGTCTCTCAAGCTCAGCTGGGATGGATTTCAGGCGCACTCCAGAGTCTTCCCTCTTTTTCCTCCAGTCCCCAGCTGAGCGTCCTGTACCGTTTTGAGCCATGCCTCTCTTTCGTCTCGTAAGCTTCTTTCCTGTGCGCTCAGTTTTGCATCTTTCTCCATTTCCTTAGAAAGGGCACCACGTACCCCAGCTCTGGCTCTCACACAGGACAGGCTTCCTGAACTTGGGGACATCTGAGCCTCCTTGTTTTGCTCCCCCGAAGAGCTGGTGCCTTCACCTGTAATGGCACTCCTGCTTCCATTTCACCCTCAGCCTCGTCCTCAGTAAACTCATGCCACGGATGGGCTCAGCTGTCTGTGTGTCCAGTCCCTTCCCCGTGAAGGAAGAGCAGCCCTTCATGTGGCTTCAGAGGAGAACATGCCTCAGAAACTGCTCTGTCACCAGGAGTTCTGTTTTCTGCTCTTTCTGCTTGTTTTGCCATTTCTTTGGCAAAATCCCCTTCCTTCCTTCCTTCCTTCCTTTCTTTCTTTCTTTCTTTCTTTCTTTTTTTCTTTTTTTTTTTTTTGTTTAGTTTATTTTTGAGAAGAGAGCATGTGCACACGGGGCAGAGAGAGAGGGACACAGCATGCTGCCAGTGCAGAGCCCGATGCAGGGCTTGAACTCACAAACTGTGAGATCATGACCTGAACCAAAGTCAAGAGTGGGATGCCCAACCAACTGAGCCACCCAGGTGCCCCCTGTGATGCCTTTTTTAATGTAAGTTTTTCATCATAGAACAACATACTTTCCAAAAGTGCATAACTTATAGGTGTGCTACCGCTCGGTTAATTTTTGCTAATTGTCTACACCCATGTAATAAGCACTCAGATGAAGAAGTAGCACCTTTTGGCACCCAGAGGTCCCTTTTAGCCATTCTGGTAGGTGTGCAGTGGCCTTGCCTCGTGGTTTTAATTTCCATTTCCCTGAAGACTAGTGAAGAACTTCTCGTTAGTTTTGGGTATCCTCTTTTACGATAAGCTTGTTTTAGTCCTTTCCCCATTGGGTTTTTGGTACTTTTCTTATTGATTTGTAAAAGTTCTTTATATATGGAGTCAAGTCTTTCTTAGATGTGTATGCTACGGTTGTCTTCCCCTACTCTGTGGCATGCCTGTCGTTCTCTTCATAGTGTTTCATGAAAAATAGAAGTTTTTTTTAATGTCGTTCAAGGGATAGTTTTTCTTCACAGCTGGCATCTTTTCTGTTCTCTGGTGCTTTTTCAGGGCATTAGGAGCTCGTGAAAACTAACCATGAAGCTGCCTGTTTCTGGTTGATGTTTGTTAAGCATTCCCAGTGAGCTGGAATACAGTCCACCTAAAACCCAAGGTATCATTTCTTGGCTCTGGACAGGGTCTTGGAGGCCACCTAGTCCAGCCTGCTCATTCTTCGTGAAAACAGAGATTCCCAATCCCCCTCCCTCCTGTCCCCCAGCTGGACCCCAGGGGACCTGGTGCAGCTGGGCCAGCTGCAGCCTGGAGGCAGGAAGCACCCACCTTGCTCAGCGCTCTGAGCGGCAGGAGGCGGGAACTGGCTCACAGGCACCAAAATAAGCAAGGGGGCTTGGCTAGCCCCTGTGACCAGACAGAGGCAGAGAGCGGCAAGGTCCAGCAACTCGGCGTTTCCCTCTGGTGCTATCTCTCTTCTTGGCCTTGTTGTCTTGGTCTCTTGACATGGCGGAGACAGGGCCAGCACATCCCCACAGGTTGTGCTTAGGGGAGGGAGCTTGCGCGGGCTTATGGAGGGGCAGGCACCCACCCTGGTGGGGCAGCAGTGGCAGGCCTGAGAGAGGGAAGGATTTGCTGACCAGTGACAACCACAGGGGCCCGCCACGTGGCTGCTCTCCTGAGCAGCTGTCTTCCGTGGACAGTGAAGATGCAGATCATCGTTATCTTCTGCTAATCCTCGAGAGGACTTAATGACGTACCAAGAAAGTGTCTAGAAGACTGTTTAGGCACCTGGCAGCCGTGTAGTAAGTGCCAGCAGCACCTGTGACGGTAACTGTGATGAGGAGCATCTACCCTCTCTGCGTGGTCAGGAGACTGAAAACCCTGGATGTGAGTGGGGCAGTGGTCGCAGAGCCAGGCCTGGCACCCGTTTGCCCCTTTCCAGCCCCTTGCTCCCTCTGATGCAGCACACTGCCACTCCCTCCATGTTCTGAGGCTGACCGTCACTTTCTCTTGTTTTCCAAGGAAGAGTAAAAGAGACAGCCATTGAGCAAACAACACTGGACTCCAGATGTCCTCTCTTCTTCTGCCCCTGACCCAGACCCTGCTATGATCAGAGCTTCCCAGTCAGGACTCTTGACTACGTGTGACGGAAAACCAGCTCTCACTCTGTATTGAAAAACAGGAAGGTAGTAGTGTGCAGTCAGGGACAAGGATTGGCTCATATGTGACAGGAGCCCTCCTCATGTCCTCAGGACTCGGTCTTACCTTCTCATCTCCATAGCTGGCTCTTGTCCTCTATCACCCCGTCCTGGGCAGGCCATCCATCCTGTGGCAAGATGGCCACCAGCAGCTCTCGGCTTACTCCTGTCCCTTGGTGCCCTAGTCTTTAATAGCAGTCCTAGGCTTGAGTCTCAAGGACCTGTCACTGTGGCCAGAGAATGCCTGTGCCCTGCTTGTCCAGGACAGGTTCACAGGCCCTCCCTCAGATGCAGGAGGAAGAGCAGTTGTTCATGGGAACCAGACCCCAGACTGTGGATGAGGGAGACAGACTCAACCGGTGTCCACCCTGTGGTCTAGGTCCAAACGTTGACTGAAGGAGGATGTGAAGCAGGGTCCACTGTGGGGCAGCAGAAGGAGTGACATGTCCCCTACAGTCTCCCAGCAGCCCAGTCCTCCATCTTCCCAGGACAGGGGGCAGGGAGAGGGGTGGAGCTGTGTAGTGACCAGCGACCTTCCCAGAGTCCACCACGCATGCAGGTGGGGAATGGAATTTAGCCTCCAGCTGATTCCTTCTCTATGGCTTCCTCCCTTTTGCAACGCTGTGCCTCACCGGAGATAGAGGCTGTGTGCTGTGTTGCTGGGTGTGGACCTGGTGGTTGGACACAGGCCCAGCACCTGCCAGCAGGGTCACTTAGTGCGCCTCCCAGAATGATAGCCCCAGGCTGTGATTGAAGAGAGGCCAGGAGAGTCTCTGGATTTTAGACTCAGTTCGGAGTGGCCAGAAGAGACCTTAAGGGTCAGCTGAATTCTCTCACACATGAGGAAACTGAGGCTCTGATTTTTCCAGTAACGATTTACCACGTGCTGCCTTTGTGCCACAGCCTGGGCTGGGCAGACCCGAGCCCAGCCGCCACAGTCTGCAGACAGAGACTTGGGTAGGACAGGAGTATTGTGGGAGGAAAGCTCGCGCTAGCCAGGTGGGGACAGGAGTCAAAGATTCACTCTCCACCAGGTCCTTTCTGTGACTGTTCCTGGAGCACCTGCAGTGTGCCGGGCCCCATGCCAGCCCTGTGCACACGCGAGACTGAGAGCTCTTTCCTCCCTTTGCCAAGGGGACAGTCTAGTGACATAGGCAGACAGGTGACAAGTGACCATGAAATGCGTGCCTTGGTGTTGGGGATTCAAGCTCTGGAGGAAAGAATGAGGTTGGGGGGGTGGTCCTCAGGTTCAGGCTTTTGTGGAGGGGGGTACCCCACAGCTCCGGTGGAGCCAGGAAGCTGTGACCTGGATCCGATATTTTCTCGGAGCATAAAAGTGCCCTAGTTTTCCCTCTCCTCGGGCTCTGCTGAAGCTACGCCAAGAATTGGCTTTTAAAGGCTGCCTGAAATGTGGTTTGCAGCCAAAAATCTATAGAGCCGGTGCATTTGTGACCTTGTTGAAAATGCTTACCGAGGAAAATCAAGAGGGTAGGATTTGGGATTTTTTTTTTTTCCTTTTTAAAATTAAAAAAAAAAATCCATTTGGCCCTCCTCATCCTATCCCTTCCCCTCTTGGCGCATGTTCTCCCCAGAATGCCCGAATCCTCCAACTGCACGGAGCTCATCCCTTCCATTTGTCCATACTTCCCCCACCCCAATCCCTCCCCATCCCCGTCTCCCCGCCCCCCCATGCTTCAGAAATGAAAAATACCAAGTGGGTTAAAATAAGGAGCCTGGGTATAGCCCTGGAAATTAGGCCACAGCTGTCAGGCCAGGCAAGAGCCCTGTCTCTGAGAATGGAACTGCCTGGAGCTAGCGCTCGGCTCCTCCCCTGTGAGGATAGATAAGAGTCTTTTCCCCAGCATGGCCCCCGCTTCCCCAGGGGGTGGCCAGGAAGTGCCATTTGTCATTGAGTGGACCAGTCTTAGTGCCCACTGGCGGGAACACCGCAGTGGGCAGAGCTAGTCCCCGCCCTCCCATGGATAGTCACAAACACAAGCAGCGGCGGTCGTCTGTGGGAACAGCTGGGGTGGGGGTAGTGCCCAGCCCCGATGGAGGAGGTTGGGAAAGCTTCTGGAAAGAGATGCTGTCTAACCAAGCCATGAAAGATAAGTAAGGACTAGCTGGGGGTGGGTGTGGGGAGGAGAAGGTGTTTCTGATGTAGCAGACAGTCTGCTCAGAAGCCCAGTGGCCAGTGCCCTGACCTCCCAGGGAGCTGGGAGTGTGGCCGTGACCAGGCCCCTGGCTGCCTCACGAGCAGCCCTGAGGTACCCAGTGAACCACTGAAGGGCCTGAGCAGGTTCAGAAAACTCTCTCCACCTGCTGTGAGCGTGCATAACACCCTGAGAGGAGAAACCACTGATGTGGGGCCACCCCTAGTCTTTGGGATGGCACTGAGGTGGCTGGCCCTCCAGAGCCCAGTGCCCTGCCATGCTCCCAGAATATCCAGTGAATGGAAGGGAAGTGGGGCCCAGGGCTCACAGGATGCAGAGGGATAGTGACGTTTGTTCTACAGTTGTGACCTTATGGTCTCTCCCCCGCCATTAGCCTCATAAAACACCAGAGGCTAGTTAAGGAGTGGCTCAGGAAGCTTGCTTGACAAGGGATCTGGCTTCTCCATCATTCTAGAAGACTTGGTGCTGCTGGGACCAGCATTTTGAGCTGATAATCTGGACTAAACTTAAAACTTTCCCGGCACCCCAGACATCATCCCTGCCCCAACTTGTTTGACTCTTCAGAGGACACTACCTTCAGCCAGTTAATTCCAGGTGCCTGTGAATTCAGCCAACTTGCTTTGTCCGGTCATTTCTCTGGAGAAGAGTCAGCTTTTTCCTTCCTCCCACGTGAGCTGAGCCCCTCCTTTGACCCCTTTCCTGAAGGAGACCCCCTGCCCACCTCTGTCAGTAGCCCCTGGCCCAAACAGTTGGCCAATTCCTAGCATTACCTCACTTCCTTCCTGCCCTTGAAGCCTGAGCAGCCGCCCGGGTCCAATTCCTTCTGCTTCTCCCAGCCCCCCAGTAACATGTAATTGGTTTCTTAGATCTTCAGCTGTGTACCCCATCTGTGAGTATTTCCCGGTCCCTTGACCCTCCACAGGAAAACCCGTGATCTTACTGCTGTGGGGACCCCGAGGCGAGGGGGCCGCGGAAAACTGGCTGCTCTGTCATTTCCCCGCCCCTGCTGTCCCTCTGCTCCCTCTCGTGCCAGTAGTGCCTAAAATAGCAGCGGTACCGCCACTTTCTGCCCCCGGCCCCGCACTGCAGTCCAAGGTCACAGTCTCCCCAGGATGGGGCTCTGGGACTGGTGTGACCAAGCAGCTGCCTAGTGAGATCTGCCCCCGGCTTGGCTTCTGTGAGGAGTATCTGTAATTACGGTTCTGAGAAGGTCGCAGCTTCCATTGCATTTCTGCGATGTTTACAGAGAATGTCAAGCCTCTCCACATGCTCCGTCTTCCCAAACCAGCATGATGGCAGGGCAGAAGGGGTGGGGGGAGGCCCGGAGGAAGGAGGGCAGGACGGACAGACCCCGGCAGGGGCCCACGGCACAGCCTCCAGGGAGGACACTTCCCTGAGAGGTCACCATCTGAATCCTGCTGCGACAGCCCCCCTGCATCTCCCAGTCCACCCTTGTCCTCAGCCTTGACTCGGTTCTCCCTGACCACTCAGAAGGGACATCTGGAAGGGCAGTCCCGAGACCTTCTGTCCTTCTACTGGAAGAAGGTGGTCGCCTGAGGCCATAGCGACGCTGCCAGCAACAGCCCAGAGGGTGGCCTTGCTGTGCACAGCTGTGGGCCCCTGTGGAGTCAGGTCTCCCCCTGTGCGGCTGCTCGCACCCACCCCACCGGGCCGACCTGCTCTGATTGAAGGCAGGGGCCTTGTCTCCATTGAGAAGACTTCCTCTTCTCGTGATTCTGTTTCAGGAGGAGGCCTCCCCGTAGTAGGCACTCCTGCTTCAGAGTGGAGCCAGGCCTGTTCTCCTGCTCGTATTATGCTAATCACTCCTTGCAAACAGGCAGACTTTGTAGGAGGTTTGCCTGGTTTTAGATGAAACCTACGCCTTCGAAGCAAAGAGCCACAGTAGCTAAAAATATCATCTCCCGGCTGTTGATCCTCTCATTTGTAAAATGCATGTTTCCATTGTTAAATCTGCAAATCTGCAGCAGCCTCCACCCGGGAGAGCAAGGCTCTGCCGTCTCGTCTCCGCTGGAGGGCTGGACCGTGCGCGCCCCATGAGGAGGCATCCCCTTCCCGGCGCCCTTCTCCCCTGCTCTGCCCCTGACACTGTCCATGACGGAGTCCAGATGATCCCCAAATGTATAGGATTCTAATGTCCTTATCTACTATTTAAAAAAAAAATCTAAGCCACGCAAGATAAAAACCGAGACGACGCACAAGATACAGCATAAGATGTAAAAGACCCTCCACCACGTCCTCCTCCAGGAGTAGACTGTTTTAGTTTCATGGATTTACTTCCAAAACTTCGTGTTTGCATTTATAAATACACAGCTCGGCTAAGTTTGGTTTTAGTTGCAGTCGTGGCTTTCCAGCAGTGGATTCGGGACTCAGGATCGCCCTGCAACCTGCCTCGTTTTCCCTCATGCATGCATCATTCAGCAGAGTGCACTTCCCCCAGGACCCCAAGTTCTCTTGCTCACTGCACTCTAAGCTCTAAGCCAAAGCAGAGTGGCTTGAGGTCACCCTCCCTTATTAAGGTCACCACGCCATCGTGTTCAACTCTGTCGCATATTTCTCTGTGTGTGGTGGCCCGGTCTCTGCTCCACAGCAGCCGTGGGTCCCAGGGGAGGGCAGGGTGTCTGTCCCCCAGCAGGCCCCTTGCCTGGCCCAGCTCTGCCAAGGAGAACCTGGTCTGTGATCGGGCCCTGGGACTCCAGCTGCCTGCAGACACTTTCCCCAGAGGGACTTCCACGGATACCTCCCGCTGGGGACCCTTTCTCGCTCTTGTGCATTTAATCTGGTGCAGATTTCCTGGGCTGGAAAGGAACATTGGGATGAAAAGCCCATTTCATGCATCTTAAAACTCCCTGAAAATGACTGATCACGAGAGGAATTTTTTCAGACTCCTGGCAGGGGGTGGAGGAGGGTCCAAATGAGAGACACCCCCCCCCCCACTTACATCTGGCCACAAAGAACTGAAGGAGTCCCGTCCTTGCCGTCTTTGTCTGGTCACTTCTGCTGTGGCCCTTCCTTCCTCCCAGCCCTTTCACTCTGATCTTTTTACCATTTTCCAAGAGACCCAGCAGTCCGGCTGCTGTGATATTTGCTCTTTGTTACCAGCAGTGGGTATTAGTGTTTCACTTCCCGTTCTGTTTCTGACGTTTATCTCCGTGCCCTTTAAGTGAGTACTTGTAAGGAGCTACAGACAGCAATCTCACTTTATAATATTTCATAAAAACCCCAAGACTAAAGATTTGAAGGCCAGAAAGCCACGTTTGGCATGTGCCCAATGCAGCGGCTGGTGAGCCGAGTTTCCTCCCCCCAGGGCATCGGAGGCTGGGGGGACACACCAGAGCGTGACTGCCAAGGGACCACAGCCTGAGGCAAGGGTGGCAGCACAGGTCTGGCCTGACAGTCGCCCTCCTTTTCCTTCTGTTGAATGGAGCACACTGGGGCTGCATGCCGCGGGCGGGACCCCTGAGGTAGAGACCAGCAGGGTTTGCAAGAGGCCAGGCAGAAACCTCGGAAGACCGGGCCCGAGCTCTGGGGAGTTGAGGGTATGTCTCGAGAAGGACGGCAGCCAGGGCCTGACACCCAAAGTTTCAGGGCTGCACATCCTCTGGGACTGCTAGTAAAATCTCCACATTTCTGCCAGAGAATGGCATCACCGAGCCTTGTGGCAGTGGCTCTGGGGAGGCAGTTTGGGGGCCATGGTTTGGAGTCCCGACTGGGAAGCCCATTACGAATACAGATGGCCACTTCCTGAAGTGGGCTTTAGCATGGTCTTAGTAGCCCATATGGTCTCCAGGTGACTCCAACATATAGCCAGGTTGAGGGGGTCTCTTGGTAAGATTCTGTTCCGGGCTTGGAGGGCCTTTCCCGTTCTGACTGGTAATTGTGTGACCTTGTGGATGGGTGAGGACACTGATGGGCCATGGGGTGGTGCCTCCCCACCCCGCCGAGAGGTATGGAGCCCCAGAGCAGAGAACTAAGGCTACCACCAGAAAGCAAGATGGCAGCCCCTGGTCGGAACCATTCAGGGCACATTAAAGCCCTTAAAGTTACCACAGGAGTGTGAGATAGAGGTGGGTCACTGTGATTTCCCAGGGCCCACAACTGCAAGGACAGCCAGCCCATTTGGATGAAGAATTTGGGGAGGGAGGCATTCTGGCCTCAGTACAGTGACCACGTGAACAGCGGGCTACTGGGCTCAAGTCGGCTGCATGGCTTTAAGGTTAGAGGGGCAGAGTTGTGGGGCGGCCTCGATATCTGGGCTCAGTGCCGAGCAAGGAGGAAGGGAGGTGCTCACCATCTATAAATGTTTGTGGTCATAAAAGCAGCAGTGGGGGGCAATCCCTGGGCCTGCGACAGAGGACTAGTTTGGGAATAATGGGATGAAGTAATAGAAAATGTGACCAGAGTCACTTGCTAACAGGTAACATTTGGAACAAGGGAAGTCTCCAAGCCGTTCCCAGGTACAATGGAACAGCCCTGTGCCGGGTTCCTCTGGCCTCTGGCACTTCTGTTACTTGCTTGTCTTACTCCTCAGAAAGGCACCCCCGTAGTTTGAAGAGGGAAATGGCAGAGATGGGGGCGGGGAGCTTTCCCTTACCTGTCCTAAGACTCTCCACATCTCTACTTGTCTGCTTCTACCTTGTGAATGTGTCACAAGCCATCAGGTAAAGGAATGTCTCTGCACTGGACATTTGAGTCACAAGGACTTGGAACTCTCAGTCAGGTAGAAAGAAGGGCTGGGCCAGGGAGAGGAGGTCTGTGACCTGCAGGTGACGCACAGCAGGGGAATGTTTGGCAGAATGGAACATGAACTCGGGTCGGGGACGCTGCTCCACTGTGGGCCTGGCAGCGAGGCCTTGGACCTGTGCTTGGCTTCACTTGGTTCCTCTGTCCCATGAGCGCATGATCCTTGAGGACCTCCGTGTGCCTGGCTGGGAGTTGGCAGGGGCCTGGATGGGCAGGCGCACCTGGGGCCTGAAACCCGTTTGCCAGGCTCTCTGTGTCAGCAGTAGGGCAGCGTGAGGCCACTTCACAGGCAGGGAGGCTGAGCACGTCCTTGGGCGGAAATGCTGCTTGGGAAGGGTGGGAGCTCAGAGGGCTTCAAAGGGTGAGAAAGTCTCCCTCCATGGTTCTCTCGTGGTCAAGCCGGGGACTCCCAGGCATGCGGGGCGCAGAGATGCTGTTTCCCAGGCAGTGCGGGCCTGCGGTCGGAGCACCAGCGCTTGTTGTATTGAAATTCCCCCTCCCCCTCAGACCTCAGGCAGCAGCCGGTCTGGGACCCACACTCAGGAGCCGAGGCTCCTGGGAAGCTGCTGATGGAGTCACTCCACCCCGGCCAACCTGATCTGAGCCTGAGTTCCAGTGGCAGAGCTGTGAGGGCAGTTCGCGAACTCTGCCGCCCACTCGACACATAGGAGAAAAGCCATCACCCCAGCAGGTCAGAAGTAAGTGTGGGCACAGGTCAGCACCGTCCTGGCCAGATGTGGCCGGTGTGGTCATTGCCTGCCACCCACATAGGTTGATGGTCAGGTAGAAGGAGCTGGTTGGCAGATAAACTTCCCCAGAGCTACAGAAAGGTTCTGGAGAAACTCAGGCTCCAGGTCATCGGAGGGCCCAGTGATATCTGTAGCCGAGGTGCCCCCAAACCATCTGTCTTCCAGAAAAACCATGTCTCAGCCCCTGTGGCAGCTGGGCCCTGAAACCTGCGGGCTGGGCAAGGCAGCAGCTAAGCGGACGGGGGCTGGGCTGCCACATGGGGCCTTGGCAAGGCTGGTGCTTCACCTTCCTTCTCTGCTGAAATAACACCTGCCCCATGTTAACGGGATTCAAGGTACATGGCGTGCCTAGTGTAGAGCATGCGTTCCCAAACCTGTGCTGTGTGTGGCTGTTACAGGCCAGGAACCTCTGTGACAGGAGAAGGTGGGAGCCAGCTGTTCTCGGGAGCTGGGTGTGTGTCAGTGTTTCTTGGAATGGACTGTCATGGAGACAACAGGATTTCCTTTAGTGACTGTTCCCCTTTGTTTTCATTTGCTCAGTGTTCAAAACTGAAAAGCTCCAGAGCTGGGGGCTTCCCTTCCAAGGGTCGGAGGCCTGGAGGGGCAGACTCCAGCTCATACCGCCTCGCCCACCTCCCAGTAGCACCAGCACAACTCAGCCGGGCCCCCTGGGTCTTCCCGGCTTGTCTTGTGGTGTCCAAAGAACCTCCAGCTCGGGATCCCGCCCCTGCCGTCTGACCTGCATCCGGCCATATTCTGGGGCATCTCCATGTGGGGTACAAGGTGGGGCCTCTTTTCTGGGACACAAACCTGGACCTTGTCTCTAAGTCAGACACCTGCTCATCTGACCTCTGAAAGTGCTTCAGCTAGAACCAGACTCTGCACAAATCCCCCCCAACGCAGGGTTCAAAACCCAGCCGGCTCCCTGGGCCCAAGCGTGCAGTTCCTCGTGCAAGCCGGGTTCCACAGCTGAAGTAATCCAAGCCACCTTGCTCCTCCTGGAAGTTAATCTTCTATTCCAGATGTACCCATCCCTCTTGCCCACAGGGGCCCAGCCCTGGGCCAGGCCTCATGCGCTTTCAGGCACATCATGCCCTGGGAAGCGTAGGTTAAGGAGGAGACACACAAGTGAGGAAGGAGATTGTGGGGAACTAGCAAAGGTGAGGCAGGAGAGGGGCAAAGGCCCTCCTAGGGGTCCTGGATGGGGACAGCTCAAACAAAGGCCTGAAGGGGGCTGGAGATGACCCTATGGATGGACAGTGGGAGACGGGCTTAGCCAGATTGATAAAGAGTACAAGGGAAATGGGGCCCAGTCTGTCAGCCGGGCCATGTGTAGGAGACGAGTGCTGTCCTAAGGAATAGGTGGAGCCCCTCACATGGCAGGAAGGGCCACCTGACCACCCTGGCATTGTAGGAGGCAGGAGTCACCTCTCCTGGCTCTGCCCCACGCTCATCTTGGTGCCTAGAGACAACCCCAGACCTGGAGAGGGCTTGGCTCAGAACAAGGTGGCTTCCAGGAGGCCGTGGTTTTCTTCACCACTCCTATCCAAACGAGCCTTCCCTGAAGGTCTCCGGATGAGCCCAGCCAGGTGTCTGTGGCCCGCAGGAGCCTGGCCATGCTGCCCTTTAAGAGAGGAACAGAAAACTGAGTAGATAAAAGACCCTTTTCTTACTCTTCCCCATCATGCTGTGCCCCTCCCTCCATCGCTTTCCACCAGCTCCCAGCAAGACCCAGAAAAACAAGTCCTCGTGCCTCCTCCCACCCCTACCACCCCCCCCCAAAGAAACTTTTAAACACATCACACACATCGACTGCATTAAACACGATGAATTTTTAAGGCATGAGTTGGCAGGGTTACCATGGCTGCCTCTGCCCTAAGGGGCACACTGTTGAGGATTGATTGAAATAAATAAAACAGATTTACAGTTTTCATACTTGGGAAGCAGGGAGCTGGAAGGGAAGAGGAGTGTGGGGTGGGAAGGGGTGGGGGCAGTGGCGCTCTGGAGCTTTCTGAACTTAAGAGAGGAGGCCACTGCTGCCTCCCCGCTCTAATGTTACCCTGACCTGAAAGCTGCTTTTTCCCTTTAAGTTCCTAAAGGATCCCAGCTGTTGGGCAGGGGCAGGGACAGGGCGGGAGGGCCCTTTCCGGTGGGAATGGTGGCAATGGCTCCAGGCCCCTGTGTTTTCTGTACTTGACATCAGGCTGCACTTCAGAGTTAACAGCTGTGGGACTCTAGGCATCTCCCCAGAAAGCCCCTGTCCCCTTGGCCTTAGACCACTGAGGGGATGTGGACCCCAGCTAGCAGCCAGAGGAGAGAAGTGAGGGCCTGGGGCTCCATGCACAGTGCTGGAGCCCGGTCAGGACACAGGCGCTCAGGATGTGGATGAAGAAAGGAGGCCCAGCTGGAGGGAGAGGGGAAAACTCTGACTGGGCCCTGCTGCCAAAGACATCTGCACAAGGCACATCTGAAACTTGTTCCTCACCCCGGTGGGCCTGGTCCTGAGGCCACCTGGCAGAGGATCGTGCGGCCCACCCCACTATGCACTCTCCTCAGAGGCAGCGTCCAGTTCAGCCTCAGCAAGGGAGCTGGAACCAGGCCTGCCCGCCCAGTCACCCTCCAGGCCCCAGCAGAGTGCGACCCCAGAGCTGGCCGTCCCCTCCCCAGAGAGCCAAGCCACAGGCCAGGTCCCACCTGGCCCGGTACGGCCGGAGGCCCAGACCTGCCTGGGCAGGACCCGGGGGTGCCAGGTGGCCCTCTGATGCCATAGCACAGAAGTGGAGCTGAGGCGGGACGGCATCCAGGGGCCGTGTAGGAGCCACAGATAGATCCTCCTGTCTGTGTCAGGGAAGCCATTTCTTGGTCCCAGCCCAGCAGGAGGCTCAGCTGGGATCAACCGCATCACCCACTTCCCATGTGGCACTAATGGTTCCTCGGGATCTGTAGGGTTCATCCCCTTGATCGCACGGGAGATGGGGGGCGTTAAAGAGCTGGGACCCACCCTCTCGAGGCTAATTCTGAGTTCTGTGTTCCTCACCGGGCAGTTGCCCCCAAGAGGCAGGAGGTTAAAGCAGGAATGGTGCATGAATAGCAACTGGGGGAAGTTGGGGGCGGGAGGTGGGTTCTCCAGCTTGTCTCCCAACACTGGCGTCTCCGTCCCCTCAAGTGTGCTGTTGTCCAGACTCTCCCCACCAGGCCAGCTGATCTGTGTCCTGTGCTGGTGGCCTCTCATCTGCTTGGGACAGTCAAAAACGGGAAAGGCCCCCATCTCCCCTTAAACTTCTCTTGAGTCTATCTGGTGCCCTCACCCTATCCAGTAGCCTTGGGCTGAGTCCAGTGGGACAGGCTGTGCCCACCAGCAGCATGAAAGTACCCCAGTACTATGGGGTCACCAGGCAAGGAGGGTGCTCCTGGGCCCTCCGGCTGAGTGCTCACCCTAGGCATCCCCTCCATGTTTCAGACACATCATCTGCCTCTGCCTTTTGTCTCTGTTTAAAAAGCCAGGCTTGGGGCGCCTGGGTGGCTCAGTCGGTTAAGCGTCCGGCTTCAGCTCAGGTCATGATCTCACGGTTCGAGCCCCGCGTCGGGCTCTGTGCTGACAGCTCAGAGCCTGGAGCCTGTCTTCAGATTCTGTGTCTCCCTCTCTCTCTGACCCTCCCCTGCTCGCGCTGTCTCTCTCTGTCTCTCAAAAATAAATAAAAAACATAAAAAAAAAAAAAAAAGCCAGGCTTGTGGAAGGAGAGGGTAGGGGAGAAGAGGGCAGCAGCCCCCCCCACACACACCCCTGTGAGTGTAGATTAGCTCACTTTGCCTTCCTGGCCGGCCCTCAGCTCTGGGCTCCATGTCAGGACGATTGGGGACGGGGGTGTGGGGGCATCAGCATGCCCTTACTTGGGGATGGGAGCCTGAGGAGAGCCCCAGGAGGGAGCCAGGACTGGTCGGCTGACAGTGAAGAGGGGGCAGATTCTGGCCATGACAGTCTTGCTGGTCTTGTTTTCAGAGGGCACAAGGACGTGGGGTCATGGGAAGAAGTGTTGCATCTTCCCTGAGGCCACATGGCAGAGTTCAGATTCCCCAGAGCACAGCCCATTAGGGAGCCAGAGTGCTTCCTCCCCAAGATAGGTGCCCATACTGGGGACTCTGCCCTCCCGGGCCTGGCCCTGCTACAGGGGCCCTTCTCCCGCACGTGGGCCTGGCCCTGGGAAGGAGCCCACTCTCCAGCTGCCCCCCTCATGTGCTTCCCCAGACCCTAGGGTGCATCTGTCCTGAAGGGAACCGCTCACCCTCCCCTTTTCATCTCTCCCACTACCAAATCAGGCCTCCTCAGCCCTGAACCCTGTCCCTCATGCCCTGCCCGGCCCCACGCAGTGAACCCTGTGACAATGGGGCTGGCCACTTGGAGAGAGGCATCAGGAGGCAGAAGCAGTCCCCACCTTGCACCCTCAGACAGCAGTGTTCCCCTCTTCTTTCCTGCTCTGCACTTGGCCCTGATGGGGGCAGGGTGGGGCTCAAAGCCACTGGGCAGGTCTTACCCTGCAAACCGAGTCTTGGCCTTGCCGAGCTGGTGGCCTGAGCCGGTCCCTAGAGGAAAAGCAGCATGTGGCTCCTTTCCCACTCCCAGGACGAGCTGAAGGACAAGCACCAGACTCCCTGTTGGCTAGTGGGCGCTGGCCTCTGCCCGTGCCTTTCTCCCATGAAGCCGGGCAGCAGCTGTTGCCTCACGGGCGGGACTTCTGGCTGGTCTTGAGCCGCCTGCAAGGCTAGCTGATACCTTCCTCCTCCTACCTGCTCCGGCCACACATCCCCTGAAGCAGGGGCCATATGTGGGTGTCAGAGAGGGGCTCAGGAGAGCATCTGCCACTGTGGCCGGTGGCCATTCAGGACCAGAGTCTGGTGCACGTGGACACTTGGCCAGTGTTAGTGGTTGGCGGTAACACAAAGCTCACACCAGCCTGTGCGGCTGTTTCCACGCCCGCCCTGCTCAAGTGCCTTCCCCTGGCCCCACTGTAGGCCTTGGCCTTTTGAAGTCACCCCCAAAGAAGGCATCTCCTTGGGCAAGGCAGCGTCATCTCAGTCCACTAGGGAAAGTGACTTGACCCTCTTGGGTCAAGCCAGAGGCAGGTTCCTCCCCTGAGAGCTCCTGGTATATGACAGAGGGAAGGCGAGAACTGTTCCCTCCCCGGTGTGAACCCAGCCCCGAAAGTAGGGGGACAGCTGCCCAGGCAGGCAGCAGGAGGCTGGGGGAGGGGAGGGAGAGCCCATGTGCAGGGCTCCGGCTCCATACCAGCAGCCACCTCCGGGCAGACACATGGGGGCCCCTGCCCTGAGGTGGGCCACCAGGCTGCGCCCTCCCAGTCCCCGAGGAGGATTCCTCCTGCCTCACCTCTCTGCCTTGTCCCCAAGCATTCTGCAAGCCATTGTCTCATGATGAATAGCACTTGAATATGGGTATTAAAAAGTACAGGCAAATGTTTAATGTTTGCAAGCTGTGTTCCATTATTGATGCCACCCTGGAGAGCCAGGCAGGCAGCTCAGGCGGGGCTGGGGCTCAACAGAGAGGTGGTGGCGCAGCAGCCCTGCAAGGCGGCCATCTGCCAGGCCCCCCACAGGGCGTGGACGACGCCGAGGAGGAACAGGAGCTCAGGTTCTGAAAGTGGCCTCTTCTGGGTCCGGATCCTCAACTCCTTGTCCCCTGATCAGCTGTGTGCCTGGAGGCGTGGTGCTGTCCGTGTGGAGTGACAGGCATACCCCCTGCCCAGCGTGTGAGGACTCCACAAGATGACACAGGAGGACCTTAGGGCTGGGCCTCTGGAGACTCGGAGGCCACCTGTGCAGGCCATTTCACGGGGTCGGGGTTGCAGTGAAAAGTGGATGCCCCCCCACACACACACACCTTCTTACTCGGGAAGAGGAATCAGCATCCTGTTCAGAGCTCTCCAGGAGCTCTTGGCCCAGCTGACCTGCCCAGATTTACCTTTCCCTCCCCCAGAGATGCCCAGGACCCCTTGAGCCTGCAGAGGCTCGAGCTGCTGTTCTTTCCCATCGCCCCTTGCCCACCCTGCTGGGGCTCCTGTAACACCCTCAGCACGGTGCCCGGCGGGCGGTAAGAGCTTCCATTGAGCAAGCTGATACTTCATTGTTCCTACCTTCCAGAGGCATCATGTCCCAGCAGCCTTGGAATTGTTTTCCTTCTCCCCAAACTTGGGGTGACCTTGGGATGGGATGGCAAAGGGTGGATAAGACAAGACCGCCCCTGCCTCTGCATACCTCCCTGTGTCCTGCCCCAGCCACAGGGGTACGGGGCAGAACAGCCCCTCCTGAGGGCAGAGGTCCCCTCCTGTTTGCAGAAGCAAACATCCAGAGCACAGCGGGGCTTGAGGCTAGATGGGGTGGGTGCCCCCCACCGCTGCACCTCTCCGAGGTGCCTCTTCCAGCTTCTCTCCCTTCCCCTCTTACCGTGATTTCATGAACAGAGCTTGGGGGAGTCTCCTTGTGCTACGTGTTGTTGCTGTGTCCTGACAGCACAGGTTCAGGTTCTCCTGAGCTAAACCGGCCTCGCACATTCCGTGGGCGGGGCAGCCAGGCCCTGGGTGATAAGGGGGGTGATGTAGCATCTGGGAAGCTGCTCTCTGCAGACAGGCTGTGCACGGGGCTGCCCAGGATGAGCAGAGGGGGCGTGCTGGAGCAACGCACCAGAGGATCGCCAGGCCCTGACACAGTCCCTGCGGTAACATTCAGCACTGGTTATTAAGCAGCTGCTCAGTGCCAGGCCCTTGTCATGAGGGTCACAGGCAGGGCCCTGGCCTATGCAGCTCACTTCCTAGAGGGAGAGACAGCCAGGACCCCGTAAACAAGTCTGTCACCCAGATGATCCAGGTGGTGAGAAATGCTCAGAAAGACACAGAACTTTCCTTAGAAAGGGCTGGTGGGAGATGAGCACTGGACAGAGGCCTCCCCAGGGCCTGGGGTTGGGGCTGACAGCTCAATGGCCAGAGCAGGCTGGTCATGTGCTAGTCCCTCGGCAGAGCTTCTCCAGGCCAGGATGGAGGTCAGGAACAGAAGGAAAGCACAAGGGGCCAGCATGCCAGGAATGAAGGAAGAATCATAAGAGCTGAAGTTGAAGAGAAGTGACCAGAAGGTGTGAGCGACCCTGGAGGCGTGGCAAAGAGCTGGGGTTTGTTTAGATCCAGTGGGAAGCCACTGGGGAGGGCATGCTCTGTTTAGCACTTTTTAAGGCTTGCCCCAGTGGCCAGTCCACTGGGAGGGTGGACTATAGGGATGAGAGAAGCAGCAGGGAGACCGGTGAGAAGCCGGCTTGGGATTGACCAGAAAAGACAGCTGACATGTGCCCGGGCTGGCGGGCACACTGGACAGAGAGGCCAAGGGATTGAGGACGACTCCTCCCTTGGTCTGGGCAGAGCAGCTAGGTGGCTGCAGCAGTGACACCACTTTCTGAGATGGGGAGGGCTTGGGGGCACAGGCCTAGGGGGACACAGAGAGTTGTGCTGTGACCCTGCCAAGTTTGAAATGCCCGTTGGACAGCTGCTGATCTAGAGACAGCCTTGAAAATAGAGGACCAGGCTTGACCACCAAGAGATCGATACGAGAGAGAGAGACACACAGTGCCCGTGTACGAACCACCACACTAGAGGAGCAGCAGTCGTGAAGGAGGAGAAAGCCAGGAGAGTGTGCTGGCAAGAGAAGAGCATTTCTAGAACATTCTGCCATCCCTCACCTTCTGTAGTACATCGGTGTTCCTGGGTCCTGAGGGACACCAGGAGGCATGGCGCCCACCTGTCCTTGCCGCCACCCCCTTTGCTTGCCCCTCTGCACCTCCCCAGCGTCCTCACGTGAGAGTGCCAGCCCCGCCCTCTGGCTCCTGCAGGTCCCTGCGCCCCGCGGTCCCTGGAGAGCACTGCCTGGCAAAGCCTCAGCTGCTGGCCTCTGTCATGGAGACGGCAGCAGCTGCAGGCGACGGGCATTTGTGACCATTTGTCAGAATGCTCCCCTTCCTTCCTGGCCTGCCCTTCTGGAACATTTCTATCCCACAGCCCTGGAGACAGAGCTTATCCAGGGGTGGGAGGCCCAGGAGGGGACAGAAAGTGCTGTCTGTGCTCTACAGAAAGGCCAGGCTTCCTCCTGTGAGCTGGCTGTCACCCCAGCTAGGGTCCAGTCACCATATACCGTGTACCCTTCCCCCAGCCCGTCCCCCCCCCCCCCCGCCATGAGCTATCCCTGGTCTCAGCAGCTGTCCTCTAAGTAGCCCTCTCTGTACAGGTAGCTATTACCCCCAGTTAGGAGGTGAAGAAATTGTGCCCCAGAGACACGGGGGTCACCCAGCTGGTCGAGAGCCACCCAGGCGATGGCAGAGCCCTTCCCATACCAGCCTCCCGCCCTACCCCCCAACAGCCATGTTTCCACTTCTCTGGTGGGTTCTTGCCCAAGGCTGCCGTTTCTAGCTGGGCCTGGGCTGGAGACGGCCTGCCCACTGTTTGCGCTTCGTGGTTTGGCCTCTCCATTACCAAATGCTCTGGGATTTTTCTGGAGCCGGGGGTGGGGAAGAATCTTCTGCTGTCTGGCCCCAAGGCATGGCTGGTATTCAGAGGGAAGCAGGAAACCAGACCCTGATAAATGCAGAGTTTAGTGTGAGTTCAGTGACCTGGGATAGACATGTTTCAGGCATGTTGGCTCCAAATGTGATTCACGTTCGGCGCACGAGACCTTGAGGCCTCAGACCTATGTCCCCACAAGTTGGGAGTCCTAATCTGTATACTTCCCAGAAGCAGAGACCAGCAGGCAGGCAGACAGATGTGAACCCCGAATGGGAGGGGGTACCGTGCTGGCGCAGTCAGGAGCTCAGTGGCCACACCCCTACCCTCCATGCCCCCCTGCCAGCTCCCTGGTTTGCCCTTCTGGATTTTCAGACACCTTGGGATCCCTGGACTCCCACGGGAAGGCCCAGTCGTACCCTCCAGGCCAGGCCTCCGTGGGCCCCATGGCAAACTAGGGAGGTCACCAGGCTTCTTCCCAACCTGTCCTTGAGACGTGCCTGTCACTGTTGACGTCATCTGGTCCAGGGACCCTGGAAAAATCTCCTTTTCTCCATTCTCTGGATTTCCTGTTTTCCTTTTAATAAAATGGAGACTCTTGCACAAAGCCCAAGTCTTATCCCCCGTGAGACTATTGCTAGAAGAGAGGTGGCAGGAAGGAAAAGCAGCCCTAACCAGTCCCGTGACCTTGGCCAAGTCAGTTTGCTTCCCTGTACCAGTGTTTCATTATCCAGCCAGCAAAGAGAAAACTCAGGATTGTCATAGGGTTCGTTCATCCCACAAGCACTCCCTGAGCCCCTGCTACTGGCAGGCACTGTGCACTCCTGGTGGGGGTGTAGCCGTGAACAAAACAGGTTCCTGACGCCAGGGAGGAGGGCAGGGAACAGTACACGAATGACCAGTATGTGTGTTATTTGTCACATGAAGATAATCTCTATCCAAAAAGTAAAGGCGGGAAGGGGTAGGGAGTACCTCGGCGTGTGAGGGGCATTGCTGTGGTATGCGGGAGATCGGGTAACTTGGGGCTTCTGTGGAGATATTGGTAGCCAGAGGACCACTGTTTCTCTCCAAATTCCATTTTGGGGCCCGGGGCAAGGGAGGGACGTAAATCCAGCCTGTAGGGCTCCAGGGTTGCTGGGCCAGGGTGAGCAGTGTTGGGAGGCACGGAGCCAGGCCCCTCTGACCCCCCACAGGCCTCAGAACTGGGGTCCCAGGCCAAACCCAGGAGAGATCAGGTTCCCTCAGGATGCTGCAAGAGGGGTTCCTAGGTTAAGCCCAGAGATTTCCATAACCTCCGCTCTTCCTGTTTTCCAGGCAGCTCTGCCTCCTGCTGAACGCAGAGAACATCTTTCACTCGATGGCAGACATCCTGCTCCAAGAGGAGGACCTCAAGTTCGCCTCGACCATGGTCCACACCCTCAACACCATCCTGCTCACCTCCACAGAGCTCTTCCAGCTGAGAAACCAGCTCAAAGACCTGAAGACACTGGTACTCCATGTCCATGGTGTCAGGCCCTGGGTTTAATGCTGCGTGTGGTCACGCACACAGCCACGGTAGCCCACCCCAAGGCCCCAGGAGGCTCACAGAGAGGGAGATGGGATGAACCCTGGATCTCCAGGTCGGGTGTAGAACACAGATGCCCCAGGGTTAGCTACGTGGAAATGCCAGCCGTGGTAGTAAGTCCCAGCCGGTTCCCTTAGAGCCACTCACTTCCAAGATCTTTGCCCATGGAAGGCTCTGGACTCTAAGGTCCACATGCCCTCCGGATCCACCAAAGACAGTATGTTTTCCACTCATTCATACCCCACCCCAGTGTCCGAGGGGGTCACTGCCCCCTCGCAGAATGAGCAGATTGGGTTCTGCGACCGTGTTATGGGACCGAGCGGTTCATGCCACCCTGAGTCAGCCTTCTGAATGACAATGTCGCCAGACATCAGGGGTTCTCTCTCTCCTCCCCCTCTTCCCTGCCCTGTCCCCTCTCTCCAGCAGTTGGACATGTCTGTCTCACAAGGCATCCTGTCCTAAGCCAGGGTGTCACAGCACCGCCTGGCCCACCCTTTGGATAAGGACCCACCAGGGCTGGTCAGAGAGAGCAGAGAGGCACTTACCATCCTGTCCTGCTCTGGGGGACATGGGTCAAGGGTCTCGCTCGGCCCAAGGGCAGGCGGCTGAACCGTCCTTGATGTGCTGGTGGCTCCAGGATTTCATTCCCCAGTGTCGGCTGTGGTCTCCACCCCCCACCCCTGCTTCCCAGCTCACACCCTGCCTCGGCAGCCTCTTGGGAGTCTCAGGGACATCCAAGCCTGCATCGGGGCGTCTGGGGCCAGGCAGCTTGGAAGGATCCAGGCCACACCTCTGCCTTCTTCCTGTGGTTTTCCAGACGTTCATTCGTAGAGGACTTAAGGATTTTCCTCAGGGCAGGGGCTCCCCCAGGGTGTGGGCCCCACTCCAGGCCGCTTCCCAAGCGCCAGGTAGGCTGCAGAGGAGACCGGACGCAGCCAGGGAGAGCCCAGGCCCTGAGGAAACTTCCTCCCTGCCCACACCCAAGCCCTCCCCACCGCCCTCCCAGCCCCACAGGCTCCAGGACCACAGAGTTCTGGTAGGACAATTACCGTTCTTTGCTGAGGGCAGAAATGCCAGCACAGAGGACAGGCTCTCGCCTGACCAGGCCCTCACAGCCACCACCACGTGGCTCACTGGGACCGGGAGTAATGACAGGGTCTGAGGAAGAGCCGTCAGCATTTCCTTTGTGACAACTCGTTCCCAGCTGGGCTGCCAAACACAGCCCTGGGTGCTGAGCTGTCTCCCCGGTGCTGCGCGAGGGCCCCTGGATCTCAGGCCCCGAGGGGACCCCTGGTGGACCCCGAATGGGAAGGAGAGGGGGCTCTGCCAGCCGCTCACACCTCTTCCTCCTCAGGAGAGCCAGAACCTGTTCTGCTGCCTGTACCGCTCCTGGTGCCACAACCCAGTCACCACGGTGTCCCTGTGCTTCCTCACCCAGAACTACCGGCACGCCTATGACCTCATCCAGAAGTTGTATCCTTTGCTCTCAGCCACTGAGGGACAGGAGGATGCCGAGTGCTCTGCCTCTAGGCCTTGTGACATCGGGCCCTTCGAGGGCGTGGCCAGGCGTGTGCCAGGCCTTGTGGAGGGGAGCTGGCCCTGGAGAAACCTTATAAGCCAGGGAGCGAGGCTGAGCAGGCCCAGCCTGGTGCTGCTGGGTGCAGATGGAGCCACCCAGGTGAGGGTGCCCCGGGCCGGGGGGCAGGGAGAGGCCCGGAACCAGAAGGCGGGCGGACCTAGGCGTGGTCTGCGGGCAGGAGCTCTAGTGTCTGCAACACTGCTGGTGAGGAGCTCAGGGACCTTCTGGAGCCACAGAGCCAGAGCCCAGCTTGGCAGTGACCCAGAGGGAAGAAGCCGGCTGGGGGAGAGGCCTCGGCGAGAGAGAAGATCCCCACCACACCCCAGGGCCTGTGAAAGGCATCCATGGGCAGACTGGGCACAGTTCTTAAAACACTGCAGTAAACCAGCTTCCTGGATTAAAGAACTACTTAGGATGCAAAATGGGCCTCCTTTCCTGATGGGCCACAAGTTGGGGTAAGGAGAGAGGGTCCCTGAGGTGCCTCCATTAAGGGTTGGTGTGGCCTGGCCTCGTTCCCTCAGGGTGCCTGCTCTCCTTCCACACCTTAGATCTGCTTTTCTCGGCTACTGGCGTGGCCCAAAAACTGCAGGCCATACACTTGCCACAGCCCTGACCTTGGCCCTGCCGACAAGCATGCACTGAGGCAGGAACCAAGACCTTTCCTGCTCAGCCTCCCCATCCCCCCAACACAGGCTGCAGGGCTGAGATAAGAGCCTTTCGGAACTGGGAGGGTGCAGAGGAGAGAGCCACAGAGCAGAGCTGGAGTGCCCATGCAGGGGGGACAGCTGTATCATTTCTCATTTAGAGGGACAGAGAGGCAGAGAGACTGATGTCCTCTGTGTACCTTCGTGCTTAGGCAGAAGCAGGCTCTACCTACGAGGCCAGGGCCCCAGTGGGAAGAGCATGTGTTCCCAGCTCTCCAGTTCCCTGGAGAGTTCTCTCTCTCCAGTTCTGCTGGAGAAACCCCAGCAGAGGCCCCTCACGGAGGCCCCTCACAGAGATGGGCTGTCCCCGCCAGTCTTTCCTTGACCACCCACCCAGCGGGGACCTGGAAGTCACGGTGGATTTCCTCACAGAGGTGGACAAACTGGTGCAGCTGATCGAGTGCCCCATCTTCACATGTAAGAGCCCAGCCCCAGGAGCAGGGCAGGGGTGGGGCCAGCTCAGCCGCTCCACCCTCTCTGGGAAGGGAGGCAGGGAGGGCACTCACCCCAGGATGTTTCCTAGGATGTCAGGAACGAAGACTGGGGATGACAGGGCTGGGGAGTCCAGTCCAGTAGGACTGAGACATGGTGTCAGGACATGTGCGTCAAGGTGGCCAGCGCTCAGCCAAACCCACCTGAAGGCTAATAATGTCCCTACCGGGGGGACCAGAGCAGTGCTACCAGGGGCTGCCGAGGGAGCCATCCCAGAGCTGTTCACAGCCACCCCTCGGAACACGCTGCCCTGTGCCCAGGAGCCACGCCCTCCTCTCTCTGCAAAGCAGAGTGTTTGCCGGGAGCAGATGGGCAAGAGCTCCCTTATTGTAACATCCAGGCCGAATGTGCAGAAGTGGCAGCTGGTTGGGGCGATCACAGCTCCTGGCGCCTCAGCACACGCACTGCTCGCCCCCCAGAGTAGGCGACTCGGGATAAAACTTGTGTGTTTACTTAGGTAAGGCAGGGGAGCAGGGAGGTCGCCCTGCCGGTGGTCTCCTTCCTGCTGAGCTGTTTGCCTAGGCCTCCTGCCCTCTGACAGCATCTCTGACGTGCCCAAGCTTCTCCACACAGCCAGTGGTAGATGCCCAGGTGGTAGATGCCCAGGAGACACGAAAACAGGAGGGAGACCCCATTCCCAGCAGAGTTTATCAACGCCTGTCCCAAGTGGTCCCCTGGCCCAACAGCTCACTTCCCCAAGGGCCCCCTGGGGCAGCCAGGCAGACACTCACCTGAGGTCAGGCCCAGCCTGACCCTGGGGAATCTACAGGCATCTTCTTGCCAGGCCCAGGGCTTCAATGGGGCGACCACAGCAGATTCACCCAGGTCCTGCCCAGCACCCATCCCAGCCCTGGCTTGCCTGCCCCCCAGTGCTGACTACCTTGGCCCCACAGGCCCAGGGACATCTACTCAGGTCCCCATTGGTGGCTCCTGCTGCCTGGGGTAGGCAGAGGGTTGGGCCAGGCCTCACTGCTCTGTCTCCAGTGTCAGCCCAGGCCCCCGCATGGCTGCTGCTGGGGTGACATGGCCTCTCCAGAAGTTTGTGGCTCGTTCTCCACAAACAATGCCTGGGACTGGGCCTTCGAGACACCAGAAAGCAGAAGGCAGCGATTCTCCTGGAGGGGCTCTGAGGAGGGAAGCGTGGGCCTGCTGAATTGGGACGGGGGCCGGGCAGGACCAGGGGCCCCTCTCCTGTCTGGTGGGGTACTGGCAGGGCTGGTGTCTGAGGTGGCTCTCCAGAAGCACCTATCAGACACTCCTGAGCTTGGTGTGTGTTTAGCCACACAGAAGCGTTTTTCTACCCTGCCCTCCCTTAAAGCTGTCCTAATCCGGTCTTTCTCTCCGCTCACCCTATTTATAGCTCTCTTGTGCTGGCACGTGCAGAGCAGACCGGGGAATCTGTTATACTACAGGCCCCAAGCCCCCTCGTCACCAGGCAGTCAGTGTGGGGCTCAGGGACGAGGCCCTGGCAGCAGCTTTGGGGGTCACCAGGCTGAGATGACTCTCAGGATGGACGGCCATGGGGGTGGGCAGGAAGAAAGAGTAGTGAGATGGGGGGGGACAGCTGCCGGAGGAGGGGGCAGACGTGTCTGGCTCTAGAGGAGCCCCTGCCTCGCTCTAAGCCACAGCCATCCTGCTGGCCCCCTCCCAGGCAGGCCGAAGTGTGGCCCAGGGCAGTGCCTGACCCCTGACCTCTCCCCTCTGCCCTGCCGCAGATCTGCGCCTGCAGCTACTGGACGTGAAGAACAACCCGTATCTGATCAAGGCCCTCTATGGGCTGCTCATGCTGCTGCCGCAGAGCAGTGCCTTCCAGCTGCTCTCGCACCGGCTACAGTGCGTGCCCAACCCCGAGCTGCTGCAGACCGAGTGAGTGCCGGGCTGGGGACCGCCGCCCTCCGCCTCCACGGGAGGCAGACGCTTCTGCCACCGAGAGAGGCCAGGCCAGAGGGACTCGGCGCGAGAGGGGTCTCCCTTGTCTTGGCATCACGTCCCCCTGGCACTGTGGAGACTGGCCACCCCACCGCCACTTGCACTCAGGCCTCTTAAAGCACCAGGCTGGGAGCTTCTATGAGTGTTTGCAGAGTGGTAGAGGGTAGCGAGATTGTCTCCCAGCCATCAGGGTTGAGTTAATCTAAAAAATGAAAAGGCCTGCCAGTCACCCAGATGGAGGCCCCTGGAGGGAAACTGCAGGGGGAGGAGTTCACGTCCTAGGTCAGAGACAGCGTCCAGTCCTGCAGCAGCAGGCGTGAGAGCCAGGCCTCAGGCGGCCCTCCCCTCCATCGATGGCAGAGGCTCCACAGAGAGACCCCAGCCTCCCTGGGACAAGGAAGCCCCCATGGCTATGCCGCTGGAGCCCTGCCGGTGGGAAGGGAAGATCGGGTCCCGGGCGTACCTCCATGAGGCCCAGCACAGCAGGCTCCGTGCAGGAGGGCCGCAGCCCAGCGGGGCGGGGGGCGTCCAGCCAGGCTCCCACCTCGAACCCGCTGCTGGCCCGGCCCCCAGAGCCTGTTGGGCTGTGTCTATATTTGGTAACCCTTGGAGGCTTTGCCTCATCCACAGGCATTTGGCATCCGAGATGGAAAATTTCACTTGTCAGGTCGCCATGGAAACAAGCAGAGCCACTGAGAAGATTTACGCTGAATGGAGCGCACCCAGCTTGCATCAGATGCCCTGTGTGTCTAGAATTCCCTCCCAGGCTGTTAGAGCCACTTGGCAGGCCTGGCACCTCGCTCCTGCGAAGGGCCTTGGGCTTGGGCCCTTGGGACTGATGCAGGCAGCCTTGAAATGGGCCTGCCTCACACGCAGGGCCCCTGACCCAAGCCCCGGTGCCCTCCATGGCACTGGGTTTAGGCTCCCACCACCCCTCCACCCAGCTTGGCCTGTCCAGAGGCTGGGTGTGGGCCACCTGACAGGCTGGCCACCCTACGCTGGCTGGAGGGGTTTGAGCCCCAGGCAGGTAAGGCCCCCAGGCCAAGGCCCAGCTCTTGCCTGCTCTGCCCCTTTTTCCAGACAGCAGTGCTCTGGGATGACGGCTAAGCACGGTCCCAGCTGCTTTTAGTGACACCCAGGTAATCCCCAGGGGAGCAGGGAGTTGGATTTTGCACTTGGAGCCCCTTAGCTGGAATACTTCTAGCTCCTGGGACACAGAGGCCCTGAAGCCACACCGTGCTTCCCTGGCTTGGCCCCTGCACCAGCCTTTCCCATGTCCGGTGGGTGTTAGGGTTAGCCTGGCAGGCACTTAGGATTCCTCCTTTTCTGGTGCAGGGGGAGGGGAGAAGGAGGCAGGAACAGCTGCTTCCCTGTGACCTTTGGTTCTTGGTTCCACCCCCACACCCAGCCAGGCTGCCTTCCTGAAGGAGGGTCCTTAGCCAGGCCACAGACCCTGTGATGCTAAGGGACATTCGCCTGTCCGAGCTCTGCACGCAACATCTCCTTGTCTGGGGTGGGGAAGTAAAGCTCAGAGTGGTAGGAGCCCTCCCTGCATGCCCCAGGCCCAGACACAAGTTTGCAGAGGAAAGCTGGGGAAAACGGCTTCTCTCAGAGCTTCCCATGGCCAGAGTCAGAGAAGTCTTGGGCCAAGGGGTCGAGGCCTCTTAGGTAGGGGATTCTGCAGGCCAGCGGACAGTTCAGAGGCCTTGGACTAGGATCTGGTCCAAGCTCTGCTGAGGATTTGCTCTGTGACCTCGGACAAGCCCCTCTCCTGGTTCTGGGTTTCTTCATTAGTAAATGAGCATTTGGACTAAATGGATGCCTGAGGCTCTGCCTAGCTCTCAAGGCTCTGGGCTCCCAGCCTTTCTTTGCAAGGACCTAGGAAGAGCTGTGTCACAGATACAGGCAGGGAGACCTCGGGCAGGGAAGGGGTCTCCGGAACAGCTGGGGGAGGGGTCAGATTGCAAGGCTGGGCACAGAGAGATGGCTCACACCCTGGAGAGGAGGAAGAGGACAGTCAGCCCTGGGAGGGGCAGGCAGCTGGAAGACAGCTTTGGGTTGCCTGCAAGCCAGGAGCAGCTGGGGCCATGGGGGGAGGAAGGGGTCTGCACCCCTTGCCCATCCCTCATTCCATGTGCTTAAGGCACCAGCAGGCCTTGGAGACTCTGGCCCCCCTCAGGCTTCCTAGCCACTCCCCAGAGATTATCTCAGTGAGGCAGGAGGGGATCTCTGAAGAAACTCTCGGGCTGCTCGCCAGCATTAGCCTGGTGACAGGTGCATGGGTGGGGCGGCAGGAGAGGGGGCTGGCTTTGGGTTCTGGAATCCCAGCTCCACTGCTGGCGGGTGTCCCCCAGGCACTGATGGCCTGAGGAGTGTTGTAAACAGAACTCGAAGGGCCTGAGCAGCAGCCATGCCCACTCTGAGAGGCAGGGGGAGGATCCTGGCCCATCCCCGTGGGACATGCTCCTCCCGCTTGCAGACCTCAGGCCAGGAGGGATCCAGGAAGAGAGGCCGAGTCCCTGAGGGCAGCACTGGCCACCATGAGGGCCCAGAGAGTGCAGGGTGTGGCTTCCTCCTCCTCACCCCCACACCTCCCTGGCCTCATCTGTGCACATCACCCAGGTTTGCTGTCCACTGCTGGCATCTTCACAGAACCCCCAGTCTCAGTCCTGCCTCTGGACCACATGCCTTGGTATGTCAGTAGTATTGAGGGGAACGGCGTACAGACCCGTGAACGCACAGCATCCACCGCCATACTCCGGCCTCCTCTCTGGCCCCACGTTTCCAGGCCTGCAGATCTCTCCCGCATCTCACCTATTCGGCCGGGGTAGCACCTGGTCACTCCCCAGGGCTAGAGCTCTAAGCTGCAGGGTGTCCCTCAGCCTCCCCAGAAGCCCAGGCAGTTCCACCTGGCAGTGCCCTATTCCCAGGGAACAGTCCAGAATGCTGCCCGCAGTCTGGCCCCCCTAGAGTGGGCCCCCCCTGGCTTCTCTTGATCGTTGTTGAGGTGATGTTGCCTGAGGCCCAGGAAAGCAGCAGCCAAGGCACCATCCAAGGTGTCCTCAGATGGCGCATCTCCAACAGGAAGGGAACAACACTGAGTAGGGGTGCAGGGGGCTGCCTCCAAGCTTCCAGATGTCATCCTAACCATGGGGCGGCTCCCACTGCCCCTGGTCCTGCCCCAGCAGTCAGGTCAGAGATGCCTGTCAGGGGCCAAGTTCATTAGTGAAGGTTTCTTTTAGGTGAAGTGCCATGGTGTTTCCCCCAAAACGGACTGAGCCACTGATGCACCCCAGGCCTCAAGCTGCTCGGCCCTGGCCAGCCTCACCTCAGGGGGGCACAGTGGTTGTAGCCACGGTGGCTGCCCAGGAGGCACCTAAGCTGGGACTGGGTACCAGGCCAAGCTCTTACATGTTGAATCTGAACCACCACCACCCCCATGGAGTGGCCCCTGTGGCAGTCCCCCTCTACAGACGAGGAAACTGAGTCACGGCGTCCAAGGCCAAATAGCTGGGAAGTGGTTGTATTACAGTTGGATCCAGGCTTCTCTATCTCCTATGCCCAGCTGCTCCCAGAGCCCGTGAACTCACAGGGGCCTAGGATACTCATGAGCAGCCCACAGTCTTCACGAGACCCCCTTACCAGGGCCACCAGGTGTCAGGGGCTAGAAGCAAATACTTCTCCAGCCCACAGAGATCTGTTTCCCCAGCCAGTGAGGCTAAAACGAGAGAGGAACAGACTCTTTCATGAGACTCTGATGGAGGCATGGTTATAATGGGAAGGGGCCCAAGGGGACCTGGTCCCCAGGAGCAAGCTGAACAGGGCCACTACACTGCACAACTCTAGGGAGCATCGGGCACACTGGCTATGCGCCGCACAACCTGTGCAGCTGTACAGAGCAACCGGGGAGGGTGGTCGCAGCAGGAGTTGTAGGCTCTGTCAGCATGCCCAGTGGTGAGACCAGCTCTCCTTCCCCAGGGACAGGGAATGATTGCAGGCCTGTGGACCCCAACACTCAATAATAGATGTCCTGCCAAGCCCAGTAGAGACTCTTCAGCAGTAGACAATCCCTGTTGTCTGCAGGCCTAGTCCTGCCCCCAGAGAAAGGGCCAGGCTGCCTCCTCCCCCTCCTCCCTGGACCCTGTTCCAGGCCCCAGCTGGCTTCCTGGCTGGCTGCTAGCCCTGGCTTTCACCCCAAAGGGAGCCAGTCGTAAACAGGAAATGCTTCCCAATGCCATGCCTGCTCTGGGCCCCATCACCAGCCCACAGACTGAAGGCCATATCCAAGCAGCAGTGTTGACTGGTCGCAGCAGCTGAGGGGGAGGGGATGTTCATGGGGCTCCCCTACTTTGGGGCTGTTGGGCAAGGGTTATGGGGCCTGAGGCAGACAGACTCACCAAGGTTGAGCTCCATCAGCCTGTGGCCCTGCCCTGCCCCTCACCCTCCTATGCCCAGCACTGCCTGCCCCCAGCTCCCTGCCATGTGCTGAGACCCATACTGAGCCCTTCTCCTTCTCCCCAGAGACAGTCCGCAGGCAGCTCCCAAGTCGCAGAAAACGGATTCCCCCAGCATTGATTACGCAGAGCTACTGCAGCACTTTGAGAAGGTCCAGAAGAAGCACCTGGAAGTGAGGCACCAGCGGAGCGGGCGTGGGGATCACCTGGACCGGAGGGTTGTCCTCTGATGCCTGGCTGGAGAAGGGCCCAAGGAGTGGCCCCATGGAGGATTTGGGGTCTTCAGGCTCCCTGAGGAGCTCGGAGACCTGTCTCAAGGGCAGGGCTGGTCCTGGCCACCAGGGTAGGGTTGGGGGGACAGAGGCTGTCCATCCAAGCTCCTCTCATAGCCCAGCCCCCTGAGCCCCCAGTGCTGTCAGCTGCGCCCTGGCATTCAGACAGAGCTGGCTTCCCACCAAAGTGGGGCCAAAGCCTCAGACACCACCCATTCTCTGGAACTGGCCTCTTTCTGATATCCTCTTGTAAAAGAGCTTGACCTCTCCAGCCCACCAGAGCTCTGGCCTTGAGCTGTGTGTGTGTGTACTTAGGAGTATGCATACCTGTCTGCCACTGGAGGCCCGCACAGAAGTCCGTATGAATGACACACCCCCCGCCCCAATAAAGAAATGACCGAAAACCTTCAACCTGCACCTGCCTTCTCCTTCCCACTGGCACCTACTCCCTGCCTGACTGATGCTGCAGCTGCCCCAGGACCTTCTTGTCTGTCCCGGAGTGCTGGACTCTTCGCGGCCCCAGGCGATGCTGGCTGCACCTGGACTGGCTGGTCACTGCGCAGTCCTTGATGGGTGTGTCCTTGGCTCCTAGCTGTCGCCTCTAGGATGCACCCCTTCCTGGAACCCACCAAGCACTGGCCTGGCCTAGAACCCTGAACCCTACCTTCCAAGGCACCTACTCAGACTTTTCCATCCAGATTCCCCCAGGGTGATGGGTCAGTGAACAAAGCCAAACCTTGAGTTTCTGAATGAAAGGGCACTCACTGCACATCACAAGAAACGGAAGGGAAGGCCCAGCCAGACCAGTGCAGGGGAGGGAAGGGGCAGCCCAAGTGCCCACCCCTTGACTTGGCTAAATAGGCCTCAATACACACCAGCAGGCCAGAGCACCTGACTCTCGGCTTTGGGAAGCCTCTGATTGGGCTAATGAGCTCCCAGGTGTCTGGGGTTTGGGAGAATGAGCTTGTGCGAGCTTTTCTGCGCCTGGGCCTTGCGCAGGGAGGGTGGGTTTCCCGGCCTGGAGGCCCCAGGGCGCCAGGCTGTACTCGCCCCATCGTCCACGTGAACACGCGTGCGTCTCCGCGCACGTGTACCCAGGCGTCGGGGACTGGGGACGGCAGCCCACCTCTGCTCAGCCGGTCCAACACCTGCCCCCACTGACGAGTAACTACGTTGCCTGGACCAGGTAATGACTACTCTAAAAGCTCAGCCTGGAGACCCTCGTGCGAGCGGCTTCGGCACCGTTTGAAAAATCAGCCAAAGCTTTTGGAGGAGCGTCCGAACTCGTCAGTGCCTGGGATGAGATGTCCCAAGGCGGGCGACACCGTGCGCCCCGCTCTGTGTGTCCTGTACCGCGCCCGCGGGATGCACTCGGAGGAGCCCAGCCCGCCGCTCGTCCGCTAAAAGCGCGGGAAGACCCCAGCCCGAGGCCACGGGCTGGAAGGTGGTGCCGAGCCCCTTCCCGGGGGGCAGGTACCCAACCACCGGTCCCCTCCCGCCAGGCAGCAGGGCGAGCCCAGCCCCAGCGCCGCCCCCGGCCCGCGGTGGCGCCTGCGCCCACGGGCCTCGCTCGCCCGGCCAGTCTGGCTGCGCCCGGGCTCGGATTTCAAAGCCGGGCTCCGGCGCTGAATGGGCCTGCGCCCGGCCGGCCTTTCCCACAGCCCCCGCCCGCCGCCTCCCCCACCCCCCGCCGCGGTCCTCCCTCCGCCGCACCCACGTGACGCCCGAGCCGCGGCGGCTCGGATTACCGCCGCCGCTCCAGTCCCAGCGCCGAGGCCGCGCCGCCAGCTGCCCGCGCCGCGCCCCCCGCGCCGCCCGCCCGCCCCGCCGCGCCATGGCCCGCGTCGCCCCGCCGCGGCCCGCCACCCCGGAGCGCCGCGCGGCCGGCCGCTGAGCGCCGCCCGGAGGCGGAGGCCCGGCCCGGCCTCGGAGCGAGCGCCCGCCGCGCCCGGCTCCCTTGGCTGCCGGCGCCCTGCACCCCTGCCCGCGCCCGCCGTCGCCGCTGCCGCTCGGCCCGGCCCAAGCATGGAGACGGCGGAGAAGGAGTGCGGCGCCCTGGGCGGGCTCTTCCAGGCCATCGTCAACGACATGAAGGTAACGGGGTGCGGCGGGGCCGGCCGCCCTGCGGGCGCGGATGCGGGTCCCCTCTGGGGACGAGTGGCGGCGGGCATTCGGGCGTCGTGCCGCGATGTGTGTGTGTCCTTGTCTGAACGTGTCCGGCCTGCGTCTGCTCTGCGCCTGGGTCTCGGGGCGTCCGTCTGCGGGGGTGTGGGTGTTTGTGTGTCGGGGTGCCAGTGCGGCGCCCCGGGTCTGTGCCCGAGGTCGCCCGGGTCGTAGCGCCCCCGTGGGGTCCTGCGCACACGCAGCCTCTCTGCGTCCCCGACCCCCAAATCATGAATGGGGTTTAGCTCCGGGGTCGACTCTAAGGCCCTAAATTTAATGTGCCCGGGGTCTCGCCGGCCTCCGCCCCCTACCACCACTGTGTACCCTCCCCAACCCCCCTACCCCCGCCCCCGACGGCCCTGGAGCCCAGACAATGCTGTCACCGCCAAAGCAGGGAAAAATAATAAAGCGAAGAACCATTAACTCCTTCCCCGCCGGCCTCGGCCTCCGCGCGCAACCCTGCGACTGCCACCCCACTACCCCCACCCAGATCCCCTGCAACAGGCCCTAGGAAGCTGCAGGACTCCAAGGTCTTCGGGCTGACAGATCCCCTCCCCAAGGCCTCTGCCCTCACCTTAGGGGGAGAAAGGAAGGGGTTTGGGGTTTCTGGAGCAACCCCAAGAGGGAGCCTACTAACATCCCAGACCTTCGGCACCAATCCCCACCATCCCCTTTGCTTGGCCAAGACCAGACAGGAGCCAGCCACTAACTCTTGGCCCACCATTGGCTCACTAGATGGGGGAAACTGAGGCGTGGGAATGGCTCAAGGTCATTAAGGAGACTGTCTGACTCTCCCTGACCTCACCCCTCCCTCTCTGTCGATCTGGGGAGCAAGGGAGATCGTCTCCCCAGAGAGGCCAGGGTTTGGCTGGGCCGGCCCAGGCTGACTAGGCAGAGAAGGGTTCGAGCTCCAGTGACAGGATGGGGGCCAGGAACAACGCTAGTACCCTTCTCCTCTGAGGCAGGATTGTGGGGCAAGGGAGAGCACTGGGCTTTTCACATGAACTCCTGAGAGCCCCCACCCTCGAAGCCTATCACACACTCCCAAGTACACAACACAGAATCCCACGGTGACATCACAGGCCCAGGAGGAGACACCACACACCGGTACAGCTAGCCCCACAGTGCCCAGGAGGGCTCTTCCACCAGAGGCTCACAGTGGTGCCAGGGGAGCAGCCCCAGCCCCTGGAAGAGGCCTGAGGCCATCCCCACCTAGGACTACAGAGCCGACAGCATATAGGCGTCCCCCACCACCCACCATAGGGTGCTCCCCTGAGACCTCCATCCTTTGCAACTCCACCTCTGAGCCCCTCTGCCAGCCCTCAGAAGTCCTGGCCTCACTCAGCCCTCAGCAGGCCCTCCTGTCCTGTGGACGTCACAGGACTGGCACTGGGATCCCTTCCTGGGACCAGGCAGCCCAGACCCCAGCTACTCCCAGGGCTGGCAGAGAATGGGGCCTTCCCGCACCCTCCTCCCACTGGCAGCCTCTCCGCTAACACCGCAGAGAGCGGCAGGTTCTCAGCTCAGAGAAGAGGGGCAGGACTCTCCCTCCCTCCGCAGGCAGTTTGCAAGGAACTTTGGGATCAGACGCAAGGAAGTGGGCCCAGATTATAGCAGGAGATTTCAGGCAGGATTTTCTGATGTGTGGAGGCAAACTGGAAAAGGTTTCACCTGGGGTGATGCCAAGGACTGATACTCCCCCTACCTATGACACATGTGTGTGTTCAGGCCAGGGACAGAGCAGGGGACTGGACCACCTGGAGGTCCATCACCTGGATTGCAGGGGTGGGGGGACAGTTTCTGGCTGTCTCCCATGGTGATCTGAGCCACAGAAGCATCAGGGCTTCCGCAGAGGAAGGCTGCTGACTTGAGGAGATTGCGCTTGCCCCCGGGGGCCGGCCTGCAGCACGTCCATGAGCTCCAGGACAGCCCCCCTGGCAGCACAGGCTCTGTCTGGGGTTGGCAGCATAGGGGCTCGGGAGACCTCCCTGAGCTGCACCTGGAGCCCGAGGGCCGGTGGAGGGTGCCAGCTCAGGGTTGGAGAGGGACCCTCAGGAGCTTCCCCTGCCTTCCGTGTCTCATTTAACTCTGCTCTGGTGCCCACTGGGTGCCAGGCGGCCCACCAAAGCCCAGAGGGGGGCAGGGGCTTGCCCAAGATGGCAGGACTGGGCGGGTGAAACACCTCCCATAGAGGGAAGGGGGCCTCCACTCAGCACTGACCCATCCAGAAAATGGGCCATAAACTTTGTCTTCTCAAGAGTGGGGAGTGTGGCCCAGACATCGACCCTGCTAGGTGGGAGGGGCTTCTCAGAGGCAGGGGTCATGCATCCTCTCTTTTTTAGCCAGCATTAACTGAGTGCTTACTGTATACTGGGTGCTGTGCTAAGTGCTCCCCTTTCCCTGCCTCTTCGAGTCTCCACACTGACCCAGTGACATAGGTGCAGATCCCCTCCCGATTAGACAGGTGAGGAAACTGAGGCTCAGAGAGGGGCCCTGGCCCCAGGGTCACCCAGAAAGCCTTCTCTCTGGGATCACAGCGTGGGTCACTGACCCACAGAGCCACCAGGTCAGAGACAGAGTCTCTGAGGGCCGGGAGTCCTGCAGCCTCCACGTCAGTCTGGTCCAGTCCACTTGAGCACCTCCAGTGACGAGCATGTGACCTCTCTCCTCCAGCACAGCCCACTGCACTGGGGACAGAGGGGGTGTTTCTCCCATCCCTGCAGTTCCCGTCAACTCCCACCCTTGCTGCCCAGATGCTCGTCTCTCTGTACCCCTGGAAGTAGGTGTAGTGACTAGTCAGACGTGGGATCAGATCTTGCCCTTCCCACTTGGTGGCCTTTAGCAAGTCAGTTAATCTTTCTGAGCCTCAGCTTCCTGACCTATAGAGTAGGGGGCAATAGTCATATTTATTTCACAGGGCTGTCCTAAGGATCCGTTGTGATCACACAATGAAAAGGGCTTCTCACAGTGCCCGGCCTGCCACAGCCACTTGACTAGCAGTAGCGGTCACCATCACTAGTGGTAGTAACCCGAAGTCTTAGAGTCTGACAGCCAAGGCATGGTCAGGGTGAGGGCATGGGCCCAGGTGAACACTGAGGACCCTCCCCACGGACACTGGCTGCTCCAGTCCTTAGAGACCAAGGTGCTCAGGTCCCTCTGCTGAGGAGGAGCTGGGCCTGTCTCCCCCCCGCCATGCCCTGTCTTGTCCCCTCCCCACTGGGAGAGCTGAGGGTGTGAAGGTCTGGGATGCAGTGAGCCTGACTGGCTGGAGGCTGGGGTGATGGGCCCCAGCCTAAAGACTTTAATGGGGTAGGAACTGGTCTGTCCCCAGCTTCTCCCAGTCCCTTGTGCTCCGAGGCTGCTGAGGAGCTGAGAAGGTTTCCTGGGGGTCAGGACAACAGCTTCTGGACTCCTGCCCCCTCAGCATTATCTCATCTCCCTGGAGGTCTGAGCAAGCCTTCGGGGCTGGGGTGCCAAGGTGATGTCTGGGTGGCACCTTTTAGAAGACTCCTGAGAGTGCCAAGGTGAGGGTCAGCTGGTTGGGTTTGCCAGGGGCAACCTACCAGGCTCCTTTACCCTGAACTGTGCCCATGTGGAGACAGCCCACCCACAGCCTCCCCCGTCCTGTTCGAGCCCGTGTGAACTTCTCAAATATTTGCTTTCCCTGGGCACTGGCTGGGCTGGGAAGGGAGGGGATCTCTAAGGTTGTCAGAAGCGGCCCAGTTTCCTTTCCACCCCTGCAGGCTGTCCTCAGCTAGAGAGGCCATCTCGAACCTGCCCCTGGGTTCCAGTCTGGCAGAGCCTTCTTCTGAAGCCTTCAGGGCTGGGGTCTCTGCCTTCCTTGTTTCCCCAGTGCCCAGCACCTCATCCTACATGGAAGGGAGGGTTAGAAGCCCTTTGGGGCTGGGGCTTTGCTGGCCTCGGGCTCCCCTTCAAGCATCAAGACCTCCACATAGGCCCTCAGCCCACGGCTGAGGTTTCTCCAGGACCCAGCAGCCATGGGAGGGCACAGAAGCCAGAAAAGCCCCTTGATCAGACTGGACAACTTGGTCGCCAAGAGTCCAGCCTCCCTACTGGGAAACCCCCTCCCAACTCAGAGCTTTGGGCCAGGCTGGGATAAAGGCCACACTGTGTCCCCAGGAGGGGAGGGGAGTCGGGGTTGGAGAAAGGTGGCTCTGTTGGCCACACAAGGCCCCATTCAGGCTGGGGCCTGGCTGTCCCGGGCAGGCTGGCTGGGCCCTGTAGCAGTCACAGCCTCCCTGGACCTGGGAATCACTGCTGCTGGGCTGGGAAGGACGGGTGGCCCGGCCAGTAGCAGCTTCTGGGGCACAGAATGGACCTCCAGAGACCCCAGTTGAGACCTGGCATGCCTGAGCCCTGCCCCTGTGTCACGTGGACTACCCCTACCTGTGTCCAGAGGGACACGGTGCCCCTCCTGCTGCTTAGCCCAGAATCCTTGCCAGAACCCAGGGGAGCCCGGAGGGTACAGGACCTGCCATTTCTGTTTCCATCTCCCCTGAGGAAGGATGTGGGCCAAAAACAGTGGCCACTGTACACAGTAGGCCAGACTTCCTGCCAGCGAGGGAGGAATGACCTAAAGCACCTGTTCCCAGGGCCAGGCCTTCCTCATGTCCTATGGCTCTGACCTTGGTCTTCTGTCATCCCAGACGGCCCAGGAGCATCCCTCTCCATGGGGCCAGGGCCACTCTCTCAGAAACTGCCCAGAGTCTGGATGGAGGCGTGTGGGGAGGCCATCCCAAGTGGAGCCTTACAGCCTCCATGACACCTCATTTCCTCTCTCATCTCCCCGGCAGAGCTCCTACCCCATCTGGGAGGACTTCAACTCCAAGGCCACGAAGCTGCATTCCCAGCTGAGGTGAGGCTGCCGAGGGTGCCCCAGCTGGGGAGGGGATGGGCAGAGGAGAGGACACCTCACCCACAGACCATCCCACTGTCCATCTCCCCAGGACCACTGTGCTGGCTGCTGTGGCCTTCTTGGATGCCTTCCAGAAAGTGGCGGACATGGCCACCAACACCCGAGGTGGGGAGGGGCATGGCTGGAGGTTGGGTTTGGCCCAGGTTGGGAAAGGCTGAGCGGAGTATGAGTGAGGGAGAGGACACCCAGCCCAGAGTTCGGACCTTAAATTTTGTTTCCTAATGGAATAGGCTGGTTGTGGGGAGAGTGAGCCTCTTATCAGTAGTGGCATACAAACAGGAGTGGGTGAACGGTGATACGATATTCTGGGGCCGGGGGTTCTGTTCTTGCAATGGGCTGCCAGCTGGACCCCTCAGGCACAGTTGTCCAGCCTTCTGTAACAGTGAGTCAGATTATGGCTTCTCACCCCCTCATCTGCCCGTCTGAGAGCACGCGGGGGGGGGGGGGGGCAGGCAAGCATTCCCTGTTGGCTTTAGTGTCTCCTCTGCCTTCTAGTTCTAGTAGTTCTCACTTTCAGGTGGTGAGAAATAAGGTCCTGGGCCCTTGCACTCTCACGCCTGCCTCTGGGCACCTGGAGGGGATTCCCGGTAGGGCTGGAGGGGATTTGGGCCCTTGGACCGTCTCTAGCGCTGGCCTGAACACCAGAACACCCGCAGCTGCAGCAGGTGGGCACAGCCGGGATGGGCAGGGCCTTGCTCCCTCAGAGGAGAGTCTCGGCAAATACTGAGGACGGATCAAATGCCCCACACCGATTGAGGGATCGCATCGATTGAGGGATCGCATCGCCGGATCGCGCAGTGCTGGGGGCGGGGCGCGGGCTGAGAGCGCGGCCTTTGCGGGCCGGCGCGCCACCTTGTGGCCGAGGCTCGGACTGCAGAAGCCCCAGCGGGCCCCTTCCCACGCTGCGCGCTTGCCTCGCCAGGGGCCACACGGGACATTGGCTCAGCGCTCACGCGCATGTGCATGCGCCACCGCAGCATCGAGACCAAGCTGCGGCAATTCACCAAGTGAGTGGGCGCTGTGGGTGGGCGGGCGTGGGTACACAGTGAGACCCTCCCCTGGTGGTTCTGACCCTCACACCCCACCCACAGCGCACTGCTGGAGAGCCTCATCAACCCGCTGCAGGAGCGCATCGAGGACTGGAAGAAGTCTGCCAACCAGCTGGACAAGGACCACGCAAAAGGTGGGCCCTGGGCACGGGCTGGGGCTTTCTGTCCCCATTGTGCAGAGCCCCCCATCACAGCATTCCTCTCTCACCCCCTGCACAGAGTACAAACGAGCCCGGCATGAGATCAAGAAAAAGTCTTCAGACACGCTGAAGCTGCAGAAGAAAGCACGCAAAGGTAGAGCCCACGGTGGCCCAAGGAAGCCCTGCGGGGCCCCACTCAGTATACCCCCACACCCTATGGGTAACCCAGGGCGTCAAATTGGCTGGAGGGGCCCTATCCTGGACACAGGACCCTTCAACCTGCTGGGTGGGACAGAGGGAGCCTCCCTGCACCCCAGACCTGGCCCAGTCCTTCCCTTCTCAGTGGGGCAGCAGAAGGAAGGCCCAATAGGTCCAGGCATCCCGCACCCCTGCCCCAGGAGCGGCTCTATCCATCCGGCTGTCTTTCACACATTCTTTCTTTCTCTGTCTCTCCTCCTCTCCTCCTCCCACATCCTTCCTGTAGAGCTACTTGGTAAGTCAAATGTCCGTCCCTCCAGCCGCTCCTCCCGTCCTTGTCCCATTTGTCTGTCTCCCCCCAGCTCAGGGCCATTGGAAGGAGTCTCTCCAGGCCAAGGAGGAGCGAGGAAGGCGGTCGGTCCGTCGAGGGAGGGGCCTCGGGCACAGCCCCCTAGGGCCCTGGGGGCCCCTGGCCAGGGATGAGTCCCAGGCCACTGCTGGGTCAGTCTGCCAGGCCAAGAGGGGTTGGGCCGGGTGGGGTGGGGGGCACAGGCCCTGGCTGCCCCACTCCCCCCAGGCCTGCCCAGTCACCTGTTGCCTTCTTACTTCCTGACTCACCATCTCTACATCATTCTCTTGTCTCTCTCTGTCTCTCTCGCTGCTTCTTTGTGTTGCCGTTGCTGTCTTTGCACATCGCTCCCTGAGCTGAGCGGCAGCCCACACTGAGATGATCCCCTTCCATTCCCCTGGGGCCCAGCCCTAGCTCCCCTGACTCCCCACCCCCAACACACCCTTCAGTGGCCTGGCCTACAGCTGAGCCCCCAGGCTCTCCTTTGCCCTGCTTCCACCCTCTAGCGGTGAGGTGAGGTGAGGTGAGGTGAGGTGAGGGGGTGCCGGCCCAAGGGCGGTGAGGCTATCCTGGGGGTGGAAGTCTCACCTGAGCTCTGCCCACTTCAGGTCCTCGGTGGCTTTGCAGCTTTGGTGTCTTTCCTGTGTGTGTGTCTGTCTGTCCACTCTGCCTGCTCTGGGACCAGCCCCTGCACAAGCCCGAGTCCCTGTTGCCTTCCCCAGTCCCCTGGCCCCCATGGCAGTGCCCAGCCCCGCGGCCAGGAACACCACCGCGGGGCCTGAGCCATGCACACAGCGAGCCGGGCCGGCATCCCCAGCGCGGCCTCTCCTCCCAACCCCTCCAGGGAAAGGAGATCTGCAGCCCCAGCTGGACAGTGCCCTGCAGGACGTCAACGACATGTACCTACTACTGGAGGAGACAGAGAAGCAGGCCGTGCGCCGGGCCCTGATCGAGGAGCGCGGGCGTTTCTGTACCTTCATCACTTTCCTGCAGCCTGTGGTGGTGGGTCCCTCGGAGTCAAAGAGGTGTCGAGCATCCACACAGTGGGGCTAGCTGAAGGGTCTCCACGAATCCCAGGAAATCCCAAGAAGCGAGATTTGGGAGCCACTGGTGGGAGTCCTTAGGGGTGACTCGGAGGCCCCAGCAGGTTGGTCCATGCCCGGGGTTGACCACTTGACCCCCGAGAAAAGCCAGTTCTCAGTAATGCCTGGCTGGGTGCCCTCAGAGCCACATGCTCACAGCCCAAAGATACGGCTCGTAGCTCGTGATGCACTAATTTGGTCTGGACATACGGTCACACCAGCCCCTAGGTGTCCAGGCCCGGGCTCCGTCAGACCCAAGCAGCACTAGCTGAGAGAGGAGAGGCCAGGGAGGCTCATTCCTCCATGGTGGGGGGCAGGGGCAGGGCCAGCGGGTCTGACCAGCTGCTTCCTCAGAATGGCGAGCTGACCATGCTGGGAGAGATCACCCACCTGCAAGGCATCATCGACGACCTGGTGGTGCTGACTGCGGAGCCCCACAAGCTGCCCGCCGCCAGCGAGCAGGTGCGGCCAGCCCTGGGGCTAGGGGACAGGGGAGGGATGGCCTGCCATTAGTTGGGGACAGTAAAGGAAAAAAGGGACAGAAAACCAGAAATGTCCTAACATGCACCATGGGACATCCGGGAGCACCTACCCAGGTGAGGAATGATGTACCCAGGACCCAGTGGGGGCCTCAGTCTGAGAGTGGATGTGTGGGAGTCCTGTCAGGTCTGGCCCTGTGTCTGTCCACAGGCTCCACCTGAGCAAGCCAGACCTGGTGACGCCTGCCTCCATCCACACCCAGGACCCGGTCCCTTCCCGGGCACACAAACAGGCACACCTACCCATGTGGGCCACCCTGCTCAGCTCCCCACTGTGCTCCCACTGCACCAGGGTCAGTCCCACCTGACAGGCCCGTGGTGTTGCTCTTACTGGGCACTCACCGTGTACCCAGCGCTCTGCCGAGCACTTTCCACGGACATCTCATTGAATCACCCCAATGGCACTGCAAGACAGGAATGATTGGGGGCACCTCACAGGAGAAAACAGGCTCAGCGAGGTTCAAGGAACTTGCCCAAGGGGCACGGCAGAGCCAGGACTTAAACCCTCATGGTCACCCTCTTGGCTCCTCTGCCATTGAGTCCCAGGGACACCTGGTTCTCCCATGTCCCCTGCCTGGGGACAGCATCCCGGAGACGCAGAGAGGGCAGAGTCTCCCTTGATGTCCACCCACCCTGCCATCTGGCAGCCCTGCTTTCAGACTCCCCTGGGGGGTCTCCTGCTGGGGCATGGTCTCCATAGGGAAGAGAATGGGGGGGTCTCTGGCCCTACCAGCCCTCTGGGGGTCCTCCAGAAAACGGGCTGGGCTGCCTCCAGTGACCCGCATCCATGTCCCTGTCCAGGTAATCAAAGACCTGAAGGGCTCAGACTATAGCTGGTCCTACCAGACCCCCCCATCATCGCCCAGCGGCTCCGGCTCTCGCAAGTCCAGCATGTGCAGGTCAGTGCAGGGCTGACGGGGGGCAGAGAGGGGCAGGGACACCCCAGGAGGGAATGGGTAAGCTCCCAGCAAAGCTGCATCAGGAATTGCTTCAGGGTCTCACAATTCACACAACTGTGTCACTGAGGAATTTGTGAGCGTAGAGGACAAATGTACCCCCGTCTTGAGACCACTGCCAGTACAGGCATGAGCTAGCAGGAAGCAGTTTCATTTTTGGAGCAATGACTCTGTGCCAGTTGCCATGCTAAATGCTTTATGCATTTTCTTCATTGAATCCTAACACCATCATATCAGGTATGGTGTTGTCTCTGTTTCACAGAAGGGGAAACTGAGGCATGGGTCCCAGCATTTCAGTACTGGGCTCTGCCTGGCCCAGCAGAGTCAGTAGGGGTGGGAGGATGGTAATAAAAATCTAAGACCGGGGAGGGGCACAGAGGCTTCTGGGAAGGTGTGCTGAGGCCACAAGTTAAGGGACACTCTAACCTGGCTGCTGGCTGGCTGGCTGTAACCCATGCCCGTGCTGGCCCCCCGCAGTCTCACTCAGTCACCGGTGCAGGCTCAGGATCAGGGATGCCTCCAGGGCAGGATTTGGAGGAGACATTTAAGATTCAAGTTTCCGCAGGAGTGAGGGCAATGAGCACACAGTGTTATTGGTGGGGGGAGGCCACTCTGTGCCAGGCTCCCCTTCCCCAGAACCACCTCTGGCTGAGCACTTGGGCATGGGAGGTAAGCCAGGCACAGCAATCAGCAGCTCCTGTAGAGGGAGGAAGGCCTGGGTTTGCTGGACCCCAGGTGGGTGGCCGTCACAGCAGGGAGGGTTGATTGCAGAGGACACCCATGACCAAGGGTACGGTCTGAGCAGCTTCAGGATCATGTTCAGAAAGAAGGCAACCTTCACTGTCAGGAACATTGTCCAAGAGTGAAATGGTTCCACAGAGGATGTGAGCTACGAAGGGTGGGACACCCTCAAGGGGGTGAAGGGAGTGAGAACAGTGGTGGGTCCAGAACCCACCCAGACCATCACCACATGCTTTGATGAGGTAGTCCAGAAATGATCAGACTTGTGCCAGATTCTAGCCCAATTGGGACGAGGTTTGATGCTTAGTGACTCAGTTTCTCCATCACCAACCTAAGGTCTGCTGTTCTTAATGGCAGAGTAGGAGGCACAGAGACTGCTTGGCCCTGGGCATACCCTGGAACACTGGGGTGCTCTGGGGGCAGGCCCTGAGCCAGCTCTTGGGTGCTGTCCCCTGCCTGGGCCCTGCCCTGTCCCAGAATCCAGCTCTCCTGTTGCACCTGGGTCTAAGGACTTGTAGTCTGACATTGTCTTTCCTTCCTTTGCCCCTCACCTCTCTCCTCCACCCTCGTCTGTCACCTTCCCCTCCACATACACCTTTGTGTCTCCCCATGTGGCTGCTATACCCCCTCCCTCACTCCCCCAGCGCCCCCAGCAGCGGTAGCAGTGCCAAGGGTGGCGGAGCCCCATGGCCTGGGGGTGCCCAAACATACTCACCCAGTTCCACCTGTCGCTACCGCAGCCTGGCACAGCCAGCCACCGCCGCTGCCCGCCTCTCCAGCGTCTCCTCCCATGACTCTGGCTTCGTCTCCCAGGATGCCACCTACTCCAAGCCCCCCTCACCCATGCCTTCAGACATCACCAGCCAGGTAAGAGGGTGTCTGCAGGGCCTATAGTTCTTGAGACTGGCCTGGAGGTTCCCAGGACCACCTCACTGGGGACCAACCTGGCTAAGGAGAGGTGGGGAAGGTCTTAGAGCAGTCAGCATCTGCCACAGCCATGTCAGCAGGGGGCTTTGTGGCCTCACTACTTCCCCATTTCCCGATTCCTTACCTACCCCCTTCTTCCAGCCATGGGACCCTAAGGGAGCAGCTTAGCATCTCTGATCACTTGTGACCCACCCCCTGCATAGGCTAACTGTGATGGGGTGGCTGGCCCTAGGAGGCATCCTCCTGCTTCTACACACTTGGGCCCACGAATCGCCTCAGTTGCAGGCTCAGATCCTGCAGCCTCAGTGAGATGGACAGAGAGGCCACAGTAGAAAACAAAGGGAGGTCAGGCCACCTGCGTGGGGGGCTATCCTCACAGTATCAGAAGTGACTGCATTTGGATCCAGTCTGATATTCCTCCCCATCAAGGCTAGTGCCTCCATTTGGGCTCAGCATTTTATGTTCTGCTGGTTTTTTTGTTCAAAGATGTCCCCATTATACTTCCATTCTCTTTCCTTTGCTGGCCATTCCCATCAGTACACAAACAAGCTCTAGTAGCACACACCTTAAATTTTTTTTAATGTTTTATTTACTTTTGAGAGACAGAGACAGAGTACCAGCAGGGAGGGGCAGACTGAGAATCCAAAGCAGGCTCTGGGTCTGAGCTGTCAGCACAGAGCCCGATGCAGGGCTCAAACTTGTGAAGCCCGAGATCATGACCTGAGCCAAAATCAGATGCTTAACTGACTGAGCCGCCCAGGCACCCCTACTATCACGCATCTTAAAGAGCCCTCCTTTCCTTCCATGTTATCCTCCAGCCACGTAGTCTCCTTCACAAGAAAAACTTCTTAAAAGAGTTGTCTGCACTGACCAGTTCTACCTCATTTCTCATTCACTCCTGTCAGCTTTGCCAGTTTATAACTGAAAAATTTTAGATTTGGTAATTTCTCCCATATAGTTCATCCATGTTTGCTGTATATGTTTTGAGACCGTTCTATTAGGTGCAGACAAGTTTAAAATATTAACTCTTCATAGTGAATTGAATCTTCTAACATGATGATCCTCTGTTCCTTATAACGCTTTCTAAAAGTCTGTTTTGTTAGATATTACTACAGCTATCTCAGGTTTATTCTGCTCAAGATTTATATTACCATTTCCCATCTCTTTACTTTTATTTTTTTAATGATAATTTTTTTTATTTTGCAAGAGAGAGAGAGAGTGAGAGAATCCCAAGCAGGCTCCGTGCTGTCAGTGCAGAGCCCGATGTGGGGCTGTATGCCAGGAACCTTGAGATCAGGACCCAAGTCAAAAACAAGAGTTAGAGGCTTAACTGACTCAGCCATCGAGGCACCCCTCCCATGTCTTTACTTTTAAACTCACTATATCCTTATGTTTTAGATGAGTCTATTAAAAACAGCAGATGCCTATATTTTCTTTTTTCCAGTCTGACAATCTCTATCTTTTGATTGGCATTTTTAGTCTACTTATATTTACTGTGATTATTGACATATTTGGACTCCTGTCTTTTCTCTCATTTGTTCTACTTTTTCCGTGCCTCTTTTGTCTCTTCCCTTGTCATTTATTTTCTTTTTCTCATTTGTTCCCCTCTACTAAATTGTAAGTTATATTGTATTTCTTTTACAGAGTATCTTGAAATTTTACCATGCATTCTTATACAGGCCCAACTCCTGAATAATTCAAGGACTTTAACAAATATTTTAACTTCAGTCAGCAGTGAGTTCTCCCAACTTAGAAGCTAATATATATTATTCTCTACTTTTTTATAACACTCACAAATAGCATTTTTCTTCTCCTTCTCTTCTTCCTCCTCCTTCCCTTTTAAAGATTTTGTTTTTAAGTAATCTCTACACCCAATGTGGGGCTCAAACTTACAACGCTGAGGTCAAGAGTCTCACGCTCCAAGTGAGCCAGCCAGGCACCCCACGACACTTATTTTCTTAATTTTAGTATTATTTTTGTACAAACAGTATTTATCTAGATTTACCCATATGTTTACACATTTCTTCATCATTTCTTCTTGTACCTCAACTCTTCCTTCTTTCTGAAGTATATAGCACATCCTTTAGAAGTTCTTTTAGAATAGATCTGTAGTAGTAAATTCTTGGGTTTTTTTTTTTTTTTTTTTTAATCTGTAAACATGCTTCCTTTTGTCCTCTTTCTTGAAAGTGTTGCCAGGGACACAATTCTGATGTGACAGTTATTCTTTCTCCACCACTTGGCAGGTATTTTTCCACTGTGTTCTGGCTTCCATTGTCAATTGAGAGGTCTGCTGTCTGTTAGATTGTTGCGCCTTTTCGAATGAGCTGACTTTGCTCCCTGGTCACTTTTAAGATCTTTGCTCTTGGTTTGTGCCTAGTTGCAGATTTGTTTTTATTTAGCCTCACTTGATACATTTATATTCCTGTATCTTCGTATTCACGTCTTTCATGTGTTCTGGAAATTTTCAGCCATGATTTCTGTATTCCTACTTTTGTTCTGTTCTCTGCTTCTGAGATTCCAATTCACTGTATTGCTGGACCTTCTCATTTATCCTCCTATGTATCCTTCTATCCATTCTCACATTCTCCTTCTCCCTGCTTCCCTGTACGATGTTCTGGATCATTTATTCAGGTCTGTCTTCCAATTTACTTTTCAACTCGAGGTTACAGCTTTTTAATTTCTCCACTAAGGCTTTTTTCTAAGTTTTTATTTTGGAATAAATTTCAGTCTTGTAGAAAAGTTGCAAAAAGAGTAGAGTTCCTGCCTACTCCTACCACACCCCACTAATGTTAACCCCTTAAGTGGCTACCAAACCAGGAATGAACCCTGGTACAATACTGTTGTCTGACTTTTCCAAATTTTGCCAGTTTTCTCACTAAACTCCCTTTTCTGGTCCAGGAGCCCAGGATCCAGTGCAGGACCCTGTGTCGCATCTAGTTGTTGTATCTCTTTGGGCTGCTTCAGTCTGTAGCACCTCTACACCCCTTCTTCTTTCATGACTTTGATACTCTTGAAGAATACCAGGCAGGTATTTTATAGAACATCTCTCAGTTTGGGTGTATCCTGTATCTTTGCATAATTAGATGGAGGTCATACGTTTCTGGCGAGGATACCATAGCAATGGTTTATTCCTCATCCTCACTAGCCCTTGGTATTTTGCATCTTTTTCATTTAAGCCCTTCTGGGGGGGGGTGTGGTAGCACTTTGTGTTTGTAATTGTACTTCTCTAATGAGGAATGAGGTTGAACACCTTTTCATCCTTCTGAAGGCCACTTGGCTGTCCTCTTTTATGAAGGACCTATTCAGATTTTTGCCCATTTTTCTACTAAATTGTTTTTTCCTTATTGGTCCTAGAACTCCTTATGTCTTATGGATAAAATTCCACTCCTTCATCTGGAGTTTTCTCTGAGTCTGTGGATTCCCTTTTTACTCTTATCAGAGTCTTTTAATGACCTAAAACTCTTAATTTTAATGGATGTCCAATTTGTCCAATGTATTCATTTTTTAGAGTTATTAGTGCTTTTTGTATCTTGAGATATGTTTGTGTACTCTAAGGTCACAAAGACATTTTCCTCTAAAAGCCTTTTTCTTTTACCTTTTTCATTTAGATCTGCAGCTCATCAGGAATTGATTGGGGGAGGTGGGCATTTGAGATAGGGGTCATTTTTTCCATATCGATTTCTAATTAGCAGCTTATTGAATAGGCCATCTTTTCCCCTGCTGCACTGCAGTGTTGCCTTTCATAAATCAGCTGTTATCTGTATACCTGTAGTTGTTTTGGAAGTTTGTATTCAGGCGGGCAGAGGATCCGAAGCGAGCTCTGTGCTGATAGCAGCGAGCCTTATGTGGGGCTCGAACTCACAAACTGTGAGCTCATGACCTGAGCCGAAGTTGGACGTTGAGCCATCCAGGCGCCCCAAGGAAGTTTGTATTCTGTTCTGCTGGTTGAATTGTGCTCTTTTATTAGTACCATACCAGTCTTCATTATTGTAACTTTATAAAAATTTTTGATATCTGTCCGCAAAAGTCCTCCAGCTTTGTTATTCTTCAATATCCTCCTAGCCCTTTGCAATTCCTTATATTCCTTAATATCAGCTTGTCAGTTTCCATCAAAAAAATAGTAACAACACCTCCTCAGGTTTTGGCTGGGTTTGCATGTCTGTCCATTTATTTTGGCTTTTCCTACTCTGTGTTGTGGTTTGCACATAAAGATCTTGCACATCTCTCAATGGATTTTTTTTTTCCTGGGTATTTGATGTTTATTGATGCTATTCTAAATTATATTGGCTTTGCAGGGTGTTTTTTGTTTGTTGGCTGCTGATATTTAGACATTTGATTTTTCTCTTTTTTGGTAAATTGATTTTATTAAGTTGTATTAAAATCACTTATCAGGCCTGATAATTATAGATTCTTTTGAGTATTCTACCTATACAACAATCATGTCTTTTACAAATAATGACCACTGTTTTCTTTCTTTCCAATCCTTTTGCTTTTTACCAGTTTTTCTTGCCTTATTGCCCTGCTAGGACTTTCTGTGCTAACAGAAATGGGGATGGTAGGCATCCTTTTTTTTGTCTGAGTTTATTTGAGAGAGAGAGAGAGTGTGTCTGAGTGGGGGAGGGAAAGACAGAGAACCTCAAGCACCATCTTCTTCCCATCCTCCGAGGGCGAACGTATTGGTGTTTTTGAAGATACTCTTGATCAGACTAAGGAAGCTCTTGTCTATCCCCAGTTTGTTTGTTCACGAATTAGCACTACATTTTTCTATCGAGTGTTCCAAATGCTTTTTCTATTGGTTCCTGTTTAACAATACATTGATAAACATCCAAATTTGTTTCTTCTGTTGTCTGAATCCTCACCTGTGATGCTTTGTTTCCTTTTATTTTGGTGACTTTGGTTCATCAGAAACTGAAATATCCTGGTATCTAAGTTAAGGAGAATTTGGACAATTAAGTCCACTCAAAAGTGGACTTCCACCCCCTCCAGTCTATGAAATAGTTCTCGAGATCTCCATGGATGCCTCTGTGCCCTCTAACGGACCCCCAGCAGCATCGGCACTGCTGACCATCCTTCCACCTCATGGCAGGTCCTTCGGAGTTGTGTGACACTGTCTGCTTGTGGTTTTCTTCCCTCTTCTCTGGCAGTAGCTTGTTACTCTCCTTCGCTGGACCCTCCTCTTCTTGCCAGCCACTAGATGTGGGTGCCCCTAAGGTCGTTGAACCTTTTCTCTAACTGCCCTCACTGCCAAGGTGACCTTACTCTGTCTCATGGCTGTTGGATTTGTGGCTCCAACCTTGACTTCTCCCTAAACTCCAAACTTGTAAATGCAGTTGCCGATATTCCATCTGTCTGTAGATACCTAACAGGCAGCTCAGCTCTGCATGTGCAGGATGGAACTCTGGACTCCCTCCTTCCCCCAGGCCTGCCCTTCTGAGACGACAGGGACACCGTCAACCCCAGTGCCCTCCCTAGTGTCCCTCTTTCCCTTGCCCACCCCACCCAGGCCATCAGTAGCCACTGTTATTCATTCTCAAAACTTATGGTTCTTGGGCTGGGCCACAGGCTTAGTCAGTGCCCGCAGTGTGCGCTCAGGCTGCAGACGCTTGCAGGGGTGGTGGGGTGGGGCGCTGAACTGGAGCTGCCTGCTGTGTGCCAGCGCTGTGACCAGGTGTGTTCTCTCCTCTCCTCCCCGCCCCGTCTGCCCACCTGCTCCCCTCTGCATGGCAGAAGTCCTCCAGCTCTGCGTCCTCGGAGGCCTCGGAAACCTGCCAGTCTGTTAGCGAGTGCAGCTCCCCCACCTCGGTCAGTGTTCCCCGCCTGCAGTGGGACACAGGGAGGGTCCGGGGTCTACCCGAGGGGGGTGCACACAGTGCCTTCTCCCTGCAGGAAAAGCTGCCTGGGCACACCTGCAGCCACTCCCAACACACATCTTTCCCTCCTGGGTCATGCCATCCTACCCCTGGGCCTGGCAGGACCGAGGGGTCATGGTACCCTCCATGCTCTGCCCTTGACCATGATCTTGAGCCTGAGGCCTCATATGGGCCTGAAAACCCTGTATCTCTACTATAGTGAGAGGACCCTCAGCCGTGGACGGCAGGGCCAAAGGTCCCCTGACCCATCTGCCACACTCTGCAGGACTGGGCCAAGGCAGGCCCCCATGAGCAGCCCTCAGGCACCAGCCTGCAGAGGAGGAAGGACCGAGTGGAACACCCCCGGGACACAGAGCCAGGCCTGGCCAGCGGGGGCACCCTGGGTCCCAGTGGAGAGGAGGCACCAAGACCCCGCATGTCCCCTGCCACGATCGCAGCCAAGGTAGGCACCAGCTCTCCTGGCAGCCCAGCCAGGGTCCCCCTTCACTCCCAGGTCAGTGTCAGGAGGGGCAGCGGGGAGCCAGGCTTCAGCCTGCAGTCTTACCCGCCCCCCCCCCCCCAGCACGGTGAGGAGGTGTCCCCGGCAGCCAGTGACCTGGCCATGGTGCTGACCCGCGGCCTGAGCCTGGAGCATCAGAAGAGCAGCCGGGACTCGCTGCAGTATTCCAGTGGCTACAGCACGCAGACCACCACACCGTCCTGCTCCGAGGATACCATCCCCTCCCAAGGTAGGCGCCGGGGCTGGGGCTGGGGCACCGGGGCCTTCCCAGCCCCAGGCCCCAGCCCATGGCATCCCGTGCCCACAGGCTCCGACTACGACTGCTACTCGGTGAACGGGGACGCGGACGGAGAGGGCCCAGCCGAGTTCGACAAGTCATCAACCATCCCCCGCAATAGCAACATTGCCCAGAACTACCGCCGCCTGATCCAGACCAAGCGCCCGGCCTCTACCGCGGGGCTGCCCAGCGCCTCGGGCGCGCCCCCCGGCGTGGCCACCATCCGCCGCACGCCCTCCACCAAGCCCGCTGTGCGCCGCGCGCTCTCCAGCGCCGGCCCCATCCCCATCCGGCCGCCCATCGTCCCTGTGAAGACGCCCACGGTGCCCGACTCCCCCGGCTACGCGGGGCCCACGCGGGCGGGCAGCGAGGAATGCGTCTTCTACAGCGACGAGGCCGCCTCGCCCCTGGCGCCGGACCTGGCCAAGGCCTCCCCGAAGAGGCTGAGCCTGCCCAACACCGCCTGGGCCAGCCCAGCCCCCGAAGCAGCCAGCTACCCCGGGCTGGCGGACGACGAGCAGCAGCAGCTGGCCGCTAACCGGCACAGCCTGGTGGAGAAGCTCGGGGAGCTGGTGGCAGGCGCCCACGCACTGGGCGAGGGCCAGTTTCCCTTTCCCACGGCCCTGACCGCCACCCCGGCCGAGGAGACGCCCAGCCCGCCCCCGGCCGCCTCCGGCGACCCCCCAGCCGAAGACATGCTGGTGGCCATCCGGCGCGGGGTGCGGCTCCGCAGGACCGTCACCAACGACAGGTCGGCGCCCCGCATCTTGTGATGGCGCCGCCCGCCACCGCCCGGCTGGTGAACTGCGGCTGCTCAGAGCAAAGGCAACAGCGAGGCAAGAGCAGAGCCAGGCAAGCTTTCGGTTTCTCTTTTTAAGTCATGTAAGGAAAAGCCACTTGATGGAAAGAGACACGTTGGATTTTCACATTTAAACAGGAAGTGACTTCTTTAACAGCTCGCCAGCTCCGAGCCTGCAGGCCTTGAACTGTGGAGCCTGTTTTATACTTTCTCACCTGCTCTGCCCCTCCTCTTCCACAGGCCCTGCCTTTTCCACAGCTCCGAGAGGCCTGGCCTGGGCCGCAGTGCCACAGCTTAGCTGACCTGACCCCGCTTCTCCCCTCGGTCAGCGGTGCCTGGGGCTTCTCCTGAATGCTGGCCCCCACTGCCCTTGACCAGGCCCCTCTCCTTCCTTCTCCCTTCTCTGCACCTGCCCCCAGGCTCCTCTCAAGCAGGGAGGCAGGCTGTCTGTGGAGGGGCCAGGTGCCCAATCGGCTACGGTGTCAGATTTGACTGAAAAGCTCCAGAGAGCAGCAGTTGGGCACACTGAAGTTGGGAGGCGCAGCCTGCTGTGGAGGAAGGAGGCCCAGGGCCCCCAAGTTGAGTCTTGGGGACCTGCACCGAGGACGCTGTGGGCCCTGAGGTGGCTTACCGTCCTAGCTTGCCCTCCTCTGGGAGGTGCGGCCAGGGTTGAGGGGCAGGGCAGCAGGGAAGGAGTCCAGAGGCCTGAGGGTCAGATGTGTGGTCCTCATCTGGGCACGTTGAGACTTTAACTCTGGTGGCACTTTGGTCACCGTTTCAGCCTCCTTTGGGGATAGGGGCTGGAGCTGCACAGGGTGTGGGGGGTTATTTTATGAACATAATAAACTAGAGCTGACTGGACAAGGACTGCGTGTGGGGACAGGGTGGACGGTACAGGGTGTACGAGAGTGCCTGAGGGACGGGGTCCTCGCAGGGGCCCGGTGGGCCCATGGCCGGAGAAGGAGGGCCAAACTAGCTTCCCCAAAGCCAAGGGGGCAGCTGTTTTTTTCTCCAGATTCTGGAGCAAAGCCAAAATAAGGTTGGAGAGAACCAGGGTGGGGCTCCCGGCACATCTGCTTGGATGGGGGCAGGGGTGGTCCAGGGAGATTGGCTTTGACTCTCTGTTGCCAGAGGAGATGCCATCCCGGTGCAGTGCCCCCCCCCCTTACCCAGAGTCCAGCCATGCGGGCAGTGGGTGCGGGGTGGGGGTGCCCTCCCCACCACGTACCGAGGTGCGCCAAATCTAAGCAGGTAGAAGCAGGTGCGTCTGGGGTGAGCTGAGGGCTTCCTGTTGTCTCGCAGGCCAGCAGAGAGAGCGACCAGGCTCCGAGGGCAGCGGGACCACAGGGCAGGGGCCTCACAGGGTCAGGAGAGCAGGCTTTTCCTGGTCGGGGTGGGATGGGGTTGGGTCTGAGTCTCAGCGCCAGGCTGGAGCTCCTGGCAGGTCTTTTGCAGGGAACCGGGGTCCAAGCAAGGCGGCCTGGCCGCTCTGGGGAACCAAGGACGCCCCTGAGTGGATGGAGCCCCCCAGGCTCCCCAAGGGGAGACAGAGAATGGTATCTGTAAGTCGTTAGGTCTGAGAACAGCCTCGCTGAATGCTCAGGCCAACCCGAGAGCCCAGGTGTGGGCACCTGGAGAGAGAGTCCACGCAAGGGAGGGCCTGAAGAGGCCAGGAGAGCAGGTGGCCAATTTGGGAAGACCCAGGGAGGGGTTTACCCAAGTGGGCTGAGGGAGTAAGATGCAGGATGTGTGATGTGAGCAGGGTAAGGAGTGGTGGGGTGGGGTGGGGTGGGGTGGGGTGGTGGCTTGGGAGGCCCAAGGAGGAGGTGGGCATAGCACAGCCACCCTCCCAGACCGTGCCCCCTCTCCTCCAAGCCACCCCAGGGCTGTACATAACTCTTCCATCCCCTTGACCACCTCTCTCCCATTTAGTGACCACCTCTTAGGCCCACCCCCTTGGGATCCGAGCCAACCATCCCACATCACAAACTTTGGTTTGGGGGACTTCTTTACGTTCATTTTTGTTTGTTTGTTTTGTTTTTTTTCCATTTTGTACAGAGAAATATTCTTTTCAAAAGCGTCTTTTGACTGAAGTAACTTTTCTGGTGCTGTTGTTAACTTGTTCCTTTTTTTAATTTATTTCCCCTCCCAAGTCTCCCTTCCTGGTTCCTACTCACCCTTTCTTCCCTCCACCACCCCCCTCCTCCCATCCCATCTGAACCGTTTTTGTTTCTTTTCTTTCTGTCTGTTCTGGATAAATTATCCTCTCCTCCCTGCCCCCTCCCCCCCCACCCTCCCCTTGATTTAAATAGTCACTGCTACAAGTAACAAATGCACTGTGAAGATTCCAGTATTAATAAAGTTGTACTGTAATTAACACCCCTGCCTCTGCCTGGCTTCCTCCACCCTGCTCACCTGCCCCTGTGCAGCCCTGATACCCACCCCCCGCCCTTTCCCATCCCAGATCCCGGCCCGGGAGCAGGGGCAGGAGTGGCCAGGTCCTGTATCAGGACCTATGCCTTTGAATACCTCCACTCTGTTCCTGCGGGCAGCTGTCCTGGGACAGCCTGATGGAGCTGGGAGGGTGGCCAGGAGGCACTGAGAAGGATCAGCCTGACACCCTCTGCCACATCCGTCTCGCTGAGGTTCGGGCAGGTCTGGAAGAAACTCACTCCCTCCCTCAAACACCATATCCAGGCCCCCAGGCTAAGGCTTCATCCATTCCAAATCCAAATCTTCAGACCCAGGCCCCAGAGCTGGACCAGCCCACCTCTCTCCTGCCTCCTGCACTTGGGGTTCACCTTTGCAGATGCAAACTGAACCAAACCGAAACAAAACAAGCAAGTGTTTAATAGAAAATATAAGAGGGACTGGAAGAGCATCCACTGTGGCAAGATATGGTGTCTGGCTTGGCCCCTTCCCCATGCTCGCCCACCCCACCCCCCACCTGGCCCAGGTCTTGCCTCTGCAGGCCTCGGGAGACACCGGGCACCACCTTCAGGCAAGTGAGGCAGCCCAGGTGGTGCAGGGAGGGGGACAAGCTCTGTCCACCTTCAGGGGCCGCTGGGCCCCTGCTGCTCCCCCACTGCTCCAGGTGAGACCATGTGAGGTACAGAATGCAGGAAACTGAGCCCTTCTCAGGTACAGAATCCCCCTCAAAGCAAAAACACTCTCCTGGGGGATTCCCCCACCAACCCCCAGCCAAGTCTCAGGCTCCACCAAATTCCTGCAAGAGCACCTCCAGCTACCCCACACAGGCCACTCGGGGCAGGAGGCCTCTACCCTGTGCCCTCAGCAGCCTCACTGAGCCGGGGGTCCAGTGTTGGGTCCTGGGGAGCGGGGCAGGGATATGGGGGGCTGCTGGGGCAGAGGGTACAGCTGGGAAGCTACACACTGCGATGAGGGCTCCGGGCTGTGGGGCTGAGGGCTCGGCACCTCACAGTCCTGCCAATTTAGGACGGAACTTTGTTTACCTGCAGGGAACAGGGGGGGAAAAAAAGACCACAGGAGTGGTCAACACCTACCTCGTCTCCAGACCAAGCCTCATTGTTCTTGGCCCCAGGGCCCATCCTGGCTTTCAGAAAAGTCCTACAGCCCTGGGGAGTGGAGGGCGTGCCCGAGAGGGTCCCGGCTCTGCTCTGCTCCGAGACCTGGGCTCGGAAGCCTGGCGTCCTGCCCCCAGCCCCATCCACTCAGAGCTCCTTACAGCAAGAGCAGTAAAGCAGTTCCATGACCCGGAAGCAGTTGTCCAGCAGGGCTTTGGGTCGCACCAGCTTCCGGCTCAGTCTCGGGGCGCTCAGGAGCGACACCACCGCTTCCACCTTGGGGCTAACCTCGGCGTCCTGGAAGGCAGGAGACCGTGGAAATAGAACCACAGGCACCACCACCCCCGACACCAGTGAAGAGCCAGGGCCACGTCCCAGGAGAACCCTGGAGGTCGGCCTACCGGGAGCTACACAAACTGCGAGAGGAAGGGACTTTCTGTTGACAGGAGGCTTATGGGTAATTTCTCTCCCTTTTTCTGCAGGCCCCAGGTTTCCTGAGAGGGTCCCCCTCAACACCCCTCACCCAAGCCAGACACAGAGGCTCCTGTTTTCCATCTTTGGGAAAATGATCGTGGGGGCAGGCCAGGGCATCCTTGTTGTGCTTGCCCAGGCCTGGACAACACCACACAGCCTGGGCTGGGGAGACTGTCCGTCAGGATTCAGAGACCTCCACTGCTCGCAAGGAACGAGACAAAGGACCCTCATGAGGGTCGTATCATGAGGATGCCTTGGTGTGAGGCACACGGGCTGGGCGGGTCTCCGGTTCCAAGCTCGGCACACTTCTCTGACAGTACTTAACAACAGGGAGCACGGTGTGGGGGGCAGGAGGGCACAGTGGGGGGACCAAGCAGGGGCCAGGGCTGTTGAAGACGACATTGAGTAGAAAGGAAATGTGGGGCCTGAGCTGGGGGAGGGCCTTCCTAAAGGTGGGGTATTTAGTCAATTGTATTGGGTTCTGACCCGCCAATCCCCCCTCCGCAAGAAAAGCCATGTCCAAATCCTAACCCCTGGTACCTGTGAATGTGATCCTATTTGTAAACAAGATCCTTGCAGATGTAATTAAGGATCTCCAGGTGAGATCATTTTGAATTTATGGTGGGCCCTAAATCCAATGACCGGTGTCCTTGTGAGAGAAAGGACACAAGGTACAGAGGGAAAGGCCATGTGAGGGTGGAGTCATGTGGCCACAGCCAACAGCAGTAGCAGCCAGAAGGAGCTGGAGGAAACAAGAAGGGTCCCATTTCCCTAGAACCTTCAGAGAGAGTGGGGCCTTGCAGATGACCTGAGCGCGGAGCTCCTGTCTGCAAGCCTGTCGCAGAAGAATTTCTGTTGTTTCACGCCACCAGCTAGTGATAATTTGCCGCAGAAACCCTAAAAAGCTAATCTACATGGACTTGGAAAGAGAAGCAAGGGCGACAGGAGGGAGAAGGGACCTCTCCCCATGGCCCACTACTTCCCAGCACGGAGAGCCCACTGCCCACCAGATGCTGGGCATTATTTGGAACGGGTCACAGACGGTTAACTCTGTGAGAAAAAAGAGGCTGGTTAAATCAGGGGCCCCTGGGTGACTCAGTCAGTTGAGTGTCTGGCTCTTGATTTTGGTTCAGGTCATGATCTCAGGGACTCTTTCTCTCTTTCTCTCTCTCTCTCTCTCCCCAGCCCGTGTTCTCATTCTCTCTCTCTCAAATAAAAAAATTAAAAAAAAAAAAAAAAAGCCGGCTAAGGACACCTGGGTGGCTCAGTTGGTTAAGTGTCCAACTTCAGCTCAGGTCGTGATCTCACAGTTCATGGGTTCAAGCCCCACATCAGGCCTGCTGCTGTCAGTGCAGAGCCTGCTTCAGATTCTCTGCCCCTCCCATGCACTCTCTCACTCTCTCTCTCCAAATTAAACAAACATTAAAAAAACTTTTCTTTAAAGCGGGGTAACTCTGAACTCTGAACAACCTGGGTGGACAGGTCTCAGCCCACCCACAGCTTCCTCTGCAGCTCCCAAGAGCTCAGAGTCAGGCTCTCTCAAGAAAAAGCAAGGATGCAAAATTCTCTTCAGGTCAGCTCCAACTCACACTGCCCACAGGCATGAAAGAGCCACCAAGGAGATGGCTGGGCCTCCAATCCTCTGCCAAAACCAGAGCCTCTCCAGAACTCCCAGCAGCTGCAGATTCCTAAGCCCTGGTGTCACCCAGCTCACAGCTCCAGCTGGGCAGCAAGTGGGGCTCTCCGGGGCAGGGCTCCCCAGGGCAAGTGTGCCTCGGGCCTCCGAGGACACCTGGCGCTGGAAGTAGGGCAAAATGGTGTGGGGAGGAGGTCTCACAGCACACACGTGGCCTGTATGGACTCACACTGATCCTGTGACCTTACTCTGCAGGCTTTTTAGAGGATGCATTCCTGAGGCCCCAGATCAACGCTGCTGAGCAGGCAGTTATCAGGAACCTTATTATTATTACTTGAAGTCTATAGTTTATATTAGGGTTCACTCTCTATGTTGCACGTGCTGTGGACTTGGACAAAGGCATAATGTCATCTGTCCATCATTACAGGGTCATACAGAAGAGCTGCATAGCCCTAAAAACCTTTTTTCATCGCTCCACCCACTCATGCTTCCTCCCCTGTCTCCCCAAAATGAGCCTCCAGAAACAAAGCCAGAGGGTTCAATGATTTACCCAGGATCACAGAGCAAGAGAGACAGAGCCTAAAACATCTCCTACCCCCCAGCCCAAGCCATCCACTGGGCACTGCTGGCCTTCTCTTCCTCTCTCCCATTTCTCCCATACCTTTCAGGACATGCTGGAACTTTCCATGTTCCCATCCTCCCTCGACACTCCTTGGCCAACACACACACACACACACACACACACACACACACACACACACCTCCACACAGCTCACCATAAGGCCTTGCTGGACATCCAGTAGCAGCGTGTGTACCTCCTCCAGGAACTTCCAGGATGGGTGGCCCTCAAGCAACACTTCCTGCACCGACTCAGTAGCACTGAGGCTCACCCAGACCCACAGATACCGCAGCTCCTGCTGGCTGACCCGGGCCCTCTGCTGTGGGGACAGGAGAAATCGTTGATGTCCCCAGACTCAGGCCTCTGGGCCCTCCCCACCACTGCTGACCACCCTCCACCCAACTTGTGCCCACAAAGAGAGGAGACCACGGGCATCCACTGTGCACAGGGAGCAACTGTGGGCCTGAGTCGTGGGCAGGCTTGCTTGTGGGGCTGGGAAAGGCCCCTGGCAGCATGGCCTGCCAAGATCAGTGTGCCTCTCAGGCTAGGCCTACGGGATGTCCCGAGAGGCAAGGGTCTCCCAGCCCAGGAGGGGATTCTCACCAGCCTGGTGATGTTGGCCATTCTGAGCACCCCCTCATAAGGCACGCTGACCCTGTAGTTGATGGGGAAGTAGTGTTTCTGGGGAAATACAAGAACAAACCATGAGGTCAGAGTCAGAAACGGCTCAAACAGCCTCCCCCAGCTCCCAATTTGGTGCAGAAGGAGAGGACCAATAACCAGGCCTTTGATGGCAAAGGTGGCCTTCTATGAAGAATATGCAGTTGGGGGGCGCCTGGGTGGTTCACTTGGTTCGGGGTCCAACTTCGGCTCAGGTCATGATCTCACAGTTCGTGAGTCCGAGCCCGGCATCAGAGGCTCGGTGCTGACAGCTCAGAGCCTGGAGCCTGCCTCATATTCTGTGTGTCTCTCTCTCTGCCCCCCACCCCAACTCGCACTCTGTGTTTCTCTCTCAAAAATAAATAAACATTAAAAAAGTGTTTTTAATAAAAAAAAAAAAAGAATATGCATTCGGCTCCCCGCTGGGATAAGGACGCCTCTCCTTCCTCTGGGACACAGGGAAGGCTGAAAAAAAACACCATGGAGTTCCTATGATGGCAGAAATTTCAGGCCAACCAGTGCTTGAGGGGCATACTACCCCAAGAGAAGCATATTCTTTGGAGGTGAAGAAGACTACTTTAAATAAGATTCCTCTAAACTGGGGTGCCTGGGTGGTTTAGTAGGTTAAGCATCCAACTTTGGCTCAGGTCATGATCTTGTGGTTCGTGAGTTCGAGCACCCCACTGGGCTCTGTGCTGACAGAGCCTTCCTCAGATTCTGTGTTTCCCTCCCTTGCTCATGCTCTGCCTCTCTCTCAAAAATAAATAAACCTTTTTAAGTATTTAACAAAAAAGATTGCAGAGCGCCTGGATGGCTTAGTCGGTTGAACGGCCAACTTTGGCTCAGGTTATGATCTCCCAGTCTGTGGGCTCAAGTCCCGTGTCAGGCTTTGTGCTCACAGCTCAGAGCCTGGAGTCTGCTTCAGATTCTGTGTCTGCCTCTCTCTTTGCCCCTCCCCTGCTCGTGCTCTGTGTCTCTCAGAAATAACACTTAAAAAAAGAGATTGTTCTAAACTTATTATGGTGCTGCTTACACAACTCTGCTGTGCAATATACTAAATATACTAAATTGCTGTGCAATATACTAAAAACCACTAACCGTAGACTTACACAGATGAATAGTATGGTACGTGAGTTATAGCTTAGGAAAACTGTCAAAAGAAAAAAAAAAAAAAAAAAGCCTTCCAGAGCCACCATGCCATGTGGGCTTCTCTGACCTACACAAAGCCACACATTCCAACTCCTAGGTCCTTATGTGCCCTGATAATAACAAGTGCCTGGAGGTCCCCCAAGGCCTCCTGGAACCCATTTCCTGAGTCACAGGGTGAGTGTCACGTGGAGATGGAATCAAAGGTCAGATCAAGTAGCAGGGGCAGGAGGTCCCCAGGGACAGCTGGCAGGAAAGAGGACAGTAAGTGTGGACCAGGTACACTGGCGGGTGTAGGGGAGAAAGGCAGAGAAAGGAGCCACGGTCAGCTCAGGGCTAAGGCCCCAAACGTCGTACACCCTGTGAAGCCAGGAGCTTGGAAAGGGGAGCCCAGCAGGGGGCTCACAGTTACCATGTACTGAAGGCGGTTCCTGTACTGCAGCTTGTCCCGAAGAAAGCCGGTGACTGCGCACTCCTCACTCTGGGTCAAGGGCCACATCTCCAAACCCTCGTTCCCCAAGATCATGCCAAGGAGGATCCCGAGATCTGTGGACCATGCCCAACAGGACACATGAGTACACTGCCCCACCTGTGCAAAGCTGTGCACGCCTGCCCTCCCTTTTCCTGGTCATGGGAGGGGACGGGCACAGAGCCCCAAAGAGGCCTTCCCACCACCGGGGATGTTTTCCCTGGGGCCCGGGCTCAGACAGCAAGGCCAAGCAAGCATGAGCAGTCTGGCCAGTGCACCCCTACCCTTAGCCAGCAGAGCCCCCCAGCTGTCACACCCTGAGGTTGGTGTTCAGTCTCCTCCCCACTCCTGCCCCTTGGGGCAGGCACAACCTCCTCTCCAGGGAAACCAGCCCCTACCCCATTGAGGGCTGACGTGTCTTCAAAGCCTGTGTCTACACTTCCATCTGGGAATTCAGGAGATGTGGACTTTCTAGTTCCAACTCTACAAATGACTCTTGGGTGACCAGAGCCATTTTCCTCCCTGCTCTAGCTGACCTTGGCATCCCTCTCAGATGTACAAATAACCACAGCCCTTCCGGTTTGCCCATTCTGAAAAGCAAGCAAATCAGGCGATTTTTCTCCCTGCCTGCAAAGAAGCCGCTGTCTCGTGAACATTACCAACCTGTACCACTAGGTGTCACTGTGACTTCAAAAACAGCTTTTGTGATTCCCAGAATTGAACACACAAAAAGTATCTGAGAGGGACGCCTGAGTGGCTCAGTCAGTTAAACTTCTGACTCTAGGTTTCTGCTTTGGTCATGACCTCATGGTTTGTGAGTTTGAGCCCAGCGTCGGGCTCCGCACTGATGGTGCAGGGTCTGCTTGGGATTCTCCCTCCCTCTCTCCCTCTCTCTCTCTCAATTAATAAACAAAAAAAAATCTGAGAACTTGCAAAAAATATGAACAAGGGTCAAACTGATCAGAGCAGAAAGGAAACACAGAGGAACAGGAGATGTATCCAAAAAATCAAACGCACCAATAAAGGTAAAGAAATACATACTAAAACAATCAGGTACCATGTTTCACCTATCGAAATGGAAAGTGGGTTTTTTAAATTTCATTTTATTAACACTTGGTGCTGGCAAAGCAGTGAGGCAGGTGCTTTTATCCTGGAGAGCCATATGGCAATTTTATTATTAGTGAACTTAGTAATGTCCACACCCTTTGACCCATTAAACTCATTTCTAGGGATAAATGTGAAGTAAAACAAAAAAAGCCGTCACCAAAAGATTTGTGGACAAAGACCTCCATTGCAGTATTCTTTGATAATAGTGAAAATCTGTAAATGGCCCAGATGTTCATTAATGAATGGAGCAAATAAAAACCACATTGTCAGGGCGCCTAGGTGGCTCAGTCAGTTGAGCGTAATGGCTCAGGTCATGAGCCCAGTGTCGTGGGATAGGGCCCCTAGTAAGGGGCTCAGCCTGCAGCCTGCTTGGGATTCTCTCACTCCCCCTCTGCCCTTCTCCCTCACGCACACACACTCTTTCTGTAAAGTAAATAAGGTGAAAAAAACCACATTGTCAAAGAATGTTTATGATATGCTTATGTGGTAAGAAATATACTCATGATATGCTTAGTAGAGCCTTAAAGCATGACTCAACGCACCTCCTCTGGGTGTCACAGCATGATGTGAATTATGTTAATTACATACAAATGTGCATACAGAGGAACTGCAGTGGAGGGTAGTGGAAGGAAATGTATCAAATCTCTATGGGAGATTTTTATGTTCTTTATATTTTGTAGGACATATTTTATATTCTACAACCAATACATTATTGTTATAGTCAAAAGCAATAATTTTTCTTTTTTTCCCCCCCAAAATAGCCAGGTTTGACACACCCCTGGTCATGAATAGGAATTACTGATAGGACATTCCCCACTCACCTCCCTGGAACTTAGGGAGACCTTTTTTTTAAGTTATTTACTGAGAGAGAGAGAGCGCATGCAGGGGAGGGGCAGACAGAGAGGGAGAAAGAACACACTGTCAGCAAGGAGTCTGATGCAGGGCTCGAACTCACAAACTATGAGATCATGACCTGAGCAGAAATCAAGAATTGGACCCTTAACGGACTGAGCCACCCAGATGCCCCAGGGAGACTTTTGTTCTTGATCCCTCACCGGCCTGGGCCTGCTTCTTGTCACTTCCCCTCCTTCTCAGTCCTGCTGCAAATGCCTTTGCTCCAGCTGAGCCCTCACCAGGAGCACCCTGGGTGGTCTCAAGCCCCATGCCCAAGATGGGCTACAGCCCACCAGTCACCCCTCTCACAGCAGGTTGCAAATTTGCAACACATCTTGCATTTGCTATCTCTGTCTCTTCCCAAGTGCTTGACCCGGTATTTGGACAAACGAACAGATAAACACAAACTGAATGAGTGCTTCTGTGCATTTGCTGTCTCACCTCTAAACCATTAAGCCCCTCAGCTGAGTACCCCTGCAAACCAAGATCATTCCTGGTTTGCAAATTTTGTTCACACTTTGCCCCTGCCCTAGGCACCCTCTCACATGGCAGACCTCTTTCATGGTCTTACCACGACTCCTTCCCCTCCCAGCTCTCCCCTGCCTGCACCAGCCCCCGCAATCTCTGTGTCTGGCACCATCTGTCCAACTCACTCACTGTCTTGACTGGACAGCTTGGTCCCTAGTATGCGAACACATAATGCAGTTAACCACAACATGATGTCATTTACTGAGCACTTTGGGGGCTCACCTTGAGCAAGGAATCAGGAACATACACCTGAATTTTCTGGAAAGCTGGTTAAGCTCCAGAATGCCTGATTCAGTAGGTCTCGGGTGGACCCATTGAATTTGTATTTCTAACAAGTTCCCAGGTGCTGCTGCTGTCAGTCTGGGGACTGCACTTTGAGGCCCACTGACCTCCAGAGACAGTTGCAAACTGGCGTCCCAACGGCCACATCTGGTTCACAGAGATTTCACATAAAGATTTGAATTTGCATCTTGTCTTTAAAAATCAGTATCTCTCCACACTTGGCCCTCTTTCTCATGTGGCAGGCACCTACAGCTGCTCACTCTACACTTGAAGTCCTACCCTAGCTGCCCTTACCTGTGTCCTGGCCTGGGGTCTCTGGGGCCTGGTAACTGTGGGCTCCGAGGAGGGACTGAGTCCTAGAAAGCCACTGTGTGCCACCCTGGCATGCATGGGCTGCACCAGAAACCCTTTCCTTGGATAATCTGCCTTCCCCCAGACTCAGACTTCCTTTAGATCTGTAGACTGACCACCATTTCCAAATTTAAGCCTCTTTTCTGCTGCTTCCACCCTGACAAACAGGCCAGCAAACCGGTGACCACACAGGGACAGCATAGCCGTAGCTTCGCCACTGTTCTGCACACCCATGGGCCCCACAGCCAACGCAACCCTGTCCCTGCAAGGGTGTCAGTCTTGCCCCCACAAGACAGAAGAGGAGGCTGAAGAAAAAGCAAGTGAAGAAGGAGCTCCCTTCCCAGGTCCCTGGCTGGGAGAGGGAGGGGCTATACTCCTGGGGACAGCCCCTTGTGCAGGGACAAATGGGAACAGTCCACCACCACCACCCCCAACAACCCAAAGTTCTTGTTCACTCAGAACTTCAGATGTGACCTTATTTGGAAATGGGGTCTTTACAAATAAAGGCCCACCCTGAATGCAATGGCTGGTGTCCTTGTAAGAGCAGAGAACAGATAAACATAGAGCTAAAAGCCATGAGAACACAGATACAGCCTGGGGTGATACAACCACAAAATGTGGAATGCCAGGAGCCACCAGAAGCAAGAAGAGGCAGAAAGGAGCCTTGGAAGAGGCCTGCCCACACCTTAATTGTAGACTTCTAGCCTCCAGACCTGGGACAGAATCAATTTCTGTTTTAAGTCACTAAGCTATGACAGCCCATCTTTCTCCAACACCCTCCAGCATCCTTCTATCTATAAGCCCCCGATCTGCACCCCTCCCTGCCTCCCACCCCATAGCCAATCCCTGCCAAAGCCATGCCGTCCCATCTCGCAACAAAGAGCATCATCACTTCCTGCCCAGAAGGTTGTGACAGCAGCCACAGACTGATCTTCCAAAAGCAGAGTAACTCCCGATCACAACCCCACCCCCCAGATTTTAAATCTTCCAAGGCTCCCTGCTGTCTGACTTTCAAGGCCTCCATCATCTGAGCCCAGACTGGCTTTCCAGCCCGGCCTCGCAGTCCCACCTGCTGAACTTTTGCTCACACTGTTCCCTCTACCCGGGCCCCTGTCCTCACCTTCCCACAAGCTACCTGTGTAAACACTGCCCACCTCTGAAACCATTTCACGTGGCATCTCACCTATACTGCTCCTCTTGCTCCTCACGACCTGGAAACTTCCAGAACACAGGGTCTAGGTCCTTCTGCCTGTTCCGAATGCCCTGACCTTTTGCAGTATCCCTCCACAAGGGCCAGGCTGGATCCCTTGCAGGATCAAACCCTGGACCTCATCCGGGAGTTCCTAGCACCTAACTCCATGCCAGGCATTGAAGAGAGGGGCGAGAGCCAGCCTGGGTCCTTGTTGCCATGACAGTAACTCTCCAGTGGGCATGTGGGAGGCACCAGAAAAATGTGTTGAATTTGAATCAATTCAATTGAATCTTGGAGTCTGAAGGGATCTTGATCTGGCCTCCCACCAGCAGGCTTGAGAGGCTTTCTAGACGCTTTCTGTCCTCATTTCAACTTATTTTTCTTTTTACCTACAACACTGTTCTCTTTCTGCCTTTTAATTTTGTTCTATTATGGAGGGAGGGGCAGAGGGAAGAGGCTGCTTTCTCCAGCACCTGGCGGCACTTCTCCCACGTGTTTTGGGGCCCAGACACTTTCACAAGCTTCCACCCCCGGCTGGCCACACCCAGGGAGGCCAGAAATCCTCTCTGCCACTGCTATGCCCACCCCCCCATACACAGCAGCACCAATGAGCCTAAGAAGGTAATGCTGCCACTTGCCCCCAGTGCCTGCCTCATTCCCTTCACCACCCACTGACTGTGCCCACCCAGCCTAGGACTTGTACCCACCATGCCTGTCTGAGCTGGGGTCAGCCAGAGACAGGGCAGAGGGCAGCCACGGGAGTCCCGAGGCTGTTTGGCTGGGAAGCATCTCAACTTCTCAGCAGCAAGAATGGCCCGGTTGCCATGGTTACAGCAGAGCCCAGCTCTGGGCCAAGGCCTCCCGGGGCAGTCTCCAAGGACCCCCCGTACTCACAGTGCAGCCAGGCGAATCCCCGGGGCATGGTGGTGCGCTGTGTCCCCCAGAGAGCAGAGGCGGTGTCCCCAGCAGTGTGTCTATCCACAAAGGCCCAGGTGAGGCCTACATGGCCTCGGGTCAGCAAAGGTGGCCCAAAGCTGGGGAAGGGCTGACCACAGAGGAGCAGCCCCGCAGAGGAGTACCAGGCAGTAGGTACTCCTGGGGCAGCGCCTGCCCTTATCTGCCTGGCAGTGTGGAGGGCAGCCGGGGGGCCGCAGCTGCGAGTCCCATGGCAGCCAGGACCTGGCCTGAGACAGCGGCCTCAGGGTCTTTCCCTCTAGAGCAGAGGAGAGAGTCCCCAGCAGGCCCCTTGGAATCTGGGGCTGGGTTGTGCTTTCTCTGATTTCTCCGTCTGCAGCTGCTCAATGTGAAATCTGGCTCTGGAAAGAGAAAGGAGGAGAGAAACTGATTATGTAAGAGCAGTGCTGCCACTCAGCCATCAGCCGCAGGCACCGAGAGTCTATGTGTGCGCTGTACCCACTGCCTGGCAGGGACCCCCGGGAATGACTGGAGGCACACAGCCCAGCCCTGGAGGCTGGCTACTCTGGGAAACAGGCTCACACACAAGAAATGACTTCAGAACATCCCAAGGGCAGCACTGGCCAGGGAGTGAGTTACAATGACACCAGCTGGCAGCCACAGGCCTGAACAAAAGCAGGACCAGGGAACGAAAGGCCAAGTGGTTAAATCAAGGGAGCTTCCTGAAGGAGATGATGTTGCATGCAAGTAAAGTACCTCAGGCTACTCAGGTGGCCATGAGGTTAAAACAGCAGAGCATTAATCCCCCTTTTTACCTTCAGGCTTAGTCCCAGTCTCATATTCCCCAAATCCTTGTCCCCCTCTTAATAGGGTTGTTAGATGAAACAACAGGTGCCCAGTTAAACTTGAATTTGACACCAACAACACATATTTTTTTAGGATAATTATGTCATGAGTACTTTTTAGTGTCAGTATGTCCCAAATATTGCATGGCACATACTTACACTAAAAAAAATCATTGTCATTTAATGATTTAATGATTCGATGTCATTTAATTAAACAATGAATTATTTAATTCCAAATTAAGCAGAAGTCCTGTATTTTTTTTAGCTTATTCATTTATTTTGAGAGAAAGTATTTGCATGTGTGTGCAAGTGGGGGATGGGCAGAAAGAGAGGGAGAGAATCCCAAGCAGGCTCTGTGCTGTCAGTGCAGAGCCCAACGCAGGTCTCGATCCCATGACCCTGAGATCATGACCCGAGATGAAATCAAGAGTCAGATGCTTAACCAACTGAGCCACCCAGCTGCCCCAGAAGTCCTGTATTTTATTTGCTAAATTTAGCAACCCTGTGATGATAATGGGATTGCTCTTCCTGAGTGCTTGCTACGAGCTAGGCCCAGGGCTTGGGCTTTTATATTCATTGAATCCTCACAATAATCTTACCAGGCCATAACAATCTCATTTTTATCCATGAAGAAATCAAGGTACAGAAAGGTTAAGACACTCGTACAAGGTCACACAGCTTGTAAGCAGTGGGACAGGAATTCAAACCCAGCCCACTGGTGGTCACTCCCACCAGCTGACGTCCACACACCCACTCATACCAGCTGAGCCTGGGGCTCTCACACAGTCATCTCTATCACTCACTGGACCCTGTGAGATGCAGGCTCTTCTCCCCATTTTGCAGATAAGCAAATAGATTCTGAGACACTGAGTTGGCCACTGCAGAGCCAGCTCTGAAATTCAGAGAAATTCTTAAATTCTCTGACTGTTCTGTTCCAAACCCTTGCCCTCCCTGTTTGGTCTGGAGAAATAGTCATGGGTTAATGGCAGGAGTGAAAAGCAGGTATGATGTGGTCTTCTCCATAGTGGCATCCATCTCCACAGAACATACCAGAAGTGCTGGCCCTTACCCTCAGAGGTTCCCCGCAGACAGGCAGGGCCTCACATAAAGAATACAGGTATTCACAGTCACCATGAATACTAACCTAACTGAAATCTTTTGTTGTTGTTAGTTTTTTTTTTAAGGCTTGTGGCAATATAATGTATATACAGTAAAATTCACTTTTGCAGGGTACAATTTTATGAGTATTCAGAGTTGTAGAACTGCTCGAATAATCAAGACATAAAACGTTTCCAACTATGCAGAAAATTCCCTCCTGCTACTTTGTAGTCAACCCTTTCTCCCACCCCCAGCCCCACGGAACAACTCATCCGTGGTTCTGTTACACAGTTTTGCCTTTTCCAGAACGCCAGATAGACGCCATGTGTCCTTTTGTGCCGGGGCCCTTTCACCCAGCCAACTGCATTTGGGATTCAGCCAGGTTGTTGCGTGTGTTAGTGGGTTGCTGCTTTTCCTTGCTGAGTAGTATTCAGTTGTATGGACACCAGTTGAAGGGCATCTGAGTTGTTTCCAGATTTTGATGATAACAAACAAAGCTCCTACCATCCTCTGTATGTGGGTGGTTTTGTTTTTTAAGTTTATTTGAGAGAGAGCAGGACAAGGGCAGGGAGAGAAGGAGAGAGAGAATCCCAAGTAGGCTCTGTGTGGAGCTTGAACCCATGAGCCGTGAGATCATGACCTGAGCTGAAGTCTGATCAGTTCGACTGACTGAGCCACCCCCGCGCCCCATACAGGTTTTGGTGTGGAGGGAAGGAAGTCTCTACTTGTCCTGGGCCTGTCTGTCTGGGCTTGTGCTGCACAGCAGTCTCCTGTTCCTGCCAGCTGGGCACTTCCCTCAGCCCCGAACTCCCAATCACTCGAGCACAACAGAATAAGGCTCTGTCCACCCCCTACTACGCTTTCTAGGCAGCCTCCTCACTCAGAAATCCTCCAGAAAAGCCTTCAGTACTGAACCCCACCACACGTCTTAGACCCCCAGACCCTGACAGAGAAGCCAAGAAAGTAAGAAACGAGGTCCCAGTCACCTTCACGTCACACCACAGAGTCCTCCTGGGTGACTTCTGTGGTCCCACTCTTTGAACCCCACCGAAATGGAGGAATTGTGTGAAAGCCAAAGAGGACACACAGCGAGAGTTACCTGATGACACACAGGAGCTAGAGCAGGGATGGTGGCCCAGGGGAAACCAGGCTGCTCACAGAGGCCTGGAAACAAGGCAAAGAGGCCAGGCAAGTGGCCTGACAGCAGTCTGCCTACGAGTGGCCTTCCCCACACCTGAGAGGGCCCAGGGCACCTCTCTCTTCCTGTCCCTCCCTCTCTCTGCCCCTCTCTCATGGGGGAGGGTGAAGAGTTTGAGAACGTGCCTGTCCCAAGCCACTCCCAGTCTACCCCACGGCTTAGAGCAGTCATTACAAAGCTCACAAGGGAAAAGTTATGCAAGAAAGTAAAATTGGGAGTAATCTACATAGTTCAGTTGTGAATATTTTTAAAAATATAATCATATTACTATTATTGCACATTCCCAAATTAATAATTCCTTCTATCTTCTAATACAGAATCCATGTTCAACTTGCCCTGGTTGTTTTTAAAATGTCTTTTTTTAAGTTGCTCTGTTTGAATCGAGAGCCTAACAAGGTCCGTTGATTGATGTGTCTCTACATCTTTTTTCCTTATTTTCTTTTTTTAGTATTAAGATATAATCCACATGCCCTAAAATTTGCCATTTTAAAGTGTATAATTCAGTGGGATTCTTTTTTTAGTAGATTTACAAAGTTGTGCAACAATCGCCCACAATCTAATTCCAGAACATTTTCATCACCCCAAAAATAAACTGTATTCATTAGCAGTCACTGTGTACTTCCTGCCCCCCTTCCCAGTCCCTGGGAACCACTAATCTGCTTTTTGTCTCTATGGATTTGCCTCCTCTGGACATTTATCAATGGAGTCATATAGTATGTGGTCCTTTATGACTAGCTTCTTTCACTTAGTGTAATGTTTTCAGGGTTCATTCATCTTGTACCATGTGATAAACTGATGTTGTCCCCCTAAATTCATATGTTGAAGCCCTAGCCCCGTGTGTGAGGGTATTTGAGATGGGACTTGTGGGAGGTAATTAGGGTAATTGGGAAGTAGATCAGGGTTAGATGAGGTCATGAGGGTGGGGCCTTATGATGGGATTTGTGTCTTTATAAGAAGACACACCAGGAGCGCCTGGGTAGCTCAGTTGGTTAAGTGTCCAACTTCAGCTCAGATCATGATCTCACGGTTCATGAGTTTGGGCCCTGCATTGGGCTATCTGCTGTCTGCACAGAGCCTCCTTCAGATCCTTTGTCCCTCTCCTGCTCATTCTTTTTTTCTCTCCCAAAATAAATCAATAAACTTTTTTAAAAAAAGTAAGAAGAGACACCAGAGAGTTTTCTCACAGTCTCTGCATGCCCCCACAGAGAAGATGTATGAGTGCACAATAAGAAGGCGACCACCTGCAACAAGGGGTGAGGCCACACCAGAAATCAACCATTCTTGGAGCACCTGGGTGGCTCTGTCAGTCAAGTGTCCGACTTCATCTCAGGTCATGATCTCATGGTTCGAGCCCCACGTTGGGCTCTGTGCTGACAACGCTGAGCCTGGAGCCTGCTTCGGATTCTGTGTCTCCCTCTCTCTCTGCCCCTGCTCACACTCTGTCTCTCCCTCTCAAAAATAAACATTTAAAAATTTTTTTAAAAAGAAACCAACCATTCCAGCACCCTGATCTCAGACTCTTAGCCTCTAGAACCGTGAGCAAGTACATTTCTGTTCTTTAAGCCACCCAATCTCTGGCATTTTATTATGGCACCCCAAGCAGGCTAAGACATGCATTTATCAGTACTTCATTCCTTTTTTTTTAAATTTTTTAAGGTTTTATTTTTAAGTAATCTCTATACCCAACCTGGGGCTTGAACTCACAACCCCAAGATCAAGAGTCACAAGTTCCACCAATTGAGCCTTTTATTTTTTTTAAGGTTCAAAACATTTTAATCTCCTGTTTTTCCTTTTCTAAAGAGGTTTTTTTTTTGTTTTATTTTTTATTTTTTTAATGTTTATATGTTTATTTAAAGAGAGAGACAAAGTGCAAGTGGGGGAAGGGCAGGGAGAGGGAGAGAGAGAATCCCAAGCAGGCTCCATGCTGTCAACACAGAGCCCAATTCTGGGCTCAACCTCAAGAACAGTGAGATCATGACCCGAGCCAAAATCCAGAGTCAGATGTTTAACCAACTGAGCCATCCAGGTGCCCCAAAAGGATTTTATTTTATTATATATATTTTTCAAGTAGGCTCCACACCCAGTGAGGGTCTTGAACTCATGACTCTGAGATCAAGAGTTGCACTCTCTACTGACTGAGCCAGCCAGCTACCATCCCTACCTTTTTTTGCCTTTTTAAATAAAGTTAAACAGCCAAACAAAAAATTCACAAGCTGCTTTCCTGTCCACGCTGTTCCTCCCTCCCACACCCTTTCCTCCACCTCACTCACACAAACACCCAGGGTATCAAACTGAGACAAAGAAGCTATTCCAAGTACATGAAGAAATGAAGAAGAGAGGAGGTAAATTGTGTCCACATTCAAGGTCACGCTAAGGATGGTTTCCTTTTGTTAGCCAAATTGAAAAAGGAAATTCCTTGGACCAGATGTTTCAAAGCTGAAGGTCCAGCACCACCAAAGAATGCCAAAGAAAATATAGCTGGCATCAAAGTTGCCCATATTCATGCCCTCCTCATCCAGGTCCTATCCACTGTCAGAGTGAGTCTTCTCCTTGGTAGCAGTTAGGATAGATAGTAAAAGCTTCTCTGACTTCCTTGAACTTTTTCTCCTCCTTCTAAAATTCAGCACTGGTTCCCGTATGCCCATCTGGATGGTGCTTCAAAGCTCAATTTTGGTGAATTTTCTTGATCTAGTCCTCAGAGGCATTTGTGTCCACTCCCAGAATCTTGTAGTAATTTCCTTGCTTTTCTTCGCTCCAACTGTGCATTTTTTAGGAGCTGTGTATGTTCTTCTGTTTTCTCCATGGGCTATATTTTTCCACAGTTCTGCACTGCCTCTTCATAGGGTTCTGTGTCCATGTTACACCAAGCTCTTCCCGAGTAGGCTTTTAAGTGAGTGGCATCGAGCTTCACAGCATTTGTGCAATCTTCTATTGCACCATCTCATTTCCTAAGCTTGGAGGGATCTGTACCCCAACTATAGTAGAATTCAGCATTTGTTTTTATATTGTTGAGGTCCCCAAGGCTTCTCTGTACAATTCACATGCCAGCTTGTAATTTCCTTCTTTAAATGCTTTATTCCCATCTTCTTTCTTTGGTTTAACTGCTTTGGCATTTCTGCAAGCCAGGCAGTCGTTTTGGTGATCAGAAGCCATCTGGGGAGCCCATACGAAAAAAACTGGACTGCATTCTCAATACAGTCTTCATAATAAAGGCAAAGACCTCGTTCCTACAGAGCATGCACATGGGTGGAATGTCACTGGCCACAAACTGTGCTTCTGGATAATGACCCAGCATTGCTCAATAGTCTGCTTTGGTGGTTTTGAAGCAATGGCAGGCAGGGTACACTCTATGCAGTAAACCATTTTCCAAAAATCCTGCTTCTCAAAATCTGTTTGTTATTTTCTCATGTTCTATTAGCATTCTTCAACTCCTGTTGTGCCTGAGAATTTTTTGATCCAGTTCTAGGGCTCTCTGGAAACTGTGACATGCTGCCATGGCACTCCCTAGAGATAGGAGGTATTTGCCTTTGCAAAATCGTCATTCAACTTCACTGCTGGCCATCTCCAAGAGTTTCCTGGAACCTTCTGAACATCATTAAAGTGGCTGCTCGATTCTCACTATAGCTAGCGTTTTTAGGACACATATCTTTGTCCTTTGTATCATAGTTACAAGCTTCATTGTAATCTTTCCTGGCATGGTTCACATTTCCTTTTTCCTTGAAAGACTCCGCCTCCCTCTTTACTTCATCATGGAGCAGCTCTGGTTCTGTCACTGCCATTACCACATGCCACTGGCAGCAAAACCGTCTTACCACTGAGACCAGTACTTCATTCCTTTTTATTGTCAAATAATATTCCATTGTATGGATACACATTTTCTCTAGTCCTTCATAAGCTGATGGACATTTGGGTTGTTCTCACAAGGGGGCTATTATGAGTAGTGTTGCTATGAACATTTGTGTGGACATACGTTTTCTCTTGGGTATCTTCCCAAGAATGGGGATGCCAGGTCATATGTTACTCTGTGTTTCACTTTTTGAGGGAACTGTTCAGTCTGTTTTCCAAAGCAGTTTTCCAAAGTGTATATCCCATCAGCAGTGAATGAGGCTCTGATTTCTCCACATCCTTATCAACATTTGTTATTCTCTTTTTTATTATACCCATCAGTGGGTATGAAATGGTATCTCGTGTATTTTCTACTTGTGTTTTCCTGATGAGTACAGATGTTGAGTAGCTTTTCATGTGCTTTTTGGCCATTTATCTTCTTTAGAGAAATGTCTATTCAAACCCTTTACCCATTTTTAAATTAGCTTATCTTTTTTTTTATTTTTTAAGACTTCATTTTTAAGTAATCTCCACACCTAACATGGGGCTCAAAAGCAAGATGCCAAGATCAAGAGCCTCATGTTCCACTGGTTGAGCCAGCCAGGCATCCCTATCTTTTAATTTTTGAGTTGTAAGAGTTCTTTATACATTCTGGGTACTAGACTCTTATCAGATATATGATTTGTAACTATATTCTCCCATTTTGTGGGTTGTCTTTTCACTTTCTTCATAGTGTCCAGCTTGCACATTTTTAAGTTTGATGAAGTCCAATTTCTTTTTACTTTTTTGGTTGTCTTTGCTTGCTTTGCTTGTCTTTTTGCTTTTTTGGTGTCCCATCTAAGAAACTGTTGCCTAATCCAAGGTCACAAAGATTTACATATGTTTTTTTCTACGAGTTTTATAGTTTTAGCTCTTATATTTAAGTCTGTGATGGATGTGGAGTTAATTTTTGTATATGGTGTGAGGTAAGAACCCAACTTCATTCTTCTGCATGTGGCCCGTTGTCCCAGCACCATTTTTTTTTTTAAATGACCACTTTTCCTCCATTGGATGGTCTTGGCACCCTCGCCAAAACTCAGCTGACCATAGATCTAGATGTCTACCTCTATATCAGTACCACACCATCTTGGTTTCTGTAGATCTGTAGTAAGTTCTGAACTCTTAAGAATTTTTAATCTATAAAAGTTTACTTTCCTTTTGTTGTTGTTGCTGAAGAAACGGGGTTACTTGTCCTATAGACTTACCACATTCTGGATTTGGCTGACTGCATCCTTGGAATGTCATTCAACGTGTTTATCTCTGCATACCTCAATATTCAAAAAGTTTCATCGTGTTTGAGTATAATTTTCCTGCTGCCTTACAGCAGGAGGCACAAAATGTTTTCTCATCCCACTTTGTGAGCTAATGTCATCTTCTTTCTCCATGATTCATCTATTACAAAGTTCTCCATCAGCCTTTTACCTTTCATCAAACATTGATGATTCTAGCCCTCATCAGTATTCCATTAGTCAATCCAGGTGGTGACTTTCTGCTTCCATCTTTCCTTCTATGTTTATTAATGTGATCTTCCGAGAATAGTTTCCTTCCCCATCTATTTTCTTATCTCAAAGTTTGGTCTATATAGAAAAAGCAGGATAAAAGTTTGATTCTTTCCCTTGACTTACCTACCAGTTTTCAGAATGAGTTCTTCCCTAGAATCCTCCAAAGGTAATTAAAGATGATTTTTCAGTATCATTTTAAATTTATTAATCTTTTAATTTATATATTTCAACCTATTAAAGTTACTTTTAAGTCAGGTTTATTGAGGTATAATTGATGCACACTAGAGCTCACCCTCTTTAAGTATAGAGTTTGATGAGTTTTAACAAATATATACACCAACACATTATTCTAAGGTCTGGAACATTTATATCACCCCAAAAACTTCCCTTGTAGCCCTTTGCAGCCAACCCCTTTCCCACCCTACATCTCTGGCAATCATTTATCCAACTACTCTTTCTAATAGGATTTCTCCCAGAATATATTATCTAAACAAAATCATGTAGTATTGTGCCATTTCTGTTGTGTCTGTTTTCATTTAGTAAATGTCTTGGAGATTGATTCATCATGTTGCTGAGTGTAGCAGTGGTCTGTTCCTTTTATCAGTGAGTAGTAATCCATTATACCAGTTTGTTTATCTATTTCTCAGTTGATAGACATTCGTGTTGCTTCCAGGTTTTTGCAAGTATGAATAAAGCTATATACATTGGCATCCAGATGGTCCTTCAGTGGACCTTTGTGTACATTTTTATTCTTCTTGGTGAAATATATATTTTTATTCTTCTTGGGGAAATACCTAGGAGTGAGTCACTAGGTCATATGATAGCTGGAGCCTTAACAATAAGAAATTGCCTTGCTGTTTTCCAAAGTGACTGTTATTCTTCTTGATGCTCAAAATTATTTCATCATTAGGCTAGTGGGAGCTCCTTCCGGTAAGGTCCTGTCCTACTGACATGGCTCCAGGAGTCTTTAATATCTTCCTTGCTTTCAAGCTGGACTGGAGATTCCAGGCTCATCTTGGACATTTGTGCCTCAGACTAGAAATCAGCTACTTTTCCAAGGAGCTCTTTTAGTGGGGACTGGTACTTAGAAACCACAGCCTAAACACCAGGGGTGCTTATGACTACCTGGTTCAGTGTCTATAGGCTTTTCAGGTAGACAGACCTAGGAAATTAATGTTTTTACGAAATAGAAAAATAAATCATTCATTTGTAGATAAATCATTAGAATTTTAAGGGTTTTTTTTAAACTTCTTTGGATTATTTGCATTTCTTTTGGGCTGAAAATCTTGTTTCTTAATGACGCTTAAGATGATTATTTGTTTTATCCTTCTATATGGATAGTAGTTTCAAAATGGTTAACACTGATGTAACTTTTTTTTTAATGTTTTATTTATTTTTGAAAGACAGCGAGAGACAGAGAAAGAGAGAGAGAGAGAACACAAGCAGGGGAGGGGCAGAGAAAGACGAGGACACAGAATCCGAGGCAGGCTCCAGGCTCTGAGCTGTCAGCACAGAGCCCAACACAGGGCTTCAACTCAAAAGCTGTGAGATCATGACCTGAGCTGAAGTCGGATGCTTAACCAACTGAGCCACCCAGTGCCCCTAATGTTTATTTATTTTTGAAAGAGACAGAGTGCAAGCAGGAGAGGGGCAGAGAGAGAGGGAGACACAGAATCTGAAGCAGGCTTCAGGCTCTGAGCTGTCAGCACAGAGCCTGATGCAGGGCTCGAACCCACAAATCGTGAGATCATGACCTGAGCCGAAGTCGGACGCTTAACAGACTAAGCCACGCAGGTGCCTCTAACACTGATACAATAAGTTAACAAGACAAGTCCATGCAGTTTAAGACTTCTTTGTGTTTTTTTTCTGTCTTCAGTTATCTCCCCACTGGAACTCTTAGTCAAAAAACCATGTATTTCCATCTGTTTGTTATTTTTTGGGATTTAAAAAATTTATTTTAATTATGTAAAATGCAAAATTCCTAAATAAAAACTATAAAATATGTTCAGAAAGTTTTAGCTTCCAGTCCCTGTCTTTCTCCCACATTATTTCCGTCTCTCTCAAGATAAAACATATTTATTACCTTTATCTTTGAATTTATATTTAAAAGAGAAACATTGTTTTTCGTAGTTTGTCTTTTTGCCTACAAAAGATTGCGTATTATTTTTTTAAAGTATATTGCTTTTTAGAAACTTTTTATTTTAAAATAAGTATGTGACAGATAGGGTTGCCTGCCTGGCTCAGTTGGTAAAGTATGTGACTCTAGACCTTGGGGTTTTAAATTCGAGCCCCATGCCCGGTGTAGAGACTACTTTGAAAAATAATATAAAATAAAGTATTTAAAATTAATATTTAAATATTAAATATTTAAAATAAAACAAAGATATAGATAGCATAAAACAAATGTACAGAAAACCATGGCTTTTAACAACCACCCAATCAAGAAATAGAAAGGTTGGCCAGGCACGCAAAAAGTCCCTCCATGAGACCTATCCCAGTCACAGCTCTCCCAAAAAAAAAAAAAAAAAAAGCATCATCCTATGATAGCATTCACCTTATTGGTTTCTTTATGGTTTTATCAACCACACTTTTTATCAAGTGTGCATCCCTTAACACTATAGTTTTTAAGCTTTGTTCCTTTTTAAAATTTCACATATCTTTTAGGCCTCTCTTAACCTAAGGGGTTTCTCCTCCATCCCATTCTTTCCCTTATAATTCATCTGTTGAAGAACCCACGGTATTTGCTCTCTAGAGTGTCTCCAGTCCAGACTTTTTTGACTGCACACTCACAGTATAATTCAATATGTTCCTTTGTCCTCTGTTTCTGCACATTGGCAGTTGGCTCAGACTCAAGCTCAAACCCTTTGTCCCCACTACAAGTGGAATTGGGATCTTTCAACAGGAGGTGTGTAATGTCTCTGATATTCATTCTTTTCTGATGTTGACAGCCACTAATGCTTAATGTCTAGACCCAGTAATTCATCAAGGGTTGCTAAGTGGGATATTCTCAATTACTTTATTATCTGATCAAGCCTTTTCCCACAAAGCAAGCAGAGGCAGTAACAGATCAGCAGTTTTTCCAAGATGCCTGATATGAATGAAAATTTGCTTTCCTCCCACATTTGACCTCTCTATGAAATCAGAAAGGGCTTCAGGCCTGTGTGATCTGTTTTCAAATGCTTGTTTCCCAGACAAAACTGGGTAGGATCCAGATAGGCACTACCTTAACCCTTGTGATCCAAAGTCACCTGGAAGATTTTATCAATAAGACCCACTCCTGGGTCCACAGACCAAATGCTTGCAGTGAGCTGTACATTTCTGGCAGGTGCTGCATGTATGTGATCATCAGTAGCAGCCCATCTGGGAGGCTTGGCACCCATACCAGATCCCCAGGGCATCACCCAAGCTGGCATATTGTCTTGGGTGAAAAACAAGAACACGTGCCCAGTGCTACAGACGACCGAAGTGCTAAAACAGAAAGACGTGTTACACAGCCTCTTCTCGGAGCCAGGTGTCTAGCACCACACTATTTGGGCCATATTTACATATACTGAGACATATTCCTCTAGATCCACTAGGCTTTTCACTTAATTTGTAAAGAAAACTTTTTAACACTTCCATCAAGAGAAAAAGAATTCTTGCTTACTAAAATGAAAAAGGGACATCAAGCAAAACAATGTAATTAAATCCTGGTGAGAAAGCTTTGCCTGCTGAAGGCTCTGAGCTAGTGATCTGCCCCCTGTTTTTGGAAAAGAGAGATTAGCAAGGGTTAGAGAAGTGTTTAAAAATATATTGGCACAGACGGAGTCTTTTCCCCAGAGAAATAGTTCTCAACCAGGAGCTGGGCTCTGTCCCCCAGGTGACATTTGGCAATGTCAAGAGGTATATTTGGTTGTCACAACTAGGGGTGGGAGTGCTCCTGGCATCTAGTGCATGTAGGCCAGAGATGCTACCAACACCCTACAATGCACAGGGCAGCCCCCCGACAACAAAGAATTTTCTGGCCCCAAATGTCAATAGCGCTGAGGCTGAGAAACCCTTCCTAGAGCAGAAGGATTGAAAAAGAATAGAAAAGTAATTTCCTCAGTCTGGGATCCAACATTACGTAATGCAGAATCCAGGTACCCTGTAACACCATACAACATTAACCAGGGCTACAATGCCCTCACTTAGAGAAAACTATAAACAATGAGATGTCACGGAAGCAAGGTGACACCAGCCACCAGTGCCGAAAGAATGCTGTCATCAGAAGGCTCACCTTAGAGGAGTCCACACACCCAGCAGCAGTACTGGATGCCGTTCTGATAGTCACCGTTGTACTAAGCGTCCACTATGCACAGCCACTGTGCTGGGAACTAGTAAGTGTGATGCCACTAAGAAGCACACAGGGCAGTGGGGGAGGCAACAGGTAAATAAATGAGTAGAAAACAGTATCATAGCAAAGTGTGTACAGCTAAAGAGAAGATGAGTAACAGTAACCAGGGGACCCCAGGGTGAGTGGGGGGCCAGGAGGTGGGAAAGGCTTCCAAGGGAAGGCAATGATTCCACTTCTTAACCCTCCAAAGAAGCTCCCTCTGGTTGGAAGCAGGGCTACGTCAAAAGCAATGCATGGCTTCCAGAGCACAGGACTCCAAACACTTTTAGCACTAATTCGTAGTATGGATAAAGATCCATAAATATACCCTAAAACAATTTTAAAGAAGAAGGAAAGCTGTATGCCTGGAATATCTATTGTATTGCTATTTACATTTGCAGAAAGAAAACTGGAAATGACTTTAATGCCAAACCACAGGAAAGCTGTTGGCATAATCTGAGAACTGCTATTTTTTGAGTGCTGCCCATGTGCCAATGGGTTTACGTCTGGTGTAACAAAATGATTATACCGTTTTCTGTGAATTAACCCTCCCATTTACTGAAAAAAGCCAGACTCAGAGAAAACAAGACAAACGAGTCCTTTCAACCAGTACTGAAGAAACTATTGAACATCCCTAGACAAATTAATTAATTAATTAAGTGTAACTCTTACACCATGACTTGCATAAAAATAATCCGAAATGGATCATAGGCTTAATTGTAAAGCCTAAAACTACAAAAATTCTAGAAGAAAACCTAGGAGAAAATCTTTGTGACTTTGAGGTGCACAAAATTTTCTTAAATAGGAAACCAAAAGCACAAACCATTTTTAAAGAATGGGGATGAGGGAGGAGAAACAGGAGCAAGTTAGACTTATGCTATGTTATCAGAGTATTCATTTTGTGGCCATCCATTAATGGCAGGTGATATTTAAAAAATATGGGATAAGGTTCCAAAATGTGAATGACCCTAAGGAAAAAACATGCAGGTAATATTGAGACTCTGAAGCTACAAATGCCTGAGTTCAAATTCTGGCTCCACCTTGTAGTGGGAGAGGTGAGGATTCTCTTCTCGCCTCAGGCTCCTCATCTGTAAAATGGGCTTGATATGAAATTCCAACCTCAAAGTGTTATGTGAGGATTTGCAGAGTTTTCTATGTATGGAAATTTCAGAACATGAGCTGGTGTAGAGTGCACAGTAGCTCAGTATTTACCATTATCATTATTCACTATTATAAATAGCAGTAAAAATGAGTTTTGGAAAACTTATGCCTCCTCTTTTATTTTTGAATGGTTTCCTTTATTGCTGTTGCTTTTGTACCATCAATAGAGATCTGTGAGGAAAATACTTTACTGGATTGTGAAAAAAGAAAGAAACTCAGTGTGGAACTAGTCACATGGGACCCGTGAACGCTCTAAACAGCTTCTGCTTTAAGAAAGCTACTGCTGTCCCTCTGAAGAACTCTGACCTCTGACTTTCAACCCTTAACCTCAACCTCTGACTTCTGACAAGCAAGAAGACTCAAGAGTGGAAGAACAGAGTATGGAGGCTCCACACTAGCGTTGTTCTTGGAAGAAAGGGATAGTGTACAAATGGACTTCAGCAAACCTTAGTGCCTGAAAACTTCCTTGGAACAGAATAAAAGAAAACACATCAGAGCAAACAGGAATGAAGCAGAACCCAGTAGCTGGCTTCAGCCTGACAGTGCCATAGATGGTCACCTCCGCAGAGGGTCATCCTCTCTGTGCAGCAAAGAAAATAACTATCACCAAGAAAATACCTCAGTTCACGAGGATGCAGAACAGCTCTAACTCTCACACATCACCCTTGGGAATGTAAACCAGTACAATCATTCCAGAAGACTATTTGGCAATTCTAAGGAAGTTAAACACATACCTGCCCTATGGTGTAACAATTCTGCTCTGAGGGAGCCTCAGAATTAAAGACTTCAGAAAAACCTGGTCAGAGCCAAGAGCGTTGGGCCAGCTCTTTTTCATTAACTCTACAAACTTATTATCTGATATATCAGCCTTAAGGAATATTTCATTCCTTTGCTTTCTGTAGCCAAGACACTGACAAATGGAGTTTTTTTCTTGATATTTTGCTTCATCTTAGAAGCCCCTTCTCTTGAGAACTTACTGGTACACCCTGAAGATATCTGCATGAGGACTGAGCGGAGCAAAAGTCAGGGAAGTCACTGGGTGGGTGGGACCACTTGGTCCAATCGTCACTGGATGCTTTAATCCCCACTCAGGCTCTCCCACATGTTTTTAAAAGTTTATTTATTTTTGAGAGAGAAGAGAGAGAGAGAGAGAGAGAGAGAGAGAGAGAGAGAGAGAGAGAGAGAGAGACAGAAAGAGTGAGTATAGGAGGGTCAGAAAGAGAATCCCAAGCAGGCTTCACACTGTCAGCACGGAGCCCAACACGGGGCTCAAACTCAGGAACAGCAAGATCATGACTTGAGCCAAAACCAAGAGTTGGACACTCAACCAACTGAACTACCCAGGAACCCCTCTCTCACATTTATTGCCAAGGAACTTGCCATGTACTAAACTTGTTGAATCCTCATAACAAGGCTAGAAGTAGAAACTTTTGTCATCCTCACTTTTTGATGAGAAAACTGAGGACTAGAGAGGTAAAGTAACTTGTCTGAGATCACACAAGTAGTAGGAGATCCAAGAATCAGAATTTAAGCCAAGACAAACTGGCCTAGAAGCTACTGTCTTAACCACTGGGTGATATTGCCAAGTGGATGCCTCTTCAATGGATTGGGACTACATTCCTCCAGTGACCAAGACCCAGACTCTTTTAACTTTTTCCTCCTTCTTGAGAAAAATTAGGACAGTGAGTTCCAAGTTTGTATTTATAATAATCCAGAGAGCCTAAAGCCCATTGCAACATCCTCTGAAGTATTACATAAACAAAAGTATCATAAAGATTGTTTAGTTTTTTTGGGGGTTTTGATATGTTTTGTTTTGAAATTAATCAAAACAACAACGGAGCTAAACTGAAAAAGGCTAAAATCATGCAGTTTTTCCTAAATTGCTAAACTGGTGGAAAATCCCAGTTTATTTTTTCTTTTTTTTTTTAAGTAAGCTCTCCACCCAATGTGGGGCTTGAACTCATGACCCCAAGATCAAGAGCCACATACTCTGCTGAGCCAGCCAGGTGCCTCAACCCAAGTTTCTATTGCCATTACACCAGGAAAGAGTTTGGAGCTGGGTTTCCTGGAAGAGAACCAAACCAATGTTTCCTTAGTTTAGGAAAGGCCGTATTAGCCTATATATAATGACTCTGTAATGTCCACAGACTCTCTCCAGAGGAGTTCACAGTGGCAATTGGCTCAGTCAACAAAGCCTCTCCAGTAGGATGGCATAGCACATTAAAAGACCACACAGAATTTATTCTAAAAGTGCAAGGATGGTTCAGTATTAGGAAACTTTTTTTTTTTGGTTAATTATTTTTTTTTAAGTTTTAAAAAATATTTGAGAAAAAGAGAGCATATGTGCACACACAAGAGTGGGGAAGGGGCAGAGAGAGAGGGAGAGAGAGAAAATTCCAAGCAGGTCCCACCCTGCCAGCACAGAGCCCCACGTGGGTCTCAAAGTCACCATGAACCATGAGATCATGACCTGAGCTGAAATCAGGAGTGGAATGCTTAACCAACTGAGCCACTCAGGCACCCCAATATTAGGAAACTTCTTAATACAACATAATAATAGATCCTAGGAGATCCATCAATGTAATAAACATTTGACAAAATTCAACACCATTTTCTGATTTTTAAAAATCTTCATTAGTAGGAAATGATAAATAATTCCTTAACACTATAAAATATAAAACTCAGATAAAAGCCAGTATTTTGCTTAATTGGAAGACACCAGAAGCATTCTCATGAAAATCAGAGCACAGGCACATGTGCCCACTGCCATATGCAGAAGGTTCTAGTCAATGCAATTAAATAAGCTAAAAAAAAAAATCAGAGATGTAAGAATTGGATAGGAGGTAAACTTGTTTCTCTTTATGTATGGTATGATTATACGCTTAGAACATCCAAGAGAATTGACTAAGAAACTACTACAAACAAGAGTCAGAAAAGACTCCACAAAGAAAAAAAAATGTCTACGAATAAACTTATCAAAAACTTTGCAAGGTATTTACTAAAAACCTGTCAACAATACTGAAGAACATAGAAAGATTTCTTTTTTTTTTTTTAATGGCATGACAAATGTTCTTGCTAGGAAGACTCAACATCATAATATATATGTCCTTTCCCTGAAGTTAATGTGCAAATTTAAAGCGATCTTAATACACTTCACAAAAGAGGATATTTAAATGGCCAACACATATGTTTTTTTAAAATGTTCAAACTCACGCGGCTGGGTGGCTCAGTTGGTTAAGGGTCCAACTTGGGCTCAGGTCATGATCTCATGGTTTGTCGGTTCAAGCCTCATGTCAGGCTCTGTGCTGACAGCTCAGAGCCTGGAGCCCGCTTCGGATTCTGTGTCTCCCTCTCTCTGCCAGCGCCCCCCCTCCCCGCGCTCATGCTCACGTGCGCTCTTTCTCTCTCTCTCAAAAATAATAAACATTAAAAAAGTTTAAAGTGCTCAAAATCATCAGTCATTACAGAAGTGAAAATTAAAACCACAATTAATTACCAAAGACACACTAGAATGAATGAAATTTTAAAGACCAACAAAACCAGGTATTGCAGGGATGTGGCATAACTGGAATCCTCAGATACAACTGGAAAGAGGATAAATTGTTACACATCTATTTGCAAAACTGGGTTGGTGATATTTTCTGAAGTTGAACACATGCATATCCCATAGCCCAGGCATTCCTCTTATAAGTAAATAACCAACAGAAATATGTATATATGGACATGAAAAGCCCCGTGTTATACCAAAAGCTGTCCATGGCCACAGCTATGTTATTCATGATTGCCAAAAACTAGAAACAACTTAAATGTCCATCAAAAGGAGAAAAAATAAATAAACCTCACAGATACACTGTTGAGCAAAGAAGCCATCCATATACGAAAGAGTACGTGTATATACAGGTTGTTTTGGTTTTTTTTTTTCAACAACAAAGCCAATCTATGACATAAGAAACAAGGATGATGACTACTTTTCAGACGAGGCTGAGGTCTGGGGGGGCTTCTGTACATTGCTAATGCTCTAGTTTTAGATCTGAGCAACAGTTTACTATGTATTTGCTTTGTGATAACTTATCAAGCAGTATTCTTACAATTTATTCACTTTTCCGTATGTGTGTTATACTTCAGTTTTTTATTAAAACAATTCCAATAAAAACACCAACATGTGTGTGTGTAATTAGGTATGAGATTTTAAAGTTCAAATAGAAAAACAAATAAGCAAGAGTAGCCCAAAAGAGAACTAAAAAAAGGGGAGCAGCCCTTCCATATATTAATATACATTTTTAAATATTATAAACTTTAGCAAGCAAAACAGTGAGAACATGAATGAACATGAATCAACAGAAACCAACGCAAAAGACTAGCAAATTCTGATAGAAACTTCCATACTGTGAGAAAAGAGCTTATGATAAAGTAGCTTCTCATTTCACAAGGAAAAGATCGTTAGTGGGGCAGGGGATTGGATCTATACTTCACAGCATGTATCAGGATAAATTCCAAATGGATCAACATTTGAATGTTGAAATAATACAAGAAAATAAAGCACATGTCCTGTCATCTTCAAGTAGGGAAGACTTTTGTACCCATAAGTCAGCATTCAGAAGCCATAAAAGAAATGACTGATAAATTTCACTGCATAAAAATTTTAAAAATGTGCATACAAAACAAAAAAAATCATCCACAAAATGAAAAAAATGCTAAACCGGACACAACTTGTATCAAAGGCAAAAGACTAATCCCCCTAATAGATAATCACCTCTTAGAAATAAAAAAGAAAAAGGAAACTACCTAATTTTGAAAATAAGCAAAGATTTAACAAATAAAAGAGACATCAAAAACAGACTTTTAACTGGGGTGCCTGGGTGGCTCAGTCAGTTAAGCATCCGACTGTTGATTTTGGCTCAGGTCATGATCTCACAATTAGTGAGTTGGAGCCCCATGTCAGGCTCTGTGCTGACAGCATGGAGCCTGCTCAGGATTCTCTGTCTCCCTCTCTCTCTTTCTCTCTCTCTCTTTCAAAAATAAATAAATAAACTTAAAAAAAAAAACTTAACTATAGAGAACTGTTACCAGAGGGGAGGTAGGTGGGAGGTGGATGAAATAGGTGATGGGGATTAAGAGAACACTTATCATGATGGCATTAAGAGATGTGTTGAAGTGTTAAATCATTATACTGTAAACCTAAAACTAATATAACACTGTATATTAATTATACTGGAATTAATTTTTTAAAAACAAATGAAAAATAAATTTATTGTGGTACTCATTTCACAATATATGTAAGCCAAACCATTATGCTGTGCACCTTAAATTTATATGATGTAGGGGAGCCTGGGTGGCTCAGTTGGTTAAGCAAATAACTTTGGCTCAGGTCATGATCTCATTGTTCGTGGGTTCAAGCCCTACATTGGGCTCTGTGCTGACAAATCAGAGCCTGGAGGCTGCTTCAGATTCTGTGTGTGTGTCTCTCTCTGGCCATCCCCTGCTCATGCTCTGTCTCTGTCTCTCAAAAATAAGTATAAACATTAAAAATTTTTTTCAAATAAATTTACACAATGTATGTTAATTATATCTCAATAAAACTAAAAAAAACCGTTTAATTTTAAAAACAAAAAAAAGCAAAGAAAGAATATGAGTAAATCAACCATAGAAAAAGAATTAGAAATGGTCCTTAAAGATATCTATCATAAGTTTAAAACTTTCCATAACAAATTTAAGTTGAGACTCTGTTGGGGCACTTTTTCATGTATCAGATTAGTAAAAATCCAGGTATGTGACAATTTATTGCATTGGCAAAGAGGTGGGAAAACAGTAATTTCTCATCCAAAGCTGGCAGAGGTATACATGGGTACTAACCTTTTGATGAAGGACAAGTTGGCAATATCTACTGAAATTATAAATGCGGATACCTAGAATCCCATTTCTGGGAATCTATCCTGCATATATAATACACACCTGCAAAATGCCACATGTACAAGCAGTGTCTATGACAGCAGACTGGATACAACCTGAGTGTTCACCATACAATAGAACAGTATGATATATTCAGTGAGACAAGCAAGCCACAGAAGTGTGTGTTCTGTTTTGTAAGTTGTGTTCAGCAGAGGTAGCCAAGTAGTTTTATATATACACACACACACACATATATATATATAAAAGTTTCTTCATGCAAACACAAGCATATAAAAGTATATAAAATATATAGAAATATATACACTTGCATATCCTTTATGCATATTTTTGCATAAAGAAACTCTGTATTACAATCATTCACACTAAAGTATGAATGATTGGCAGCTCAGAACCTCCCAGAAATAGTGCATCCTTTAAATAAGAGGGTTGTTCATAAAAAAATATATATGTATCTGTAATTTGATGGACTTGTCAGAGTGATAAAGTGAATTGGGAAAATGCACATATGGCAAATCCAGAGATTTTGGGAGTTATTGAGGGCAGCCATGTATCAGGAGATTCCTCAGCTTTCTCAAGGATCAGCTTGTTAGATTAGACTCTCTAAATGGGAGAGGAGCGTGCTGGGTGGTTATGGAACAGGAGTAAAAGAAAAACTTTCACTATAGCCCCTTTTTACAAGATGTTTAAAATATGAATGTATTATCTAATCAAAAACAGCAAACGGTAAATGAGCTGCAGTTCATGAGCTCTTAAGCCTTGATCAAGACCCACAAGATCAACCCCAGCACCTGTTCCAAGAGCCTCTTTCACTTATAATCAGGTAATCGTTAAATATTTACGAGGAGTTTTATGACCCTGTAACAGCTCACTGACTGCCAGAAACATCAATATTACAAAACATTGAGCAACTTGCTTCATCTCCCGTAAGCTTCAGTTTCCACTTTAACACAGCAAAGGAGAAAACGTCACAAAATTGCTGTGAAGTGCTGGTACGTGAGCATTTCAGGAAAGCAGCACAGAATAAGCTTTGCCTACGACAGACACTGCACAGCCACGCCACGGCGAGAATCATCTTAGACCTGAACGTCAGTCCTTCTCAAAGGTCAGTGTACTTAAGAGTCACCAGGACAGGTTGTGAAAACACAGGCTCCCGGTCCCCACCCTCAGAGACGCGTTCAGTAGGTCCGGGGCCCATGAACTTGTATTTCTAACGAGCTTCTACTCTGCGGTGATATGGAGGCAGTTTGAGGACACATTTGAGTAATCTGGTCCGGGGACAGAGCACCTCAAACTGTCCTGTGTGTATGGATCCCCTGGGAATCTTGTTAAAATATAGATTCTGATTCAGCAGGTCTGGAGTGGAGCCTGAGATTCTTCAATTCTAAATAAGCTCCTAGGTGTGGTAGGTGATACTGGTTTGTAGAACACCCGCTGAGCGCCAAGGTTCATGGAATAACCAACTCCATTTGTTTTACAGAGAGAAAACTGGGTCTGGGAAAAAGTAAATGATTTGCCCAAGGTCCCCTGGATGTTAAGAACAGAGACCAGATGGGGCCGGGTCCAGGGTAGCCCCCCCCCCCCACTCCTCAGGATTGCCTCCGTGAGGTGTCCCCAGATCTACCCTGCAAAATCACAGGAACCAGGGGCACCTGGGTGGCTCAGTCGGTTAAGTGTTCGATTTCGGCTCAGGTCATGACCTCATGGTCCGTGGGTTCGAGCCCCCGCGTCGGGCTCAGTGCTGACAGCTCAGAGCCTGGAGCCTGCTTCGGATTCTGTGTCTCCCTTTCTCTCAGCTCCCCCACCGCTCGCACTCCGTGTCTCTCTCAAAAATAAACACTTTAAAAAATTAAAATAAATAAAAAATTGCATGAACCAGTGAGTGATGCTGACCCTTTAGTAGATGGAGTAGAAATTTACTAAATTCTAGAAAGTCCTCCACTCTTCTGAGAAATAAGCCACACACAAGGGGGCTTACTTAGCTCTAATCTCCAGTCTGTTCTTTTTTAAAATGCACTTTTAGCAAAATTATTTTTTCAGCTTTACTACCTTCTCTTCCAGTGACACACACTTTTGACAGGCCCTGCTGTAGGAACCTGAGGAAGACACTAAGCATTTCTCAGCATGTGTAGTCTGATTATGGGGAGAGAAGGGTGAAGAGAAGCAGATCCTTGGGGAAGCTAAAGAATCTCCTGATATAGGTCTCCTTCATGACCTCAAAACCTATGCACTTGTGCTCTGTTGCATTTTTCCAACTCATTTTATCACCCTGAAAAAAGCCCATAAAATTACAGATTTATTTGGGGGCACATGAATGGCTCAGTCGGTTAAGCATCCGACTTCAGCTCAGGTCATGATCTCACGGTTTTTCAGTTCAAGCCCCACATCAGGCTCTCTGCTGTCAGCACAGAGCCGGCTTCAGATCCCTCTCTTTCTGTCCCTCCCCCATTCATGCTCTCTCTCTCTCTCTCTCTCTCTCTCTCAAAAATAAACATTTTTTTAAATTACAGATTTGGATTAACAAGCATCTTCTTTTCAGGATGCATGGTCTCTGAGTTGCCAATCTCTCTCACTTTAGGGTGAATTATGCTACAAGAAAGGGAAAGGGGTGGAATTCAGGACACTAAGATTTCTGGACTAATGAAGGCAGACAGAGACTTACCTGAGATGAGCTTGATCTGGGAGCACAGCTGCCGGTAAAGCAGAGCTGTGGCCTTGACCTCTGCACCACATTCACCAGCAGGCCCCACCCCACCCTGGTGCCTCCAGACTGTGCATGGTTTGTGGACCAGCTCTGCCACTAACTTCCTGTGTGTCTCAGTAAATCACACCGTTTTAGAGACTTTCAGAGTTGGAAGGAAAAATGATCCCTTGGTCCTCTGATCCCAGAACCCCAATTTCTAAACCAAAGAATACATGGCTCCCAGTGGCCTGCCTGAGGTTGGCTTACCCAGAAGCAGAGCCTGAGACGGGTTCAGTGTCCCATGAGTTCCTGACGGCTTGCTCTCAGGAGAAACCTATGAGGAAGTATTGGGAGCAGGATAGAGAAGAGCAGCCCTGGAGGCTCTGAAGCATTTTTAAATAGCACCACAGAGTGCCCCCTCCAGCTGAGGCAAGGAGTCTGGGCCCTCACTCAGTCAGTGCCCCCCACCCCGGGTTGTGGAGGGGTGTAACCTCCCAAGTATCTCTGGCAAGGTGGCTTGGAGAAGGAGGCAGGTGTGCTGTTGTTACAATCCCTCCCACCCCACAGCGGCTGGGAAATTGGTTACAGCCGTGGGTGAAGGGGATCCGGTGGGTGCTAACATTTGCCTTCTGCTTAGAGAGCAACTCAGATGTGTTTCTAAAAGAGGCCCCAAAAATCACAAAACAGATAAAGTGAAGGAAGAATACAAGCTTCCCCCCCACACCCCCATTCCCAGAAGAATCTTGGAATCTGCACTTAGAGTAAATCTTAACTGCTCCCCCGACTTCCCGGCAGGCTACAAAGTGACCCTTCCCTCAGCTCCACCCACTGTCCCTGCACTAACTGCCCAGCCACAGGTCAGACTAACTCCTCAAGGACTTTGTCCGTTCCCTCTGCCTAAATGTTCCAGCCCAGATTTTTTGCCCAGCTGGCTCCTTCTTGTCAACTCAAACATCACCTGGGTAGAGAGACCCTCTCTGATCACCTTGGGTCATTCCCTGTCCCACACCCCTGTGGTACTTCTGCATAGCACCGGCCACTCTCTCATTATCTTAACTGTGTTCACTTGTGGGTTATCTGTCTTTCCTCAAGGAGGAGCCTTGTTCTGTTCTCACCACTGTGTCCCTGGAGCCTGATGCCAGCTTTGTACATAGGAGACCATAACATCTGGTGAAAAACATCTGAGTGAATGAATTGGACATTTGGGCCAGCTGCTGAAACGCCATCAGAGAAGACCTAGGTCAGCTAAATACTCCACACCCCAGAAGCAGGAGGAAAACCGGGCAGAATGAGGAAGGAGAGAATCCATCAAGAATTTCCTTGGCTACCTGGTTCCTTTCTCCTCCCCCAGCTCCACCTCTCAGATCAACCTCTCAATTTGGAGCCAGAGTTAGCATCAACCCTGGGGAGATTCTTCCCCTTTTAGACCTCTCCAGATGACCGGGGGGAGTCTGGGCTCCCAATCCTAGCTCTAGTGCTGAGCTGCCCTTTCCCCACCCGTACCTGAGTGGGGCACAATGATCACACCGGTCTGGCAGGGTTGCTGAGAGTGCCGGCCTTAGAGCACAAGGCTCAAACGCGCGCCACTGCAAATTTAAGCCAGGGCAGGATAAATTCCTGTCCCCTTGCAAGACCCCATTCCCTCCTCTGGCCTCCTCTGTGGTTCCTCAAGCTCCAGGACAGTCTCTCCCACAGCTACCACAGCCACAATGGCTCTGCTCACCTGTGAGATTACCTAGCATTTTCCACTTGCGGGGCACCACTGCTCAATGCACACTTTCTCATCCGAATGATACCAAATTATCATAGGTACCCCCACATCTTGCAGTATCATTACCTCTGTTTTACAAACAAGGAGACTAAAGCTGAGAGAGTCAGCCACTGACCAAAGGACACGGAGCTAGTGAGTGGGGGCATCACGGTTCAAATCCCAGCCTTGGACGCTTTAGTCTCATTTAAGCGGTCACCAAGAGTTCATTGAATATAGCAGCCCAGAAAAGAAAGATCATTACCTTCACTTCACAGAGAAGGGAACAGCCTACATGTCCCTGGCCTGGTGGGCCACTGTCTATTGTGCCAGGGGACCCCCTCACGAGGTGCACAGACTGGCCAAAACCCCAGCTGGCCACTATCAACTCAGCTTGGCAGCAAATGCAGAGTCTGGGGCTCCAGGAAGCTCAAGGGCAACACACTATGCTTAGGGCAAGTCCCTGGTGTCTTCCCAGGCAAGAGAGAGGAAGAGCAGATGTCAACTCGTCCCACCTGCACATGCTGTAGGGTAGAGCCTCCTGCGCCCCCAGTTAGCCAGAGGTCCCCCTGAAGCTGTTCACCTGAGGCTGCTCACCTGGGTAGGCCAACACTGCTGTGTCTGGCAGTTCTCTCTCTCCCCAACATTTCCCAGTGCCCTCTCCCTCCCTCCATCCTCTATGGGGATGACTGTGCACAAAGGTGGGTCTCACTGGGGGACAAGAGCTATGATCTCCACATTCTAACCTCCTAGTCTCATGCAGCACCAGGTTGGTTCATCATTTGAAAATCAGTCATTGTAAATTCCCCCCGTTAGCAAGCTAAAAAAGAAAAAACAGATGATCCTCTTCAGTACATGGCAGTACGTACTGGCCCCTTTGACAAAATCCAACATCCACGCCCAATAGAAATTGTCAGAAAAGGGGCGCCTGGGTGGCTCAGTCGGTTGAGCAGCCGACTTAAGCTCAGGTCATAATCTCACAGTTCGTGAGTTCGAGCCCCACATCGGGCTCTGTGCTGACAGTTCGGAGACTGGAGCCCGCTTTAGATTCTGTGTCTCCCTCTCTCTCTGTCCCTCCCCTGCTCACGCTCTGTCTCTCAAAAATAAATAAACGGTAAAAAAATTAAATAAAAAAAATGTTGGACCATTAAAAAAAAAAGAAATTGTCAGAAAATTATGAATGAATAGAAGACAATTTCCTCAACCTGAAACAGGGCATGTACGAGAAATTTTCAACTAAATGGTGAAAACCTCAAAGTTTATCCCCTAAAATTGGGAACAAGATGACCAAGAAATGAGTTCAACAAGGTTTCAGGACAGAAGATCAACGTACAAAAACCAACTGTATTTCAATTTACTAACACCAAAAGCTAGAAACAACCTAAATGTACATCAGCAGGTGAATGGATAAAAAAAAAAATATGACAGGGGCACCTGTGTGGCTCAGTCGGTTAAGTGTCTGACTTTGGCTCAGGTCATCACTTCGCAGTTTGGAAGTTCAAGCCCTGCATCAGATTCTGCGCTGACAGCTCAAAGCCTGGCACCTACTTCAGGTTCTATGTCTCCCTGTCTCTCTGCCCCTCCCTCGCTCATGCTCTGTCTCTCTATCCCTCAAAAATAAGCATTTAAAAAAGTATTTTAACCAAGAGCAAACTTTACATGCTATATGTTAGCCAATTTGACATTATATTAATTTTTTAAAATTATGATAGATCTATACAACAGAAGACTACTCAGTGATGGAAAGAATGAACTACTGATACACATATCATGAATGAAGCTCAAAATAGTTATGCTGAAAGAAACCAGACATCTCCCAAATAAAGAGTAATACTATGTAATTCCATTTATTTAAAACTCAAGAGGGGTGTCTGGGTGGCTCAGTCAGTTAAGCGTCCAACTTTGGCTCAGGTCATGATCTCACAGTTTGTAGGTTCAGGCCCTGCATCGGGCTCTGTGCTGACAGCTTAGAGCCTGCTTCAGATTCTGTGTCTCCCTCTCTCTCTGCCCCTCCCCCACTCATGCTCTATGTCTCTGTTTCAGAAATAAACATTAAAAATTTTTTTTAAAAAACTCAAGAAAATCCAAACTCATCTATAGGGACAGAAAGCTGACTAATGTCTGTTTGGGGAGGTAGGATGGAGAGAGAGATTTTCAAAGGGTGAAAGGAAACTTCTGGCAGTGACTGATATAGTCATTATCTGGGTCCGGTATAAATATCCAAAACTGGCAAATTGTGCACTTTTGTATAGTTTCTTATATGCATAAATTTCACCTCCATATGCTATTCTTTAAACACTGCATATAAATTGAGGTACCCTACAACAGGCAAACTCATAGAGACAGAAAGAATGGTGGTTTCCAGGGGGGAGAGCGGAGAAGGGAGAGTTACTGTTTAATGGATGTGGAGTTTCTGCTTGGGATGGATAGTGGTGATGGTTACACAACATTGTGAGTGGACTTAATGTTACTGAATTGTTTACTTTTTAAAAATGCTTACATTGTTAATTTTTGTTATGTATATTTATAACAATTTTTTCAAAGTAAAAAAACAGCCCTCAAAAATATTGCATATAAATAGACACTTGCATTTGAGAAGAAAGAAGAGCGCTCTCTGCTATTCTCAACCTATTAAGGAGTGTCCGTCCTCAAAGAGGTTTCAAACAGCCCTTTTTCCGTAGTACAGAGAGCCTTCCCCTCTCCCAGAACAAGACCCTCATGATGCCTTTCTCCCCAGATCAAGGATTGCCAGGGGATCGGGCCCCCACCTCTGCAGCAAGCACCTCTCCATGATATTTGGCCTCAGTCCCTTTGAACTTGTTGTTCCCTGAGCAGAATGCCCTTCCCTCTTTACATGCTAGGCCTCCCACCTCCCTCCCCCATGCCCACACCTCCACTCCAGATTCTCACACGTCACCCTTTACCCACAAAAGACTGCCCACCTCCTGCTTGCTCCAGCTATCCACTCTCCAAGGGAGCTGTCCCTCTGTGCTCCCAGGCCCCTGGTGCCCCTTGCCCTTTGGCCTGATCACAGTGTCCTGTGTACCTGGTGTGCCTCATCTCTGAGCTGGGAGCTCCTTAAAGTCTGGGACTTTGACCCTGCACAGCCCATCAACTGCCAGAACGTGGGCTGAACCAGTCCCTTTTTTACCAATTCAGGAATGTCCCTAGTGGCGAACAATAAGGAAAATGGAATTCTTGGTGAACAGAGCAGCTTTGTTTTTAAGTTTTTGGCTCACTGAGGACTCCGGGGACTTGTGCAGACCCATGCAGAGTACTGGGAAAACTAGCCTTGGCTTCTCCTTACTGACTCCCCTTCCTGACTCGGGACCCATAGAGCACAATCATATCCTTTCTCTAGGCCTCACTCTCCTCATCCAGAAATGGAGCTGGGGGAATGCCTCCTCAAGCTGGGTGTGGAGGGCAGAGTGATGGAGCAACACGAGAGTGTCTGCAGAGGTCCCCACTCTGGGGAGCATCTCGGTCACTCAAGGCCCATGTTCCTGCAGACCTTTGGCCTCACACTTGTTGGGTTTGGGTTCAAGTCCGGCTCTTCCACGGGGGCTGGTGGGGATGTCCCTGCCCTTCACAGGCCCTGGTGCACAGATGGCCGGTTCTGGCTGATGGTCAGATTTGTCTTGTTACACCTTCCACAAGCAATGTGGATCCCTGCTGTGTAACAACTCTCGCACCTGTAATCAATCAGTCATTCACTGTAGCTTCCTATCTCTCTCCCCTGCTGGAACATAAGCCCCCCTGAATCCCCAGCTACGCTTATCATCAGGAGACCCAGGGAAGCATGCAGGGAAGGGCTGGGGTCTGTTTTCTGCTAACATCCATCACTATCACAGCTAAGGAAGAATGAGATGTGCAGCCCCTGTTCCTGAGTCACATGGAAAGGGAAGGGCCAGGGCCAGGGTGGAAGAGTCAGCCTCCCAGCCAGGCCACATCCCCTCCTCCCTACTCACACATGCCCAGTCTGACGCAGGACTGGTTCCACCATGAGCCCCACTCATGTCCGTGCTTCCTTGTATAAGAACATGAAACTTGGGGCACCTGAGTGGTTCAATTGGTTAAGCATCTGATTCTTGACTGTGGCTCAGGTCAGATGGAACCTCCATTCATGGGACCGAGCCCCGCATGGGACCGAGCCCCATGCTATCACTTTCTCTCAAAATAAGTAAACATTAAAAAACATATTTAAAAAATTTTTTTGAAAAGAACATGAAACTTTTTAAACAGGTTATGAAGTCTCCACATTAGGGTTAAATTCTATTCTACGTGCATTTATAATGCTCCTGTGTGTCCATGGCTGTGTGTGTCCATGGCTTCACACACCCGGATGAAAAGCTGCGAGCCCCAGCCTGGAGCAGCTGACACTGAGTGGGAGGCCCGGTCACAGAGCAGGCTGGTGAGAGGGGGCAGCAGGTGCCTCAGCAAGGCTAGGGAGGGGTTGGCAGGCTTCCTGGAGCAGAAACCTGAAGAGGCATTCACCAAACTTCTAACAAATGAGAAACAGAACCATGTCCCTCATGAGGGGACCCAGCCTAGGCAAGGAGGGTTGTTCTAAGACTTTCAGAACCTTGTTGTTACCAGAACCCGGGCCCCAGAGGCTGGCATTCAGGCCCATCTGTCCTCAACAGGAAGCCACAGGGGATGAGCCATCTTGGGTTCTACCAGCTTCCTTCCTCCTCACCCCAATCCCCCAGCCTTTCCCACAGTGAGCCTTAAGGCCAAACACAGGCTGAAGGAGCTCCAACTGAAAGCCTCTTCCCTCCCTTTCCTGTCATGGTCTTACTTCTGGACTTCACAGGCTTTCTTCCAGAGACATCTCAGGGGTACACTTTCCACAGCCTCAGCCTCCTCCTACCATTCCAAAGAGCCTGACATAAACATCTCTCTCTCATTTTTTTAAATCCAACAGTAGTACCCCAGAAGTGCTTAAAGTGTGTTGAAGAGTGGCCCCTCAAAGGTCCTGTCCACCTGGAACCTCAGAATGTGACCTTACTTGGAAATAGGGTCCTCACAGATGTAATTAGCTAAGGTGAGGTCATGCTGGATTGAGGGGGGGCCCTAAATCCAGTGAGGAAGGTCCTTCTGAGAGGAGATACACGCACACACAAAAAGACAGAGGCATGACCAGAGTCATGCATCCACAAGCCAAAGAAAGCCAAGGGCTTCCGGAGCCACCATAATCTAGGAAGAGGCCAGGAAGGACCCCCCTTCCCAAGCCTTCAGAGGGAACATGGCCCTTGATCTCACATTTCTAGCCTCCTAAAAGGGTGAGAGGGAACATGCCTGTTTTCAGCGGACCCCTGAAGCCCTAGAAAATTAACAGAAGGCTGTTCTGTACCTTACTCTTCTCAAACCGTCTAGAAGACAGTGACACTGTCTCCTTTTTTTTCTATAAGCTGCTAAGTATTCCAGTGTGTATAGACTGTGAGTGATTTAATTTGTCTCCTGTTAAACATTTAGGCCATTCCCAATCATGAACTTCCATAGCTAATGCTGCAATGACTGTCTTTGTACAGACAGCTGGGTGCCTCCCGACCCCCACCCTGGGGGAAATGCATAGGTAGAGGCAGAAGTGCTGGGTTGAGGAAAAGGTATCTCGGGTACTTTTACATTCTTGAAAGCTATTGCAAAAGGGCCCTCCCAGGAGAGCAGACACTTGACATTCTTAAAAGCAAGCTGTGAAAGTTTTTCATTGGCTGGCTCATTTGTTTGTTTTTAATTGTTCTTATTTGTTGTCATATTCCAAATTCATGTAAGTTTGTTGCCACCAATAAATAAATACAAAGATGTCTGTATTTGTGTCTCTGTGTCTGTCTTCTTATAAGGACACCAGATCTGACATCTTCTTCCTCTTGCACTTCCTTCCTCTCCTTCTCTCCTTTATGGTATTCCTGGTGTCAATGCCTGGCCTTCCGCATCTTTCTCCTTGTTTATACTAAATATGTGGACATACATACACATAGGAAGTTTGCTCGTTTGTCCTAATAAAATCAAATAACCAGATCCGCATAACTTTTCTTCCTACTTCACAATAGGCAAATCTTCAAGTCAGTATTATATATATTTTTTATCCTCTAGACATAAACACACACATTCAGATATCATCCTTCATCAATGGGATTTTTACCAGGCAGGCTGAAGGCTGAGCATTACGGATATTTTCAGGACAGTCTTGAAACCTCTTTTTTCCGCCTCTTATTCCTTCTCCCATCTCCTTTCCTTTACGCGGCGCCCTAACAAACAGACCTGATGGGCAGCCTTCGCTCCCTTTTTCATGCTCACATATATGTAGAGAAATATACACATATATACAAGTGTGGGGTTTGGGGTCACGTTTTGCTTTCTATGGGGTTTTTTTTGCAAAAAATGGGATAATAGCACCCATGTCCATTTCTTATTTTTCTCACTTAATAATCAAACCCCTGAGGGAAAGCCTTTTGAATCTTTTAATGGCTATGCAAAATTTCCTGCCTGAGGGATTTCTTTGTTTCCAGCTGTTGTCGTGGTGGATTTTGTTTTGGTTTTGGCTTTTTTTTTCTTTGACATTATGAGTAATTCCACAGTAACATTCTGGGGACATTGATCTTCTAGCTCTCTTTTTCATTCTTGCTGCCGACTCCCTCTTGGTTGCTGGTTTCCTACGCGCATTTTGTAATTTGGGGTTTTTTTTTTTTTTTTGCTCAAGTTCAACAAGCATCCTAAAGGCAGCCTGAGCAGGCTGGGTTGAAGGTATATTCCTCTGAAGAGGTTCTGCTTTTGCTTCTGCAAGGTATCCCCAAAAGTTACCAGTCCGAAATTGCTTTTTATTATAACAAAATACAAAAATACAAAATAAAACTTACCATCTTAATCATTTTTTTTTTACCATCTTAACCATTTGTAAGCACACAGTTCTATAGTGTTCAGTACTTTTATATTCTTATGCCACCAACCTCCAGGACTCTTCACCTTGTGAAGCAGAAACCTTGTGCGCTTTAAACAACTCCCTATTTACCCCTCCCCTCATCCTCAGCCAACCACCATTCTACTTTCTATCTTATGAATTTTCCAGCAAGGAATGGATTTTATGTTCACTTCCTGGCCTAGAGACTCCAGAATCACATGAGTAGTGTAGACTGGATCCCAAATTCAAAAGAGGGCAGGAGTGTGGTTATAAATTTCTCAGAATAGGCCTTCCCCAACCAGATCCAGGCCAAGTTAGAAGAGCTTCCTGCTCCCTGCCTTTGAAGGTGAGTGTATTTTTTCTGGCCTAACTTTCATTGGAAGTTTAAACCCTGGAGGGTCCCAGATGTATGTGGGAGTCACATTTCTAACTCTCTGCTTCATATAGGATCCAAACTTTGTCCCTTATCCCTCTGACTATTCAGACCCAAGACCCTGGCTTATCCGGTCCAGCAAAAGATGCTCAGGGCAGGCAAAGCTGTCTCACTTTTTCCCCAGACAGGCTTTCAACTTCCTTGTATGTCTCTTGTCCAAGGGCTATCCTATTTCCACGCAGCAATGCATAAAAAGCATGCTGATTGTTTTCTATCCTAAGTTTCCAGATGTTTTATAGTTTTCCCCCACAAACTATCAAATCCCCCATCTTACTGAAAAGGAATCTCCCTTATATTTCTTTTTCCTTGTATGGGTTATTTTAGCCTTGAACTTTTCATGGCTCCTGCCTTATTTCTCCAATGGAATTAGAGCTCTGGTATTCACCAGGCACAACCCCCAGTGGACACACAGGAAATGCTCAGTGACACCCAGCAGAATGAGGGAAAAACAGCCAAAACTCTCTGTCAGGGTTGGGGGAGGGCCACGGAGATGCTGCTGACTCTGCTTCAGGGATGTGTGGGGCCCATATAACTTGCACTGATAATGTTGGATGAGGTCCATAGGATGAAGCTGAGACTACCTTCAATGGAATAAAGGACTAACGAGACAATGATGATGATAATAATAGTGGTGAATGTTAGTTATTCTTTGTCACTTAATCCCTGCATACATACCACCACCACTACCACCAGTTAGAATTCTCACCCTCATTTTAAATATGAGGAAACCACACTTGATTACCAGGGGAGGTGGGTGGGGGAATGGGGGGAAATACATTAAGGGGATTAAGAGTATACTTATTTTGATGAACACTGAGTGATGTATAGAATTGTTGAATCACTATATTATACACCTGAAACTAGTATTAACACTGTGTGTTGACTATACTAAATAAAAAAATCACACATAAAAAAAAAAAGATTTTGTATGTAAGTTCCCTTCACTATTATTAAAATCGCCACCTACCAAAAAAAAAAAAAAAAAAGAGGAAACCAAATCTCAAAGTTTGGCAACTAGCCCAAGGTCACACAATAGCAAGTGGGAGAGGAAGTATTAAATCTAAGTCTGTCTGGCCCCAAAGCCTTGCTGCTAACTCTGCATTAGGGGACAGTCTGCATGCAAAATGAAAAGACCACATTCCCCTGCCCCCTCCCCGCTCCGCAGGTTTATGCTGCTAGAAGAACCTGCCTGTGGGGCCAAGAGAGGCCCACTTCAGGGGATGGAGCCCACAAGGATCTGGAGGTGGAGGGGTGACCTGAGCACCCTGCAACTTCAGACTCAGAACCCAGAGGCTGCATGCATGACTTGAGCCAGTCAAGGCAGGCCACTCTGGCCAGACCTCAGGGCCAGTGGCCTAGAAAGGAGTCATTCCTCATCACCATGGATGGGTTGGTCCTGTTTCCTTAGAGGCTGTGGACCTTGCCCTTTCATCTCCCCTAATCCCTCCCAGTCTGGGTTTACACAGGGCTGGGAGCTCAGCTTTCTTGCCTTCACAGCTGAGCAGCTAGCTGGTCAGAGACATCCTTGGTTCTGCCAAGCCCATGAGAAGGCTCCTCACAGAAAAGGGAAGACAGCTTCTGGCTCACTGTCACCACCCCACCAGGGCTGATGATGCTGAGATTTCAATTAGTAAGTAATCAGTCTCTGAAGCAGCATATACAGGGGACAGGAGAACAAAGGACACGAAGAGCTGAATTAATTCAGATTCAGGAAACTTCTGGGCCCAATAGGGTACCCTCCCCTTCCTTCCCAGCACATCCCACTTCTCCCAGCATCCCTTATCTCTCCCAGAATTCCCCACTTCTCCCGACATCCCTCATCTCTTCTAGCATCTCTCACTTCTCCCAGCATTCCTCATCTCTCCCAGCATCTCCCACTGCCCAGCATTCCTCATCTTTCCTAGAACTTCCAACTTCTCCTGGCATCCCTCATCTACCCCAACATCCCTCATCTCTCCCAGAACACCTCACTTTTCCCAGCATCCCTCATATCTCCCATAATCCCCAACTTCTCCTGGCATCCCTCATCTCTCCCAGCTTCCCTCATCTCTCCTAGCATCTTCCACCTCTCTCAGCATCTCTCATCTCTCCCAGAACCCCCTTCTCTCCCAGTGTCCCTTCTTCTTTCCCAACATCCCCTCGCTTCTCTCAAATGCTTTCTCCCGGGTTCAATCCAGAAACAGTTATCAACAGATTCTCACATCAACCAGTAAGTAACCATCAAGGAAGTGCTTTTCATCAGTGTAATGCACAAGTGACTGCAAAATGCACCAATATTTTATATTCCACTAAGAAACCAAAGAAGGGGAGCTGAACTATCAATTACATCATGATATGCCATTGATCCTGATTTCAGAGATATTAAAATGTGGGAAGTGAGGGAAATGTGTATTTTACAATCTGTGGAATATGGTAACACTAAGAGCCCTGTTGTTCATTTGCTTTTTTGCCTGAGGGTTACAGAATATTTCCATGTGCATCACCTCACTGTTAATGGCTAGTATTCAGGCACTATATATGCCCATCCTAGACTCTGGGGGATTCAATTCTCTGCTCTCATAGAAATCGCAGTCTAGGTAGTGATTTGGAAGCAGGCCAAAAGAACATATGCAGAATAGTTAAAGGCCAGTCTCTATGGCGTGAACGGTAAACATCATAGGTGGAGAAGGGATGGACTGGAGTTGGCCTATTCATCAAAGGAGGCTTCATGTAAGGGTGGAAAACAGGGAAGAGAAAAGACACTGAGGAGGGAGAAGTGGGGATAAAGCAAACAAGGCATGGAGATGAGGCCCACGTAGCAGACACTCTGGACAGCAAAGGGAAGGTTATTTATCTGGAGCAAAGAAGCTGTGTTGGGGTGTCATGGAATCTGCATTCAACAGGCAAGACAAGGCCAGAGTACAGATGGTCTTGAAAGCCAAGGAGTTATTGATGTGACATACAGCAGGGACCCAGCACAGATTCTTGAGCAGGGGAGTGACCTGATAAGCACATTAATTTAGGGAGCACTGATGTGCAAGATGAGTTGGAGGCAGAAGCTGGAGGCAAGAATACCAACCATCCCTCCAAGCCCTGTGATAAAGGAAGATAACCTCTAAGGGGTGTCTAATGGAGGCTCATGTGCCTGGAAGGGGCAGTTCTCCCAGGCAGTTTGAACCATGCCTAGATGGAAAAAAGTCCTAGATCCTTTTAAGAACTGCCTCTTCAAGACATTGGCCTCCCAGGCATTTCCCTGGGGTATGTATTCCAGGGAATATAATTGTATAAAGAACCATCATCTAGTCAATAAAATTGGTGCAATTCAATAGAAGCAGGGGCTGAAGGACACATTGTTTACATTTGTATAGAATATCATCATCATGTACGTGAATCCTTTCTGCCTTTAGGAATTAAAGAGCTGCATTTGGTAAGAGGTACATACGTCTGATACACGTTCATCGATAAAATATTCCAATTTTTCTGCATTGGCCCTACCTGACAATTTGTAATAAAACCACAAAATCATTTGAACCCTGTGAAGAAGTAACTCCTCTTTACAAGGTAGGCCCGGAGAATATAACCAAATGAGAAATGGCCCACAACAGCACCATTTGGAGAGGCAAGAGCCAGAGAACTACCCCAGAGCCAAACAGAGGGGAAGGGTCTCAGCTCAGCCAGAGGGTAAGCATCTAAGCTGTTTAAGTGAGGCATGTACAAACATATCAAGTTGGAGACAAAGACTCCTATTGCGTGTTGCCTCTACCTGGGGTGCTACACAGGGTGCTCTGTGACACTACAGAGGCAATGTAGTGTTAAGGCAGGAGTAAAGATTTGGCTTCAGAGCTCATTTCCTCATGTGTAAAACAGGAATGAAATTTCAGTCACTGGCTCTCGTCCCAATCAGTGATGAGCTATTATTACTACATGTATGACGCATACACATTAACCAGACGTAAAACTTCTTAGCAGGGCTGAGGGATGAGTGGAGGGCAGCATACGTATGGCTGTAGGCATCCACTGGCTCCAATGTTTGAGGTACAGGTGGGAAGTGGGATGCCAGGGTCCAGTGCCATGTCTAGAAATATTACCTCCAACCGGGCAGGGAGACTCAGGTGGGGAAGCCAACTTGGCCCAGACCTGCCGCTGAGATAGTCCTCAGCCTCCCACTGCCTCTCTGGCTCTTCATCACAGGCCTGTGCTGACCTTCTGTGCCTCTGGGGACACCCTGGCCACTCCCGTGGCAGTGTTGGTCTCAATATGGATAAATCCCTTTTCTCTTAAGGTCAGCCAAACAAGGTTAGGCTGGTCCCCAGAAGAATGTGTCTAAGAAGTTAGAGAGGAAACAAAATTAAGGAATTAAAATGCAGCCACCCAGGGGCACCTGGGTGGTTGTCAGTTAAGTGGCCAACTTCAGCTCAGGTCAATGATCTCAAGGTCCGTGAGTTCCACCCCCACGTCAGGCTCTGTGCTGACAGCTCAGAGCCTGGAGCCTGCTTCGGATTCTGTGTCTCACTCTCTCTCTACCCCTCGCCTGCTCACACTCTGTCTCTCTCTCTCATAAATAAAGAAACATTAAAAAATTTTTTTTAATGCAGCCACCTAGAAATAGGATTTCCAAGTCCTTGTCCTAATATGACCCTGGCCCCAGACTGGGCTAACAGCCTCCATAAGCTTCCTCCTCACCCCCTCCCCATCTGTACCTATCTGCCTTGGCAAGAAGCCCTCCCTTCTAGAACCTGCTTCCTCTGGCCTTGAGCAGCATCAGCCCTGCCCCTAGCTCTTGGCAGAACCCAGCCTCTCTCCTTCGGCTCTTGGAGAGTTCAGTTGTCCCCAGAGAGTCCTCCTTTGGCCCTCAGCCCTCCCACAGGGATAATAATACCTGCCAGGCAGAGTTCTTATAGTTGGTGGTACCAACTACAACAAATATAAGCTCCATGAGAGCAGGACTTTCGTTTGTTCTCTGCCCCAGCTCCTGTGCTTGGCCCATAGCAAATGCTCATGAATGTTTGAATTAATAATAAATATTCATATGAGCTTGAGTACATACAATTTCTAAAAAGACACACAAGAACCTTACATCAGTGAATGTCTTTGGATAGTTGAAAATAGAGGCCTAAGGAATAAGATACAGAGGGGAAGCTACTTTTCACTGTAAACCTTGAAGTTTTTGTATCTCTTGAACTAAAAACACAATACCACTTATGTTAGGACCAAAACAATGAAATAGTTTGGTATAACTCTATAAATTACACAGTTTTTACAGTTGTCAAAACCCATAGAAGGTATGTCACCAAGGGGGAACACTCATATAAACTATTATTAGTTATTATTAACTTTAGTTAATAATCATGTATCAATATCATCAATTATAACAAATGTACCACACTAATAATAATTCCTGTTAATAACAAGAGATACTATGTGTCTGGGGTAGGATGGCTTTATGGAACTCTCTGTACTTTCTTTTTTTTAAAAAAAGTTTATTGTGAGAGAGCCTGTGAGCAGGGGAAGGGTAAAGAGGGAGGGAGAGAGATTCCCAAGCAGGCTCCATCCTGTCAGCACAGAGCCCAACATAGGGCTTGAATTCACCAATTCACCTGAGCCACAATCAACAGTCAGAGGCTTAACCAACTGAGTCACCCAGGTGCCATAACTCAGCCAATGTTATGGGCTTTGCAGGCCCAGGGTTTAAGCCTCAGATCCTGAACCAGCCTCAGCTTCCTCCTCTGGGGTTAAGAGTCATGTCTTACATGGCTGGGTTAAGGGTTCCAGAACTCTTGTCACTGCAGTGTGACAGTCAAAAATTGCATTTCCGGAGCACGTGGGTGGCACAGTCAGTTAAGCATCCGACTTCGGCTCAGGTCATGATCTCATGGTTCATGATACTGAGTCCTGTATCGGACTCTCTGCTGTCAGCATGGAGCCCACTTCAGATCCTGTCTCCCCCTCTCTGCCCCTCTGCTGCTCACTCTCACTCACTCAAAAATAAATAAAATAAACATTTAAAAAATTATGTTGCCTATGTGATTTCCATGGAAAAGGGGAGGAGTGGTCTTCCTTGGCCAGGAGGGAAACTAGGGCAGCGAGGACCAGGAGGCACCCTCTGGAGAAGTGTCATTCAAGAAAGGTTTCCCAACTGTGGAAAGACACAGGAAAGTACCTGGCCCCAGCCCAGCCTCCACCGGGCCAGCTAGTCTGCTGGCCTCTGTGAATCACAGTTTCACTGGGGCCTGGGACAGCTCCTCCAAGGAGGCACGCAGGAGGGCCACAGAGACTGCAATCCAGTGCGGTGGTGACAAGGTACCTGTAGATCAAGGGAGGCCAAAAGGACCACCACCCATCCCTGGTGTGCCCCTTCCCCTGTGGCTCCCTGGGAAGTCCCTAATCACCTTCTTCATCTATAAAAGAGCACGACCAAGGCCCACTCCCAGGGCGGCTGTGGGAGACAAAGCTTAAATGTAGTTATTCTACCAAGCAGTGAGTGGAACTAATACTGCTGTCAGATCAACTGACACAGAGCCTCGAGGGCAGTAGCAGAGAGAGGGAAAAATCTGGGCTTCTGAATATATGATTTAACCTCTCTGATCCTCAGTCTCCTCATCTCTAATATGGGAATGACACAGTCCTTTATCTCCCAGGTTCCTTATGAATTCAGTGAGAGCTTAGCAATGTGCCTGGTACAGAGATGTCCTTAAATGATAGCTCCTTGTGCCTCCATAAGGTATGAATGCCACCCCAGCCAACTGGGTCATTCTGGGTAAATCACCATCCCTGCCAAGGCTTCCTCTGTAATACTGCTTAGCTGTGAGGACAGAGGAAGGCACCATATTGTCACCATTAGGGATAGAATTTATTGCCTTGCGGGTACTAGACTGGGAACTTGGACAAATTGAATCATGTGGACAAGGTCTTGGCACCACAAGAGCGAAGTTGGAGAAAACACTGTTGCAAAAAAGCAAAATGTACTCAACAGCCACGGGAAAGGCTTTAAGCTCTGGAAGACAGTTTTTAAGGAGGGTCTCATTTAATGGAAGAAAGGGGGCATTGAGCAACAAAGAGGCTGGCTCCCAATCAAGGCCAATGTTGTCTGCACAGTGTTATCCTTGGACCCTGGGGACCCAAGAAAGCTCGGCCTAACTCCACAAAGAAGCCAGACAGAAGGGAGGAGACAGTGTGGATTCACCTGGCTAGAGGAGGTGGTGGCTGCTGAATCCATACCTGTGAGAGTATCAGGGCCCAAGAATTGTCAGCCAGGCGCAGGGGGGTAGGAAGCGGCCAACTTGTGGCATGTGGGTTTTGTAGATTTCCACCCAGCATAGAGGGCTGGAAGCAGGTTGTCTAGGTTTAAATCCCAGCTCCACCATCTACTGGCAACCTTAAGCAGGTGACTTAAACTCTGGGCCTTCAGTTCCCATCTGTAAAATGGGGATATAGGAGCACTCACTGCACAGGGTTGTGGTGAGAATTTGAGATCAAGCCTGTTGAGCATTTAACACAGTGCTTACCCAGAGTAAATGGCAGCAGCTATTATTACTGTCATTTAGGGGAGAGCGGGAATCAAGTCTTCCCACCTGCCTGCTCCCTCCCTTCCTCTGACTTGGGTCCCACCTTCACATAGGCCTGTTATATGTAACTGGACTGGACTGGATCATATCAGAGAGGCATAGAGCCTAGGAGAGCCTCTGCCTCCACCACTGCCCCATCCAGGAGTTTCCTCTACAGTTTGGCAAGTCTCTTCTTACATGCCTCCACTAATGGGGAGTGCTCTACATTTGGATGGCTCTGATCACAAGTCCTCTATGTGGGGCTGAAATTGCCTCCCTGCAAACTGCCCTTTAGGGGAAGAGATTTTTCTGCCAGGGACTTTCCAATGTCTGGAATCCACCTATCCCACAAATGCTAGGATCACTCTGAGCAGGGCCCTAGGCAATCCTCCAGGGAATCTCCCCGGAACCACACACTGAACATCTTGTGCAGAATTGTACTCCCCACAAGAACACACACACATATCCCCAACAACTGGGTCCATAAGGCAGAAAGTCTTAATGTTCCCAGACCTGACACTAATAATAGTTCGCATACACTGCCTCACAAAACCCTGTGAGGCATATACTAGTTTTTCCCCAATTTAAAAATTGTGGGGGCGCCTGCGTGGCTCAGTCAGTTAAGCGTCCAACCTTGGCTCAGGTCATGATCTCGTGGTTTGTGAGTTTGAGACCTGTGTCAGGCTCTGTACTCAAGAGCCTGGAGCCTGCTTTGGATTCCGTGTTTCCATCTCTCTCTGCCCCTCCCCTTCCCACACTCTATGTCTTTCTCTCAAAAATAAACATTAAAAATTTTTCTTTTAATTGTGGTAAAATGCACATAAAATAACAAAATCTTAACCATTTCTAAGTGTACTGGTATTATGTATTCACATGGTTATGCATCCATCCCTACCTCCTTCTCCAGAACTCTTTTCATCTTGCAAAACTGAAACTCTATACCCATGAAATAATAACTCTCCATTCCTCCCTACAGTTCCTGGCAACCAGCACTCTACTTTCTGTTTCCTTAATTTTGACAACACTAAGTGCCTCATATAAGTGGAATCATACAGTATTTGTCTTTCTTGTCTGGCTCATTTCACTTAGCATAACATCCTCAAGGTTCATCCATGTTGAAGCATGTGTCAGAATTTCCTTCCACTTTAAGGCTGAGTAATATTCCATTGCATATATATATATATATATATATGTATACATATATATACTTAGTGTATCCATTCTTCTGCTGATGGACACCTGAGTTACTTCTACCTGTTGGCTACTGCAAACAATGCTGCTATAAACATGGGTGTACTATCTCTTCAAGACCCAGCTTTCAATTCTTTTGGGTATATACCCAGAAGTGGGATTGCTGAATCATAGGATAGTTATTTTTTTAGTTTTTCGAGGAACTGCCAAACTGTTTTCCATAGCATCTGTACCATTTTACAATCCCACTAACAGAGCACAAGGTTCTAATTTTTCTGCATCCTTGCCTATACTTGTTATTCTTTTTTAATGGTAGCCATCCTAAAGCTTATGAGACCTACAGGGAGAGCCTATTTTTATCCCTACTCTACAGTTGAGGAATGTGGGATTGGAGAGGCGCTGTGACTTGCCCAAGATCCCACAGACAGCACATGGTAGAGCTGGGATTCAAGTTCAGGGCTGTCTGCAACTGTATGATACTCTCAACAGCCCCTATTCCGGTAAATCCTTATTGTCAACTGATCAGTGACCACCCTGGGGCCTCCAATGTCCTCATAGAGCTCTGTTCAGAGCCTGGGTAGGGAGGAGACAGTGATCTGGAAGATACCCCCAGGCCCACCACCCCAGCCCCCTGGATCTCCCAGGCCCAGGAGACCCTGAAATTAGTGTCTAACAAAGGCCTTACCCTGCACGGCCCACAGAGCCTTTGGCAGGGAGGTCTCTTCAGGGGGGCTCTCTCTCATGCTGATCTGGCTGCAGAAGAGAGTAAGGTTCAGGGCCCTCTCCACAGCATCCAGAAGAGAATGCAGGAAGGGAGGGGGTATGGGCCTGGAGAGGCACCCAGGCAGCTCTCTTGAGATTCTCCAATGCAGTGGGGGCCCGGACCACAGTGGCTGGAGGGTGCCTACCAGAGGGGGTAGGGCTGCCGAGAAGGGCCAGGATGGGCCTCAGAAGTCACCCAACCAACTAGCATTCAGACACAGAGCCTGGTGCATCCCCGGCGGTGCTGTCGCATCCCACTTCCGTGATGGTGGGCAAGCTAATATTCCCTTATGCCCAAGTTTCTTCCTCTGTAAAATCGGGATGACTAAGTCAAAGCTTGCAGGTAACTGTGGGTACTAAATGATCACTAGATCCACAATTCCAGGCTGAAGACCTGTACTGATTATGCCAGCACCATTGCCTCCTCTCACACCCTTGCCGGTCCCACCTCTATGCTACACCTATCCTGCCCCTCTCCTACACAGGTCTGCCCTCCACCAATGGGGGATTGGCAGAGCCTTGAGATTAATGATCCAGCCTCCCACGTGACTCCTTTGAGGCGCAACACATTTGAATGCATTAGTTCTGGTCTGCTTCTTAGAAAAACAAATAAATAAGGGGCACCTGGCTGGCTCAGTGGGAAGAGCATTCGACTCTTGATCTTGGGCTTGTGATCCTGAACCCACCTTGGGTGTAGAGATTACTTAAGTAAAACTTAAAAGAAAACACCAAGTAACAATAATCTCTAAACAAAGACACGGTCACAAAGATGTTTGCTACTACATTATTTATAACAATGATAATTTCATAGCACCCTGAATTTCATCCATAGGGACTAGTTGAATTAGCACCCTACCACAAAATGGAAGAGTATATGGTGACTATAAATTATAATGGAGCTCCGTATTTATCAGCATTTCCGTGGCAATAAAGGTTGAGTGGTGCAAAAACACAGGTTGTAAAAAAGACATGTATAGATGATTCCACAGGACATAGAGCTCTGTGTGTGTGTATACACATTAAAGATGCTCCAGGTATGGTTTCCTGATCAGTAGCAACAGCATCACCTAAGAGCTTGTTAGAAATATAGAACCTTGGGCCCACCTCGAGATTTCAGGAATCGGAATTTAACAAAATCCCCAGGTGGTTTATGTGCAGGGTACAGTTGGGAAGCAATAAAGGCATTGTCTGGAGAGTTGCCCGGTAAAATATTAGGGAATGGTTATGTCTGGGGGGATGGGATTGGGATTTTCTTTTCTTCCTGTGCTTTTCTGAATTGTTAGTATTTTTCCTAATAAACATGTCATGAAAACAATAAAGCTATTAAAATGCTTGTAAAGATAAAGATCCAAAACTATAAAACTCATAGAAGAAAATACAGGTAAAAAGCTTTGGGACACTGGACTTAGCAATTATTTCTTAGATATGGGACCAAAAGTACAGGCAACAAAAGCAAAAATAGATAAATGGGACTATACCAAAATTGAAAACTTTTGTATATCAAAAGACATGATCAACAGAGTGAAAAGGCAACCTATGGAATGAAAGAAAATATATACAAATGTGATATAGAGTTAATATCCAGAATATATAAAAACTCCTACAACTCAACAAAAAATCAAATAACCAGACTGGGGGAAAAATGCACAAAGGATATAAACAATTATTTCCCCAAAGAAGATACACAAATGGAGAACAGATATATGAAACGATATTTGGCATCACTAATCACCAGGGAAATGCAAATCAAAACCACAATGAAATATCACCCCATACCCATTAAGATGGTTACTATCAACGCAGAAAGTAACATGTTGGTGAGGATGTGGAAAAATTGGAAGTTCTTCATGTATAGCCACTGGCCCTGGCCGGATGCATAGATAAAAACTCTCCTAACAGCCCATTGGAAGCTCAGGACATAGGTTCCCAGGCTAAATGCAGCTCAGTTCCCAGAGGACACCACCCCGTAGACATGGGACACAGCCCTCATGCATAAGTGTGTAAGACAGCCGGAGCCCAGAACTCCCCTGGGATTGTTGCAGACCTGTAGGCCACAGTTCTCAGACTTCCGAGGAGTCTCCTGGGTTAAAGGGCCATATTACCCATTTCAAACAAAACGCCTCTACCAAGGCTGGGACAGGGCAGGCTACCAGACAGTACTGTCTGGGAGGTGCGGTGGCGGGAGTTGCGGGGGGATAACTTCAGCTTCCAAAGACATTTTGCATACCCCCAAGAAGGAAAGAGCTATAGGAAGCCTAACTGCCCTGAAGCCTCAACTGAGGCAGAAGAGGAGATCCACCCACTCTGGGATGAGAACCCTAGAACCCAGCTCCCCGACACTGAGCCTATCCTAAGAATACCACTCTGTGCATTTATTTATTTGGGGTACCATTAAAGCCTTTGAGATGGGATGGAAGGATGGGTCCATTTCAGGCCTCCAACACCATCCCCTAAAGCTGCCAGAATAGGCATCCCCAACCCTGCTTAAATCCCCACATTCGTAAGATAAAGTCCATATTCTCACTTGACCTTCAAAATTTAGTCCTCACTGACTCCTCTCACCTCCTACCCACTCTCCCAGTCCTGCAGCCTCCTGAACTCCCTCCCCCTTGCCAACTCCTGCTCCAAATTCAGCTTTCTCCCATTTCTGCCTAATAGACTATTCTTCCTTCTTAAGCAGGGAGCTGTCCTGGAGCACCCAGGCTGCCTTGCTCACAGTCTGCTCTGCTCCCATGAGATGGGCTGTGTGCCCGTATCAAGAGCATGCAACTTATCGTATGCATCTTGCCCCAGTTTCCAGCACCATGGCCAGCTAGCCCAATAAAAAACTGCTCACCAAGAAAATGAGCACATGAGTTTTCTGCCCTTCTTTTATGGCTAATTCTGGTATCTTCCCAAAAGCTCTGGAGCATGGCTTTGACCTTCGACAGTAATGGACTGCTATGTGCCAAACACTTTACCTATGTTATCTCATGTAATTCTATGGCAAAGACATTAAGATTTCGATTTTACAGATGAAGACAGTGATGCTCAGAGAAGTTCAATGACCGTCCACAACCAGGATTGGAACCCAGCCTGACCACCCTGTGCTTATTCCACTGACCCTCACAGGTGGCCTCCAAATAACCTACTAGGCTGGGAAACAGAAGGTGTGCCCCTAGACTTCTGGGGAATTCTCTGCTCTGTCCAGGGAACCTGTAAACCTGTGCTTTGACAAAGGTGGCTGGGAGATGGAAGGGTGACATCTAGATCAGGTGGCAGGAGGAACCAAGAGTCTGGGGATCCTTCACAAAGTGGTTCACCTGACCTCCTGTCCTCTGGCACTCAGCCCTCCAGCTTTAGCACAGATAGGGGCCTAAGTAAAAAAAAAAAAAAAAAAGTCCTATAGCAGGGGAGAAGACTTTCACTCCAGTTACAGTGGGGCTGGATAAGAGTCAGGGAGTCAAGAAGAAGCCCTTGAGATGACTTTCTCAATTCTGCCCAACTAGTATGACCCAGGGAAAGCCCCAGGCTTTAAAAGCCTTCCAAGGGGTACTTAATAAGTGCCAGACATGTGCCAATGCCTTACATATCCTGTATCACCAAGAAGTTTTATAATCTCTACTTTGCAAGTGAACTAATTGAGGCACAATTATTAGGTGAGAGTTCAAGGTCAGGCAGCTATGCACACACCCAGGCTTGCCTGCCTTCAAAGGTCAAGTCTTAACCACTATGCAGACTGCCTCCTTCCTGAAAATTCCTCAGAGAAAACGAGTTCCTCACCCACCCCCTCATAACCATCATGGTTCTGGAAATTAGGAATTAGTCACATAATTCTTGAGTGAGCTGACCTGCATGTGTAACCTGAACTGAGCTACAAAAATGTTCTTGCCCGTTGCCCTAAGTATTCATTTTTTGATGGAGAACAAACTCCAAGAAGAGGGGAGAAAAATATCTAAAAAACCAGAAAAGGTTATTTTCACAGGATTGTCCATACAAGTCAAATTACTAATTGCAAAACACCTGGAAGCAACCCAACTTCACAAATGAGGGGCAAAGGCTGCACATGCTGGTATGGGTTTGTTAATGTGGCAGATACCACATAAACCTTTAAAATGACAAGCAGTTAGTTGGTTTTTGTGCATTTAAAATAAATGCGAGGTGTAAAAATAGAACTCATTTTCATTTCAGAATACCATCCGAACGAGGAAGGCTCACACATGCCATTTACCCCCTTTCTTCCAAAGAACTTTAAATCAATTAATTTTTGATAAGGTAATTCACGCACATAATTCACACATACTACAAAAAATCTAAAGACCTAAAGCAATATGCATTGGAGCAGGTCCCAGTAACCCACAACAACCATTTAAAAATGTGGCTCTGCTGATTTACAAAACTCAGAAATGAACAGGGAAAAGTAATTTGCTTTATGGTTATTTGGATCTTTTTTCCTGCAAGTCTAAAGAAACACAGAGCAGAGAATTCACACTATTTTAGAGACATAGTTCATAGCTTTTTGCCTGGGACTTTTTCAAGTCTTGCTCAAATCCCTCTTGGTGTGATCTGTGAAAGCAGCAGCTAAGTTGAGGTGAAGTCAGGGAAAAAAAACCACGTGAGAAAAAAATGAATGCCTTCTTACCTGTTCACCCATGAGGACTAGGTCTTCTGGGGCTTTGCTGATTTTAAGGGGAGGAGGAGCAGGTGCCTAGGAGCAGGACTCAGCGGGTGCCAGATGAGCGGTTGCTGCTTCCCCCAGCCCACAACCCAGCTTCCCGACTGATGGGAAGGGCGGGGAAAGCAGGCCACTGCAACTCCCCGCTCCCAAATGAGAAACTGAAGCCAGCAAGGGCGGGGCAGGGCCACGTGTCCCCAGCCTGCCTTGGGAGTGTGGATAGGAGGGGGCTATAAGCCCAGAAGAACAGCCAGGAACTGTTTCCTGACTGAGGGTGCCTGGCAGGTTAATGGCAGGAGTCTCCATAATCAAATTTTGGCTCCCAGGCAGGTTGGGCCTGTCCCAGCTCTTCTCCAGAACACATTTACTCTGATAAAAAACTCTACTTACAAAACTTAATAAGGTGATTGGGTAGTGATTGGAGGGCACGTGTAGGCAGAAGCACAAACAGATGGGAGAAAAGGCCTGTAATAAGTATCACCAGTGTTGAGGACTAATCAATTGCCAGTCTACAGATGGGAGACATGAGCCCAGAGAGATGAAGTATCTAATCTAAGATCACACAGCCAAGTCTTCCTGACACAACTGTTCTGGTGTAATTCGTGGTAGGACACACAGCGAGTTCCTGAGGACGTAAAAGTGAGGCCCTTTGCTCAGCCCCATCTCCAACAAAGGCAATTTCACTTTACCTGGGTCAGATGGAATGCTGAGAATGGCTCTGCCCAGCAGAGTTCTGTGGACACCGGCCGGGCAGCTCCATCTCCACCTAGTTTTCACAGCCAGCTCCCTGATTTAGATAGTATTTGGAGTAGTTAGGGGTAGGGCAACCTCCCAAAGGATCCTTTAGCTTCTCCACCTGTGGACATTACCAGCGGGAATCAGGGGAGAGGGGACATGGCTGTGTTCAAAGCATCAAACTATCCAAGACAATAATTTGCAGTTTCTCTGAACTTGAGCACAGACTCTTTACTAAAGGGCCCCTTAATCTAGGATTCCACAGCACCTCATTTGAGAAATGCTACCCTAAAAGATGTTAGTATGTCTTATTCTGAATGTCAATGCCTGGCACAAGTAGTTAAATGATTTCTCAATTGGGTTGACAAAACTGGATTCCTTTGGTCCTGAACTTCCAGCAGGACAAGGCCCATAATACTGGAATGCACTTGGCTAATTCCCCACCTTCATCCACAAGACTATGGCTACTCTGACCACACCCTCTCCAAGGCTTTGGCACAGCTCTGCCTAGTTGATTCATACCAGTCAGGTGGCCTGCTGGGAGGGCAGGACAGAGTGGAGATGAGGGGGTAACAGCCAGATCCCACTGGAGCCTCAGGGAAGCCTGAATTAACTCTCATGAGCCCCCTCTAAGATCCCTTGGCTTGCAATGATATCCCTTCCTTTCAAAGCACTGCACATAGGATTGCAGTTCAAGACAGAGATGGCTGTAGGCTCCCCAGGTTTCCAGACCCAAGTTCAGTGGCCATACCTCCACAGATCCCCTGGAAGCTCAGCAAAAACACTTTGCTATTACCATGAACCCTGAAGGTTGGTTTTATTCTACTTTACAGACAGGAAACAGAGACCATGCTTAGAGACTGGTGAACCCAGGTCAATAGGACCGTGTTCAGGACTTTCTCTGGCCTTTCCTCCTGACACTTGCTTGGGATTTGGCAGGCAGGATCTTGATTCTGCTTTCCACGGTGAACTGGCCTTTCTCTAGCTGCAGCATCAGCTCCTTAAAGGCAAGACATTCCCCAGCCTGACTTGTGCTTAATAGCACTAGGCCCTGATAACCCACAATAAATGCTGATGCTTCTCTAGATCATCACATCTATTATTAAAATTATTAAATGTGTGAAAACTCTCACCAAATGAGCTAATTCAAAGCAATTCACATTCCCTGAGATTTTGTTTGCTGTCGGAGAAGGGAACAAATTCTGCTGGGTAGGCCTGTAAACTGAAAATGTGAGGACCAGGCTCTAGAAGACAGAGTTAGAGTTGGAGAACGGAGATGGATCTGCCTCTGGGATTACGACAAAACCCACTGGGTATTAACAGACTCTGGATTTGGGGGGTGAAGGTGGGGTTGGGTGGTGCTGACAGGAGCCTCAAGCTACTTCTAGTTGAGTCTCCCAGCCTTTTGTTCCCAAGGCTATTTATTTGGCTTTATTTTGAACAAGAAACAATGTTCCCTCATTCCCCATCCAACCTAATGATTTCCATGTCTGATAACCACCAGATTGTGAAATATACAGATGCCCAGATACCAGTAGAGATTAAGAGATTCATGAGTTCAAGCGCATGTCAGGCTCTGTACTGACAGCTCAGAGCCTGGAGCCTGCTTCAGATTCTGTGTCTCCCTCTCTCTCTTTCCCCTGCTCACACTCTCAAAAATAAACATTAAAAAAAAATTTGGGGGGGGGGGGCACCTGGGTGGTTCA
>CM053563.1:44125427-44298185 GCA_028646485.1 Cryptoprocta ferox
AAAATTCAAAAAAAATTTTTTTAAGTAATCTGGCGGTAAAATCTAGTGACCTGTTCTGACAAACCCAGATGATCCTAATATAGGTTTCCTTCTGTTTCTGTACCCACATTTGGCTGCCCACCCTCTACCTCCTCATTTTTCAGAGTTGGGATCTTCTGACTTTTCCTAGAAGTCGCAAGGCTATGCCTACTTTATCTGAGGAAACCAGAGACAGAGACTGTGGCTCTTCAGAAACTTGTCACAAGGCTCTTTGGCAGACTCACCAAAACTGATAGGTTATAAAAACTCTTCTCCAACTTCCGGGTGCAGAGCAGAACTGTAAAGAGGTGGCACATAGTAGGTGATTGGTAAATACTGGTAGAAAAAATGAATTTATAGCAGCCATCTTCTAGTGAGTGGTTGTGCCTTTTTTTTTTGGTCATGTCTTCTGATGTTGGCGTTCAAGCTTATACAGAAACAGTTGGCTATGCTGGTACAGACTGCTGAAGGGGACTCTTCTGACTGCTCTGTAGTACGTATCTGCGGATTTCAGTTCACTTAACTTCACATAAGCCCACACACTGGACTATCAGGTCCCTCAGTGTAAATCAGCCACTGACCACAGATGTTCACTGACTCCTTACCACGTACCCAAGAGTAAGCCATCTGGCCCCACAGTTACTTTTTTTGGATAAGGTTTGATTTCAGCAGCAGAGACGGTTCTTCTGAGCTCTTGATATAGCCCTTGAATGTATTTTAAAGATACAATAAACAAAATATTCACACACAATATTCCATATGGAAATGAGCAAGTGGATGACTCAGGCAAACACATGTCATTTCTACTTCGAATAGAAACAGAATTTAGGAATTTTTTTAAAAAAGTGAAAGCCAGGTTGATCTCATCTGAAGACTGTCCCAACATCTTTGGCTTCCCACTGATGAGAAGCTCAAGAGAGGCTGCATCACGGGAGCAGCTTGCATTCTGGTGACCAGCACTCTCCCCATGAGAGAAGTGAACTCCAACAACCTTTCCCAGCCACAGCAGTCTTGCTAGCAATACATTCAAAAAAACCAAGAAAAGCAACATTCCAGCCATAGTCCAACTTGAGCCCCCTCCCCCTGAGGAATGCTATTCTTGGCAAGATATCTTCCAAAGGAAACAACATCTGCAGAACCCCTACCCATGAGGTCAGGGAAAGATGAGGCAGCTGGAAACTTTTCAGTCCTTTATTAGACCCAAGTTGCGGGACTTAACAGAACAGCAGGATGGGAGTGATCCTAGTAACTAAGAGCAAATGCCTCAGGGTCTTGACATTATCCCTTAGGAGTTCCATGGCAGACTCTGATGTACTTTGCAAGGCTACACACAGAGTTCCCCATTTACCTGGCTGCTTAGTTAAATCAAAGGAGTTCATTAGCCTATACAGATTATATATAATGTATTGTATACATTAACACCTATACAGATGGGGTTTGTAATTTAGCCTCATTCCATCACCAAGTATTTATTAAACACATTTTGTAGGCTCTGGGGCACAGCTATGAACTAGACAAAATTCCTGAGCTCAACATATACCAGCCTAATTCCTTGTGCCTGTGCTCCAGAAATTCTACTTGCAGACAACAAGCAAATTTTTGGATAGCCAAAGGAAACTCAATGGTGACAATTCCTGGATCTAACACCTAAAGCACAAGCAACAAAATAAGAAATAAATAAGGGAGACCACATCAAACTAAAAAGCTTCTGCACAGAAAGAACAAATCAAGAAAGTGAAAGACAACCAACGGGATGGGAAAAATTATTTGCAAACCATGTATCTAGATAAGGGGTTAGCATCCAAAATATATAAAGAACTCATACAACTCAACAGCAAACAAATAATCCAAGTAAAGAACGGGCAAAGGGGTGCCTGGTGGCTCAGTCAGTTAAGTGTCCCACTTCGGCTCAGGTCATGATCTCATGGTTTGTGGTTCGAGCCCCACATCAGGGAGCCTGCTTTGGATTCTGTGTCTCCCTCTCTCTCTGTCCCTCCCCCACTCATGTTCTGTCTCTCTGTCTCTCAAGAATGAATAAATGCTAAAAAAAATTTTTTAAATAAATAAAGAACAGGCAAAAAGATATATGCACCCCTATTGTTTACTGCAGCATAGTTTATAGTAACCAAGATACAGATACAAGCCAAACACCCATCAATAGATGAATGATAAAGATGTGGTATATGTATACTATGGAATATTACTCAGCCATAAACGATGGATCTATAGACAGTATAATGCTAAGTGAAATAAGTCAGTCAGAGAAAGGCAAATACCATCATTTGATTCACACGGAGAATTTAAGAAACAACTAAACAAAGAAAAAAAGAGACCAAAAAAAACCCCAGACTCTTACTGAGAATAACTGATGGTTGCCAGAGGGGAGGGACGTAGGAGGAAGGGTGATATAAAGAGGATCAAGAGTACCTATCTTGATGAGCACTGAATAATGTAATGTTGTACACCTGGCTCTAATAATGCCGTATGTTAACCATACTTCAATTTTAAAAAATGGGCAAAGGAACATTTCACATAGACATTTCGCAATGTAGATATAGATAGATGGCCAGCAGACACATGAGAGGATGCTCAACTTTACTAGACATTAGGGAAATGTCTATCAAAACTACAATGAGGTATCATCTCAAGCCTGCTGGAATGGCCATCATCAAAAAATGGCCATCATCAAAAAGATAACAAATGCCAGAAAGAATGTGGAGAAAAGGAAAGGAAACCCTTGTCTACTGTTGGTGGGATTGTAAACTGGCATAGCCACTATGGAAAACAGTATGGAGAAACCTCAAAACATTAAATCTGCCCTATGATCCAGCAATTCTACTTCTGGGAATATATCCAAAAGAAACGAAAACACTATGTCAAAAAGGTATCTGCACCCATATGTTCATAGTAGTGTTATTTACAATAGCCAAGACATGGAAATAACAATCAATGGATAAATGAATAAGAAGTCGTGGTAGTTCAACAAATGGGTGTTGAGAATTCCCAACTGGACAGCTACATGCAAAAGAATGAAACTAAACCACTTTCTTATACCATACACAAAAATAAACTCAAAATGGATTAAAATTCTAAATGTGAGACTTGAAACCATAAAAATCCTCAAAGAGAGTACAGTCAGTAATGTTTATGACATTGGCCAAACCAACATTTTTCTAGAGATATCTCCTGAAGCAAGGGAAATAAAAGCAAAAATAAATTATTGGGACTACATCAAAATAAAAAGCTTCTGCACAGCAAAGGAAACAATCTACATAAGTAAAAGATAACCTACTGAATGGGAGAAGATATTTAAAAACGACATATTCGATAAGAGATTCGTATCCAAATTAATAAAGAACTCAAAACCCCAAAAACAAATAATCCAATTAAAAAATGAGAAGACATGAACATACATTTCTCTAATCAATACACCCAGAGATGGGAAACAGATACATGAAAAGATGCTCAACATCATCAGGGAAGTGCAAATCAAAACTACAATGGGGGTGGGGAGCACCTGGGTGTCTCAGATGGTCAAGTGTCCACCTTCGGCTCAGGTCATGATCTCACAGTTCATAAGTTCAAGCCCCATGTCGGGCTCTGTGCTGACAACTCAGAGCATGGAGCCTACTTCAGATTGTTTCTCCCTTTCTCTCTGCCCCTCCCTTGCTCATCTGCTGTCTCTCTCTCTCTCTAATATTAAAAAAAAACTATAATGAGTATCACCTTACACCTGTCAGAATGGCTAAAATAAAAAACCCAAGAAACAAGTGTTAACAGGATGTGGAGAAAAAGGAACCCTTGTGCACTATTAGTGGGAATGCAAACTGGTGCAACCGCCGTGGAACACAGTATGAAGGTTCTTCAAAAAGTTAAAAATCGAACTACCCTACTATCCAGTAATTGCACTACTGGGTTTTCACCCCAAAAAATATAAAAACACTAATTCAAAGGGATACATGCACTCCTATGATTATAGCAACAATATTCACAATAGCCAGATTACGGAAGCAGCCCAAGTGTCTATCAACTGATGAGTGGATAAAAATGAATATTTGGCCATAACAAAGAATGCAATTGGGGCACGTGGGTGGCTCAGTTCATTAAGTGTCCAACTTTGGCTCAGGTCATCTCATGGCTCATGGGTTCATGCCTCACGTCTGTCTCTGTGCTGACAGCTCGGAGCCTGGAGCCTGCTTCAGATTCTGTGTCTCCCTCTCTCTCTCTGCCCCTCCACAGCTTGTGCTCTCAAAAATAAATAAAGAAAAAAAATGCAATCTTGCCATTTGCAACAACATAGATGCAAAAGAGTATAATATAATGCTAAGCGAAATTAAGTGAGAGAAAGACAAGTATCATATGATCTCACTCATGTGTGAAATTTAACAAATGAGTGAAGAAAAGAGACAAATCAAGAAACTGATTCGTAACTATAGAAAACTGATGGTTACCAGAGAGAAGGGGTGGGAGGATGGGTGAAAGAGGTGGAAGGATTACAAGTTGTACACTTACAGTGATGAGCACTGAGTAATGTATACACTTGCGGAATCACTGTATCGGACCTTTGAAATTAATACTAACACCGTATGTGAACTATACTGGGAAATAAAAAACAAAAATAAATTGTGGTGTATAGGTACACAATCGAGTATTATTCTGTCATTAAAAAAAACACACAAGGAAATCTTGCCGTTTGTGACATGGATGGACCTTATGGGCAATATTCTACGTGAAATAAGTTAGAAGCATACCGTATGACCTCACTCACACATGGAATCTAAAAAAACATCAAACTCCTAAAAAGAGGTGAGATCTGCAACTGAAGTGAGGAGTGGCAGTGGCACGGAGCAAGGTGGTCGAGAGGTATAAACTTCCAGGTGTAAGAGGAAGTAAGTATTAGAGATGTAATGTAGAACAAGTTAACACTGTTATGTGATGTATTATCTTTGCTGCTTTTCATTGTATCTTTATGAAATGAATGTAATTGTTTCACAATATATGTAAGTCAAACCATCACGCTGTACACTTTCAACTTATACAGTGATGTATGCAGATGATACCTCAATAAAACTGGAGGGATTAAAAAAAAACAACTTTCCAGCTGTTAGAATCTTGGTAGCGAAATCAAGTCCAGAGAAGGCCCCTCAGTTATACAGCTGAAATATCAATACAGCCCTCAAAACTCCATCTCATCCAGTATCCATTTGGCTACAACAGAGAATGTGAGGAAGTCAACAGGCACATCAAAAGCAAAGTAGTAGAAGGGGGAAAGAAAACATCAAAGCCTGTGTATGGGGCGGGGAGGGAAGGAGACTCGGGTCTATCATTACTGGGTGACTCCTAAAGGAAAATGGAAGACTTCATTGTCTTCCTGACCTAAGCCCCAAATATTAAGAGCTAGCGTCTGGCTCAATAAGCACCCACACTATGCTGGGCTGGGTGCTGGGTATTTTAGATAGATGCTCTCATTTTATTCTCACATCAACTGTGTTACACATCTCCATGTTACAGTTAAGACACCAACCTGCCTGACCAATGTCATAGATCTGTCTAATCAGAGAAGCAAAGACTTGACTGAACTCAGGCCTGTGAGTTCATGTCTAGACTTGCCCAGGAATCTATAGAGTAGCCTAAAAGATGATTTTCATGATTAAGAACATTTAAGAAAAAAATAATACAAACAAAATCTGTACTCCCAAGAGACACAAAGTCACTTTGACTTTTGGTAAGTGCTAGGATTCTTAGGAATCATCATCCTGTATCAAGTAAGGTTAAGCAACACAGTAAGGGACTTCCATGTAGCTTATATGACATCTCTCCCTTTACTTTCTACAGCTGGAGGAACCTAGGCTCATTAATTTTAAATGGTTTGCCCAAAACTCACTCAGCTGTTATCTGGCCAAGCCAGATCAGACGTGTTGTCTGATTCTAGTTCTCTTTCTACTATAAACACATTTTGACTGATTGTTTCCTTACTAGACTATCAAGTTCAACTGAGCAGCCCCTGTGCATTGTACTTATCAGTACAATGCTCAGAATATCATTAGCTCACAATTTGCTGTCATCTACTAGTTAACCTTTTGCAAAATGCACTCATATTTCTGTGATAATCCCACTGAGTTTCTATCATTTCCCCTGGACTCTGGGTTACAGAGCAATGGGAAAGGACAGAATCTCCTAATATGAATCCTTTGCCTGGCTTACCTGTAGCTCTCTAGTGGGGCAATAATCAGATGACCACACATTCCCAGCTGTGGTAAGAGATCTAAAATTAAGATTCAGTATTATATACTGTAAAATCAAAAAGGCTTCAAATGGCCCAACTCCAAGATTCCCTCCCAACTCTGCTCTTATGAGTAAGGTTCCCTAAGCTAACCAGCCCTCCTTATCAAAGGACCAGACACAGTTCCTGCTCCTCTCTGGGCAGCAGGTTTCAGTTCACCCCAGTCTTTGGATTTACTCAAGCCAATCACATCTTCCCAAAGGAACCAGAAGGCACCCCACCGTCTTGATACTACAAAGCCTGTCTCCCTCCCAAAGCCCCCAGCTGTTTACTTGGGTTTAAGTGTAACCCCCCTGTGACTTTGCATGGCATGCAGTGTCCTTCTCCCGTTGGCTGTGATTATAACTAATGAACTGCTGTCTATGCCATTACCCCCAACCCAAAACAATTCCAAATTCTATACAGAGATCATGATTTCCTCTCTTACATATAAACCCTCTAGGACTATAGGAAGAAGTACTTCAGGAAAGAAACTGGAAACAAGGGGCTCAACATCTATGCCAAGTTTCCCAGACTACTGCATGTCAGTATCATACAATCTGACAGACTAAACGGAACTGCTTTGGGGAGGGGTCACAGGGAAAGTGAGCCCTGGAATTAGGCCATAAAAATGTAATTCAAAAGTATTATCTTCTGTTATGTGAATCAGTTAAGATAACTGAAAAAAGTGTTATTTAGGGATTCAATTCCTGGCAAAACCTGGATCTCTACTGAATGCTCTAAAACCTAGTCATGCTTAGAGATAAGTTTTCAGGGACAGCATCAGGAACTCTGCACCGGATTGTGGGCTACTCAGGGTTGAAGATTTTATCTAATCACCTTGATTGGATTCTAACCCAGTGCTAGCTGAGAATGTGTTCATGGAAGTGGCTGAGCACAGGCACATGAAAGAGTGTTTTACTCTGTGAAATACTGAGAACAGCAGTGAGCTTGGGTCTCTCCAAGTTCAATGAAGCTGGAGGACTGCTTGGATGATTAGAGTTGGCTTCTCATGTGTAGGCTGGAACATCTGACACTATGACACTTGCAGCTGACAAGCTACCAGTGTTGCCTCTTCATACTCCTAAGGCCCGCCAGAGCATGCCTAAGAGGACCACTGCAGACAGTACCCACCCCTCTCCCTTGTCATTATCCATGAGCCTTTAGAGGCCACATATACTGACTTGTTCCCATGGGCAGGTTAGTATCTGGGTTCTTCTGTACTTACTGATCCTTCCTAGGATTCATATGGCAAATGATCATTTCAGGAGCTGTAGAAGTAAAGGGAGCATCTGTTAAGAGACCACCCAGCTGGAATGTAAACCAAATCCTTCACTCTAAGATCACAAAGCAGAAGGAAGCTAAAACGAGGGAGAAGAGGGACACCTGGGTAGCTGAGTCAGTTAAGTGTCCAACTCTTGATTTCAGCTCAGACTGTGATCTCACAGTTTGTGGGATTGAGCCCCGCATCAGGCTCTGTGCTGATAGTGCAGAGCCTGCTTAGGATTCTGTCTCCCTCTCTCAGCCCCTCCCTACCGTGCACAGGTACCCTTTTTCTCTCTCAATATAAATAAACATTAAAAAAATAAAATAAAATGGCAGAAAAGAAATCAACCACCCTTCCTCAATATTCAGTGGGAAGAGGTGTGGCTGACCATATTATCAAGCCCAAGTTTTATCTGCATAGCAGAAAGAACTACAGGAAGCCAAAAACCCACCACAGAGCAAGGAGTGAGGCCACAGGGAGCCAGAAGTACAAGCAGATAGCTGGAATGAAGGAGGAACTCAGGCTCAAATATCCCACCTAAATTCTCACCCCCAGAAAAGACACATGGACGCCAGCCACCTTAAAAACTAGATTTGTATTTCTGGTTAGATTTCAGAGTGGCAGAACTCAGGAGTTATATTATATTCAACCTGGTCCCCACCTCAGCTTGCCTGCCTCCCCCCCTCCCTCCCACAAAGACAACATTGTACAAAAACTATATTTACAGGAAAACTGGTTAAAAACTAAGGGTGTGTACAAAAGTAGACAAGAGAGCCAGAAAAAATCGATGCAGCGGAAAAGCCAACATCTTATCACACACCAGAACCTCGGGGCCATGTATTATGTACTAGGCAGAAAGAAGCATAGCAAATTTCAGTGCCAATTTTAGGGGGAACCAGTCACTCCAGGGGAAGAGTGGATACAAAAGACATACTAGCTTTAATATTACAAAGTCTTAATTATCCAGCCACCCTTCTTCTGCTACATGGGTTCGAGCCAAGTGGTAGGGGAAACAAAACAAAGTCTCTGACACAATCCCCACAGAAAAAGGGCTCAGAAGGCATAACGGGTCCGGATGTCCTCAAGCTTCTTGGACACCTCAGGTGGGGTTCGGTCCAGTTCTTCAGAGACATTCTTCTGTTTATTGGGCTCCATGGAGTTGAATTGCTCACAGAGGTCTCCATCTATCACATTCTAAGACATAGAAAAGTAAGGAAAAAAAGGTTAGATGCTCACCTTAAAGCAGCTGTAAGGAAAGATTTTATCCTCTCTGATATCTGAACCATTTACAGAGCCGGGAACGCTATTCTAAGTTCATCCTTAGTAGCCTTGTGTTCAGATTAGCAAAACTGGGTAAAGCCTTTTCTCTGGCTATGGTCTGCCCTGGGAGAAGAGGTCACTGAATATCACTAGCCATTCCTTTCCCCCATTACTGCCTCCATCAATGCACTCTTTTCATGCTCCTTCATTCAGGACTGTTTTGATTTTTAAGAGAAGGAGGTCCACAGAAAAGACATGTTAAGTGGAATGAGGATTCCCCCCCACTTTTCAACCCAGATTTCCAACAGAGACCTTACCTTAACAGGGAAGTAATAGGAACGAAAGCTGAGGTGGTCTCGCCCACAGAGAGGGGGATGCTCAGACCGTAGGTGCATTTCCACATGTTGGAAGAAGTCATGGTCCTGGTGGAAGAAACAAAGAATCTGTCACTAAAAGAGAAAAGTTATTTCAACTACTAGTCTATGGTTTTCAGAAGCAGAATGAACAGACAAGGCATTGATTTTTTTTTTTTTAAACCACACAGATATTAACTACTTGCTCACAAATTGCTTAATTTGTTAAGAAATTGCTCCTCTGACGATCACAGGCTTTCCTGATACAAGACAGTGAAAACCTGAAAGAAACCCCACCTGTATTTGTAGAATACAAGAGAACACCGAATGGAAAGATTGATTTCTGAAGTCAGATTCCTGATCCCAGCTTCTTTAGCTGGAATAACATAAATCCAATTTAGCCAATCCCAGAGTTGACTCAAGGAGATAGATAAATGTACAATCCACATCATCCATCATTTCTACTCTGGGGTTTGGTTCTGGGGCTTTGGCCTCTGATTAGTGCTATATCCACATCAGAACTGAACCAAACCCTAGTACAGTACGAAACAAATGGGTCTTCCCATGAGGGAGGGAGGGTATCAGGATTCTTACCTTCCTAGGCATATCTGTCACCTTATAAAATTTCCAGAACATGCCTAGTTGCAAGTGGGGACATAAGATTTGCCCTCTTAGGCTGATTTAGCACCAAGAAACAACCCTGCTAAAACAAAGGCCAGAAAAATGTGGGAGATTTTACCTCATGGGATGTGAATGGGACAAGGATGCCAATTCCTCCTGACAAGGTAGTATAGACAAGCGATTCTGAGCCTCCGGGTATCAGTGTGGTCTTCTGTAATGACAGCACTGTCTCGCCCACATGGTAGTTCATGATCACCTCTGCCTGCAAGTCAAATACAGACTAGTAACTATGTGTGCCCTCAAGATCTGTTCTAGATTACCAAGAGCAAGGAGTGCCTCCAAAGGGCAGATTTCATCTTCTTTTACATCCAAAAATTACTAACATTTAAAAATACTTTAGGGGCACCCAGGTGGCTCAGTCGGTTAAGTGTCCGACTTCAGCTCGGTCATCATCTCATGGTTCGTGAGTTCGAGCACGCGTGAGGCTCTGTGCTGCCAGCTCAGAGCCTGAAGCCTAACTGGGATTCTGTGTCTCCCTCTCTTTGTCCCTCCCCTGTTCACGTTGTTTCTCTCTCTCAAAAATTAAAATAAACATTTAAAATAAAATACTTTAGAATGTTCTTAACATTTACTTGAGATTAATGTCCTCACAAACATGCTAAAGTTAGATCATTTCCGATAAACAATTACAGTGAAAAAATATTTTTGTTAAATTATCAAGTTTATAATTTAAAAAACACAGAAAATTATTAAAAAGCAGCAATCGTTAGACTTGGCTTCTAAAATATATCTAAGTCCAGAGATGCTTTACTACAGAAATATATGCGCCTACAGGAGAAAAGTAAAGAGCCTAGAACAACATCTCAGAGAAAAGCTGGTTAATAAAAATAAAAGCTGATTAATAAAAATTGTGCAACAATTTTTTCAAGGAACTCATTATGCTCCACTCATCTCAGAGAAAAGCTGGTTAATAAAAATTGTGCAACAGTTTTTTCAAGAAACTCATTATGCTCCACTCACTGCTAAAATGTGTTGGGAAAAAATCCTATTTCTACAATTATAAAAATGGAATGACGACTTGGTCATTTTACATTAAACCTAGCATCTATCCATCACAGGCCATGAAAGGACTTCCATATACAGGAGAGAACTCAGCAGAATCATGTGCACTGTGGATAACTGACTAAAAAAATGTTCCCTCAGTGAGAGCCCTGGGGAATGTACTATGCAGTCTGGCTCCTGTCCTTCTGGGCCCCTTCTGTAATCTTACCTTCTGAGAGGCTCCATTGAGCAAGCCCCGGTCCCACAGGGCTTTGTTTCCTGTGGGATCCTCATCCACTTCATCGTTGGTGTTAGGTGGGAGCCTTACCTACAAAAAAGTGACACAAGTCAGAGGGCTGGGTCCTACTCGTACTCACCCGGATCACCAAGCAGTATTTGCCCCAGATCCTTGAAAGCAAGCCTGGGACACCACCTTCGGCAGAGACCTGAGCCGGTTTCCTGCACCTGATGTCTGAGTGAGAAACTCTAGAGAATCAAGCCATGAGCAAGAGAAACCAGAGGCAATAGGACATAAATAAGAGAAGTGAGACTGGGCTTAAAAAGAGAAGCCAATGGGGCGCCTGGGTGACTCAGTCAGTTGAACTTCCAACTTCTGCTCAGGTCAGGCTCTCACAGTTCATGAGGTTCGAGCCTTGCACTGGGCACTCTGCTGTCAGTGCGTTCCTGCTTCAGATCCTCTCTGCCTCTGTCTCTGCCCCTCCCCCGACTGCATGTGCTTACTCGCTCTCTCTCAAAAATAAACAAACATTAAGAAAAAGAGAGAAAAAAAAAGAGAAGACAAAATTCTGATAAAAGTAAAAATAAGTATTACTCATTAGCTCAAATGAAACTTATCACTATTAAATTATATTCCAGGGGTGCCTGGGTGGCTTAGTCAGTTAAGTGTCCAACTCTTCATTTTGGCTCAGGTCATGATTTCAGTTCCTGAATTTGAGCCTCGCAGTGGGTTCTGCGCTCACAGTGCACAGCCCTGCTTGGGATCCTCTCTCCCCCGCTCTGCCCCTCCCTGCTCTCACGCGCTCTCAAAAAACCCCGAAACATTAAAAAAAAAAAAAATCATATTCCAATGAGGAGGAGGAAGGTGGACTTATATTCCAATGAGGAGGACAAGGAGGTAGGTGGAGGGATGGAGGAGGGGAGGTTCTAAAAGACTGACAAGAATGGGGTACCTGGCTAGCCTATTCAGTCAGTAAAGTGTGCAACTCTTGATCTTGGGGTTGTGAGTTCGACCCCCACACTGGGTGCAGAACTTAAAAAAAAACTTTAAAAAATAAATGAAATTAAAAAATAAAAGACTAATAAGAAGGCTTAAAGAATGCAGTTTCATTTTTAGAGCTAGCCTTAGTAGGACTGAATTTTATACTTGTTTTTACTTTCCATATTAGATATCAGTCCTGGGCTCTTGGTTTTACCAGTGAAAACTAAGCCAGCTTTCCCACCCATCAATGTAACCCAAGTAAACATCAACTCACCACACAAATGTTGCCAAACTTATCTGCCCCAGCCACAGTGTCATAGTCCAGAAGGCTAGCTGTAGTGACCCATCGTGGGTAAGTATCATCAGCGAAAATGATGAGCTGGTTCTCATTACGCTTGTATCGAACCCAAATGAAACTTTCTTGGACGTCAGACACAATTACCCTGTGTCCAATAGTCTGGATCCCAGAGATGTAATTGGCAATATGCTGGGAAAAACAAGGACAGCAATAGGAGTAACCTTAAGATTCAGAACCCACAGGAAGTCCAGCTTCTCACTGCAACATATATATGACCTATAAAATAGTAGCAGTCAGCAAAAAATTCCTAAAAGATAGGAAAAAAGCTAACCAGTCTTAATATAGTGGAAGTATATACTCAATTCTCAGAGTTAAATACCTTAGAGAAGCAAGCAGAACAGAAATCTGGTTCTTTATGTGAAGAAATCAAGAAAACCACCTAACTGCTCTCATTCTCAAGGCTCAAAGGCCTCATTCTAAGGCTGAAATTGGGGAACTATAAGGTCCTAATAAAGACATGTGATTTTAAGTTACTGTCCATCATCCTGCCAATGTTTCCTCCTTCCACACTAGCTACATCTGAAGCCCTCTACCAGCATATTTACCTTGTTCTCACACTTTCGGAGTAACTTCTTCTTTCCCAGGTCATAGACTCGCAGAAGCTTCCCTACACCAATCAACACCCTCCCCTGGAATGGGGCAATGGCAGCAGGGACCTCTTCCACTGGAGTCTGTGAGAAGAAAAGCAGGTAATGCAGCTATTAGAACACCAGCCACATGCTAGCCCCACCCTCTCAACCAAAAATATCTTTACAAGTATGTCAGGAAGACAATGAGTGATCATCTCTTGATCATCAGAGAAATATATCACGAATACAACAGCCTCTATGAAACAGGGTGTTTGGGTAAATACGTCCCATACACTGTACACCACTCAGCAAATCAATCAGTGCCTCAGGTGGAAGGAAGCCCTCAGGCCTGATGAATGCTGTCTCCGAGCCCATGCTAATTCAAGTAGTGCCACTAACTAATAGTGAAGACTCAATACTGGAGAAGTGATTGCTCTTTGTGGAGGGATGGGAATGGAGTATTAGTGACAAGGGAGACACAATGAATTCAGCACAAAGAGAAGTCCATGAAGTAACTATTTTCTAGAGGACACTTCTCTGTGGAAGGGGTGGAGGAGATACATAAATGTGCTGTCTGTGTGGAAGAACAAGAATTTTTTTCCTTAACTTAAAAACTGTGGCTAAGTCAGATGAGCATTCGACTTTGGCTCAGGTCATGATCTCACAGTTCCTGAGTTCAAGCTCCACAACAGGCTCGGTGCTGGCAGCTCAAAGCCTGGAGGAGCCTGCTTCAGATTCTGTGTCTCCTTCTCTCTCTCTGCCCCTCCCCCACTGTATGCACACATTCTCTCTTAAAAATAAACTTAAAAAAATAAAAATTGTGATTAAAATACACATAAAACTTACCATTTTAACCATTTTTAGCATATGGTTCAGTGACATCAAGCATATTCACACTGTTATGCTACGATCACCACCATCCATCCCCAGAACTTCTCTGTATCCGTTAAACAGGAACTTTTTTTTTTAAAAGTTTATTTACTTTTTGAGAGAGACAGAGTGCAAGTGCAGGAGGCGCAGAGAGAAGGAGATATAGAATCTAAAGCAAGCTCTAGGCTCTGAGCTGTCAGCACAGAGCCCGACGCAGGGCTCGAACCCACAGACCGTGAGATCATGACCTGAGCTGAAGTCGGGACGCTCAGCGGATCGAGCCACCCAGCCGCCCCTAAACAGTAACTCTTGAGAGAATATTAATTCTTTAGAACTGCTGGATTTTGGTCACAAATTTCTGCCTGTTTAGTAAAACCAGCAAACAAGGGGCCAATCCAGTGTGCATCTATTTCACCACTGTGGATGGTTAGCACACAGGCTGCCGGTGGGACTCCCAGGCAGTGGAGCTTCGCTGGAACATGAAACCCCCAGCATTTTCTGTGTGCCACCAACAGATGGAACACCATCAATGAGCTGGCTCTCAAAATGGTCACCAGAAGTCCTGACCTACAACTTAAGCAAAAGTGGTTCCTACCTTGTGCAAAAACTCCAATTTTTCCCCATTGTTCACAAGCTTGTAGGTATAGACAAAGCCCCCTGCTACAGACCGGGGGTTGAGTATCAGGTCTTTGGCCACGCCCACCAACACATACCAATCATCACCAGTGTTGGAGAACCTGCAAACAGCCACACTGCATACAGAGAAAGAAGCAGGAATCAGGTATTAGGTATAGGCCAGAAAATTCTCATAACCGCCTCCAAAATCCTGGATGTCCTCAGCTCCTTACCTAAAAGCGGCCTCATTCTGTTCTAGCTGGACAAGGTCTAGTGTGTTCCCTTGAATAGGATTCATGACTCGGATCACAGAGGCCCACTGCCCATTGCCAGCCTTAGGAGCTCCAAAAATGGATTCAGGGAGGTTTTCATTGAGGAATGCTGCTGCCATCTCTGCAGCGAGCTCCCGCTCGTCCTCCCCTGCTGCTTCTACCATTTCCTAAATAAAAATCAAAACAAACAAAAATAAAAACAAGGAAAAGTTAGGTGTGTTCAGAGGTGGCTGCTGGATGAGAAGTGGTCAAGTAGCAAAAACACCTCCAAGGATAGTTCATATTACATACAGTAACAAAGTCTGTAGGCCAAAACCACATTTCCCAAAATGAAGATCAAAGGAAAAGGTGTATAAACAAGAGGAAGAAGAAAACCACTAAAGGGGAAATCAGGTACTTCTTTTTTTTAATAAAAAAACAAAACAAAAACAAAAACAAAAAACCGAACATCGACTGACAAATAACTGACAAGTGGTCTGAGATACATAAAATGAAAACACCACTTTTTCACCTTCCCCATCCAATTTCCTGTGCTAAGACTACTTGTCTCCTCTCTTCCAGGCCAGATACAGTTTTACATGGTTGGAGCTATTTGTTTTTTGCTGGGAAATGATTTCTGGAAAGAAGTAGTATTGTGGAAAATATGAAAGCTGTCTCCTTTGGGCCCGAATCCAGGAAACACATACACAGACTGTTTGGGAAGCTCAAAGACTGAAAAACTATGTTCTAAGAGTGAAAGCTGAATACTGAATAAACCCAGGTCAGTGTATTAGTCCCAAGTCATAAGAAAACCTCTAAAACTAAGGATTCTGGCAAAGGGCTCTGCTTAGAGGACCTGAAAAGAGCCTGGGTCTTTTTTCTTTAAAACGTAACAAAGAATATAATCAACAATTACACAAGTTTAAACTTTTCAACAAAATTTCATACGAGTGCCTTCTAAGTGAATCCTGAAAGTCAAGTCTCATTACCTCTGCCATCTGTTGCTTCCTCTGAGCTTTTGTCGCTTCTGTGTAGGCATTATGGTCTGTCTCAATGATGATAAGGTTGTTACTCTCTGGGTGAATGACAAATTTCCTGGGTGTATACTGCAATGGAAAGGCTACCTGATTGAAGACAGCACCTAGCTTCTCCAACGCTAAAATCCTAGGAGGAGAAAGGCAGGGAATTAATAGATCATTCAACTAGAAAATGATGTCCAAATGAGTTCATTTGGTAAGTTATCCACTTGGTAAGTTATAGCCTCTTGAGACAGTTGCTCTTATGACGAGCCAATAGTTTCAACCAGGACACGAACATGGGTGGCATTAAAAGACCAAAGAAAACAAACAAAACCCAAAACTTGAGATAGTCAAACCAATATAGATAGTGCTCACTCCAACATAATCAGCATTAAGTGTCGGTCAACTTACAAAAGGCCTAAATAATATATACTGAGGCTAAAATAGAACACGTAACATTGTAAATGACAAGAGAGAACGAGAAAAAGTTGTCAGTGATTCAATTCCCACCTGCTCTAAAACTAATCCAAAGGTGCCGCCCTGGAAAACAAGGCTCTTAAATCTCAAGGAGACTGAACTGTACTGTCTGTTTAATATACTGAGGAGTATATTAAAACTTGGCTGTGAAAATCTAAACAGAAACTAAAACTCCAAACACTGAAACTTGGCTACCAGATACTTAATTAAAATCCTGAGCCAAATGAAGGTTTCAGTTGCAACACCCTAGTCCCACAGTGAAGTCAGCTCACTGTCACCATGTCATTGCTTCATCACTTTCCAACACTCTAGCAGAACCAGAATCCCAGCCACTGGCAGAACTTCCCACTGGGCTTGCACTGTGGGACTCTCACCTCAGGGTATTGGTGGAGATGGCGACAATGCCCTCGGGACACTGTTCAGAGGCGAAGCCAGACGCAAATTCCAGGGTCTCATAAGATAAGGGGGTGAGATGGAAACGAGACTGGTAAGAATAGCTCAACCACGAGCGGCTAGACATGGCCAACACCTGAAGAAAGAAAACCACCTCCAATAAGCTAGGGAAAAACACAAATACGGAATGCTAACCAAATAACCAAACTCCCTATCTGCAACTTTCAGTCTGTAAAATATCCTAAGGAATTTTAGAAACTTAAGCTACCTTAAGATTAAAGAGAGAGCTACTAGCTGTTATGACCTAATCACCCAATCTCTCTACATTTCCACATGTGTAAAATGGGAATACTATCATGAGACTGGACAGCTGCAAGAATGACATGCTATTGTACCTAATCTTGACTGTAAGTCAAGAACTAGCACAGCACCCAGCAACAATAACACTCTTAGATACAAAGGACATGATGTTTCCCAATCTCTTTCACATTACTTGGCAAACCTTGGTATTGGTAGAAGATTGTTCATGGGTAGGGGTACCCTAGGTGGGAAGTTTCTAAGTACTTCTCAATTGGCTCCATTTGCCCAGCCTGAGAGCTGAACAGATCGCTATCCTAACCCACTCATAACCAAAACACAGCTCAATGCCATGGAAAGCTCTGGATTAAGGAATCCAAAACTTCCTATATGAAAGAATCTTATCAAGAGGGAGCTAATGTCAAACTAACCACATATGGGTGAATTAATGAGCAAAACTTACACCAAGGGAACTTTTCTCAGCTGATGTCACTAACATCTAAACATGCTGCCTGCCCACTTTCATTACTTACTGCCTCTTGGCCTTGCATCCGGACACGAAAGAGTTTCACAGGACGAGACCCCAGGTACCTAGTGCGGGTGTCAGACAGATCCCCAGTGACAGGGTCCAGGACAGTTCTCAGCAGCACACCATTCTGATAAAAAGAAGAGTGGGCGAAACTTATCCATAACGGAAGCTCCCTTGGCTACTTCACAAAATATATAGGTTCAGAACAGATGGAAGGACATGACTTGGTGGTTTAAAGAATATCCTAATAATCAGCCAGCCATTCATTCATTCTCTCACTAAATCACTCACTCATGCAAGTAGTTACTGAGCATTTACTAAGTGAAAGCACTTATTTTTCACTGTATATCCTTTAAAAAAACTTTCGACCATATATGTTAAACTCTTCTTTAAAGTTTATTTATTTATTTTGAGAGGGACAGAGAGTGCAACGGGGGGGAGGGGGGAGAGGCAGAGAAAGAGGGTGAATCTCAAGCAGGCTCTGTGAACTCACAAACTCTGAGGACTTCATGGTTTGTCTGGGCTCGACCCGGAGTTGGGTACTGCCTCTGACAGCATGAAGCCTGCTTGGGATTCTCTCTCCATCTCTCTCTGCCCCTCCCCCACTCACGCATGTTCCCTCTCCCTAAAAACAGACATAAAAAAAAAAAAAAAAAAAAGACTCTTAAGAGAAACGGCTAATTCAGGTGTGGGGCAAGAATGCTCCAGGTGTATATGGGGCACTCTGTTATGCCAGAACGAAGCCTCCAAAGAGAATGGGGTAATATTCAAAAGACAAAAAAGCTAACTTCAAAAGGGAATTTCCACTCATCTAAAATCAGGCAACTTAATATCCAAAAATAAGACAATAAAGCACAAATCTATAGAAATAACCATTATGCAAGTTCATAACGTTATCCAAAAAACTAAAAAGAAAAAATAATAAAAGTTACTTCATTAGTCCCCACTGGAGATTACTATGGCACCTTACTATGAAAATAGATAAACAAAGGGAAAAAAACAAAGTACTTATCCTTTCCCTCTATAAACTGCATTGTGGGGTAGGCAAATTTTCTCTTTAAATAAAAGTTCCAGCTAATGAAATGAAGAATGAGATAGAAAATTGTCATTTCCCAGTCCCTAATGACATAATGATTCTAGGCAACGTGCATCAATGACTATTACTAGGTAAAAGGCTGATGGGAGGGTAATGTGTCCTTAAGTATAAAATACAAAATATCAGGGGGCACCTGGGGTGGTTCAGTCGGTTAAAGAGTCTGACTCTTAATTTCAGTTCAGGTCATGATCTCTCGGTTCAGGAGTTTGAGCCCTGCATCAGGCGCTATGCTGACAGCTCCGAGAGCCTGGAGCCTGCTTTGGAGTCTGTCTGTCTGTCTGTCTGTCTCTCTGTCTCTCTCTCTCAAAAATAAAAAACACTGGGGCGCCTGGGTGGCTCATTCAGTTAAGCCTCCAACTTCGGCTCAGGTTATAATCTCACAGTTCCTGAGTTCGACCCCCATGTCAGGCTTTCTGCTGACAGCTCAGAGCCTGGATCCTCCTTCAGATTCTGTGACTCCCTCTCTCTCTGCCCCTCCCCCGCTCATTCTCTCTGTCTCTTGAAAAATAAACATTAGAAAACTTAAAATTAAATAACTAAACAAACATAGGGGGCATCTGGGTGGTTCAGTTGGTTGAGTGTCTAACTTCAGCTCAGGTCATGATTTCAGTTTGGCTTATGAGTTTGGGCCCCGCATCGGGGTCTCTGCTTTTGACGCGCAGAGCCCACTTTGGATCCGCTGTCTCTCTCTCTCTGCCGCTCCCATTTGTGTTTTTTTCTCTCTCTCTCTAAAATAAACATTTTTAACAAGTTAAATATACACTTAAAAAGTTCAAAAAATACAAAATATCAGATTTCAAAGACTGTTCAAAAAGAGTACAAAGTTATCTTAATTTTTATACTGATAACAAATTGAAATGACATTTTAAACAAAAACGTTTAAACATTAAAATTAACTTCATCTGTTCCTTTTTTGTGGCTACAAGAATATTTAAGTTACACATGTGACTTGGGTTGTATTTTTAATGGACAGCATGCTCTAAAGTACAGAGGATAAAGGAACATCAATCAAATCCAGGAGGTGGAAATTCTTCAAGACAAATGATCTGGTTTCCTAAAAAAAAACAAAAAATGGTGTAGGACAATTTAAGTTTTTATGTATTTATTTTGAAAGAGAGAGAGAGCAGAGGAGGGGCAGAGAGAGGGGGAGAGAGAGAATTCCAAGCAGGCTCCATGTTGTCAGTGCAGTTCAAGCAGGGCTCGAACTCATTATAATCAAGAGATCATGGCCTGAGTTGAAATCAAGAGTCGGATATTTAACAACTGAGCCACACAGGCACCCCTGGGGTAGGACAGTTATTAAAAGAAACAATGGTGGGGGGGGTCGCCCCCCCCACTCACGCTTTGTCTCTCTCAAAAATAAACATCAAATAAATAAATAAAACACATTAAAAATAAGCGCAACAAAGGGCTAGGTTATGCAAATGCAAAGTGTGGATAGCTTTATGCAGATTGTAAGTAGAACCAAAGGTAAAAACATTTTTGGAAAAACAAAACCAATACAAACCAAGAAAAACCAGAACACGAATAAGGTATTAGATATTAAAGAACTGTTAAATTGTACTGGGCATGATAATAAAATTGAGGCCTAAAAAGAAAACAACCCACACATCTGTTAGAGCTACATTCTCAAGCAGTAAAACTTTCGATTGCAAATAACTTGTTCTGCGAGTGTGCCGTAAGACAAGCCAACATTTCTAGTAAAATTTATTTGACAAAATGATGTCTTCCAGTAAGACAGCATGTGACGTTTTGAGCCAATGATTCTTGAAATTCACTTTAATATACAAGTGCTCTGGATTACAAGCATGTTTCCAGAATGAAATTATGCTCACGAACCAAGGTTTTACTGTATTTATAGACAGAAGGACAAACATCTTGGATTTGCTTTAACATACTCCAGAACAAAGAAAAAATGGGTAATAGATAAAACAGTAACAGCAGAATGCTGGTAAATATTAAACTGGTGATGGGTACACAGGGGTTCATTACATTAGTCTAACTTCGATGCATGTTGGTGCAATTTCTAAATTAGGAGTAAAACTGAAAAGCAAAAAGTACCAGGGTTAGATTATCTACCCAGGGGTTTAAGCAAATAATCTTTAAGGAAAATGAAAAACATATGGTCAAAAATGATGATACTCTACTATCCTTAAGTTCCTACTTTTCACACCTTGAAGAGCCCAGCTGCTTTGACAACAGGGAACACCCAGGAGTCCTTTATTACTAAAGGAGCCCACTGGAAACCAGGAGGTATTACTTTCTAAAAGCTGCACATTGTGAGAACTGCCAGAAGACTCTTGGTCTGAGGCAGGGCAGTGATCACAACATATTATATCAAAAGATTCTATGAAAATACTTTTTCCTAGGCCTGACTTACTCTTTCTCTTCTTTTCCTTTTTTTTTTTTTTTAGGCCTGACTTATTCTGATTAGAGGGGAGAGAAGTGGAACAGACCAGCATCATTCACTTTTCATGAGGTGGTAAACTGAAACCATAGGCACAGCAAATGCCCATATAGAATAAGGAATGCATAAAAGCTAAAGAAGGCCTGACCCCAACGTGAGCCTCGGATCTCTTACCTGTAACCCAATATTCAAGTATAGGAAGCCAATAGAGCCCCTCTCACCCAGCTCATCTTGCTTCTCAGTCCCACCCATTTCCACAATACACAAGGACTCAGGCTGGGCTGGGAGAGCCTGCATGCTCAGAGGCTGCAAACAGTCCTGGGGAGGAAAGAGAAAAGAATAAAACATGTGAAATGACCAATTCTGGGGAAAAAAATCTAATTCTAGGAGTGAAGAAACAACTTTCTTGTGGATAGGGGAATCCTGTAGTGAGCTTTAAATGGGTTACTACTAGTTTAACCAAATCTTAGAATAAGCTCTGGAGAGAACCATGCTTTCCTTTCTGTAAAAGTAGATAATGGTAAAAGTAACTAAGCAAAGGCAGCTCTTAAAAGTCATCTAGGGTCCTGGAGCCAGTCCAAGCCCTTTTCAGCAGTCTTGGGGTTTTTTTTGTTTGTTTTTCGCTATAAAAGGGAGACAAGGCTTAAGGCAAAAGAGCCTTTAGTAGTCTGGGATCGGGATCGTTACAAAGACTCCCCAGGTGTGCTGCTATGATTATCAGAAGAAGTGGCAGGGGCTGATTTCAGGGTCTAGCCCAGCTGACTTCAGATATGCCCTTGAGGACTGGGCCAGGAGGTCAGTTTCCAATGGGAAGATCCTTGAAGTCAAGTGTGACACTCACTGAGGGGTCCAGGGAGATGATTCTGACAGTATTGTCCACAAGCCCCACAGCCAGGAACCGAGACCGCTGCTCTCCAGGAGGCACGTTGGCCAGACTCATGCACACCACATCCGCCGACATCTCCTTCCGCTCTGTGTACTCGTTCAGCTGTCCTGACTACAGAAGTAAGACAGAGAGAGGTCACAAACCACTCCCACTTGTCCCTAAACCCTGAGCCTGTGAAAGGACTATTAAGTTCCTTTTTGCTTCCTCTCACTCTTCTTACTATAATCAATGACCAAGAATTTCTTTACTTAAGGCTAACAGCAGCAAAACTACTGACAAGACAATCAAGAAACAACACAATGTTTTTGTCTTTGATAAATACAATATGCTACAAATATTCTAAACCAACCTCTAGCTCTCAGGAAACAGAAATATAGAAAACTATTCATTTGTTTATGAGAATAATTTGGATAAAAGAGAATTCAAATATGAATTCAAATTCAAATACTTAAAGAAATCTCAACCAGAGGTACAATTAGACCATACAGGTTGACCACATTCAGAGACTTCCTGAGAGCATGGTAAGTATACCCAATGTCCTTCCATACAGAAAAGCAGAAGAAAATTTCTGAAATGGCTTCAGATTGTAAAAATTAAAACCTCTGGCCAATATTTGGTGGAAAAGTAGAGTATGAAGGGCAAGAGAATAAAATATTTCTTTGCTAAGATGGAACTTCATAACTCCAGCTAGAATTAAAACATGAGGGGCGCCTGGGTGACTCAGTTGGTTAAGCGTCCGACATCAGATAAGGTCATGATCTCATGGTTGGTGGGTTTGAGCCCCACATCGGGTTCTGTGCTGACAGCTCAGAGCCTGGAGCCTGCTTCAGATTCTGTGTGTCCCTCTCTCTCTGACCCACCCCTGCTCATCCTCTTTCTCAAAAATAAATAAACATTAAAAAAAAAAATTAAATCATGAACTTAGCCTCCCTACCCCGGGCTTGGATTGGCTTGTGGACACTTTCCCTCAATTCTCTTTGTGAATAATGAACTACAACTGCCTTCTTTACCTCTGGACCCTAACACTTAAGTTCCACAATGAATGATAAAATAACATACAGGATCCATCTCAAAATAGACCAGCTCTCCTCCTGTCAAGGCGATCACCACTTGTCGCTGGTTCACAGCACATTTCACAATCGTTTTCTTCCCAGGAGTCTTCCACTCATTGACTCGCTTGTCTGCCCTTATGTGCCGAATGCCATCAGGATACACCTAGAGTCAGCAACAAGGAAACCAACTTTAGCAATGTGACCCTTTCCTCAGCATGACCCTCACCCTTACCAGATGGGTCATTCCTGTTTGAACTGGCACCACTGCATCAAGGCACCAGTTAGATCAATGACAAAAAGAATGACTAGGTCCCAGATAGGTCAATTTAACGTTAAGTTAATGTTTGCAATGTCCACTTCAAAAGAGTCCAAAGCTCATTAATGTGAGCACAGCAAGCTACACCACAATGAAAGGATTCTCTGGGAATCCTCACCTGTACCAAGGCATCATCTCCTAACAAGGAGCAGGACAAGGTTGGGGTTGTGCCCAGGAACCCAGAGTCAGTCACTTCTTCCACAGTCTCTCCGATGGATAGCACAAGTGTGGCATTCACGAAAGACACAATGATGTAGGCATCAAACTCATCTGCAAAAGGAAAGAAAAGAAGAGCTGGTTAGCTAAGAACTCATTAGTTACACTGCTGAATGAGATATACTAAATTTTCTCTTCAGAAACCTTCCAAGGAACTTCTTCTATGTGCAGTCATCACACACACACTCATGTGGCAAACAGCACAAGATGATCCAAAAGATTATTGAAAGTCATAACAGCCTACAGATACACTTTGCTTCCTTAAATGCCTAAATACATTGAGTAGATATGCCTACCCCTAATACCTCTGAAAAATGATTTTTCTTGAAACATTTGCTGGAAAAATGCAAGAGAACAAAGCAGGGGAACCAGGCAGGAGGAAATTCTGAAAACTACAATATTTACAGGCAGGAGGAAATTCTGAAAACTACAATTTATTTGTGCCAGATGCCCATCACAATCCATTCTTAAAGATATTCTTTATAACCAGAAAAGGTCCCCAGGATCTTCCCAAAAAAGCTTCTGTGGGAACATAATACTAATGAATAAAACAGATTACTTAAGCCTCAATGAGACTGTCACCCTCAGGTTTAAAATGGAGAATGCTAAGATATCCCAACTGGAATGAGATTAAGAGCATTAACCAGGAAGTGGGAGACAGGGGACTGTTTATATTGTCAGCCCTTGACCTCTCTACTCTCATTATTTAAAAATGCAACTATTCAGTGGTCAGGAGCAACCCTATTAGGATTTGCTTTTCATTTAATGAAACACAGTTATGGATAAACAAACACTAATGAGTTTCTCAAAGTCAGAGGATCTAAATACAGGCAAGCCCACAAGTTTCTCATACAGATCCCACAATTAAAGGCCACCTATTTCTCATATATTCCATCCTACACATAAAATAGCTTCTGTGCATCTCCCACATCCAGCACAATGTTTGGCACAAAGCTTGACAAATGCTGAATAAAGAAAAGTATACTATTTTTTAAGGAAGGATTGAGGTTCTCCTATTTTACATCTGAATTTTCTCTATCAATTCCCCTTTCTGTCCCCCCCTCATACAGAAATCAGGGGAACAAGGGACAGAATGACAGACAAGGTACTAAATTAGAGTGGCTACCTCACTCATAGAAGTAGCTATAGGACCCTGTGTGCCTGAACCCTTGTCAGAGCTCAACACCCTAGGGCTGATCCATCCCACAAACAACATGGACCCAGTACGGATTCTGACTGCTCCCAAGGTGGTTCAGCTGAACCAAGATTACTCAATTAGTTCAGCAGAATCAGTGTTCTTTACAGAAAAAGAGGTCAACTGAAGATGTATCATTGGTGTGGCCTGCAGTAGTATTCTGCCCTATGAACAGGACGTATTCACTTTGGGCTGTAATCGACATTTTTAAATACAAACATATAGAAACAAATATAAATTATGAAATTGCTTCACACATGAAATTACTACATAGTAAGGGTGAGTACTGTTTTCCAAACTTTTCCTTAATAATATACGTGTGTACTAAGTGGCTGAAAGGCAAGGTTCAAAGATTGTTCCCAATGGGTATGTAATCTAATGGCTACACCAGGAATCCAGAATAAGGTTCAAGTTCCATATCATAAGGAGTAACACTGGACAAGTAGATATGCTGGTTTTAGATTATTTTTGTTATAACTGTCAAGATGTATCAAATGCTTTGGGACACCTTATAAAATGGCTTTGTGAGACCAGGACTGTTCACCATCATGTAAGTAAGGACAGCATTGACCCTGAAATGGATCTTAACAGTTTACAATGAAACCAAAATCAATCTCTACACAACGCCAAACTTGAAAGCTTTACTCCAGCTGTTTTTGAACTGGCAATTTCTAGAGTGTAAAAGTAATAGGAATTGCTTTTAATATTATATGAATACTATGTCTTTTCCTACACTCTCATTACTGAAAACTTGTATCCTAAAAGCTGTGCCAGAACAAATTAAAGCAAACAGCAAAGGGTTGTTAACTGGCCAGGATTTCTGGTCTCTTCCTTCAATCAAGGGGAAAGGGAAGAACTTCCAGTAAAGAGACCATGCAAATTTTCACTTAAATGCAAGAGAATGAGGGGACAGAGGAAGGAGGGCTGCCTCGGTCTTTATCTTCCCTTTGACCCAAGGCCCCAGACTGCTCAGACACAAAAACAGAGAGATGCTCAGTGGATTTAAATACATTTGCTGAGCAATTCAACAAGCAGTAGAGCTTTAAATCACACATTTCCTCAAAATATCCATTACCCTGTGAATACTAAGCACACTCTAACTTCTACCCTTTCCATTCCATATCCAGGAGAACCTACAGCTGCCTAATTGCTCATTACTCTTCATTCTAAAGAAGTTACAGAGGTTAAAAGTTGGGAGTTCAGGGGACACCTAGGTGGATTAGTTGGTTAGGCAACCAACTCTTGATTTTGGTTCAGGTCATGATCTCACGGTTTGTGAGATGGAGTCCTGCACTGAGCTCTGCGCTGATGGTGTGGACCCTGGGTGGGATTCTCTCTCTCCCCCTTTCTCTCTGCTCCTTCCCAGATCGCATGCACAGGCACTCACTCTCTCTCTCAAAAATAAACATTAAAAAAAAAAATTGGAGTTCAGAACAAAATAAAGGGAAATGACAGATATATCCATGTTGCCTTTTCCCAAAAGTTACAAGTTTCATATAAAAGAACATTAGCGCATACATCATATTAGGGTATGAAAATGCACCTTTGTCTCACTTAAAGAGGACTTTTATCTGAGCACTGCTGAGGCAGCCCACAGGGGAAGGCATGCTTTCTTCTTCTTGCCTCTGCCTTAATATCTGAAGTTCAACACACAGCTCACTCCAAAACTGAGTGACCGTACATATGGTTTAAGCTTCCAGTGTCTCATTCTCACTTTACATTCTGACTACTTGGTGCCTGTCTTGCCTCAGCAGGCCTGATTATACTCAAAAAAAAAAAAAAAAAAAAAAAAAAAAAGGCTGCTTTCTCCAGGGCTTGAGTCAGTAACCTGGAACATATAAATCGCCAAAGGAGATTATGGCATTAAGGTTTACCTAGCTAGAGGTTCTTTCAGCTTTAGTGAAAGACATATTTATTAGTCATATTTTCTCCTTAGGGAAAAAGTAAAGGAAGCTGATTCCTGCCTCCAACCATTTAATATATAAGCAGATGGGTGTGCCATCACTACAATGCACATGGACAGCCAACTGCAAAGTTACCCTCTGAGATGCCATCAGGGCAGTCTTAATATTTTGTGCAGATCCCTCTCCCTGGATACACTATAAGACCCCATGGTAGACCCTAGCAGTATGTACACACCTGTGGTGATCAGCACCTTCACCAGCCACCTGTGGAAGAGAAAAAAAGGCTTGGTATTGGTAGTGTGCATCACCACGTACCAGCCAAGGTTAGTAGTTGCCTGAAGACTACAGCATGTGTGGACATGTGGGATATTCACTCAACAGTAACTTGGAATATCAGGAAAGAGAATGAACAGAGAGAACCTGGCTGTTTTTGTGGGTGATCACCCAAATTATAGTTTCTAAAGAGTAAAATTTATCAGGATGTAATCAATTCCTCAATCTTGATAAGAAAAATTTTCAGCTACAAGTTCCATCATGCAACACACTGCTTACTAACTCATCAAGCACTGTCCAAATAAAAAGTCTTTTCTGATTCTCCAACATATGCCATTCCCTCTCCTCTAACCTGTCCTGGCAACATGCTTGTGTGCCTTTTATTACATCAGAAGACACAGCAGTTTTATGTATTTGTCTTCTTGTTTTAGATGGCAAATGCTCTGAGAGTAAAGATCCGATCCTTTCTTTATTACTCTGAGTACAAGGTGGACATCTGAAAGACTGCAGGAGAGTACAAAACTTATCGTAAAAAACCAGCAAAACTCACAGACTCCCACCGCAGCATTAGTCAAATGAATACTGGACTGGAAGCTCAGAGACAGTGCTTTCAGACTATTACCTTGATGCACTATCTTGGAAGAGTCAACTTTTGATTTTTCTGCCGTCATCATAAAAATGAGGGAGAACTTTCCTGTAAATCTAAACCTCTTTTAAAATAAAATTCAAGTACTAGAAAACAAAACAAAAAAACCAAGAAGGGGGAGTACTAAGTTTTATCTCAAAGGCTCGAAAAATTCAAAGTGTAGGCAATGTTTTCATCAGAAGCTATAATACCAAACAGCCACCAAGCTAAAGATGAACATCAGTATTGACTAGTTTCTTTATGAAGACATTATACAAAATGGGAAAATCAAAATCAATCATCTACTAATTATCTTCTAGCAAAAACAAACCTACTAATTTCCTATCTGGCTTTTCTTTCTACTCAACTCAGACTTGGTTTAAATGCCCACATGAAAACAAAATCCACCACAATGTGCATTCTACTAATAACCACAATGTGCATTCTACTAGTAACACGAGGTTTCCCTCCTACACATTTCCCAGCTCCCATAAAATCAAACATCAGAACATCAAAATATCAGGACTTCAAAATATCAGGAAGATTTCCAGCTGTTTTCTTGAAAAAGCTTTGTATGCTGGCCAGGGTGATCTCACCAGGCCCACATTCCTGAGGGAACAAGAGAAAGATGAAGTCTAGGAATAGAAATGACCTATACTCCCAAAGAATGCAAGGGAAAATGAGAATTAAGTTTCATTCCTCAAACTCAACTGACTCAAGAATTTCCTGCTGTTATACTATGTTATGCATTTTTACATAAATTTCAAAATTTTAGGATGAGGTGACCATTTTTATCCAGGAGCTCAAACTCCTCTTTCCTCCATCCATTCTTTTCCATGCATTCTAAAATTATGATTCCATTCGATCTCAATTTTCAGTTCCCTTAAGCACAACTACACTCATTGAGCAGAACTAACATAAGCTTAACTAAATCTCTTAATACCTAGGACATCTTCAACTTCACCATGGTTTCAGCAAACAGGAGAAAACTGAAGAAACAAAAACTCCCTCACACCACACCTTTTACACAGATGGAACAGGATGAATACAGACAAAGAACATCACATATGACAGCTCTACGATACTGGAGTGTAGATGTATGAACAGCCACCCTAATGCACCCCTTACTCATGCATACAAAAAAGGGAAGGCATCCTGAATGAGACAGCCTGAGAAACATGGTGTCAGGCCAGAAAAAGTTTCCAGGATATTGTTAAATAAAGCAATATAAAAATATTATGAATGCAACCTCCTAAGCCTTCTATTGTCAATGTCACCCAGACCCACATTTTGACTGTTGGGAAAGGGCTGCTTACCTTCAATGTGCCGACGCACTGTCCAGACAGCATTGGGGTTACCGGGTAACTCAGAGACAGCCATTTCTGATACCTGACAGGAAAGGAGACAAATCACAGATCCAGTAAGCATAGAACTTAGCTCCCTACTTACAACTAAACTTGATAACAGGAATCTGATACAGCAGTGCTCATACTGCATGCTGCATTAAAAGACTGGAACTGGAGCAACTGACTGGCTCAGTTGGTAGAGCATGTGACTCCTGATCTCAGGCTTGTAAGCTCGAGCTCCATGTTGAGTGTAGAGACTACTTAAAAATAAAAAAATAATTTAAAAAAATACTTAAAAGAATGGAAATAGTCTGTGGAAAAAAAAAAGTTAAGCACCAAAAAGGCTTGGAAGTATTAGAGATGCCCATAACAAACTTTAGTAAAAAGGGATGGAATGTTTAGGAGGATAGTTGCTGCAGCAAAAAACATACATTTCCTTTGGGTATGCCATGCCTAGATCCTCCTCAAAAAGAGAGCACATGGAATGCAACAGCCATCTAAGCCCATTTCTCTTCCTAACCTCCTTAAGGGCCAATCACATCTCTCTTCAAGGACCAATTCAAAAGCCACATCCTTTAGGAAAAATCTCCCCTTATCCTCTTATTTGGCAGATCTTTTAGATCTTTTACTCTCCCTCCCAGAAGCTCTCATAGAAATCCCAATCACCACCTCATAGGGCATCCTATTTCCTAAATCCTAAAAAGTGATTTCAGGAATTACTATGTTCTTCCTACTAGATTGTTATGTTCCTTAGGTTAGAGTCAAGAATCCTCTGAATGTCCTTTAAGTTCTCAAATATGAGAGGAAATGAAACATCTGAGATGAAATGATCTAGAGGAGAAAACTAGGTGTATGTTATATCTGAACTCTCTGTACTGTTCCTGTCAATATAAATATAAATATACATAAAACCATTCCAAAATAATAATGTTATCTTTAAAACCACCCAGAAATAGACTGCTTAATATATTGTACTGTGTAACCACATTTTATAAAGAGAACTCACGTATATGCATTAAAGGCATTACCCCTTATTTACTGATAAAATAATAGGAATATCTGATCATGGAACAGGAGAACTGTGGAAAACTTCACCAATAAAATTCAAGTGTTAGATGCGCTATACTCTATACCAAATGTACTATGTGATAGTGACCCTGCTCAAATGAGTCCACAATCTAGCTAAACAACGAGGTTCAACAAACAGACATACAGGGAGGCACCTGGGTGGCTCAGCTGGTTAAGCGCCGGGCTTCGGCTCAGGTCATGGTCTCAGGATTTGGGAGTTTGAGACCCGCGTCAGGCTCTGTGCTAACAACTCTAGACCCTGGAGCGTGGTTCGGATTCTGTATCTCCCTCCCCCCTTCACACTCCGTCTCTCAAAAATAAATAAATGTTAAAAAATATTAAAATATATAAATATACAGGAACAAAGGAATGTTCAATGATTTCATTTTTTTTTTAATTTTTTGAATGTTTATTTATTATTGAGACAGAGAGAAATAGAACATGAATGGGGGAGGGGCAGAGAGAGAGGGAGACACAGAATCCGAAGCAGGCTCCAGGCTCTGAGCTGTCAGCACAGAGCCTGATGCGGGGCTCGAACCCACGAACTGTGAGATCATGACCTGTGTTCAATGATTTCAAAATACTTTTCTGTGTAACAAAGATCTTTTAGAGAACTGGAGAAAAATTGGGTGGGGGGCAGAAGACTGAAAAACATTGAGTCTTAATTGGGGTCCTTTATTCTTTATACTGTAGACAACATTTTCTGTTAATGCACATATGCACTTTTGGTGGAGAATGCTAGCTTCTGCCAAATGCTAAATGGGATCCAAAGAGCAATAACTAATTAAAAAACTCTTAGTCTAAATTGGGCTTGAGTTATTAAAAATTCGGTGACCTGATATTTTCGCACAGCCAAAAACTTTCAAATTTCTGAAAGAGCAATATATATTTTTTAATGTTTATTTATTTTGAGAGAGCTAGAGCACGTGCATACAAGTGGAGGGAGGGGCAGAAAGAGAGGAGAGAGAATCCTAAGGCTCTGTGCTCCACTGCTGCACAGAGCCCGGATGCAGTGCTCAATCCCACAAGCCACGAGATCATGACCTGAGCCAAAACCAAGAGTCAGATGTTTAACAGACTAAGCCACCCAGGTACCCCCTGAAACATTAACAGCGTTAATAGCTAACATATTTGTTTACTGTATGTCAGACCTTGACCTAAGTGCTTCTTTTTATGCATTACCTCATTTAATTCACACAACAATCTTTAAAGCAAGTACTTAAGCTCATTTTACAGAAGAGAAAACAAAAGCTTAGTAGTAGCTATTGTGATAGAGCCAGAATTCAAAACCCAAGGTCATCTTAGCTATGTTCCAATAAAAATTTACAAAAACAGGCAGTGGGCCATTGAGAGTTTATAGTTTGCCAACCCCCAACTCTGAAGCAAACTGTCACAGGAAGCTTTTTTTGCTCCTAATAAAATCAAGTCCAGGGAACTTGCTAAAAAGCATGAACCCTAGAATTGCAGTAAGATGTAGCATTTGAAAAGATAATTTTGGGGGCACCTGAGTGGCTCAGTTGGTTAAGCATCCAACTTCAGCTCAGGCCATGATCTCATAGTTTGTGGATTCGAGCCCCGTGTCGGGCTCTGTACCTGGAACCTACTTCAGATTCTGTGTCTCCCTCTCCTCCTCCCCAACTTACGTGCGCAGGCTCTCTCTCAAAAATACATAATCATTAAAAAAATTTTAAAAAGAAAATTTTGAGTGTCTCTATCACCTAAAAGATCCAACAATAAAGAATTTATTACACAAATTCTGATCTAACAACTATAGGGGAATATTATAGAAATACTAAAAATAATACAACCTAAGAACACATAAGGAATAAACTTAGTAAGATACAAATATATATACAGTATTTAGGCAAAAACATATAAATATCTAAAAACACTGAATATAGACCAAGACTAGAAAAAAATGGGAGTAAAATGTTCCATGCAGATTTCCTCTATGTTACGACTAGTGAGCCTGGAACCAGTAGGGGTTATTTCCCCCCTTTTATCCCCACTTGCCAATTTTTTAAAATGTGCCTATTGTGCTAACATGTCAAAGAACAGGAAATTTAAACTATAACTTTTATGGAAAGAGGAAAGAAGAAAACATTTTTTTCTTTCATAGAAACCTTAAACACACCATTGAGCTCATCAGAATAAAGCCATAGGCTGCTTTTTTAACGCTTGTCTCCAAAACCTGCAGATGATCTAAAAATACCCATCTTACCTCAAGTCCATGCCTTAGGACTCTTAGAGATGATCGGGGTCCCCTACCACAAGCCACATACAGCTGTGGCGTGTCTTCATTGGCCAGATCAGCTATCTGCACAGAGAAAAAGGCAAAATATGTTCTACTTATACCAAGTTTTCACACCAAACTTGATCATTCTCAGGGGACAAAATACTTTTTAGTTTACTAAACGTACATATCGGCTACAAGCCTTGGGACATCAAAGGAAAAAGTCCCCATATTCCAAAAGGCAAACCAGTTTGAAACAAGTTTTACTAATAAAAAAAGGCTTGTATCAATTCTCAAATTAGCAGAGTATGTTACATAACCTCCAACTGAAATTTAGCCATTTCCTTTCAGCTACAAATGTAAACTATAATATTATCAGGATCTGTGACTGTCACCAATAAAAATCATACTTATTCATATAACATTAAAATTTATATGTCTCCAATTATTCCACTCATCACTATTTCAAAATTACATTTACTAAATCTGTTAGACTATATATTACCAAAGTTGCCCTATCTACAGATGCTCCTATGATTTAGCTGACTAACTAGTGGGTAACTGCACCTGACTGTTCAGCCACTAGAAGGGGAAGCCATGTGTTGGTATCCCAGATATTCAGCTGCTTTCCAGTACATGTGTTGGTCAATACATAAAGAAGTCAATCATTTGTACTGTAGTTTTGTCAAACTGGTCAGTTCAAATGAAAATTCTTGACTGTCTATAAGGCAGTACAGCTTACTGTAACATGGCAAAGGTGTGTTGAGTGGAGGCTGTATAGCCTCCACACTGATCTCTTACTGAAAAAAATTAACTCACCTATTTCAAATGCACCATCTTGTTAAAGAAGCACATATATTACTTTTTCACACTTAAAAATATTTTGCTATATTGGCTATCTTACGTTTATTACAATATGCAATTAAAAATAGTACTCAGAGAAGAGATCCAGTTGTCTCACCAGGCTAGTAAGGATATACAAGGCACAAAATACCCACAGCCCTGCTGTAGATACCTGAACTATTAATTTTATTCTTTACCTTATCTACAAACTATTTACATCATTATTTCCTCAAATTCCAATGAAGGGGGGGAGAATCACTCATAATCTAATTAGGAATTTATTTATTATCTGTTGCCTCAGGGCTAATGCTTCTCAAAAAGAAAAGCAGTTAATTTAAGAATGGTTAATTTTACCAGGAATAGTGCCTGAACACTGACCTGTTTCTCCAGCACACAGTAAGCAAACCTCTCTCCATTAGAAGTGTAATCAATTTGACAGGATAGGATGGCACCTAATGTTCACTCAAACCCCAGTAATCCAGGACACAAATGCATGACAAAATTCCTGCTACAATTGAGCACAAGCACCAGGGGACACAGTCCCCATCCTAGGCCACCTTGGGTTCCTCCTTGAGGATGTATTTTAAAAAGTTCTGTTACTAACTGATCCCAGTGTCTCTAGAGTTTTTTTTAAAGAAACAGAGCGTTAAAATAAGAGACAGGGGCACCTGGGTGGCTCAGTCGGTTAAGCGTCCAACTCTTGCTTTTGGCTCAGGTCATGATCTTGCAGTTCGTGGGATCAAGCCCCACGTCGGGCTCTGCACTGGCAGTGTGGAGCCTGCTTAGGATTCTCTCTCTCCCTCTCTCTCTCTCTCTGCCCCTCCCCTGCCCATGCTCTCTCTCTCTCAAAATAAATAATTAAAACTTTAAAAAAAAGTATTCAGAGACTATTAAGTGATAAAAGGTCAATTTCAGAATACTGATGTGTATGAACCTATTTACGTTAAAAAAAAAACATAAAACAAATACATGCACATGCACTGATACAGGGAAAATGCCTAGAAGCAATCATAAGAAGTTGTTGCCAGCAGCATCCTCAGTACATAGGAAGCTGAAAATAAGACTAGGGATAGGAATTTTACCATTCACCTTTTGTATAGCTTGAATTTTTATATTGAACATGAGTTATAGAATTAAAATAAAAACCCTAAGGATTTATGTAATGGTTTGTAGTTCCCCAATACCCACCTTTAACAGCTTCACCCTTACTTTCTGGTCATTTCTCAGACATGCTGACGAGCCTCACTCTTAGACCAGATCTTAATTTAACTGGAGTTAAAATTTTAAACCCATTTAGCAGTGCCTGGGGTGGCTCAGTTGGTTAAGCATCTGACTCTTGGTTTCATCTCAGGTCATGATCTCTGTTTCATGAGTTCTGAGTTCCAGGACCACGTCAAGCTCCACACTGAGGGTGCAGAGCTTGCTTGGGATTCTGTTGCCCTCTCTGCCCCTGACCCACTCGGGCTATCTCTTTCTCTCTCAAAATAAATTTAAAACCTCAGTTAAAAAAAAAAAAACTTTAATACTCATTCAGATTCAGAAACATTTGGCTGGATCATTGTGGAAGTGACTGGAAAGATCCACACCTGGCAAAACAAAATGGGAGAGAGGCTGTCCAATTCATCGACCAGCACAAGGTTTTTGAGTGGTCTTGGCTGGAAGAAGAATGTGTCTCCTTCTTCCAAAGGCATGGCAGATGAAAACTCAGGTTCTTCATCATCATCTCCAAGATGTGCAATTTGATATAAGTAACTGGGGAAAAGAAAAGAAGACTTTAGTTAAACACTTTCTGTCTAAGGATAATGTCTGCCATAAACATAATCCTCACAAAGCACTTTACAAATACCTATCAAAATTCTAACACGCATATGGAGTCAGCATCTGTTTATCTGAGTGGGATCTTCTTCCTTAGAAGAGAAGGGGATAGGGGCACCTGGGTCGCTCAGGCCATGATCTCACCATTCATGAGCCTGAGGTGCACGTCAGGCTCTATGCTGACCGCTCAGAGCCTGGAGCCTACTTCGGATTCTGTGTGTCTCTCTCTCAAAGATAAACATTTAAAAAAAAAAAATTAAAAGAGTGCCTGGCTGGCTCACTCATTTAAGCATTTGACTAGGTTTTGGTTCAGATCATGATTTCACAGTTCATAAATTCAAGCCCTATATTAGGCTCTGTGCTGACAGTGCGGAACCTGCTTGGGATTCTCTCTCTCCTTCTCTCTCTGCCCCTCCCCTGCTTGCTCTTTCTCTAAATAAATAAACTTAAAAAATTAAAAAAAAAATAGAACGGGAAAAAGAAATAAAGACTGCTGAATTCAGGAAGTGCCTGGCTGGTTCAGTTGGTAGAGCACTGAACTCTTAATCTTGGGGTTGTGAGTTCAAACCCCACATTGTGTGTAAAAATTACTTAAAAAAAATTAATTCTACTGAATTCAGACTGGTACAATGGAAGGACCTTAGCATTACAGTGGCTAAAAGCACCTAGCTTCCACTACAGTACCCAGGTTTGAATTCCAGCTTTACCCCTTAACTAGCTGCATATTATTACCTAATCTATGCCTCACTTCCATCAATTTGTAAAACTGAATAGTACCTTCCCACAAAATTCAATGAGTACTTAGAACAGGGCATGGAACCTAGTAAGAACAGTGTTTGTCAAATAAAATGAAATATAGATAGATGAAAATCAAAGAAAACCTACAACAATTTCCTACATTAACCAATAAGCAGCCCAAATCTAACAGCAAGAACTGGTGGTCACTTTGCATTAACATAGATATGACAGTATTATTTCCCAAAACATAAATATATGAGAGTTAATAAGCAACAAAATCAACTTGCCCTTCTCCTGTCTATCCTCTAGCTAATAATGCTTAGTGAACGGATTCATAATTTTTTTTTTTACTTTTATTTATTTTTTGAGGGATAGAGTGAGACAGAGCATGAGCAGGGAGGGTCAGAGAGAGATGGAGACACAGAATCCGAAGCAGGCTCCAGGCTCTGAGCAAGCATTCAGCACAGAACCTGACGTGGGGCTCGAACCCACCAACTGTGAGATCATGACCTGAGCCGAAGTCAGACGCTCAACTGACTGAGACACTCAGGCACCCCAGTGAACGGATTCAAAGGCAAGCCACCAAAAAAATTAAAAAACAAATAAAGAAGTAAAGCAACTTTAAGAGTAGATAATCTAGAGGCACCTGCCTGGGTGGCTCAGGCTTAAGCCCCTGACTTTGGCTCAGGTCATGATCTCACATTTCGTGGGTTCAAGTTTCCTATCAGGCTCTATGCAGACAGCGCAGAGCCTGGAGTCTGCTTCCGATTCTGTGTCCCTCTTTCTCTGCCCCTCTCCAGCTCGTGCTTTGTCTCTCTCCCTCAAAAATAAATAAAACATTAAAAAAAAAAAAAGTAGATAATCTATAACAATATGCCATCATAAGCTGAGTATGCACTTAACTTTTGGGAAGAAGCTCAATTTAAAAAAGAAACATCAAAGTTATTAGTCATGTTTAATATACCAGGACCTTCAATACAGAGCACTTTAAACAACATCAAGTACAGCTTTTTAGAAGCAGGATAAAATGACTAAATCAGCATCTGAAATATATAAAGTGCTCAAATGTTAGTCACATAAACCTCAGCATTTAACAGTTTTGATAAACACATCAGATTCTATACTAAATTACAAAAAAGCAAACAGGATAATATCCTTGAACAATTTACAAAAGCACTGAAAATATACGACAAACATATAAAAATTAATATAAATTCCTTCCTCAAGCAAAATGTGTATACACAGATGATGAAAAACCACTTGTCAAAGATACCTTCAGTGCCTACTAACTGCCAGATAATCAAAAGGATGGGCTCACTCCCTCCATCACAGGAAAGGCTGCTTTGGCCAAATCTTGGCAAAGCAGCTTCAGTAACTATGGTGTTGTCCTTCAAAGCAGGAACTTTGGAATCAGATCGTCTGGGACTTAAGTATGTCATCAATTTCTTTCACAAATTCACAAATTGGACAAATTCTCTGTGACCCAGTTCCCTAAGTATAAATTGGATAATGGCACTGTCTCACTGGACATGTTACATACTGTATTAACATTTACAAAGTGTTTAGAAAACCTAAGTGTTTGAATCATAGGTTGCTTTAGGATTAATACCCATGCACATGTTTCTGATGCCCCAAATCAGCATTTTTTAAGTGTTACAGACTTAAGCTCCAGCAGCAATGGATAATTTCTTACAAGCTCAAATGTATCTCACTCTAACAAGCATCTACTTGTACACTGCTATCTTTCTACTCTCTGCCCCAAGAGGTGACTTTCAGACCAGGAGAGAGGAATTGGTGTTGCTGTTAACCTTCAGATGAGCAATTCTCAGAGGCATTCTGCTTGTTTGATGGGAGCAGGTCTTGATGGAAGTAAGATTACATTCCCATGACCTTTGTAAGGACAATTTAGCATTATCGAAATTTCATCCCACACTTATGAACTTAAACTATGGTTGCATTCAGCTAACGTACAAAGATACACCTATAATGTTCACTACAGCACTATGTGTGACAGCAAAAGTACAAACCGAAATACCAATATGGGCCATGGCCTTAAAATATACAGCCACTAAAAATGTTTTCCATATACCAAATACAATATGTGGGTCTTGCTAAATCCTGATCTAAACAATTCAACTTTAAAAATACTGAGGCATGGGGGGGCACCTGGGTGGCTCAGTTGGTTAAGTGTCTGACTCTCGATTTAGGCTCAGGTTATAATCTTACTGCTCGTGATTTCAAGCCCTGATTTTAGAGAACTGCATCATTCTATATATAAACATTACAAAAATTATCAAAAAATATTGAGACAATGGAGAAATTTAAATTCTGACTAGTTGTTTGATTATATCAAGGAACTACGATTACTTTGGAAAAGTGGGACATAAATAAAATAAGACTGGCCACGGGCTGACCTTTGTTGAAGCTGAGTGATGGGCACATGAGTCCACTAATTATACTATTCTCTCTTTTTACCTACTTATTAACAAATTTCCAGGGGAACATGGGTAGCTAAGTCCTTTAAGTGCTGGGCTCCTTTTTCTTTTTTCCAAGTTTTATTTAAAGAGCTGAAACCAAGGGTCAGATGCTTACCCGACTGAGCCACCCAGGCACCCCTAAGTGCCAGGCTCCTGACTTCAGCTCAGGTCATGAACTCATAGTTGGTGGGTTCAAGCCTTACATTAGGCTCCGCACTGAGCTATTCTCTATCTCCCTCTCTCTACCCCTCCCCTACTCATGTGGTGTCTCTCTCTCTCTCTCAAAATAAATAACTTTAAAATTTTTTCCAAAATAAAACTTAAGTGGAAAATATTTAATGGTATGGAAAAAAATTAAGATCTATGGATTTGCAGAAACCATAATAATTTTTTATAGAATGATGCAGTTCTCGGGGCTCCTGGGTGGCTCATCGGTTAAGCGTCTGCATCTGACTTCAGCTCAGGTCATGATCTCATGGTTCGTGAGTTCAAGCCCCACATCAGACTCTGTGCTGACAGCTCAGAGCCTGGATCCTGCTTCGGATTCTGTGTCTCCCTCTCTCTCTCTGCCCCTCCCCTGCTCACACTCTATCTCTCTGTCAAAAAATGAAGAAACATTAAAAAATTAAAAAAAAAAAAAGAATGATCCAGTTCTCTAAAATTATATACAAAAACTAGAAAGTAAAAATACTGGAAATAGATACAACAAAATGTTAATAACGTGACTATTCTGGGATACTCTTAGGATTATTATTTTTATTAGTTGCTCTTTTATTCATTTCTAAAACTTTCTACGTTACCAGCATTAAATAACAAGAATGGTAGCTAAATGCTTACAACACAAAGTACTTATTAGTGCTTGCCAACTGTTTTCTTATTAAAATATCCAGGAAACTCAGTAAGGTATACAGTATTATTATCCCCACTTGGAAAATGAGAAAACTAAAGCATACTGCTAAAAAACATAAAGCCAAGGTAATAATCCAGGCAGTGTGACTCCAGAGTTTATACATGCTATACTGCCTCCCCTGAAATGTCCCTAATCATTACGAGAGACTACTACAGAAAATAAGGAAGAGATGTGACTAAGCAATTAACAGAAAATGTATGCCAGGCAAATAAGCAAAAAGTCCAAACTCTTTAATAAACACACTTGTTACCCAACAAATTAGCAAAGCTTAAAAATACACATGTACCTATAGTGTTGCCAACATGTAGCAAAACATACGGACACACCCTGCTGCAAAAGTATAAAACGGCACAAACTTTTAGTAGACAAATACAAAATTTTAAAAATGTATATATTCTTTAATCCAACTGCATCATTAGAAAAGTCTACCTAAGGTACAGCATAAGGAATATGATCAATGATATAATAGCATCATATGGTGACAGATGATAACTACTAGTATGGTGAGCATAGGATACTGTATAAACTTGTGGAATCACTATGTTGTACACCTGAAAATTAATGTAACCGTGTGTGTCAATTCTACTTCAACTAAAAAAAAAAAAAGGAAAGTCTATCCAACAACAAATAAAAGCTTATTTAAGCAAATTAACCCAGGTCCACATAATGAAATACTATAAGGACACTGCTATACTCAACAAATGACATGGAAACAATTGGATTTTCACAAGTAGGAAGAAAAATGAACTTGAACTCCTACCCCATATATAAAAAATTAACTTAAAAATGGATCAACAACCTAAACATGAACTAAAATCATAAAACCCTTAGGGGTGCCTGGGTGGCTCAGTCAGCTGACTGTCCGACCCTGGCTCAGGTCATGGATCTCACAGTTTTTGAGTTTAAGCCCGGCAACTGGCGCCTGAAGCCTGCTTCAGATTCTATGCCTCCCTCTCTCTTTGCTCCTCCCCCACTCATACTCGGTCTTCTCTCTCTCGAAAATGAACATTTAAAAAAATTTTTAAATAAAATCATAAAACCCTTAGAAGAAAACAGATGTGTACCTTCATGATTTTCGATTTGGCAATGGATTCTTAGGATACCAAAAGCACAAGTAACAAAAGGAAAATGGGCAAACAACTTCATCAAAATTAAAATCTTTTGTGCATCAAAGGACATTATCAAGAAAATGGAAAGATGAGCTAGCTACATAATGGGAAAAAATATTTGCAAACTATGTACCTGATAATATCCAGAATATATGAAAAAACTCTCACAACTCAAGAAATAAATACCATTTCACAACTACTGTCTGTAAGTCAAAAAAGTTGTTGGTGAGGATATGGAGATACTGGAACCCTCATACATTCCTGGAAGAAATGTAAAATGGTACAGTTGCTATAGGAAAAATTGGCAGTTCCTCAAAAAGTTAAACAGAACTACCATGCGACCCAGCAATTCCACGCTTAAGTACATACCCAAAACAAAAAAAAAACCCAAACAGACACTTGCACACCAATGCCCAATGCAGCATTATTCACAATAGCCAAAAGGTATTAACAATCCAAGTGTCCATCAAGAGATTAAACAAAATGTGGTATATACATACAATGAACTATTATTGGTCGGTTAAGCATCCGGCTTCAGCTCAGGTCATGATCTCAGGGTTCATGGGTTCGAGCCCCGCATCAGGCTCTGTGCTGACAGCTAGCTAGCTCAGGGACTGGAGCCTGCTTCATATTTTGTGTCTCCCTCTCTCTTTGACCCTCCCCTGCTCACGCTGCCTCTCTCTCTCTCTCTCAAAAATAAATAAAACATTAAAAAAATTTTAAAAAAACCAACAACAATGAATTCAGGGATAGAAAGAAGAGCTGATACATGTTACCCCAGGAACATGATGTTAAGTGAAATGAGCAAGACAGAAAAGGGCAAATACTGTGATTCCACTTAGGTTACCAGGGGCTGGGAGAGAGAGGATTGGGGAGTAAGTGCTTAATGGGTATAAAATTTCCGTTTGGGAGTGTCTGGGTGGCTCAGTCTGTTAAACATCCAACTCTTGAATTTCAGCTTAGGTCATAATCTCAGGGTTTTAAGAACCTCCTTAAGATGCTCTCTCTCAAAAATAAATAAGCATTTAAAAAATTAAAAAAAATTAATAATTGGAAGTGGATGAAATACATAAAACAGGCTAAATATGAAAAATGTGACAAAAGAGGCATAAACAAGGAAAATGAGTAATAAACTGCTGGAATAAAGTCCGTTGAGTATGAGTAAGAGGCATGTCTAAGAAAGGAAGACCAGCTGGAGACAAGGTAGAAATGGCATTTAATCCTAGATACACCTTCATTTTAATTACAAGCAAACAGCATCAGGGAAGTGGTTTGCACTGATACTGTGAGCAGATACTGGCAAGGCTATGGTATCTTATCCTGTGTAAGTAATTTGGAGACTTAGATATTGACTGGTCTTAAATTCAAGGCTAGAGCTCAGAGTTTATCCACTTGGCAATAAAAAGTCATCAAAGATTATAAGAGGGATAAGGGAAAGGATTTCATCAGGGTTATGTCTTGGCTGCTTAATGAGATGACTACAAAGGCCAAAGTTTTACAGGAAAGGCAATAAAGTAAACTAGTGAACTAGTTTAGACTGTAACCACAAAAATTGAGATTTTACACTCAAGGTGCGAGAACTGGTGTGTTAGTCATTAACAGACATATTGAGGCTGGGAAGGTCAGTGATGTGGCTGGGCAGCTGTGGGTACTGATGAGCTTCAACTTTAGATTTGTATAAGTGAAGTATTGGTGGAACATGTTAAGTAGTTCCATAAATATTCAGTGAAATGTCCAGCAAAAAAACCCAGAAAAGATCACTTCTGAAGCTATTTTTGCAGCTACCCACAGGTACTGCTTGAAGAAAGCCAGTGAAGTAAGGAAGATAACCAAAAAAATAATAAATAAAAACTAAAAAAAAAAAAAAAAAAGAACATAAAGGGGGAAAGGAAGGCAAAACTTTTGAAGAAAAGTTTTGTGGAAAGCTTTGTGGCCTTGAAGCCACATCTCCCTCCTCCCAACTTTTATAGTAACCAGGGTGAACTAGGGTAATAAAAAGATTACTCACTGATTGCCAAATTCTGATGCTACAAAAAGGAAGCCTGTTTTAAGCACACACATGGCAGCAGCAACAGGCACAGTATCAAAATACTTGAGCCGAATCTCAGTCACCTGGAATGGAAAAAAAAGAGATTCTATTGTGTAAGCAATGAACCTAGGCCACAGAAGGTAGCCCAGTATTTTAAGACAATACAAGCAGAGTAGCAAGTAAAATATCATACTTAGTATTTGAACCAGGGGTTAGCAAACTGAGGCCTAGGACCAGTCATGCCTATTCCTTTACACTTCCTATGGTTGCTTCTGTGCCACAATGGCAGAGTTGAGTGGATGAGATACATACTACACGGCCCATATAAGCTGACGATGTTTACTACTAGGCCTTCAAAAAAAATATGCCAACTGCTGAGCTAAAGAGATATATAAAAAATTGCACAGCTATTCACAGAGCTCCTCCATAGGATGAAAACAGTAACAGATCATGTATGTGTATTATCAATTTTCAGTAGACAGCGAGAGCTTTCTCATTACTCACTAGAAGTGGCATTACTTGATCTGATTATTATTACATATGAGATTACCAGAACAAGCATCTGTTAACCAGAGGAGAAAACGTACATTCATATACCCATTCCAATTTTTAAAAGCTTACACAACCCCTTTTTAAGTTATTTTGTTTCCATTTTATTAACCTGTAAAGTATTAATTGTCCTATCTCATAGTTTTAATGAACAAGTCGTTTATAAAGCTACATTTTAAACCTTAAATGTACACATAAATATCAGTTTTTCAGGGCACCTGGCTGGCTCAGTTAAGTGTCTGACTCATGATTTTGACTCAGGTGGTGATCTCACAGTTTGTGGGTTCAAGCTCTGCATCAGGCTTTGCGCTGGCAAAGGCTGCTTAGGATTCTCTCGCTCCCTCTCTGCCTCTCCCCCTCTATAAAAATAAATAAACCTTAAAAAAATTTTTTTAATATCAGTTTTTGAAACAAGATCATTTAAATATATTAAAATTAGCGTAACAGGGGCACCTGGATGGCTCAATTGGTTAAGCATCCAAATTCAGCTCAGGTCATGATCTCATGGTTCATGGGTTTGAGCCCCACATCAGGCTGTGCTGACAGCTCAGAGAATGGAGCCTATTTCAGATTCTGTGTCTCCCTTTCTCTCTCTCTCTGCCTCTCCCCAGCCCACGCTGTTGGTGTCGAACACACTCTCTCAAAAATAAAAATAAACGTTAAAAGGGGTGCCTGGGTGGTGGCTTAGTCAGTTAAGCCTCCAACTTCAGCTCAGGTCATGATCTCATGGTTTGTGGGTTCAAGACCCACATTGGGCTCTGTGCTGACAGCTCAGAGCTTAGAGCCTGCTTCGGATTCTATGTCTCCTTCTGTCTCTGCCCCTTCCCCACTTGTGTATTGTCTCTCAAAAATAAATGTTAAAAAAATAAATAAATAAACATTAAAAAAAATTTTTAAATAAACTAAACCTAACAAAAGGATTTTTTCATTTTTTCCCTCTCCATCCATGATCTGCTTACCATATCTTCATCTGTCTCCAAAGTGATCTTGAAGATATCTCCCTGCTCCGTTTGGGCCAAAAAGAAGAACATCGATTTGGTCTTATGGGTGGCAGAGCAGACAAAAATCATTCCTCTTTCAGGGTCATCCAGATCATTCTAGCAAAATCAAACACAGAACCAACATCTTAGGAATGAGTACCTCTTATTTAGAGAATTTAGCACCTTACCATAATACAAGCCACTCAACATCTACAGGTACCTGGAGCCGTTCTACACAAGCTTTGACCCAAAGCAGCCTGCCAGCCAAAAAGTAAAACACAACAGTTAAAAATTCTTGTCTACTATAAATATGTGGCAAAGCCTGTGTACAAAAAAGCAGCCACAATTTCACTCTACGTCCTGAATAAATGAGCAAGACCAAGAACTTTCTCCAAAGAAAAACGTTAGAGAAAAAACATGAAATTTAAAGCCATCATCTTAGGCTAGGAAGAAAACTCCTACACATCCACTCAGCACTCTTCTACACCAACTTCCTTGATTCCTATAAGACAGCTCCTTGACTATGATTTTAGATTTTTTTAATGTTTCCAACATTTTGTATTTCCCTCACTGAGTCAGCTCTTCAAGGGCAAAACATGTTTAATACTTCTTTGTAATCCCAAAGCCTAGTACATTGCCTGGCAGTTAGGTGCTCAACAAATGTCTCATCAACCAAATCAAATTACTCCCCACCCCTTACCAATAATTTAACTTGATAGATTTCTTCTCAGATTTTCTAAGATTTATGGAATCTTAATCAGGCATCATATATTAGATCAACTAAGACTTAAAAGTTTTAATCCCTGGTCCTATAAATTAATATCAAAAAGATTAAAAAAAACAGGAGTAAAAGAAGAGCTTGAGAAAGCAGAGATCAAACAAAATTAGGTGGAGCTGGATACATAGAAGTTCATTACATTTTGCTTTTGCATATACTTAATAATTTCCACAGTAAACTACTGAGATTAAAATTAATAAAACACCATTTTCGGGGCACCTGGGTGGCCCAGTTGGTTATGTGTCCAACTCCTTTTTCTTTTTTTTAGAGAAAGTGAAAGGAGAGAGGCTAAGAAGAAGAGAGAGAGAGTGGATGAGAGGAAAGAGAGAATCCCAAGCAGGCTCCACACTCCGCTCCACCTGGGGTGCTTGAGTGGCTCAGTCAGTTGAGAGCATCAGACTCTTGATTTCAGGTCAGGTGGTGATCCCAGGGTCTCGGGAGCGCTGTGTCAGGCTCCGTGCTAAGTATGGAGGCTGCTTGGGATTCTCTGTCTCTCTGCCCCTCCCCTGCTCGCTCTCTCTCAAAATAAACATTTAATAAATAAATAAAATCAATAAAACACCATTTTCAACCACCAATGTAGTAAATGAACTGAGGAGAAAAGCATATTTCAGTCTCAAAATTCACCAGCAGATTCCACACCAATTACAAAAAGGAAAACGAACCTTCACAATTAAGAAGCCCAGGCGGGCGCTACCTTAAAGTGATCAATTTAACATCACCAATGAGTCAAACTAAATTATGTGCCCCTAATGTGATACAGTGGGAAATGTGTCACCGCTTACGTAATAATTCTATCAAAAATATTAACAAGGATCTAACCATAAGCAAAAATATGGGACAAACTTCAAGAAAATTAGCCTAGACTCTTAAAAAACATGTCAGTATAATCAAAGACAAAAAGCAAACAAAGGGAGACAAAATAACTAAAAAGACAGTAAAAGTAAATACAAGGGAACTTTTGTGGACAATGAGAGAAACTGGTATATGAACTGTACATAAGAAAATTATATTACACAAAACAGTAAATTTCTTGGGCATGATCTTGGTAGTGTGGTTATGTGGGAAAATTTCTTTGTTTTTAGGAGCTACATTTTAGAAGATTCTTAAAGTGTCATGATGACTACAACTGATTAAATGGTCAGTCTTAAAAAGTATGTAATAGATGTATCATACAAAAGAAAAGCCAAATACAGTAAAACCTTAAATTGGAGAACCTTTTTCCTCTACATAAAAGGCATAGATTCACTGTTCTATTCTTTAAAATCTCCTGTACGTTGGAATGGGGGGAAAAAAGACAAGCACTGGAAAACAGTGTATCTCCAATAAATATGTCCAGCTTCTTCGAACCAGAAACTTGCAGCAATTTCAAACTGATAACATCCAGATTGTTCTGAAATAGAAACTGTGTTTTTAATTCCTTTTCTCAAAGAATTTGTTTTGCCTTTACTAAAATGCTTTACCAGCTTTATTAAAAATAAGATTTACAGGAGCACCTGGGTGGCTCAGTCAGTTGAGCATCCAACTTCGGCTCAGGTCATGATCCCACGGTTCATGTGCTGACAGCTCAGAGCCTAGAGTCTGCTTCAGATTCTGGGTCTCCCTCTCTCTCTGCCCTCCCCCGCTCACGCTCTGTCCCCCTCTCTCTCTCAGAAATAAGACATTAAAAAAAAAAAAAGATTTACAAAGAAACTAAAACCTGCTAACACATAAACTAAGAGACTACACTATAATTACAAAAACTAAATTCATTTCACAAACACAAGTATCTTTTCTTATGGCAAAGATTTTTACCCGTCTCCTGGGAATTGGACACCGGATATCTGGTTGGTCACCAAAGTTCTTATAGGTGATATAGTTTTCAGAGCAGATCAGCACTCCACTTGGACCATCTGACCCTCCGGGAACTATCAGAAAAAAAAAAAAGAACTTAGCAATGATTTAACATAACCATGAATTATAATTTGGCTTTCAATTCCTTCTCTCCTTCAGCACATCTTCAATGAAGGTACGAGTGCCTGAGACTGAGAAACATTCAAAGTGTTTCTTTTTCCTGATACTAGCCTAAGACACAGATGGAGCACAGTTTGGACAATCTCAGCCTGTCCACAGATATCTGATAATGCATCTAAAATTTTTAGCTCTGAGCCCAAAACTCAGTTCTCATCTTCAGACCTATAATCCAACTGCACACTCTTACATGGATATTCCATCGCAGCTTAAAAATGCATTGTATTCATAAACAAACTCAAGTTCCTTCCCAAATCTGTTCCACCTCCTGGGTTCTCCATCTCAGAGAATACCACTATTGACCAATAGGACCAGAAACCTGGGTGTCACCCTTCCATTCTCTCCCCACCACAGCTCTACTGATTCCACTTCTTTAGCAGTGCTCATGCTGCCAATCTCTTGGGTTAGTGAAAAAGCTTCCTAATCTGGCTTATCGTCTTATTCTCCATTTGATGAGCCAAAACGTAAGCAACTTTTATCTTTCCAAAATGCTCATGTTTAACAGGTTATTATTCCCCTGCTTAAAATCCTTCAGTAGCAAATAAATAAATAAATAAATAAATAAATAAAATAAGGGGCACCTGGGTGGCTCAGTCAGTTGCGTGTCCAACTTTGGCTCAGGTTGTAATCTCATGGTTCATGAGTTCGAGCCCCGCATCGGGCTTGCTGCTGTCAGCCAGCCTGTCAGCACAGGGCGTGCTTTGGAGCCTCTGTCCCTCTCTCTCTTTATGCCCCTCCCCTGCTCGTACTCTCTCAAAAATAATAAAACGTTAAAAAATAAACAAAGGGGTGCCTGGGTGGCTCGGTCGGTTGACAGTGTCTGACTTCGGCTCAAGTCATGATCTCATGGTTCATGGGTTCGAGCCCTGCGTCAGGCTCTGTGCTCAATGCTTGCTAAGAGCCTGGAGCCTGCTTTGGATTCTGTGTCTCTTTCTCTCTCTGCCCCTCCCCCCCTCACACTCTGTCTCACTCTGTTAAAAATAAATAAATGTAAAAAATATTTTTTAATAAAAATAAACAAATAAAAATAAAATCCTTAGTAGGTACCTCCTTACCACTACCTCTACCTCCAATCACAATGAGCTTCCATTTTTCTGAATGAACAATGTTCTTTCTTGCCCTGCATCTTGTCCACATCAGAAACAACTCCTCTGCCCCCTCATACCTAGCAAACTCCGAACTAGTCCTCAGGTCTCAGCGTAGAGGGCACTTCTCCAGAAAGATTTCTCTAACACATTCCTTTTCTTTCCCTGGGTCTGAGACCTCTTTCTCTTCAACCCTGTCTTGGCATTTGGCAAAACACTCAATTTTTTTGTTAGTTACACATTTTCATCACTAAACTCAATTCTGCATAAAAGAAGACAACACGTCTAGTCCCAGGTCCCAGTAGACTTATTGTGCACATATTGATGGTAGAGACTCAATAAAAAATTGTTGAACAAATGAAGCCCTTGTCAACAAAACATATGGTAATGTTACAGCATGTAATGAGATGCATAATCTATTTTCCAAGGTTCTTCTGTTTAACATATAGTCTCTTCCTAAGATTTAATGCTCAAAGACAAGAGCTGTGTTGTATCATTCTCCAAAATCCTGCCCCAACAACACACATATTTCACGTCAGACATCAATCCAAGTGCAAATGACTCAAAACAGAAAGGACTGGGATCACGGTCTTCCCCTAGCCTGCTGAAACTTAGCTGACCACAAATATAGTCATCTCCTTTAATCTTTTAATATGATGAATTAAAGGTACACTGATTTTTTTTCTTTTCTTAAGATTTTATTTTTAAGCAATCTCTACAACCAACATGGGACTGGAACTTACAACTCTCAGATCAAGAGTTGCATGCTCCACTAAGCCAGCCAGGCGCCCATGATACTGATTTTCTAACATCTCTGAACTCCTACAAAAATCTTACTTAGCTATAACATATTTAAAACATATTTATAACATATTTAAAACTTCGGGGGCGCCTGGGTTGCTCATTTGGTTAAATGTCCAACTTCGGCTCAGGTCACGATCTCACAGTTCATGGTTCGAGCCCTGCGTCACGCTCTGTGCCGAAAGCTCAGAGCCTGGAGCCTGCTTTGGATTCTGTGTCTCCCTCTCTCTCTCTCTGCCCTTCCCCAGCCTGCACTCTGTCTCTGTCTCTCTCAGAAATAAACATTAAAAACAAAATTTTTTTTTCTAAAAAACACTTCAATTGACTAAAATTTAGGTTTGGTATTTATAACTAGCATACAGTTTTTTTTGTTACTGTCCTTCCCCAGTTTTGGTATTTAAGTTATTTTTAGGCTCATAAAGTGGTACAATTGTTTGTTTTTTTCCTAATCTCTGGAGAAATTTAAGGTCCCTGAATATTCTGGACCTTAAATCTTTTGGGAAAGATTTTTGACAACTGCTACAACTTCTTTAATGGATGTTGGTCTATTCAGGTTCTTCATTTCTTCTTGAGTCAATTTTGGTAACCGTTTTCAAAAATACTTCTATTTCACCTAAGTTTTCAAATTCATGGACATACATACAATTTTATCTTGTTGGATTCATCCATTTCATTTGACTTTTTAAAGAATTAGGTTTTAATTTTCTTAATGAGAGCGAAAGACTATCTACAGCAAAAATAGAACACCTAACAGTAGTCAATTCCAAGCTGAGTGGTCTCCCTCATCCTTTCTTCCTTGCCCCCATTAGAAGAGTCAACCACTCTGAACTTTTAACCTCGCCAAAACATAGACAAGGCACTTAGACTTAGTACAAATGAATTATAGTTTCCAAACCCTTATAGTAAGTAAACTCCCCTAAGTTTGTGCATAAAATGGGCTAAGCAAAAAGGTACAGAGCAGCTCTGAGAAAATACCTGTAATAAGAAAGTTGCCATGTTCCTCCAAAGGTTCACTGTATTTCCGGACCACATGATTTAAACCAAGGTCTAACTCATAGAAAGTAAGTGTCTGCTGGGTATTAGCTGCTGCTTCCCCTGTTGGATCATTGTCTGCTTCCTACAGAGAAGTACATTAGCACAAACACGGCATCAGGATTCCTCCATCTTACAAATGGGGAAGCAGAGATCCACAACGGTTTACCAAAGTTCACACAACTAGGTTAATAGCAGAGCTTACAGAAGAACCTGGGTCTCCTATATTTGGGATCAGGGTTCCCTCTACTGCCTTCCATTCAAGGCAAAGAATGATACACCCCACCTTTCACTACCTCCCTGCAAAAAATATCCCACATACAGTTTCACTTCCTTTTTTAGACAACTCTTCCTAAAAAATACCATTTTTAGAGGGATATCTTTCAAATCAGAGTAAGGTGTTTATTATATGGTTAGGTAAGCTTTGAAACATTTCAAAGAATCTTAGTAGGACATTTGGAAAACAGAAAGATCTGTTAGCAGAATTATAAGACACACACAATGAAGAAACTAATCAGGAAAGCACTGAGGTGAGTGGAAGAAACCCAAAAGGGGGGTGGAAGGGGAGAGTGAGGGAAGGAGAGAGAAAGAGAGGAAGGAGTCACAGAGTCCCCATTACCTCATAATCCATTTCCAGACAAGCAAACATTGGATTTTCAAATCCTACATCTACTCCAACCACATGATATACTAAAGTGTTCGCTTTGTGGGCCTCCAAGGGAGATGAAATGGTAAGCCGGGCTGCAGCATCTCTGTTCAAGATATATACCAATTTCTGTTTTTCAATGGCACCTGTAGATAAAGGAGACAAAACAAATAAAATTCCCAGAAAATGAAGAGGCTTACACAATAGCCAGACTCACACCACAGTTATTCCTTTAAAATCGTTAACAGCCAGCACTAACTCTAACATATAATATTAACATAAGATTTTGCTATGAGTAAAATAGACAACAGGATTTTACACCCCCCCTTCCTAATAGAGATGTTAATATCCCACTAACTCTTCAAAACTTTTTAGCATGCTTGAGATTTAATGATACTAGGAAACTAAATCCATAAAAATTGCTGGCTTTATTCCCTGAGTTAGATCTAATGTATTGTAACTTGTCAGGAGGGGTTGCCCTCTGGAGGCCTGATCAGATGCACATAATTTTCTTCAAGAGATTTATCAGAGAAGAGACATGAATGTGAATCATCACTTCAGGCTGATGAAAGCAACCATATTCACTGCCAAATAATGTAAAATCATTTGGTTTCATTGTAGGTTTTTGGCTACACATAAAGAAATGGAAAAAACACCTAATCTAGCCAGACAGGAAATAGAAAAGGTGTGTTAAGACTTTTTCCCATTGTTTTAAAAGGAAAAGCAATTCTTCTAAACCATGGCATTTAATTGAAATATGATCCAAACTTTACACAGGTAAGGAATTTATTGGCATACTGCCAAGAGCACAGCATTGTTATCATAAACTAAATAAGTATCTGTAAGAATCAGAGATGCACTCAAAAGAGCAGTCACTCACTAATCATAACGGCTCGTCCCTTGGGATCCACAGCTAAGAACTGGCCAGGAACAATGCGGCGGCATCCACTCTTCCCAAAGGTTTCTTGGTGAATTTTCTCAAACATATTCTTAGATGGCTGGTATTCCAGGATAACAATCCGACCTGAGTCACTGCCAACGACAATGTAGTCTTTGGTGCCACCCGTCAGCCTAAAGGCCATGAGTGACCGGATAACACCAAATACTTCCACAGTTAGTAGAGTGTGTACTTTGCCAGTGTTGGGGTCAGGACGAAGCAGCTCCAGTATCTTCCCACGGGAAACAACAATTTCCTGTTGTTTGGTTCCTAGATCACCAAAACAATAAAGATCACAAACAATCAGAACTAGTCCAAAAAGTAACCTGGATGGATCAAAATGCCATTCAAAACAAAATTAAATAAGCTGGGGGGTTGGTATTTTAAGTTTTCTTATTCTATTTCATTCCTAGAATTGGTATGATTTAACAAAAGTGGTTTCAAAAAAAAACTTTTTTTTTTCCAGAGAGGGACAGAACGTGTGCAAGTTGGGGAGTAGCCAGAGCAGAAACCTGAGCAGGCTCCATTCTTGGCATAGAGCCCGACGCGAGCCTCAATGGTCATGGTATCATGACCCAAGCCAAGATCAAGAGTCGGACGCTCAACCAACTGACCCATCCAGACACCTCAAAGAACTTTTAAAACTGCCATCTAATATATATCCTTTATTTCCAAACTCACCCCTAGAAGTTCCCTTGCTTTCACAACCATAATCAACACCTCCAAATGCTTAACAGCCAATTTCCCCCCATCTCTCCCTGCCTGCTACATAATTCCACTTGGATATACTGTTATCAGCTTTTAACTGCATGTTTGAAATAACTAAATTCCTGGGGTGCCTGGATGGCTTAGTTGGTTAAGCATCTGACTCTTGATTTCAGCTCTGGTCATGATCTCAGTGTTCTTGGGATTGAGCGCTGCATCAGGCTCTGCAACTGGTAGCCCAGAACCTGCTTGGGATTTTTTCTCTCCCTCTCTCTGCCCCTCCAAGCTGCAACACAAGCACGCTCTCTCAAAATAAATAAACATAACATAAAATAAATAAATTTCTTCTTCCCAAACCTCCTCTCTGGTCCCAACTAACCTGTTATCAATGTTACTATCATTTTTCTCTGCCACCCAGGCTAGAAACTCATATCCTTCTCTTTATATCTGTCCCCAGTGCCCTCGTACAGGTCTTCTCTAATGCCTAAATGCCTTCCTATCCATCCCATTTGCTCCATTCTCATTTGTTCAAGGACATCACATATCAGGCCACCTTACTTTCCAAAGGTCCTTTGGGGATCAGACAAGATCAAGTACTTCAAACTGTTTTAGAGACTATAAAGCATTATATAAATGTTGTCTAAGGATTTAAGAAAATTTTTTTCTGTAATTTATTTCAAGAAAAAATTTTGAACTTGAATTTAAGAAAGAATTTGAGGAGTGCCTAGGTGGCTCAGTCAGTTAAGGTCCAACTTTGGCTCAGGTCATTATCTCATGTTTTTTGAGTTCGAGCCCCATGTCAGGCTATCCATTCTCAGTGCAGAGCCTGCTTCAGATACTCTGTCTCCCTTGCTCTCTGCCCCACCCCCATTCCTTCCTTCCTCTCTCTCTCAAAAATAAACATTTTAAAAATAATTTAAAAAATAGGGGCGTCTGGGTGGCTCAGTCGGTTATTCGTCCAAATTCGGCTCAGGTCATGATCTCATGGTTTGTGAATTCGAGCCCCACATCGGGCTCTGTGCTGACAGCTCAGAGCTTGGAGCCTACTTCAGATTCTGCGTCTCCTTCTCTCTCTGCCCCTCTCCCACTTGTGCTCTGTCTCTCTCTGTCTCTCAAAATTTAATAAATATTAAATGTAAGAAATAAATTAAAAAAGAATTTAAAACATGAAACTAGTTAATACTGAAAATGTTAAATTCATAAAGACAGTAACTGGAAATCTTACCAGAGAAATTGCCATGAATGGCAAAGCTGATGCCAGTGGCTCGCTGCAAGGTCAAGTTGTATAGAAACATGGTGGCAGCAACACTGAGATAGTCACAACTCCACAATCAGGCCTGTTATACCAAGTCAAAACAACCTTAGAGCACATAAAAGCAGAAAAATATCAGCTTGAAAACTTACTTTAACATACATTTCTGTATAAGAACTTATGGCTGAAGGCAGAACCCATAGAGTAAGGCCTACTGACAAAAAACATATTTATAACTGGAGTACATCCTATATTCCAAGCACTATGCTATATACTTTGTCTCTAATCTTACAAGAACCCTATAAATAACTCATTGTTAAAGTAATTGTATAACTGAGGAAACTAGGGTTAAGAAATTAAATCACCTGCCTGAGGTCATTAACAAGTGGTAAAAACGCTGGGATCTGTACCATTAATACAACACTATTTGCCTTTACAGTCACAGAAACTAAGCAGCTCTACATTTACTTGTATTTGCATAGGCTATACTCGCACTTGGTTCAAAATTCTTTACAAGCACAGCAAAAAGCTCCATCCAGTTCTCCTCCCTGAGAAAATCAGTTTTACTAACTTATGTATCATGTCCTTCCAGATATTTTCTGTATGTATAAGCAAGAATACATTAATATTATTTTCTCTTCTAATTATATCGTACACTCACATTACCCTACAACTTACTTTTTATTACTTCACCTCGGAGATAGGAATAAACAAAAGGCTTTCTCATTTTTATTTTCCACCTGTGGAATATTCCAATGAATGGGTATATAAAGAATCATTTAGCCAATACCATCCTGATAAACATTTAGGTTCCCAACCTCTTGCTGTTATGAACATTGCTGCCAAGAAAATCCCTCCTCTATAGATAATTTATACATGTATGAATAAATCTTTAATATTAATTCCTGTGAAACTGCAGTACTGAGAGATTCATACATTTGAAATTTGCATAGCTATTGCCAAATTACCTTTCAAAGAAACTCTACCGATCTATACCCCCAGAAATGCATGAGTCCCTATTTCCCCACAACCAGACTTCGGCTAATCTAAGAGATAAAAATGGTAACTTTGGTTTCCATTTGCATCTCTTATCTAGCTCAATATTTGATTATTAGAATTTAAAATTTAAATCTATTCACCATCAAAAACTAAAAATCTCAATTTCTGTTACTTCAGGCCTCTCTAAAGGAGTATACAGTAACAGAAAAGGATTCTTTTCATTTGACAGGGCTGAAGACTGCAAAAGCAAACTGATGTACCTTTACCATAAAATAACCCAAAACTACAGCTAAACAGTTACCAATAGAAGTTATTTTTTCAGTTATTTACAGACAAAAGAGATCTTGAAAAATCCAAAGTAATCACTGTGTAATTAATACAAAAATTTGATTTTGTTAAACGAGAAAAGTATGAGCAACTGTCCTCATAAATAATAGTCACAAAAGTGGTTTTTGCCCAGCCCAGAAATGGTTAAGAGAGGAAAAGATCAAATCCTCCACTCTGGATATAGGTACTGAGAGATATAAATTTTCCTTCTGGACACTAAGGAACATCTTTTATGTTCTTCTAGAATGGTACGGAAGAAGGAAAAGCTGTAAGGTGGAAAAAGAAGGGAGTGGGCAAATGACCTACAAGAAGAAAAACAGCAAAAACCAACTGACACAGACACAGACATACACTCACATCCCCAGAAGGGCTTATACTTTGTGAAAGTGCCAGGAAGAGCTGTTCTCAGCTTAAAGTCTGAGGAAAAAGAAGCAAAGAATATACTGTAATTGTTCTCAACTGAAAAGTAATGTGGTCAACCGTACTTATATTTAAAAATAAGAAAAATGAAAGAAAAAAAAGTGAATGTGATTCTCAAACAAAACTTATTCTCTTGCATCCTCTGTGGTTATAAAATTTCAAACACAAATTCAAAACTGCAGTTAACAAAACTTATAATGAAACCCTGTCTTGTCAACAAGATCCATGTTCCAGGACTGACTATACTAGAAGTAAAGAACTGCTATTAAAAAAAGAAAGGGGGGGGGGGGGAGTACAGGCCACTTCTGAAAGCCCTTTAAAGTTCCCCAGCCTACTCTTCATTCTTTCTAACTCCTGAAGAACTCAATTTAGTTTCCAGTTCCTGTGATAACTGATGACATCCGTTACAGCCTGTGGAATTCGTTTCCCCCAAACCTAGTTGGATTCAGCCTCCCCAACTATTCTTTTGTATTAGGTAGTGGAAGAAGTTGCATTTTGAAGGGAGTTCATTCTAAAACTACAAGAACTATTTACCAAGAACCACTAACGGCCAAAACTTGGTAAATTTTGTGATTTTCCCCACTTTTATTTGTCTGTGATTACTAAAAAATGAGCCTGTGATTGCTAACCCCATCTCTTCTTGTCCCAAAGTAACATCATGGCGTTTAAACTCCGCAAGGTCTTCAAAATAAATTATTTTTGTCCCCCATACATGATAAAACTGAAAATCAGTGGAGCAAACAGTTGCCCAAGTACCAAAACACAAATTCAAAATAGGGTCTTGGCTCCAAAAACTGTTTCCGTTATTTACGGTTTTAACCCGCTGGGTCTTCCCACCTTACAGTTAGTATGTCCTTTACGTCCCTCTTGCCCCGTCCCACACCTCCCCCAGGGGCTAAAAACTGGGCAAATTCTGTAAGTCTTATTTTGATACAGTATTCGTTCCTTCCCTGTAGAAGAAAGTGGGAACGATACCTGAAAGCCGTTTTCGTACCCAAGCGTTCCCCTCCACCTCCTCCTCCTCGTCCTTTGCCGGGACCTTACGGGCCTAGGCTGCTTTAAAGACCTCGGCCAAACGTTCGGCCAACCCTCCTAAATGGCCGTTCTCTGCCTCCTCAGGCCCGGGGAAGTCGGGAGGCTGCTTCTTTACCCTGCCTCAAGAAGGATGGCGTGGATATCCGACAGATGCTGAGTTCCTTCAAAGCCTAAGACACCGCCAAATTCAACCCGCCGGCCTCCGCCATTAGCTCTGAAGGCAGGGACTTTCCGGCGGGCGCGCGACGTAAAACAGTCCCCAACCGGCGCCTGAAGAATGTATAAATAATTTTTTTAAATGTTTCTGACTTTCTTTGACTCCGCATTGAAAATTAGTTAAACATACCTTATGGCCGTCACTTTTCCCAGGAGAATAGAAGACAACAGACCTTTTAAAGTGGACTTAAAAAAAACAAAACAAAACAAAACAATAAACCATAAATCCATCGGGCATTTTCTTGGGCAGCGCAAAGACCTGGCGCGCAAACGAAGAGGGGGCCTCGCAGAGCCGGAAGCACGCAATGGAGAGCAAGATGGCGGACCTCGAGTCCCCTCAGAAGCTGTCAGGGATTTCTCCGCATGAGGGGATGGGAGGAGGCCGCAGCTCGGAAATCTCCACCGAGCTCATTCGCTCCCTGACCGAGCTGCAGGAGCTGGAGGCTGTATACGAACGGCTCTGCGGCGAGGAGGTGGGGGGCTGAGCCATAGGCAATGGGTTTAGGAGCTGTCAGTCTTGGGAAATCGGGCTGTGGGAAGATCTCTGTGCCTCTGCCGAGAAATATAAAAAAGCACTTACCGAAGAAGCAGGAAGGTAGTTGAGTGTATTCGGGGGGACCTGACGTCTCTATTCACTTGGGCCGATGCCCCTAAGCTTGTTTTCCCTGTTACCTGGGCGGTCTGCGCCACTCCTTGTCCCCACCCCATCTATTTGCCTGGACCTTAATCTAGGTTTTTCTGCCAGAGTAGTTAGACTGACAGCGTAGGTCAGCTCTTCTCAAATTAAGAATAAAGGCTCTCTTGCGTTCACTTAACAATTTAAAAATTATGAAACGTTTCCAGCGTGTTACCTCATTTAAGGAAGTTATTGCAAATAAACTTGAAACGTTTTAAGACTTAACCTTTGTGGGAAAAGATTTAGAGGGTGTAACTGTAGTTCGGTAAGTGTACAGCTTTGTGGAAGCTTGAGGTTTTGAGACAGGCGCAACTGTCTGATCTTGGACAAATCACTTTCATCCCTCGGATGCCTGCTTTCTGTCCGATAAGAGGGATGGATTATATTCTCTTGAAGATTCCTTGCAGCCTCCTTCATTTTACGTGGCAACCTGATGCTGTCAATATATTTGTGAACATCATTTGGGTTTCTTGCCAGTCAGAAGAAAGAGATCCAAGCTCTGATCTAAACTTTTAGTAGTGGACGCCTGGGTGGCTGAGTCAATTGAACATCAACTCTTGATTTTGGCTCAGGTCATGATTCCAAGGTCATGGGAACTAGGGTGGAGCCTGCTTGAGATTGTCTCTCCTCCCTGCCGCCTTGCACTTTCTTTCTCTCTAATTAATTAATAATAAGTCAATAAATATTTAGTAGCTGTTCCCTAAACCAAACTTGTAATGTTTATTTTCGAGAGACCTAGAGAAAGAGGGTGAGCGGGGGAGGGGCAGAGAGAGAGGGAGACACAGAATCTAAAGCAGGCGCCAGGCTGCCAGCATAGAGCCTGATGGAGGGCTCTGAACCCACCAACCCCGAGATCATGACCTGAGCCGATATCAGAGGCTTAACCAATTTAGCCACCCAGACACCCCCAAAACTAAACTTTTAATTAAGGTTGTGAGTACAAATAGTAGTTTCAGCAAGAGGGAGGGAAGATTATTGGTATCTTTGAATATTTTCAAACATTAACTTGCACCAACTCAAGCAGTTTATGATAACATTTTTCAGCAAGATGTGCGTTATAAAATTCAGTATTAAGAATTTATTTAATTTTAGAGAGTACATGAGTTGGGAAGAGGGGCACAGGGGAAAAAGAGAAAGAATAAACTAGGCTCTGCACTTGGTGCCTAGCCCAGCATGGGGCTCCATGTAGGGCTCCATCCCAGAACCCTGGGATCATGACCTCAGCCAAAACCAAGAGTTGGACTCTCAACTGACTGAGCCATCCAGGCACTCCATAAAATTCAGTACTTTTAACATTCCTAAGCTTGCATTCATTGAGTTAGTCCATTTTTTTAAACAATTTAGTTTTTTTTTTTCTGTTTTTTAAATGTTTATTATTTTTGAGAGACAGAGAGACAGAGTGTCAGCAGGGGAAAGGCAGAGAGAGAAGGAGGCAGAATTTGAAGCAGGCTCCAGGCTCTGATCTGTCAACACAGAGCCCGACACGGGGCTCCAACCCACGAACCGTGAGATCATGACTGAGCCGAAGCCGGATGCTTAACTGACTGAGCCTGGTGCCCCGTTAGTCCATTTTTAAGGGAAATTTAAATCCATCTTCCAGACAGAACAATGTTAGTTCTGTATTTGTATTTGAAGACTGTCAAGGGGAAGTTTCCCTCTGGATCCTACTGAACTATTTTAATAGAAGTGTATAGCTGATAATAATGGTTATTATTGAAAAATATGCCACATACTACCTTAAGCAGTTTATGTTTGTTACCTTGTTTGGCTCACACAACAGTCCTATGGGATACTCTTTTATTTTACAGATCAAGAAACTAAAGCATAAGAAGGTTACATTAGTTGCAGTAATGCAGTAAACAACTTGGCTGAGAAAATTAAATACTTATTCTTTCTGGGTACTGACTATATTCTGTGAAGAGACTCTCTGTAACTGCCACTTTAGAAGTTTCATTTGTTTAGCCATTATATTAAATGCCTTCCTGCATTAGGCACTAAGATAATGATATTGAATAAAAGTTTCCTTCCTTTGCGGTATTCATTTGCTAGATGGAATGAAATACACAGAAGGTAACCTTTATGCAATGTGATCTGTGCAAAAATGAAATATTGTTTGTTAAAGTCCTAGGGGAACTTAATAAAAGGAAAGACATTTGGAATGAAATTCACCCTTCAGCTAAGTGGTTGAGTTAGATAATTCTTTAAAGTTCCATCTAACCATTCTGATGACAAAATGCTTGTCTGTGTTTCAGAAAGTGGTAGAGAGAGAACTGGATGCTCTTTTGGAACAGCAAAACACCATTGAAAGTAAAATGGTCACTCTCCACCGGATGGGGTGAGTCTCCATCTTAACAAGAGCCATTGTAGTCCCAGCAAGGTCCACTGGATGTTATTGTTTTTCCTAACTTTCTGTTATAAAATGCCAGTTGATTTTGAAGTGTAGAGGAGGATTACTTCAAGGTAAAGTGAACACTTGTGCTGATGCATTGGGGCACATGTACCCCAATGTTCGTAGTGGCACTTTCAACAATAGCCAAATCATGGAAAGAGCCTAAATGTCCATCAACTGATGAATGGATTAGGAAGATGTGGTTCATCTATACAATGGAATACTACATGGCCATGAGAAAGAATGAAATCTGGCCATTCGTAGCAACGTGGATGGACCTCGAGGGTGTCATGCTAAGCGAAATAAGTCAGGCGGAGAAGGACGGATACCATATGTTTGCACTCATAGGTCTAACAGGAGAAACCCAACAGAGGATCATGGGGAGGGGAAGGAGGAAAAAGAGTTAGGGAGAGGGAGGGAGACAAAACACGAGAGACTCTTGAATACTGAAAACAAACTGAGGGAGGAAGAGGAAGGGGGAAAGGTAATGGGGGGTGATGGTCTTGGTGGAGGTCACTGTGGGGAAGAGCACTGGGTGTTATATGGAAACCAACCTGACAATAAACTATAAAATTAAAAAAAAAATAAAGTGAACACTTAAGGGTATAATCAAGTGGTCAAAATTTCCTTGGATCAATAAGTACCAAACACATTTGGAAACTTAATGGAAATGCAAATTACAGGGTTCTACTCTAAACCTATTGAACCAGAAACTCTGGGTGTGGAGCCCAGGAATCTGACAAGCTTTTAACATAACAAAGCATACCATGTGATTCTGATGTATAGTTCAAGTTTGAGAACCATTGTTCTTACAATTTTTGTATATTGGCTAGTCATAAAAATTGCTCTTTGACTTCATCACCCTCTTTAATTGTTGGTTAGTGTATTTTATACTCAGCAATTGGGAGCATCTGTTCTCTAGTTCTTTAGCAGTACTATTTAGGGGTGTCTTTAGTACTTATAGAAAGTAATTTTTTATTTAATACTGGTCTGAGTTTTCAGTGAAATACTCTTTAGAAAAAGCTGTGAGTAGGGGCAGAAAAAGCTGTGAGTAGGGGCACCTGGATGTCTCAGTCAGTTAAGCGTCTGACTTCGGTGCAGGTCATGATCTCACAGTTTGTGGGTTTGGACCCCATGTTGGGCTCTGTGCTGACAATACAAAACCTGCTTGGGATGCTTTCTCTCTCCCTTTCTGCCTGCCCCTCCTCCACGTATGCGTGTGTGTGCTCATGCTCTCTCTCAAAATAATAAAATAGGTAAGCTTTAAGTGGCAGACAGAGGATCTGAAGCAGGCTCTGTGTTGACAGCAGAGACCTCAATGCAGGGCTCAAACTCACGAACCATGAGATCATGGCCAGAGCCGAAGTTGGATACTTAACTGACTGCGCCACCCAGGCGCTGCTAAACAGATAAACTTAAAAAAAAGAAAAGAAAGAAAAAGAAAAAGCTGTGGGTAGAGTGAACTCAACTAAAAGTTGTGGGGAGGTACAAGGAGAGTAGAAGACATGGTCTCCATCTACAAAATATTTTCCATCTCTTACCCCTTCCTTCTCCCCCTATGGATATGTGCATGCTGACATGTGTCTCAAGTCCCAACCTGCAGTTGATTGAAGGAGATGCAAAGCAGCTAGCTGGAATGATCACCTTTACCTGCAACCTAGCTGAGAATGTATCCAGCAAAGTCCGTCAGCTTGACCTGGCTAAGGTAATGCCATTGAACTTCTGATGTTTGAGTTAGTAGAGGGCAGTAGAAAAGCTACGACATTAAAAAATTAGAGCAGTATTGGGGCACCTGGGGGGCTCAGTCAGTTAAGCATCTGACTTCAGCTCAGGTCATGATCTGACAGTTCATGAGTTTGAGCCCCGCATCAGGCTCTGTGCTGACAGCTTAGAACCTGGATCCTGCTTCAGATTCTGTGTTTCCCACTCTCTCTGCCCCTCCCCTGCTAGTGCTCTGTCTCTCTCCCTCTTAAAAGTAAATAAACAATAAAAAATTTTAAAAAAAATTAGGGCAGCATTGGGGCGGCTGGGTGGCTCAGTCGGTTAAGTGTCTGACTTTGGCTCAGGTCATGATTTCACGGTTGTGAGTTTGAGCCCTACATCGGGCTCTGTGCTGACAGTTCAGAGCCTGGAGCCTGCTTTGTGTTCTGTGTCTCCCTCTTTCTCTCTGCCCCTCCCCTGCTTGTGCTCTGTCTCTCTCTGTCTCTCTGTCTCTCAAAAATACATAAATGTAAAAAAATTTAAAAAAAATTAGAGCAGCACCATTCACTAGAAATCTAATGCAAGATACTGATATTGTGCTGAAGATAGCCCAAGAAGAGAACACTTCAGACCCATACCTTTTATGAATAAAGACATAAAAATCCTCAAAACACCACAAACCAGCAAACCAAATATAGCAACATATAAAAAGGATTATACTATGACTGATTGAAAATGCAGGGTTGCTTTACTATCTGAAAATCAGTTAATATAATCTACCATATCAATAGAATAAAGAACAAAACTACATGATCATCTCATAAACTCAGAAAAAGCATAAACTCATAAAACTTGGAATAAAAAGGAATTTCTTCAACCTGATAAAGGCTATCTATGAAAAACCCACAGCTAACATGATACTGGTGAAAGACTAGGTGCCCTCCCCCTAAGATCAGGACTAAAACAAGGATGTCAGCTCTTGATTTTCTTCAACATTGTACTGGAGTTTCTAGCCAGAGCAGTCAGGCAAGAAAATGAAATAGAAGCCTTCCAGCTTGGAAAAGAATATGAACTACATGTAATTTTAGATTTTCTAGTAACCATTTCTACTTTATTATTTTTTTTATTTTTAAGTAGGCTCTGTGCCCAACATGGGGCTTGAACTCACAACCCTGAGATCAAGAGTCATGAGAGCTCTATCAACTGAACCAGCAGCCAGTCGCCCTTCTAGTAGCCATTTTTTTAAAAGAACAGAAATAGATAAAAATAATTTTAATAGTATGTTTTATTTAACCCATTATATCCAAAGTAGTATGGTTACTATAAAATGCTATTCATGAGATGTTTTGCCTTCCTTATTTCTGCACTAAGTGTTTGAAATCCAGTGTGTGTCTTACACATCTTAATTTGGACTAGCCACATTTCAAGTATGTCTAGCCACATTTTAAGTGCTGCAGATCATTAATGACTACAGTAGTGAATAGCATAGGATCTGGGCTCTTGAATAAGTCAGTCCCAGCCTCAGTTTGCCCCTGTGAAATAGCATAGCTCTTCCCACTCTCATCTGTCTAGATCCTGCTAAAATAACTCACCACAAAACACTATCGTCACACAGCCACCAAGTTACACATTAAAGATTTTTTAAAACATTCTTGGGTGGCTCAGTTGGTTAAGCATCCGACTTCAGCTCAGGTCATGATCTCATGATATGTGGGTTCGAGCTCCATGTTGGGCTCTGTGCTGACAGCTCAGAGGCTGCTTCGGATTCTGTGTCTCCCTTTCTCTTTGCCCCTCCCCCATTCACACTCTGTCTCTGTCTCTCTCTCTCAAAAATAACAAACATTTAAAAAAAATTGTTGCTTAATTCTAAAAAAACTACTTTACATATATATTTCACTTATGTTATTACATGGGTTACAATGCCCTGTTGCCAAAATATCAAATACACTCTGGTTCCATTATTAATTTACCATAAGCCAAATATAAATATGGTTTATCCCTGTTCCTGCTTCCGTTAAAATGATTAATCTGTTCACATAAATAAAATTGTATGATACCTGTCAGTATTACTGATCATCATCAATAACTGTTTTTTGAGGGGTAGTGGTTCAGGGCTTCTGGTTAACTGGATTCGGCCCCTGATCTACCTATCTTATGAAGAGATGTTTTTGAAAGAATAGGACATTGTTTCTAAGCACCAGGTCTTTTTGCAGAACCGCCTCTATCAAGCCATTCAGAGAGCTGATGATATCTTGGACCTGAAGTTCTGCATGGATGGAGTTCAGACTGCTTTGAGGAATGAAGATTATGAGCAGGCTTCTGCCCATATTCATCGCTACTTGTGCCTGGACAAATCAGTCATTGAGCTCAGCCGACAGGGCAAAGAAGGTAAGCATCTATCCCAAACTGTTGATTTTTACTGTACTTATAAGTGTCTATAATCTGAATAAGGCAAACTCAACCATGAAAAGGGCCTCTGTTAGGCAATTTCCTTGTCTGGTATTCAACTCTATATAGATTGTAGACCATTCTAGGGTATGCGTTGTTATTCCCATTTTATGGAAAAGGAAACTGAGTCCAGATCTGTTCCTCTGGTCAGTGGATTCTTTCCACTTGACCATATCGCCTACTCATAAAATTAAATTCTTAGCCTGGTATTCTAGGCCTTCTGTGATCTCAACCCATCCTTTCTTACCTGGTTTTGTACTATTCACTCATGAATCCATTCATTGTGCACATATATGGACTCCTCTATATGCCAGACTATATATTACTTGCAATACTGTACACGTAAATACTTTTGTCTTTTCATCTCTTTGTTTCTATTCCTTTGCTTATTTCATTCCCTTTGTCTGAAATGTATGTTTCTCTTATTCAGGTATCAAAAACCCTGCCCATCTTTAAAAGATGGGATATCATTTCTGGGAAGACTTTTCTAATTCAACCAGAGATGTGACTTCTGCACACTTTTCTTATTACACATGTATTTCTAATGAATTGTGGTGCACAAAGTGGTATAGACCTGACATAGTTCCACTCTTTACATTAATTTTCAATTTCCCCCCATTGCACAGGCAGCATGATTGATGCCAACCTGAAATTGCTACAGGAAGCTGAGCAGCGTCTCAAAGCCATTGTAACAGAGAAGTTTGCCATTGCTACTAAGGAAGGGGATCTGCCCCAGGTGGAGCGCTTCTTCAAGATCTTCCCACTGTTGGGTCTGCATGAGGAGGGATTAAGCAAGTTCTCAGAATACCTTTGCAAGCAGGTATGGCCCCTGATTGCTTGGTAGGATAGTAGTATGGTTCTCTGACTGCAGATTAGGACACTGTATTGATCCAGTTTTTGTGGATTCTTTCTCACTTTCCCCTTTTCTTCTCTTGCCATAGCCCAGCAGGACTGGATGCATACATTCATTCAACACTTATCTATTGCCAGCCTGCTACATACCAGGCATGGCCTAGACATCTACTGATGCACATTCATTTCCAACAACTAAGTGAAAATATAGGAAAACGAAAATGCAAATTCTCTGACAAATTGAATTAGACTTTTTAAGCTGTCAGCCAGGAACTGACTTTTTTTTAAGAGCATTCAGAGTTATTGGTTAGTTGTTTTAAGGCTTAATAACCAGGCTGGAGCTCAAAATAAGCCACACTGAGATGAAGCAGGTGATGTTACTTCTTGTTAAATCCTGAAAAAGAAACAGGTTTCAGTTAAAGTCTCAAGTCCTTCCCCTTGACCCTAGATGGAAAGAAGCAAATTTCAGCAGGCATGTATGCAGAGGGTTATTGTTTGTAACCATATGTCAGAGTGCCCTCTCCCACTCCCCGCAAAGTTCTCTATAATGGAAAACTGTTCTGCATTAAGAAAAATGAGACAGATCCATACATGCTAACATACCTCAAGCTCTGATGTATAGTTAAGTTAAACTAAATACCTCTATTTCTGCTTAAAATGATAGACATGATAGGGCGCCTGGGTGGCTCAGTCGGTTAAGTATCCAGCTCTTGATTTCGGCTCAGCCTGTGATCTTACAGTTGGTGAGATTGAGCCCCACATCAGGCTCTGCAGTGACAGTGTGGAGCCTGCTTGGATTCTCTCTCTCTCTGCCCCTTCCCCACTCGTGCCCAGGCTCTCCCTCAAAATAAATAAATAAACATTTTCCAAAAAATGACAGAAGTGGCAATAAAAATACATATTTGTATAAACAGGATATTTTTCAAAGGGTTAACAACAGTTATCTCTGGAGAAGAGATTTTAGGAGTCCGAGAGGAATAGGTAAGAGGAAGAATGGCTTTTCACTGGACACTCCTTTATTCCTTTTGAATGTTTAAGTATGTGTATTTTACACATTCTAAAAAAATTAATTAAAATATGGGAAAGATGGAGGGCTGGCTAAAAAAAGAAAATGCATTATACATATATGTAACTGTCTTATGGCACCTTTTTTTTTATCAGCACTTTGCCATCTGGGGCCTAGAAATGGCTTCTATTTTTAATCCTTTAAAAATCCCTTCTGCCGTACCCAGATTCTTTGTCCTGCTCAATGAAGCACCATTAATAATTTTGAGTTATACTTGGAGAAGTTTAGTGAAACTGGGGACTCTTTCCCTTTGGCTACTGGCAGTACATATCTTCAAAGAAAAAGAAAACATTATTTATACCTCTGAGTTGAAGAAGAGTTATCACCATGTTCAAGTTCTTTGTCTTGCCTGAGGCCCAGACAACCCCGAGCCCACAGGGAGGTTCCTGTGTGCTGCGTAGACTTCCAAGCATCAAAGCAAACATAGGAAAAAGAAAGTCAATGGGAGATCTTTTTGGAAAACTGAGGTCAACCTTTGATCCGAGAACTCCTGTGGATTTTCTACTTTTTTCAGGTGGCCTGTAAAGCTGAAGAGAATCTCCTGTTGGTGCTGGGGACAGACATGCGTGACCGGAGGGCTGCAGTCATCTTTGCAGACACACTCACTCTTCTGTTCGAAGGTAAGCCTCATTCTCCCCTCGAAGGAGACTGAAGGCCTTTCCACCTAATACCCACATCCTAGTGTGTCTTCTCTCCCTACTAGCCTTCAGTTTAATCCTGTAGCTTGCTGTGTATTGATTTATCAGAGAAGTAACTTCCAGTTCAGTATCTAATTAGCAAAAATTAGAGTCCCTCAAGTGTTTTGATCCTCCCTATCCCTCAAGACTCAAACTCTAAGAGTAAATTTAACCCTAAATTACTGGGAAGAGAGTGATGCTGATTTCCAAAGATGCGCCTACTGAAACTATCAGTATAACTTAAATGCCTTCTAGTTTACCAAGTGCTGTACATATTTAACAGACAGATTTTCTTAGCAACTCCTAGCACTGGCAAGAACCAACTGTATTCATTTTGGGAGATGAAACAGCCAGACTAAAAAGGTTGAGTTAGACCCCCGGTCAGTCCTGAATAGAAGAAACGAGTTTATTTTGTGGGAAAATATTTGGAATCCAGTCCTCTCATTTTCTCTATTCTAGGTATTGCCCGCATTGTAGAGACCCACCAACCAATAGTGGAGACGTATTATGGACCAGGGAGACTTTACACCCTGATAACATACCTGCAGGTGGAATGTGACAGACAAGTGGAGAAGGTGGTAGACAAGTTTATCAAGCAGAGGGACTACCACCAGCAGGTGAGCAGGGAAAGCTACAGGTGGGTTTTGAAATAGCGTTAGCCAGCGATACTGAATATATTAAATTGGGGATAGGGAGGGGAAGGGATGAAAAAAGATGAAGGTAGAAAAATAAATATGGAATACAAATTGGCCTGCATCTTGCCTGTCACCAGCTTACTTTGGATTTGAGGTGATATCAAGATGATAACTTAGTACAAGATTGAGAAATAAGTAGAAACGGCTTCCTGAAAGAAACATAAAATAGAAACATTAGACTAGCTCTCTATCACAGAATGTGCAGCAGTGCCTTCTGGGGATACAAGGAGAATTTTACTTCTTAAGGTCGTATTAAGTGTCAAGTAATTTTTCTCCAATTTCTCCTTAGTTCCTTAGGTGCTAATGGTAATACTTTTTTTGGGGGGGGGGAATACTTTTTTTGGGGGGAGGAGTAGCCCATACAATTTTATTTCTAGAACTCTACTAGACAGTAGTTCACTGTAATACCATTAATGCCACTTTTAAGTGAACTAATAGGGGGAGGAGCATTAGCATCTAAATTAAAGTAAATCTTTGGCTCATCATCCTGATAGCCTACTTTTGGCATGCTTGTTAAGCAAACTAAACTTAAACATTTTTCTATGCCAGAAGTGTAGAGTGACCAGCAAGAGGTAGACAGAATAAGGGTGGGGGAGAGCATTCTCATTTCTTTGGTATATTGCAGTTCCGGCATGTCCAGAATAACTTGATGAGAAATTCTACAACAGAAAAAATAGAACCAAGGTAATAACCTCTCCAGCCCATAAAAGTTTAATTAGGTAATCATGTACCATTCAGAGACTGCTCTGTTACAATGTGGTTTATGTTTTAAAAATATTTTGCCTATGATTTAAGCTTTTACTTTTTTTCTAATAAAAGTAATATATGCTTGAGGCGCCTGGGTGGCTCAGTTGGTTAAGCTTCAGACTCTTGATTTCAGCTGAGGTCATGATCTTATGGTTTGTGAGCTTGAACTCTGCATCAGGCTCTGTGCTGAGCCTGTTTGGGATTATTTTTCTCTACCCCTGCCCTTCCCCTCCTCTCTTGCTCTCTTCCTCTCAAAATAAATAAATAAACATAAAAATAAGTAAATAAATAAAAGTAATATATGCTCATTAAAAGAAAATCCAAACATTATAAACATGTATTCATTCAGTCAGTAAATTTTTACTGAGTACACATTATGTGCCAGGCACTCATCTTTGATACTGGGAAGGTGGTAGCAAACAAAGTAAGCAAACCTGACATAATTCTTTATTTGTGGTATCTGTAGTCTAAAGTAGACAGATAATAATAATAGCTAACACAAAAATGGTGTTCACTATATGGCATACATTGTTCTCAGCACTTAACAAATATTCATTTATTCCAGGGTTTCTCAGCCTCTGTACTATTGGCATTTTGGCTGGATAATTCCTTGTTATAGAGGAATGTGTTCTGCACTGTAAGATGTTTAGTAGTGTCCTTGGCCTCCACCCACTAGATACTGGTAGTGTGATGTCACTAGACACTGCCAAATGTCTCGGGTGGAGGGTGGGGGATGAAATCACCTTCATTTGAGGATCACTGATTTAATCCATAAACATTTTTTTATAGATGAGGAGACTGAAGCCTGAAGAGATTAAGTGACTTGCCCATGGTCATACAGTGAGAAGATGACAGTCAGGAATAGAATCCAAGCAGTCAGACCCTAGAGTTCGTGTTGTTAATCAGTATGATATACTAAGTGTATGGTGCAGGAAAGCACATAATAAAAGGACGTAACCTAAGCTGATGAAATTCAAGGAGAAATCTCTGAGGAAATTACCTTAGATCTGAGACCTTAAGAGTAAATAGAAATAAGGGGCGCCTGGGTGGTTCAGTTAATTAAGCATCTGACTTTTGGTCTCAGCTCAGGTCATGGTCTTGCAGACTCTCTGGTTTGAGCCTTGCATCAGGCTGTGCATTATCGGTGCAGAGCCTGCTTGGGATTCTCTCTCTCCCTCTCTCTCTCACCCTGCCCTTCTCTCTCACTCTCTCTCTCACTCAATAAATAAATAAACTTTAAAAAAAGGAGTAAATAGAAATAAGAGGTGAAGAGTGTTCCAGGTAGAGCAGGGAAAGAAGGACAATGTAGTTGAAGTGCAAAGAGTTGGGGAGAGCCTGGTATGAGATGAATTCAGAGAGGTTGTTCTTAGAGTCAGGCCATTCAGAGCACTATGGAAATCATATGATTACAATATGACCAGAGACCAGATGTATGTTTTGAAAAGATCTCTTGGAGTTTAGTGTAGAAAATGAGTTAACTTTGTATATAATGTGAAGGAGGGGTTCAACTTCATTATTTTTTATGTGGATAGCAGTCATCATCCCGGCACAATTTGTTGAAAAGACTATTCTTATTGAATTGTCTGAGCACTCTTCTTGGAGATCAATTGACTATAAATGTGAAGATTTCTGGACTCTCAACTAATCTGTAGGCCTATCCTTATGCCAGTACCACACTGTCTTCATTGCTGTAGCCTTATAGTAAGTTTTGAAATTGGGAAGTATGAATCCTTCAACTTTGTTATTTTTTAATAATTTTTTTACGAGTGCCTGGTTGGCTCAGTCGGTTAAGCGTTTGGCTTTGGCTCAGGTCATGATCTCATAGTTTGTGGGTTTGAGCCCTGCATTGGGCTCTCCACTGTCAGCACAGAGCCCAGTTCAGATCCTCTGTCCGCCTCTCTCTGCCCCTTCCCCATTCACACGCTTGCTCACTTGCTCACTTTCTCTCTCTCTCTCAAAAATAAACATTAAAAAATGTCACTCTGGGTGCCTGGGTGGCTCAATCAGTTAAGCGTCCAACTCTTGTGGATTTTGGCTCAGGTCATGAATTCATGGTTCAGGGGATTGAGCCCATGTCCAGCTCTGTGCTGACAGCCTGCTTGGGATTCTCTCTCTCTGCCCCTCCCCTGGTCATGCTCTCTCTCTCAAAATAAATAAATCAACTTAAAAAAAAATCACGGGCACCTGGGTGGCTCAGTTGGTTAAGCGTCTGACTTTGGCTCAGGTTATGATCTCATGGTTCGTGGGTTTGAGCCCCGAGTGAGGCTCTGTGCTGACAGCTCAGAGCCTGGACTGGAGCCTGCTTCAGATTCTGTCTCCCTCTCTCTCTGGCCCCCCTCTGCTCATGCTCTCTCTCTCTCTCTCTCTCAAAAATAAATAAATATTTTTAAAAAATAACTCATCACGGGTGCCTGGGTGGCTCATTTGGTTAAGCATCTGACTCTTGATCTCAGTTCAGGTCTTAATCTCGGGGTCATGATTTCAAGCCCCATGTTGGGCTCCACGTGGGGCATAGAGCCTACTTAAAAAAATAATAATAATAATAGGGGGCACCTGGGTGGCTTAGTTAGTTAAGCGTCTGACTTCAGCTCAAGTCATGATCTCACTGTTTGTGATATCAAGCCCTGCATTGGGCTCTCTGCTGTCAGCACACAGCCCGCTTCATTTTTTATTTATTTATTTATTTTTAATTTTTGAGAGAGAGAGAGAGAGAGACACAGAGCATGAGCAGAGGAGGGTCAGAGAGAGAGGGAGATGCAGAATCAGAAGCAGGCGCCAGGCTCTGAGCTGTCAGCACAGAGCCTGATGCGGGGCTCGAACCCACAAACTGTGAAATCATGACCTGAGCTGAAGTTGGCCGCTTAACCAACTGAGCCACTCAGGCGCCCCCACAGCCCGCTTCAGATCCTCTGTTTCTCTCTCTCTCTGCCCCTCCCTCACTCGTGCTTGATCTCTCTCTCTCTCTCTCTCTCTCCCCCTCTCTCTCTCTCTCAAAAATAAACAAACATTTTAAAAAAAGAAACTTTAAAAAAATAATTTTAAGTTTACTTATTTATTTTGAGAGAGAGAAAGAACAGGGGAGGGCAGAAAGAGAGGGAAACAGAATCCCTCATGACCTAAGCTGAAATCAAGAGTCAGACACTTAACCCACTGAGCCACCCAGGTACCCCTCAATTTTGTTATTTTTTTCAAGATTGTTTTGGCTCGGGGCAACTGGGTGGCTCAGTTGGTTAAGCATCAGACTTTGGTTCAGGTCATAATCTTGCAGTTCATGAGTTCAAGCTCTGCATCAGGCTCTGTGCTGACTGCTTCAGATTCTGTGTCTCCCTCTCTCTACCCCTCTCCCACTCATACTCTGGCTCTCTTTCTCAAAGATAAATAAACATTAAAAAAACTTTTAAAAAATTGTTTTGGCTCTTCATCTGGGTAGATGAATGGGTGTGGGACACAGTTTAATGGTGTAGCCTGAAATCCCACCACAGCTAAATAAGAGGTTGGGGAGGTGTGGTTCCTTTCATGTGAGGCATAGATCATTTTTACTCTAACCGCTGACAAAAATATACCTCCTAATCTCTTATTTAGCCCTGACAGTATTTTAGTGGGTGAGTGGTTCAGGTGAAACAGGTAAGTGGAATATGTGGTTGACACCTGTCTCTGATTATAATTGGCCCAGCAGACCAGGATGACCATCTGGCTGAGCTGGCCCTTCTGGGTCCAGAGGGAGAGGGAGTTTGGGACTGTTTGCCCTATATCTCTTATATCTAAAGGAATCCAGTGTCCTCCTGCTTATTCCTTCTGCTCCATACATCTCAGGGAACTGGACCCTATCCTGACTGAGGTCACCCTAATGAATGCCCGCAGTGAGCTGTACTTACGCTTCCTCAGGAAGAGGATCAGCTCTGATTTTGAAGTGGGGGACTCCATGGCCTCAGAAGAAGTAAAGCAAGGTAAAATGTGTTTCCCATATTTTCTGGGAGGGCTGGGACAGAGTTGGCACTGTTTTCTAATAGTGAAGCCACAGATCTCTAAACAAGGAAATAACTAGGGCTTCTTAGCATCTGAGGTCTGTAGGCAAAGTGACACCCAAGAGAAAAGCTAGACTTACTAAATGTTAGGGAATGGACTGGATCTTTGAGGTCATTTACTCATTTTATAGGTGAGGAAAGCTAACGCCCAGAATGGTTAAATTATTTTCCTCTTATCTTTTCTCTACACCATGTTGCCTCACCAGCTCTGAGTTAGGGATTGGTGTTTAATTTAGGTGGGTAACATGGAGCCCCTGCCTCACTCAGTCAGAAGAGCATGCAACTCTTGAACTTGGGGTTGCGAGTTTGAGCCCCACAGTGGGTATAGAGATTACTTAAAAAATAAAATTGTAAAAAAATTCACTATAATCTCCAATTACTATGTTCTCTAATAATGACAAAACATTTAGAAATAACCTAGGTGTCTAAAAATAGAGTTCATTTTTTTTTAAGTCTATTTTGAGAGAGAGAGAGTGCAAGCATGAGCCGGGGAGGAGACAGAATCCCAAGCAGGCTCCAAGCCATCAGCCAGGAGCCCTACTCAGGGCTCAGAACTCACAAACTGTGACATCATGACTGGAGCTGAAATCAAGAATTGGCTGCTCAACCAACTGAGCCACCCAGGCATCCCTAAACATAGAGTTTTTAAAAATGTGGACCAGGGCAGGGGACCTGGGTGGCTCAGTCGGTTGAGCGGCAGCCAACTCGATTTTGGCTCCAGTCATGATCTCACGGTTCATGAATTAGAGCCCCTTTTTGGGCTCTGTGCTCACAGCTCAGAGCCTGCTTGGGATTCTGTCTCCCACTTTCTCTCTGCCCATCTTTGACTTGCTTTCACTCGCTTGTTCTCTTTCTCTCTCAAAAATAAATGCATAAACATTTTTTAAAAATGTGGACTGGAGTTCCTGGGTGGCTCAGTTAAGTGTCTGAATCTTGATTTGGTCTCAGGTCATGATCTCATGGTTCATGAGATCAAGCCCCACATGGGGCTCTGCTCTGAGAGTGCAGAGCCTGCTTGGGATCCTCTACCTCTCTCTCTCTGCCCCCCTCCTTACCTTGTGTGTGCTCTCTCTCTCTCCCAAATAAATAAACATTTTTAAAAAATTAAAATGTGGACTATCTACCTGATAAAATATCATATAACCATTAAAAATAAGCTAAAAGAAAAATAAACTATATAGAAACTGAAAATTTTATGATATAATCTTTTTTTTAATTTTTGTACTTGACACACAATGTTACATTAGTTTCAGGCATATATGATAATATTTTTTTAAAGCAGAATACAAAATTTTATCTGTACCATGATTATAACCATGTAAACTACAGATTGGGAACAAAGACTAGAAAGGAATGTGAGAAAATGAAAACAGTTGATATTTTTCCCTTAGGAAAGAAAAGTGAGTATTTCTTTCTTGGCTGTCCCCTAGAGCACCAGAAGTGTCTGGACAAACTCCTCAATAACTGCCTATTGAGCTGCACCATGCAGGAGCTAATTGGTTTCTATATTACCATGGAGGAGTACTTCATGAGGGAGACTGTCAATAAGGTAGGACAGAGGACACATCCCTTGGGAATGGAACTTCCTGCCCAAGAAGCCAGGCAGAAGGAAATGGCCAAGGCATGTCACATTTCCTAGTCCTGCTTTGAGAATATCCTTGCATGCTGACTTAGCAGTACCGTTTTGTATGGTTAAGAGATCATTTTTGGAGTTGTCATGCTCTCCAAAGACCCAGCTCGGATGTCTTTCCCAAGACTCACAAAAGAACACCTTAGCTCCTCAGGGAGCCTATTTGTGCCCTGCCTCTTTTGAGGTATGTGGGTAAGGAGACTCGAAAGAAGAGCCTCTCCTGATGTCTTACATCCCAGTTAACAGATGTCCCCAGGGCAAAATCCCTAAGTACCTAATTTCCTAACATACTCATCAGTAGGGAAATGAGCTATTTTGACAAGGAAGATCCACACCAAGCTGTGACCAGAGTAACCCATGTTTGGAGAAACAAGGACAAGCTATAGAAAAGGGAGCAGAGCCAGAGCATGTTCCAGAACTATCTACAACAGTGACATGCAGAACTGGAGCCCTCACTGGCTGCTTTGCCTTTTGGTTAGGCTGTGGCTCTGGACACTTATGAGAAAGGCCAGTTGACATCCAGCATGGTGGATGATGTCTTCTATATTGTTAAGAAGTGCATTGGGCGGGCTCTGTCTAGCTCCAGCATCGACTGTCTCTGCGCCATGATCAACCTTGCCACCACAGAACTGGAGTCTGACTTCAGGTACAGTTGACTCCCTTTCTACTTTCTAGGTAGCAAAAAGGTCCTAGTTGTGATTGATTCCTGAGGCCTATGTCACTTCCCTTTTTTCCATATGATCCTATTCCATATAGGATATGAGCTTCTATCCATAGCACAATATCCTTGGCTTCAGACAGCTATACAGCAGCCAGATACCTTATAGGTCAAGTCTATGCTTCCTGGACTGGATTGGAGGGGTTACTGGCCCTCAGACCTAGGAAAGAGAATAGGCAGCTCAGTTGAAGGCAATAGTTGTAATAAAGCAATCATAGTTACCATTGCTACAGGCCAGCCACTATTCGAATTTCTTGCTCTTACTCAGTCTTGATAACTACCATTAGCCCTCTTATACATGAGAAAATGGGGCTCAGGGAGATCATACAGCTCATAAATGGTGGAATATGGAATAGAGTCCAGAACTGACTCCCAAAACCTGCTCTCTCACTACTTATATGGTACTGACTTTCACTAAGCTGTACTGCCTCCTCTTGAGTTTGTTGGAGCTCAGTGGTAATAACCGAAAGCCTCACAGGCAGTAAAGAATTGGGCCAGTCTTCTCTGTATGTTCTTGTCACATCAGTGCCATTGATGGGCTGTGGGTCCCTCTCATACCCTGGGTGCTCATGTTTTCCCACTGTCGTCTCAAGGACTGGTTATTCCCCCCAAAAGAGCAGGCCATGCTGCTGGGTTAGGGTCATCATGGGCTCTCTGGTCCTGTTGTCCTAGAAGCCAGGTTGAATGCTGTCAGTCTCTATATGCCATTCTGCACCCACAGGGATGTTTTGTGTAACAAGCTGCGGATGGGCTTCCCGGCCACCACCTTACAGGACATCCAGCGCGGGGTGACGAGTGCTGTGAACATCATGCACAGCAGCCTCCAGCAAGGCAAATTTGACACAAAAGGCATTGAGAGCACTGATGAGGCCAAGCTCTCCTTCCTGGTAGGTAGCCCCATAGGTCAGGAGTTGGTTGGTTTATTTCAAGAGGTTAAACTATGACCTCTAAGCCACAGTATAATTTGCCTTCAACTGGAAACTTTTCCTCCAGTATCTGTATAGAAGGAAAACTCCTCTTTCTAGGAAAGCTTTTCCTAGAAGGTTCTGAAACCATTTCTTACCTAGGGACCTATTTCTGAGCAGTCCAACCCAGGACATGCACTGTTCCTTGCCTAGAAGGCTGGGCACGTTGCACCTCAGCTCTCCCAAGTGCTCATTCCCAAAGAGACTACAAAGCTGTTCAGGGGCTCCACTGAGTATCAAGCTTGGTTTGCACCTGCCATAGAGCCAACTGTAATATCTGTGCCAAGCCTCCAGACCATTTCTGTAAGGCCAGTGCCACAACATGGGTGGGGACTGATCATTTAGACCTACCAGGGCTCTTTTCCTAGCAGACTTCTTAGGCTTTCAGCATCCTCAGAAAGATGACCTTTTTTAAAGTCCTTAGCTACCCAGAATGACAGACAAAATGAAGCAGTGAGTCTTACCAGGTGTGTGATAGCTGGGAAGAGAGAAACATGGAAAAATGAAGGGATTTATACAAGGTTAACAGCCAGTGTGTGATGAGCCAAAAAGAATAACAGATGAATTGTGAGCCTTGATCAGCTTTTCTAGCATGTGCTGTCTTGGCATTGTGGGAACAGTGCTGTCAGAGGTCATTCTGCTCCACCACCCCCCCATTGACCAAAATCTTCTGGGCTCCTAGGGTTCAGACCCTGAAGGAAATATCCAATAGCAGAGCTCTCCATCAGTAGTCTCTGAACACCCTGGGGTTGGATGCTGACTGTATACTTTTTTTTCCTAGAATCAGAGTCCTTGGCTTTTATGAGATTCTTAAAGGGGTCTGTGACCCCAAAAGCATTAAAAGCTGTTGTTCTCAGAGACAGAAGCCTAAACATACTAACATCTACCCCCCTGTGCAAGGGAACCCACAGGAACTCTCCTCAGACTGCTGTTTAGGCAGCCCCACTCTGTTCCTGTCACTGAAAATATTTTCCCTGAGCATGGGTTCTGTTCATCTGGAATGTCCTGGTTGTTGCCAAAAAAGATGATCAGCTCCAAGAAATTATCACCTCTGAAATATACCTTTGGAGAACTTTGCCAAAGTGTTTGGCGACCAGCTTCATTTGATCATTAACTGACTTAAATTTTTCATTTTGTTTGCACTCTATTATTTCATTTTCTATAGAACTTCCTTTTATTCTTTCATTTCTCTACTCAGAAATGACTCCTAGCTCTGCATCTTTGCTTGGTGATTTGTTGATGGCCTCTAAGCCTCACCTATCCTGCCCATCTAGTGCTATTTTTCTCCACATGGCCCCACAGGTCCCCATTACACTGGCCGCTGTGCATTTTCACATTCTCTGCTGCCATGCACAGCTTCATTGTTTGAGGGCCCAGAAGATAAGGCCAACAAGAAAGGTGATGCTAAATGGCTGGTGACAGGTTTCTAGTTTTCCTGATGCCAAGTACTTAAAATGTCATCGCTCCCACTGCAGCACTCATTTCTTATGTCACCTTGATTCATTTGGCTGTCAAGATGAATTCCCCAACGGTGTTGACATATCATTCGCCGTAAGCTGGGGATAAGCCCAGTGAATCCGTGCTTACAAGGACTGTCAGTACAAGGAAACTTTGAAATCAATACCTTTTGAACCCAAATCCATTTTCCCCTTATGATAGATTTTTCTTATGCCCCTAAATGCTTTGGAAACATTTAAGTTGTGGCCTTTATCCTTGAGCTGTCATGACAGTGCACTTATCTCTCTGGAAGCTTGTGATGTTAGCAGCCTTGTGTTGTGGCATGCTAATGAAAGGCTCTAAGTCTTATCATCCCCATGGAAGCTGCCTTAGCAGCACTGTCAGTAGCATGATCTTTCAGTATTGTCTGCAGAACACTGATGAGGGAAGCACTCTTGGGAACACAAGAGGGCCATCCTAGTCTCAATCCCTGGGATTCTGGAATTCTTCTTTTACCCTGAAATCCTGAAGCTCCTGACTCATCTTTTTGAAAATAGGCTCCTCCCTACCTCACCCCTGCCTTCATGGTCATGGCACCAGTACACCGATTCAGAGACAGTGTGATCCTCTCATACTCTCTGATTTCTCCCCTGCACAGCCTCTAGATTATTGTTCCCAAGCCACAGTTGTGCTCATATGGCATTCACCTGCTTTAAATCCTCGGTGCCAACACGTTGTCCACAGGAGAGCATAGCACCCAAGCCCCAGTCTGACTGTACTCACCTCTGCAGCTTTACAGACTCTTGCTGTTTTTCTGCACATATCCTTGCACTGACTCTGCTGATTCCCAAATACTTTTCAGGGTTTTCTGCCATTCTGCAACTGTATATGTTCTCCCTTCTTCAGAACACATTGATTTACTCATTCTGTCAACAAATATTTGAGAAACTTCTATATATCAGGCACTGTTCTAGGTTCTAGAACTACATTGCCCAATATGGTAGCCAATAGGCAGAGGTGGCTATTTAAATTTAAGTTTAAACGAAAAATCCAGTTCCTGAGTTGCACTAGCCACATTTCAAATGCTCAGTACCCACAGATAACTAGGGAGTATTGTACTGAACACTTCAGATTTAGAATATTTCCATCATCAAGGAAGTTCTATTGGGCAGTGTTAAATTAGAGGTAAAGCTCTAAAGAGAACAGAATAGATCCCTGCCTTCATGGAGCTCTCATTCTAGTGGGAAAGGCAAACAACAAACAAAATGATATTGGATAATCCTAAATACCATTAAGAAAATAGCAAATGGGACAATGCCCTATAGAAAGGCTGATATGAGTGGAGAAATGTACTCACACTCATCTGTCAGAATTTCTCCAGCCTTTTTTTTATCTGAATTAAGTTCATCTCAGTTACCAACTCAGCTCTGGAGCTTTCCTTGAATGCCTTAGAGCAAAATGTTTCTTTCCTCTAAATGACCATAGCAATTGGTGCCTTAATCATCACTTTAGTTACATGCTGCTTTTTATGATGGGTATTTCTGCATTGAACTTATAAGGCAATAGAGTTATGAAAGAAGGAACTCTTGGCCAAGAGGAGGGAGACCTGAACTCTATTCCTGGCCCTAGCCCTGTGACCTGTCCCTTTCTGTCCACTCACCCTGCTTTATTTTTCTGCATGGTGTTTATTATTACCTGATATTTCTTACCTGACTTCCCTTCCGGAATGTGAACCCTGTGAGAGGGTGGATTTCAGGAAGCATTTCTTAAATGAACGTCAGTCTTTGCCTCGCTGACCTGGGCTTGGAGCCACAGGACTTCTCCCAGATCTGTGCGCCTAAACATGGAGCAAAAAGACCTGAAATCTTGGGTCACTATCCCTGAGATCGGATGGCTCTCCTGCCTTAGTGTCAGGCACAGGAGAAAGGGCGAGCCTGGTTCACTCTTCTGCCCAATCCAAGACCTGAGCACCCTGCCTGATGCCATTGCTATGGGTGTTCCTTAGCCTCCTCTGGGCCTCAAGATTACAGCTGTCAGCCAGTCTGGCACTGGTGTGGGTACAAACACCAGTGAGCAGGAAGTCACATTCTTCTGTCCTTACCTTCCAGGTGACCCTGAACAACGTGGAAGTCTGCAGTGAGAATATCTCCACGCTGAAGAAGACGCTGGAGGTACGAAGAAAATTGCCTATCAGTTTTCAGTAGCTACAGCCTCCCTAGGCCTCCCTGTGAGAGGGGTCCCTATGCACTTGTTCTGGGGGCCTGCGCATTCCCTGGCATTGAGCCGCCTTCCTTCAGAGCGCTTGAGGGGATTTACTTGCCATCACCATGGGAGGAGCTCTGACCCACAAGCTGGAAGATCAGGATTCAAATTAGCACTTGCAGCACATACTTGGCCTGTGACCTCAGACAAGTCCCTTAGCTCCCTGAGCTTCAGCACTCTCATCTACAAAACAGATCTCCTTCCTGCCCTAATTTGGGTTTATTTGGGGGCCTAACTAAAAAAGGGTTGAAAGCACTTTTAAAAAATGATAATGTCCTCAAAAAATGTTAGGAAATTAAGATGAAATAGGTTTCACCAAACCCTGTACAAAGCTGTTGCTGTTCCCATTTTCTTAAAGGAAGGCTGCATAGTGTGGTGGAAACTGATTGGGCTTGGAAGTTCATGTCTCTGCTGGACCACTGACCAGCTGTGTAGCATGAGGCAAGTTCTCTACCTCCCTCTCTCCTCTGCCTCACAGAGTTGTGAAAAATGAACATAATAATATAAAACATGAGCTAAGTGAGAGGCATGTGGTTGTACTTAATAACTGTATTAATAGTTATAAATAGCAGCATGGAACAACCATTCTGTTAAGTATTAGAAAATGAAGAGCCCAACTCTCTCACAGTCCCAAACTCTGCCTCTGGGAGAGGAGGGAAGCCAGGGTCCTCCTACCCCAACACACCCTTATTCCAAGGAGGATACAGTGCTGCAGAGGCACAGGCTGATGATAAGTGGCAGCTCTAGAGCTGAGCAGCCTGTGGAGGCCAGGAGCCAGCACAGGGGAAGAGGGCCTTATAACTGGCAGGCTTCCTAAAGGAGGCACAGGGAGAGCAGTCATGTGGGAGTTTACAGTAGTACTAAAAACTGGACCAGATTAGGAACCGACCCCATAAAGGCCTTAAAATGGAATAAATGGAGTGTAACAAAAGCACAGTATCTGTCACATGGTAAGTGTTAACAACGGTAAGTGTTAATAACAATGACTGTTATTGTTAAGTCATGGCACCTTAGATTGTATTCCAGACTTTGTCCTTAACATTAGAATATTGGATTTTTAAGGAATATTTTGGGAAATGTTAAAAATTGAGAACTGAGTCAGTAGAAGTAGCCAAGTAAAAAAGGGATAGCAAAGAGCTGAAAAAACAATTCCCATAAATTTCACCCTCCTTAGATTTGCAATTCACATATATTCTTTCTGAACCCCACTAGCAGCCCTTTGAGATAGGTCAGGTGGTGTGACGTCCATTTTACAGATGAGTTTAAAAGGCTAGGTAAAGATAGTGTATATTGTAGCTGCTGTGGAACTGAGGCCTTCTGCCTGCAGAGAGTCCCTTTGCAACTCTTCCACACTGCTCCTCCTACTGTAACCAAAATAGCACAAACTTCTAAGGAGACTACAAGAAATTCAAGCAGCTATTGGTAAACGAAAACATGGTGGGTTTTAAGCAGCTCCCCCTGCGGCGTTCTCTATACCTAGGCTATAGCAACAGGAACTCTGGAGCCAGAACCCCACCTTGAATCCTAGCTCCATGACTTAATTGTTGTGTGGTGTTAGACAAATTATTAACTTCTCTGTGCCTCAGTTTCCTCATCTATACAAAGGGATAGTAATAGTACCTATTTCATAAGATAGGTACTTTAATCAGTAAAAGTTAAATGCTTTAAACAGGGCCTGGCATACAGTAAGCATTAAATCTCAGCTGTGATCATGATCTCCCTTGGGCAGCCAGACCAAATTATTGAAAAAGCAGAAACTATAACAAAAGCTAGTGTCTCCTTAGTGTCTACTACTTGACAGGAACTGAGCTAAGCACTTTGGCATCCAACTCTCCCACCTACCATGGGGACAGGAATTTGTGTTCCCACTTTATAAACAGGGAAATTGAAGCTCAGAAGCTTTAAATCACTTGACCAAGGTAACTCAATCAATATGTAGCTAAGCCAGGATTTGAAGCTAGGAATGGCTGACTCTAAAGGTGTGAAAAATCTCTGGTGTTTTTGTTTCTTATTCATACCCCCGATAGCAATACTCTCAAAGGGGGAAACGGGAGTTAGTTAAGTGGCTAGCCACTGGGATAGAATCCAAGTTTTCTGAAACCTGTCGAGGACTCTTGCCTAGGATCAACCAAAGCTGCTCTCAGAGAAAGCTGGAGTTGGAGAAATGGCTGGTTGTATGTGGGCATCCTCTTCACCCTCCAGACACTTGCATGGCCCATCCATCCTGGGAATCCTGATAGCTGGGTATTCTCCCCTAGAGTGACTGCACCAAGCTGTTCAGCCAGGGCATCGGAGGGGAGCAGGCCCAGGCCAAATTTGACAGCTGCCTGTCTGACTTGGCTGCCGTGTCCAACAAATTCCGAGACCTCTTGCAGGTAAGCCCCAGGATCAGTCGCTGACTGAATCCTGTGCCTGAGTGTTGCTCTGAGCATATTGTTACTGGTTTATTATGGGCTCCATGTATATAAGGAAACAAGGAGAATTAAGAGAGTAGCATGCAAGACACTGAAGTCATGTGAGTCCCTTGAAGACTGAAGATTTTTCAGCAGTTGTCATGCTGACAAGCCAGCATTCTGGTCCTCTTGAGTCTCCACTTGGCACCCACAGTGCCAAGAGCCCAGAAAGGTGCTCAGAGGAAATGGAACCACTTGGTTACTCTGACCTACTGCTTGGCCTTAGCCAAAGGTGCTGCTTAGTACCAGGCACTCAGAAGTCTCTTCTTTTGAGTTCACCAAACCAATCCCATGACCTAGACCTGAATTAGCACAGATCTGGAAAGGAACAGGTTGTTTCTGACATCTTTTATTAGCATTATTTTCGTTAGACTTTGGACAGGCCTGCAGGAAAGACTGCAAACTGGAACAGTGCCCTGGTGGTCAAGGGATGGATGAAGTACAAGGGAAGGGGTAGGTACATGTGTCTTTTGTGACTGATGTGTCTCTGCCTTGTCCTTCTGTAGGAAGGGCTGACAGAGCTAAACAGCACAGCCATCAAGCCGCAGGTGCAGCCTTGGATCAACACCTTCTTATCTGTCTCCCACAACATTGAGGAGGTCAGCCGTCAAGCTCAGGATTACCCCTCATTCTCCTAACCCCCAGCTGGAGGGCAGAGGAGCTGTCTGAATAGACCAGACCTTACATGCTTCTCTGGCCCACTTCCCTCACCCTTGAAGACTAGGTTCTTCCCAGAAAATAGGTTTTCCTGCACTTAGAAGGGCTCTGAAAGACAAATAAAGGGAGTTTGCCATGACCTGATATGTCCTCTTTTATTGAGACTTTCTGTCCCACCTACAATAGACTTTGGAGCTTTTTCTCCTAGCCTAATGATGTCATTCATTAGACATTGTATCTTGTGTAGAACACAAGATGCAAAACGAGATAAAATGCCAGGAGCTTTACCATGTTATATGGACCACTGCTGCAGCCCAGGGCCATTTGCTGATCAAAAGTGTGATAAAGAAGCAGCAGCAGTGTATGCCAGCTTGGATGTCCATGCTGCTTTTTAGCTGGATGAGACAGAAGCTACAAGACCTCTTCCTCTATTATCTTGGAGGGGTGAAAGTAGGGTGGGGTGCATGGTACTTTTTGGAGAGGCCCCCAGTGATACAGCTTGTTTCCTGACAACAGGAAGAATTCAATGACTATGAAGCCAATGATCCTTGGGTACAACAGTTTATCCTTAACCTGGAGCAACAAATGGCAGAGTTCAAGGTGAGCAGGGGCTCTAGGGACCAGGTTATAGAATTACTGACCTCTGCCCAAATCAGCAGCCTTTGGCTTCTCATTACTCCTACTGGGAACCCTGAAAAATCTTGCAAGTCCCAGCCTGTAGACATACTCCCCGATGGCCTCCTGTAACTGTGCCTACCATCCCCCACCGAAGATTCCCATGGTGGCAGAAGGGCTTAGGTAGGACTCCCACTAATGTGTAGCCTCTGTGTGCAGGCCAGCCTGTCCCCAGTCATCTATGACAGCCTGACTAGCCTCATGACCAGCCTTGTTGCCGTCGAGTTGGAGAGAGTGGTGCTGAAATCTACCTTTAACCGGGTAAGGTCCAGCAAGCACAGGTCCCCAGCTCTGTTGTTTTTCTTCTGAGGAAGACAAGTCCTGCCACCCTAGGACTTGCATCCCCTCTGTCTGCCACCCACAAGCCCTGCACATCCAGACCCAAGCCTGCCCTGGCATCTGAGGCCTTGGAGCTGACTGAGGCACCATGTGAGGTCCAGCTGGCCTTGCAGCCCAGCACTGAGGGAAACTGGGGGCAGGTTCCACTTGGCTGGAGGGCACTGACTGAGCTTGTGTTCCCTTGCAGCTGGGCGGTCTGCAGTTTGATAAGGAGCTGAGGTCACTCATTGCCTACCTTACCACAGTGACCACGTGGACCATCCGAGACAAGTTTGCCCGGCTCTCCCAGATGGCCACAATTCTCAATCTGGAGCGGGTATGTGCAGCTCTCTGGGCCTAGCGAGGGAAAGGTGACTGGGAAGAGGTGACTGGGAAGAAACAAAATCTGGATCCCTCCGTACCTCTTAAAACCAAGTTTCCACCAGCAGCCCAGCCCTACAGAGCACCTTCTTCCTGGGCATCCCTGCTCTGCCTCTTTTGGAGCCCAAGGCCTTCTCTCAGGATAGCCTTTCATTGCTGACTCTCTGTGTTCTTCCCTGCAGGTCACCGAGATCCTAGATTACTGGGGCGCCAACTCTGGCCCACTGACGTGGCGCCTCACCCCTGCCGAAGTCCGCCAGGTGCTGGCTCTGCGCATGGACTTCCGCAGCGAGGACATCAAGAGGCTACGCCTGTAGCTGCCAGGGGGAGCCCACCTGGCCCATCATACTTCAGGGCCCATTCCCTAAGTGGCCACAACCAAGAAGTTCAGCAAGACTGTCTGGCTTGAGGAGCTCTGACAGGCTCAACTGTTCACTGCGGGCAGCAGAAAACAAGGCTCAACTCACTCTGCTGTCTGCACTCAGACCTGTCTGGGTGGCGCTTTGCAGGCAGCCTCCACCCACCAGAAGTGAATCCCCCTGGGCCCCTAACTGTATGCGAAAGCCAAGGCAGGCCAGCCTTTTGTATGGGTGGTCATTCTCTCATCCTTAGACACTACAGCAAATGAGCTGCCTCCGGGCCAGCCCTAAAGGACTTGGGTATATATGGGAACCTGGGCAATTAGGTTTATTCCCAAGAAGAGGCTGTGATGTTTATGATCACTCTGAATAAAGACACTCCTTGGAGAGATGCCAATGTGCTATTTCCAGGGAGGGCTAGATGCTATAGGGCAAGACAGGTCCACCAGTTGCACTGAAATGTGCAGGCAAAAGCCTAAAGCCTCAGCCTCCTCCAGCACCCAGAGTGGCGCACAACCACCATCAGCACCCACATGAAAGCAGGCACCTCATCTGATCTCGGACCCTCATCCCCCTCTTGGGCCCTCAGCACCAGAAGCTAGATCATCCCAGGGGGTTTCCCACAGTGCCAGGGCAAGTGGGAATTGCCCCTGGCAGGGACAAAAAAGAGCTTTATGAGGACAGCCTTGAAGGACAGAGTGAATTTATTCCAAGAAGGTTGTAATTTTTAAAACCAGCTGCCCATAGACACTGGGTCATGTGGCATAGTCCATAGTGTTAATGGTTGAGGCCTCTATTAACAATGACTTGCACTGGCTCACGGTCACAAACAAGAGTAGGGATCCCCACCCCTGTTCCCACTCCCCAATCAAGTCAGCCTGGGAGTGAGTGTGGAACAGGAAGTCTCTTCTCAGGCAGAAGCAGGACCTTTCAGGAAGGCCACAGGAAATGCCTCAAAGAGCGTCTTCAGGATTGGCTTACAAGGGGCCCCCAGCCAGGTGCTAAAACAGGTTTTCCTGCTTTTTCCAGGCTGTCGTGGAGAGTAAGAAGGCCAAGGCAGGCCATGGATTTGTAAAGGCCACATGGGACACTACACTTGGGACTTTCCTATGTCTAGAGGCCAACTCTAGGCCACAGTCAACCAGGAGGTCACAGCCCTATTCCCAGGCACCACCTGTTTCACCAAGCTCCAGAAAGGACTGGGCCCAAGCTCACGTTGGCTGGCTTCCTTTAGGAGCAGGTTCACAAAGGGGTGGATAAAGAGTAGAAGGCTGATATTCCCATGGAGGAAGGAAGGGAGAGGCTGCTGCAGCTCCAGGTTTTCTCCTCTTACAGAGGAACAAACCTGGGAAGGGGCATCAGGTTGAGGTCTCACTCGCCAGCAGCTGTAGGCTCAGGCCCTGAGTGTCCACCTCCACCCGGTGGACGCTGTAGTTCCCTAGGCCCTGGAAGCAAAAGACAGGAGGTGTTTAGAGGGCTCTAGACAAGTCTCGGGCCACAAATCTCATGCTGCCAAGTGATCAGGGAGATTTGCAGCTGTAGCCCCTGCTTAGTGGTGAGACACACTGAGGGCTCCTGTGCCCCACCAATTACCACCCCCTAACACCACCAGGTACCTCAGTCTTGGCCAACACAGCCTCCAGAGCTTCCTTTTGCCGAGACTCCTTGGTCAACAGATACAGAAAGCCCCCACCACCTGCCCCTGCCAGGCTCTGGCCATGCACGTGGGGGGCCAGGACATCCATCATACGCCGCACAGCCAGGGGCTCACAGCCTGGAGCCATGAGCTTCTTTTGCTTCCAGTATGTGGTCAGGCACTGGCCCAGCAGAGGCAGGCTCCCTGGGTGGGAGCAGAGAGGGGAGTGGTGTGTCTGAGCCAGAATTTTTATTCAACACCCATTTGTAGACTGAGTGAGGTGCCAAGAAGCACTATTTAACCAGTGTCCTGGTTAAAAACCTAGGTCCAGTGCTGGCTGGAAACAGGACTGATAAAGCCCACCTCACAGGGTTGTTTGAGGACTAAAGTGCATAGGGCACCTGGCATGGTGCCAGTACAGTGTTCAGTCAATCATGTAGTCACATACCTGGAACCCTGATCAGCTGACTCCCTAGAACTCAACAGTGGGGCTGAGCCTCCTCCCCAGTCTACTTCCTGGTAGGTGGGGCTGGAGGCCTCCCGCATGATGCAAGTGTTACCCTGAGATAGGACTCCTACCCACCTAAGTGTGAGACCCTGTGGAGGGCAGACTAGGCTTCTGTCCCCAGGGGCCTCATACACAGGGCCTGTGCCAGGCCTGCAAAGCCTCCTGGCCTCAGACCCACAGGCAACAAGGTACTCACTCCCAGTGCCCTGAGCTCCAGGCAAGAAGCCCCTCACCTTGGCGGAAGGCTTCCATGCACTTCTCGGTGTGCTGCACCAGGCTGCGGGCGTTCTGCACGACAGCAGGCAGCCGGGCATACCAGCTCCTCAGCACATCCTGCAGATGGGGCAAGAGGGATACACTGAAGATCTGAGCCCAGCTGAGCCATCTGCGTCCCTCCTTCCTCCTGGGGGCAGGGCTCACCTGCAGCAGATTCCGGGCCAGGCGGGTCTTGCCAGTGTACACCAGGAGCAGGTGGTCATTGAGCTTCTGGATGAAGCCCTCAGGCACAGTGATCTCTTCCACCTCCACCTTCAGTGGCAGCTGAGCCCGAGAGCGTCCCACCTTGATGCCAGGCATGAGGCCACCCACTTGGTCTTGCCAGCCACCTCCTGCAATCCCAGGGTCCCATCACTTTTGAAGCCTGTCTGGCCCAACTTCTCTCTCTCAGCCCAGGCTCCCAGTCCTGCACCCCTGGCAAGGACCAGCATGGGAAGACAGCTTTCCCCAACCTGGGCTCAGCCAGGCGAGCTGTGCAGTTTCTGCCCTCAGCCCTTGGAACAGGACAAGCCCAGCAAGGGGAAAAGGTTCCAGAGCCAAGCGTGGCACTCACAAGGCCTGAGTTCTGTTGCAGACCTAATGTGTAATTGGAATTGGGGTAAGCCATATCACAGGATAAGACCTAACAATAAACTGCTCCCCTCAAGAAGCGATAACATAGGACTTTCCCTGCAGCTTAACATTTCCCTACACCCTGTCTTTTCTAATAAACGGTGTTGATGTTGGAAAGCTTTTTAGCATCTCTTATTGAACTTGAAAGAGCTTGTTCACATCTTGCTTTAGCAATGAAAGGTATGGATCTCTTCTTCGTGCAGCTATATAAAAGTGTCACAATGTGAGATAATTCTGGGATAGGCTTTTCATACCTGGGGAAGAGCCTGCAAGGATTTAAAGTACAAATTGCCAATGCCAGGGGGCATCTGGAACTTTATAGCCAAAACATGGCAGTTGGCATTGGGCCCAAATGTCATGAACTCCTTACTTGCACCCCTCTCCGTCAGAACACGTAGCACAGCTTGTGATTATACATTCAGTTGAGTGGTTATTGATTAAGGCCTGTCTCCAATAGACCATATGCCTTCTGAGGGCAAAACCCTGTTTTTGCTCATTTTATCCCCAAGGCCCAACACAGAGTGGATACCATGATCAGCTGACTCCCTGGAACTCAACAATGGGGCTGAGCTTCCTTCAATTGACCAAATGAAGGATTTGAATGGTACACCTCAAAAGGAAAGTGAAAAGGCTGCCCTTTTTGCTAATGACTACCCATTATGGGACATGAATCAGGGCAATGAAAGGAGGAGGCCGGGCTACAAAGTGACCAGAGAAGATACTAATCAGGCATCCATCCGTCCTTGTGGTAGCTTCTTTCCCAGCCTCATGCAGGTGAGGCCTTGCATCCTGAGGTGACCAGAGAACCCTAGGATCTGGAGTCAGACAAACCTCTAGCTGCTCTCCACTGTGCATGGATTCCAAAGGGCCACCGTGGTACGGAGGTGGAAGGTGCTAGTAGCATTCCATTATGATCACAGCCATGTACTGGGCCCTCTGTGCTCCCCCATACAGTAGTCGGGGGGCACAGATGACCACAGCCCATGGGCAGGGCAAGTTGCCAGAAGGCAAGCTATAAGTCCTGTCCGCTATTCCAAACCCATCTCTCCCCAGTCTCATCCTGAGGGACAGCCCTAGGTGGGGACAGAATCATGAGAAATAGCATCTGCTATTACAGGTACCTAATAAGACACATAAAAGGTGCAGCACAGAATCTAGCACTTAGTCGGTGCTCCTAAAGCATTAGGTCCTTGGAGGTAGAAACATATGAAGGTGAAAACCACCAGAAAGGGTCAGAGTGGTACAAAGGAAGCTCTAACCACTCTAAGGAAGCTTTAACCACACATAAGTTATATGTGGCTGTCTGCAAGTCCAGGGAGCCCCTGGAAGCCCTTGGGAAAATGTCTATGTCCAAAATTCCCTCCTGCCCGAGGGCAGTCCCATACCTGTGGTGAGCACCTGTTCCAGGTGCAGCACTGCATGGATCAGGGCCTCTGTGCCCACCACCCGGCCCGCGGCCCTCTGCAAGGCAGCCAGGGCTGCACCAGCCAGGATGCTGCTAGTGCCTGCAGGGTGCAGAGGAAGGTGCCAGACATGAAACAGCTCTGCCCACCTCAGTCCTGCCCGGCCCACTCCTTGGCTGGACAGAAGCCAGGGAGGGGACCAGAGGTGAGGCTGGAGGTTTGGGATGCGACTGGTGGGCAGCAGGGAAATAGGACCCACCCACCGAGACCGGAGCCATGGGGCAGCTCAGACCAGGTGTGCAGCTCGAAGCCACCCCCGAAGGTGTGCAGCAGCTGCTCTCTCAGGGAAAGCGTGGAGCCGACATGCACGATCCCCGCACAGATGAAAGTTGCCTTCAGCAGAGCCCCTGTGGAGGGACCAGCAAGGAATTTGGTCCTCAAGGACAGAAGCAGATACCCCAAGCCACCTCCACTATTGCCCAGCCCAGCATGGTGCTCACTGGGGGATAAAAGCCCCGCAGTATTGGAGGCCCTATCTGTAAACCTTAAAAAGGCCTCTGGTCTCCCCAGCACAGGCAAATGTGCCAGCTCTACCTCCTGGGCCTGCATGTACCCGGGCAGGATGACTTCAGGGCTCACCAGGCTGGCTCACCCTCAGGCCAGGCCTCCATGGTCTGCAGGGTCTCCAAGGTTCTGCCCCCATCCCTCAGCTGGCCATGTGTGCCATCCCCACCTGCAGATGTCACAGAGGCCCTGACCTGGGGCATGGGGCTGGCAGTAATCCTGCAGGTCATCTAGGTTCCAGCACACTATCTTCATGGTCATCTTGTCCTGCCGAGGCCCCACTGCCAGCCACAGCTCGGGCTCTGGGATGCGGCGTGCCCTGGCCCCGATGGGCCGGCGGCCGTCCACTCGCACAGCCAGACCCAGCACTGCCCCACCAAGCTCATAGGCAAGGGGTGGCGTGTCACTCCAGCCACCTTCAGCAGTTAGACAAGACCAAGTTGGTCACAAGGGCTGCCATCCCAGCTCTGGGGTGGCTACCCTCACCCCACCACGCCTCACAAGGGGCTCACCAGAGAAATCCACACGAGCCGGGCACTCAGCCACCACCCACTGCCCAGGTGCTGGCAACTCCACCGGCTCCATGGAGACAAAGTGCTGGGCTGACATCACAGCCTGGCGGATGAGAATCTGCCCAGCTCCCTCGTAGTGGCGGGCAGCTCGCATTAGCAAGGCTGGCCTGCCAAGAGAGATGGGAGTGATGCTGGTGTGGAGCCCCAAGTTGGGGGTGGACTGCCTGGGTTTGGGGACCTGACTGCCCTAGGTAACCGTGGGTAAGAGGGGCCTACCTCTCCATGGGTTTCCACCTCCAAGGATGGCCGAGGACTTCTCCAAAGGTTTTGAGCACTCACCTGCTCAGCCACTTGTCGCGCTCCTGGGCAAGCGCCTGCACACCGGCCGCCAGGTCTCCACACTCCAGGTATGAGAAGGGCCGCATCCACTCGGGGTTGGCAGCTGGCCCGCTCCGTAGGCCTCCCTGGCCCTCTGCCATGCAGCCCAGTACATCCGCCACACAGGCGAGAGCCCGGGCCGCCACCCCAGGGTCTTTTGCACCAGCTGCAACTGAGAGACCAGGAGTCAGGGTGGTGGAGAAGGGGGCCTTCCCCCAGTGCCCTCTGCCCCCAGAGACTACTCAGCAGCCCCCAAACACTCCGGGTCCTTCACACCTCTTCACTTGTTCCCAAGATGTACTCTTGCCTATGAATGTTCCCTGCTTCTCTGCCCAGAAAAGCTCTTCTCAACGTATCAGCCCCATCCCAGATGCACCTCTTCGCCCCCTCACCCAGGATGTCCACAGTGGTTAGGAGCTCAGGCTTCAGGGTCAAACCGCCCAGGTTCAGTCTCAGCCCCACCATCAACCAGCTTAAATGGGGCTACTGAGGTATTGCCCAGGAGGCTACAGCTGAGCCCCCAGCCAGTGCTCCTGGGCCTCTGAGTAGAGCCAACTGCAACCTAACCTAGTGCAAAGTTTGCTGGGTTCGCTGATGCTCATAGGACCTGGAGGCTCAGCCCAATGCCTCAGCCTCTCACCAAACTCCCCACTGATGGGGAGGAAACTTCCACTAAACTTACATGTATGCTCCACTGTGTCTCTCCCCCACTTTGAAGTCTCACAGCTCCCTAGTCCCCTCAAAGTTGATGATCCAGAGGGCAGGTAGGGCAGGTGACGCTGGAACTGGCTTTCCAGCACACTCACCCTGGTCCAGTGTGGCCAGCAGGGGCCCAGGACAGCCCTCTCGGACAGCGGCCCGGATGAGCGGGCACAGGCTGAGGTCCTGCCGGGCCTCCAGCACGTGCCTCGCCTTATGCAGGGCCTGGCGGAAGAACAGGTCCCGGCGGGAGGCCAGTGTGGCAGCCCGGTCCAGGCATGGCTGCAGCTGCTCCCAGGACAGACGCCAGCAGGCTCGCCAGGCCTGTAGGGCCTTGCCCCTATCCTCCTGGGGGTCCAGCATCCACAGCATGTCCCGGGGCCCCAGGGCCCTCGAGGGGTGGAGCACAGGAAACAGGCGGGCACTAAGAAGGCAACGCTCTGCAGGGGGCGTGTCTGGGTCCCACAGATCCCAGTCTCTGATGTGGGGGAAAGACATATTAGCAGGGGGGAAGCAAGGGCTCCTGCCTGGTCACCAAGCCCTGACTGGCTGCTAGCTGGGGGCTGGCTCATTCATGGTGACAGGACAGACTCCTCCAAAGGCAGCACAAGTGGGCAACTCAGAGAGGGAGGCCCAGCTGCCTTGCCTCTTTTCCCAGGCCACTGGACAAAATCCCAAACCCTGAGCATAGCCAGAAAGATACTGGGGCAAATCAGGCTGCCCAAAACTACCCTGGGCCCCAGGGATGGTTAGTGGGCCGGGCGCTGCTCTGGGGCAGGAGCGAGGGCAGAGCTGAGCTTCAGAGAAGCAGACGCCCTGCCCTGGCTGCCTAGGCCTGTAGAGGGCCACCTGGGCCATTAACCTTACCGAATGCCTGTCTTCTGGAAGAATTCACTCCAGGGCATGTTAAGATATGTTCCTGTCCCCTGTCTCTGGGGGAAGAGGAGGAGGCAGGAAGGGGGTTAAGGACACTGAGGGCAGAGGGGACAGGAAGAGAGATGAGCACATATGCAAGGAAGTTCTGAGACACCACCGTCAAGCCCTGGAGCCTCGATGCTCCTGCCCAGGTGCCTGGAACTCGGCCCAATCCACCATAACCGGCTCTGAGGTCCAAGGCGGGTCACCGCCCTCTCTGTGCCTCAGTGTCTGGCCTATAACATGGGCCACCACACAGAGCAGACAAGGAGGGAGGTGAAGGCCTGTTGAGACAACTGGCCATACCCTCCTCACCACCTATCCCTCAGGCTAGTGCTCAGAGAGACTTAAAGGAGCTGGGCTGGGACCGTTGGGGAAGTAGGATGGACACCTACCTCCCAGCTGTCCAGACGGCCAACGAGGGTGAAGACACGGCTAGGGGCACCATGCAGCCGCACGTGGTGCCCCTGCAGGACGAGGTCATGCAGCTCCAAGCCGTGCAGTGCCTCGCACTGGGTGGTGTCCAGGCCACTCACCAAGCAGCCAGTGCCGATGTGAATGGGACCCTGACAGGAGAAAAGTCATGTATCCTATCACAGCCCTAAGTACCCCGACACACACACACACACACACACAGAGGATCTGGCCCTTGGAGCCCTGCCCTCCTGCTTGCCCCCACTCCCTGGGCTCACCTGAAGGTGGCAGTGCTGCAGGACACTCCCAGGACCCAGTTGGACAGGGCCCTCCAGTAGGCAGCTGACCACAGAGCTCTTGGCACCCAGGAGCTGCGGCTCCTGGGAAGCCAAGGAGAAGGTCGTGAGGGCCCAGGACCCAGGCTCCCCCACAGCCAAGGGCCCAGCCAGAATGTCTGCTGCTCCCTGTGCCCTGACAGCCAGCCACATCGTTCCGCCCTGGCCCCATCCTCAGGCCAACTCCCATCCCCCCCTGTTCACACCGCGCCCCCAAGTGGCGTGCTCTGCCTGTGTTCTCCTCCAGAGCAAATCTGAACTCGGTAACAGAGGTCCCACCAGATGACGGCTCTCCCAGAAATCTTCTCCCATCTGTCCAGCTACCCCCACCCCTGCCACCCCGAGGGCCACCTATGAGCTCTCCCTGCCGCTTTTCTCAGCCCATGGCAATGATCCAGGCCCATCACCTCAAATGTGCCTGTCTCCTCAAGCAGACCCTGCAGAAAGCATGGAGGGAGTCTTCTCTAGTTTCTCAGTCTGCATGTAGAATCCTGACTTGGCCACTTATTGGCTCTGTGGCTTTAAGCAAGCTACTTAACCTCTCTGAGCCTCCAGTGCCTCATGTGTGAAATGGGGATAATAACACCTGCATGCATAGGTACTCTATTTCAAGGATGGGCTATTCCTTCCCTTTCCTGGAGCCCCCATCCCACCTGTCCCCAGGCATCCAGCAGGCCCTTCTGCTGGCCCTCCCACTAGGCAGGTCTTACCTCCACCTGGGAGTGCACAACCTGGGCCGTGGGAGCCCCTGGGAATGTGAGGCTGTGTAAGAACTCACTGGCCGAGCTGGTCATGTAGTTGTAGATGCCGTCAGGGACATAAGCTGTAAAGATACAAGTACCGACCCCAACCCCATGCCTGCTGCAGCTCTGACGCCAGGCCAGGCCTCCCACCAGAAGACACCTCTTAATCAGGCCATGGGAAGGCAGGCATGGCAATGAGCCCATTGTGCCGATGGGGAGGCTGAGATCCAGAGAGGCTCAGCAACCCGTCCAAGTCAAACAGCTAGAAAGTAGAAAGACTGGGACTGGAGCCCAGGAATGAGACAAAGGAAGAAGGGAAGAGGGGTTACAGGCTCTGGATCGGGAGAGGGTAATTGTCTGGTATGCACTAGGCCTGCCTGGTCCAGAAGCCTGGGGCCCAGGCAGGCAGCTACCTCATCCTGGAGGTCCTCACTCCCATGTTCTCTCCAGAGAGCCTAGAGGTAGTACCCACCCATCGTGAGGGGCTGATTGCGAAGCTCCCTCCACAGCTCAGCACGGGCACCATGCAGGTAACTTTTGATGTCCGCGTCGCCTTGGCCCATCTCTGGAGGCTGCCCTACCAGGAAGTCCTCCCTGTTCACGTTCCGGGCCATGCAGAGCAGGATGTCGAAAAAGAGAGACAGCTGGGGCAAGGGCAGGAAGCACATGTATTGGGAAGGTTCCTAGGCTGAGCTGGGGCAGTCCCATTCCCAGAGACACTGACCTAGAGAAGAAAGGGACTAGCCTAAGGCCACACCACAAGGCTGCCAGTGTCAGGGCCTCTACCCAAGGTCAGGGGTCCCCAGCCCAAACTTCGAGTCACCTGGACAGGCCGGGCTCCAGAGTCTAAGCCCATGTAGGTGCAGGCATCCAAGGGTGGGCTCACATGGGTGGCCAGGAGGTGCTCAGCAGTCTCCACAGAGAAGAAGGCGATCCCTGAGACCTAGAGAGGTCAAGGTCAGGTTGTGGGACTCTGGGGCCAGGCTGGAGCCTGAGTTGGGAAGGACACATGAAGGTGGCAGTGGGCCAAGCAAGGCAGCAGATGGGCCAAGCAAGGCTGGTTACCAAACCAGGCAGGGTCCTTTGTCTTTGGGCCACTCCAGCATCCAGGCTCCAAGCTTGGGAGTGGTTCCAACCAAGGGGCCCCTCAACAGCCACCTTCTGGGACCCCCACCCCAACTGTCAGGCCTCCCTGAACTAGAGATAGAGAATGAGACATAGTTCCCCATCTTCCTCAAGGTCCAGTCCCAGACCCTTACCCAATGTTCCTATCCTTGCTTTTCATTCTAGAAGGATCCCCCAAGACAGATTCTAGACTTCCTCCCAACTGCATTCCTGAAATTACTCATATGCTGGTTCCAGCCTTTCTGCCACACCTGCCTGAGATTCTAGCTCCACTGGCTCCCTGAATGCCAGTTCTAGATCTTACTCATATTCTGGTTCTAGCCTGCCCCAGAATCTTCTGGAAGGAGTGCAGATAGGCGAACCCTCCCTTCCTTGTCCCAGAAGGTCTCCAAAGCCCCCCATGTGGGTCTGGCAGCTGTACCAGTGGCACCCGCCCATCCGGCCTGGCACACCGTTGTATCTCTGCCTCGGTGCCCTGGTAGTAAATGTCCAAAACGAAGCCCTATGTGGGGGGAGAAAACAGAATTAGGGAAAGGAGCAAGAAAGGACCAGCAAGGAGGGCACAGCAAGGTGTTCTCCAAATGAAAACCTAGGACAGAAGGCTGACAAGTACCAGGGTGCTCCCACGGACAGAGTGCCAGAAACTCCCACCCACGATGGTAGAGAGCAGGCTTTGAATGTTTTCACAGCCGCGAGCACAAACTCTATCTAGCTCAGGGCCAGCGTGCAATTCGTGTTTGGCAAAAGACTAAGTGAACACAAGGGCTGTTCAGAAGGGAACTCCTCCAAATCCAGACCATGCTAGAAAGTCCAGGATGAGAGGTTTCCCTGAGTATAGGACCAGGAGGCCAACCCAGATGGTTAAGCTGCCCACACAGCTGCCCCAGGGGCACTACCTGGGAGTCAGTGAGGTAAACGCCATGGTTCTGGGCATAGGCCGGGCTCCCTGGAAGGGCAATCACTCTGGCTCCCCGGAAGTTGTCCCAGCTGATCCCTGTGAGTGGGGCAGTTAGGAGGTTCCCCAGGGGCCTCAACCCAAGACAGGGGTCCCCAACCAGGAGGAGGCAAGAGCACAGGGCAGGGGCATCCAGACAACTCTAAAGGGAATATGTGTTTCCAAAGCCAAATGGACATTCAATTCCTCTGGGAAAATGACAACACCTCCCCTCCCAAGATTCTTCCACAGACCCCTGCAGGGCAGAGGGGCAGGGCTGGGTATCTCCATCCTACAGCCAGGAAGACTGAGGCCTAGTAGGGGAAGCCCTAACTTGGTCTGGGCTTCATTCTCCATACCCTACAGTTTCCATTCTGACCAGAGCAGCAGCCCAGGCCCAGAGACCAAGTGAAGAAAGGCATCTGGCTGTGGCCCTAGAAGGCAGTCCCAAGGCTTCTCAGGCTCACCTGGGTTTGGAGGAACAGATAGCAGCATGTCGGTGCTGCAAACCCACACACCTGGTGGGGAGCCTGGGCCCAGCTGTGGAGAGAGACAGAATGCAGCTGGTGGCCTGGCCCGGCCCTTCCTCTGCTCCCACACAGCCCAGTCTTGGCCTGTTCTGTGTACTCCAGCAGGCATCCTGTCTAGGAGGACCCTGCCTGGTGAGGTAACAGGGCCTTCCCTGACCCATGGTGCTGATGCTGATCCTCCCCCGTCCTCTGAGGGCCACACCTCCCCACCAATGTGGCCAAGACTAACCTTCCGAAGCTCTAACTCTGGGCACCTTCAAAGCCTTTCTTCCTGGAGTCTCCTGTCTGTGCCAGCACAGACTATACAGCTGGTGGTGCAGAGGGAGGGGTGTGGCTGTCTCTGGGATGAGGCCCCGTGGTTATGGCCAGCCTTACCCGGTGGCTCATGATGTCCAGCAAGCAGTCCAGGTTGCAGACCACAGCCTCCACGGGAGCCTGGGGGTTCTCCACAGGGAGGCAGGTGAAGGCCCTGCCACAGTCGTCAAAAGGGAAGTCTCGGCCCTAAGGAGGGAGCACAGACAGGAGAATGAACCCTTGGGGCAGAGAGCCTGGGGACACCCTATCAGCTGTGCAAAGGCAGGAAGCCATCAACATAGAAGACTTTTAAAAATGTGTTTTCTCGGGGCTCCTGGCTGGCTCAGTCAGGGGAGCATGCGACTCTTGATCTCAGAGTCATGAGTTCGAGTGTTGGCATGGAGCTTATCTAATAAAGCAATAACTTAAAAAGAGTTTTCTCGGGTTTTTTTTTTCCTTATAATGTTTTCAATTGCATGATTATGGTGAAAATTAGAAAATGAAGATCTGCAGAAAGAAAACAGTTCCTCAGGGATGATAGCCATTGCCCTCATTTTGAGGTATATCCTTTCAGACTTTAGTTTTTTTAATGAGATCATGAGAAGGTGGAGAAACAACAGAAACTAATACACACACACACACACACACACACAACTACAAGTAAAACTAAGGGAAAAGTTTGGGAATTGTATCAATGTCAATATCCAGCTGTGGTTACACTATAGTTGTTGAAAATATTACCACTGGGGGAATCTGGGCAAAGTTTACAATGGCTTCTCTTTCTGTATTATTTCTTGCATGTGGATTGACATTCATCTTCATCAAGATTCCAATTAAAGGGGCCCCTGGCTGGCTCAGTCAGGGGAGCATGAGACTCTTGATCTCAGGACTGAACGTTAGAGTCTCACACTAGGTGTAGAGATTACTTTAAAAAAAAATCTTGGGTTCCCTGGGTGGCTCAGTCAGTTAAGCATCTGACTCTTGCTTTTGGTTCAGGTCATGATCTTATGGTTTGTGATTTCGACCCCCAAATCAGGCTCTGTGCTGACCGCGTGGAGCCTGCTTGGAACTCTCTCTCTCCCTCTGTCTCTGTCCCTCCCCAACTCATTCTCTCTCTCTTTCTCTCTCTCTCAAAATAAATAAGTAGACTTAAAAAAAAAGTAAATAAAACTTCCAGTCTCTCTGGGACTTTAAAAAAAAATCTTAAAAGAGGAAAAGAATGGCTGAAGAAAGTTTAAAAAAAAACACACAAAATTCCAAATAAAAAATTGAGATCATTCTATATAAACATGTGTGGCTGGCTTATTCGCTTAAACAATGAAAACACATCCACTGAATGATCACATTGAGCCAGGCCAGGCCCCATTTTAGCATTTACATAAGGATCATCTCAGCACATCCACACGAAGTAGAAACTGTTGCCATCCTCATTTTACAGATGAGGAAGCTAAGGCCTAGAAAGATAGGGTCAAGTGACTTGTCCAAGGTCACAGAGCTGGTAAGTCTCTTTCCAGGTCAATGTGCAGAGTAAGCTGGACTTTTTTTTGTTGTTGTTTATTAATTTATTTTGAGAGAGAGAGAGCACGCGCACACACACGCAAGTGGAGGAGGGTAAGAGAGAGATGCAAAGAGAGAATTCCAAGCAGGCTCCATGCTGTCAGTGCAGAGGCAAAACAGGGCTCAGTTCCATGAACCTCAAGATCATGACCTGAACCAAAATCATGAGTCAGACATTTAACCGACTGAGCCACCCAGGAGCCCCCGCTGGACTTTTAAAGCACTGTCTAACATTCCACCAGGAGGATATGCTGCTTATATTCAGCCAGTTCCTTATTTCTAGACATTTGGATCAATTCTGATCCTGATTCTTCTGGAATTGCACAATGAACACCTTGCACACACAAAGGTAGAACACGTATCTAACCCTAAGGATTGACGGTTCCAGCCTTCTCCATGGCCCCTGAAGAGCTACATGGCCCTTCACTAACCATGTGCAGGATAAGGATCCGGGCTGAGTGCAAGACATCCGATGTCACCACCTGTCAGAAGTAGAAGAGCCCCATTGACAGAAGCCTGGGCAGATGGCACCAAGGATGTTGTCCTCTTGTCCAGGGAGAGACCCCAACATAAATTCACTCAGGTACCAAAGGAAGAAAAGACAAGGTCAAGACCAATGGCCATAGGCAGGCAAGGAGCAGTTCTGGCTCCCCCTGGATAAAGAAGCCCAGTGGCCCTCCACCCAGGCCACTTCTCTGCCCCCGTTTTTTGGGGAAAGCCATAAGCAAGGATGTGGGGCTGGCCAGGTGATTCACAGTAAGTCAAGCTCCACGGCAACTACACAGTGGTGGCCTCCCCTGCCAGGGCCACCTCCATCATCAGAGCATGTCCATTCCTATGACTCCCTATGTCAGGGTGCCATGAGGGCCAGGTGACTGAGTGAAGTGGCTGTGTATGGGGGGGTGGGCCTGGTGGGACAATGACCCCTGGGCCCTCCACAAAGGGGGCAGCCATATCCCAGTGCCAGCAAATAGTTGCCATGTGGGAAGGAGAGGCAGGAAGTTTTCAAGAAATGCCGGAAAGCTTAATTCTCAGATACTGGGTCTGATATTCTAAATTAACTAGAAAGACTGGCCCTGCTTTCTGCCCCCTCTTGATGAACCTGCCCAATCTACATGCACAGAAACTAATACCAAATGCTGAACTGGCCAAGCAATGGGGCCCCAAGAGCTGGTGACCTCGGAAACAATCTGTGTGAAGACCCCATCCCCGTTCTGACCGGGACATGAGCACTCACAGTGAAGCCTGCCCGGGCACTCAGGTGTTCCGCAGCCACGAGCAGGGCATTGAGGGTGGCTCCTCCGCTGCCCACGCGCATCTCAGGGTCCTCCACAGCCAGTAACAGTGTCCTGGCGGGGATCTGCTCCCGCTTCTGCCGCACCTCCAGCTCTGTGGTCAGAACACAAGCTGGGACTGGCCCTCCACCTCCCCGCCCTGGTCCAGAGCACCTAGAGCAAATCTACTGATAGCCATTATTTTATCTTCTTTGACCTAGGAGCTTCTCTTTAATTGAAGTATAATTGACATATAACATTACATTGTTTCAGCCGTGCAACATAACGATTTGAAATTTGCAAAAAACCTGGAAGGCTTCCTGAATTTGCATGTCATCCTTCAGCAGGGGCCATGCTAACCTTCCCTGTGTGGTTCTAATTTCAGTACCTGTGCTGCCAAAGCAAGCACTTAGTAGCTTTTCATGGAGTAGCTCCTTAGATCTTTGCCCAACTCTGTGAGGTAAGTACAACCAGTCCCATTTAATGGATGAAAAAATTTGAGTCTCAGTGAAATGATATGATGTGTCTTGAGGTCACATGGCTAGGAAGCAGCAGAATCTGGGTCTGAACCCAGGTTTTCCTGGCTCCTGGGGCTGTGGGGGTATGGTGGGGGTTTTACATCAGGGGCAAAGTGGGAAGGAGGAGTCCCCTACCTCTCTGGAAGACTTGGACGTTATCCTTGTACTGGCACGTCAGGATGACGACCGTCCAATCAACCCCCTTTGGCTGCGCCATTCTGGCCAAAGTTGAAGAGGCTCCCTGTGGCAGAGATACAGGTGTGTGAGAACTTCTTAAAAAACTTATCTTACCCTAAAATAGATAGTTCTGTGATTTTTTTTCTTTTTTTAATTTTTTAATGTTTATTTATTTTTGAAAGACAGAGAGAAGGGGAGGGGCAGAGAGAGAGAAGGAGAAACAGAATATGAAGCAGGCTCTAGGCTTCGAGCTGTCTGCACAGAGGCCGACGCGGGGCTCAAACTCATGAATCACAAGATCATGACCTGAGCCGAAGTCAGATACTCAACCAACTGAGCCACCCAGGCGCCCCCATAGTTCTGTGAAATTTAACACATGTATAGATTCTTTTAGTCACCACCGCTTTCCACATCCAAAAAAAACTCCTGCATGCTCTCCCTTTGGTCACACCCTCCTCCATCCCTCACCCCTGACAACCACAGTCTGTTCTCCACAGCTATGGCTGGAATGTAATATTTTGAGATTGGCTTCTTTGACTCAACATAATGCCTTTAGGATTCATCTAAGTTGACTGTGCATATCACTACTTCTTTCTCTTTATTTGCCGAGCAATAGTCCATTACATGAATTGACCTCCGTGGTCTGTTTCTCCATCCATCCAAGGATCTTTGGGCTATCTCCAGCTTTCGGGAATCATGAACAGGACTGCTATAAACATTTGTATGCAGGGGGGCACCTGGGTGGTTCAGTTGGTTAAGCGTCCGACTTTGGCTCAGGTCATGATCTCGTTTTTGGGTTCTAGCCCCGTATCGGGGTCTGTGCTGACAGCTCAGAGCCTGGAGCCTGCTTTGGATGCTGTGTCTTCCTCTCTCTCCCCCTCCCCTGCTCACACTCTGTCTCTCTCTCAAAATAAACATTAAAAGAATTAAAAAAAAAAAACATTTGTATGCAGGGGCACCTGGGTGGCTCAGTCGATTGAGCGTCCAACTTCGGCTCAGGTCATGATCTCACAGTTTTGTGAGTTTGAGCCCCACATTGGGCTCACTGTTGACAGTGCAGAGCCCACTTAAGATCTTCTGTCTCTCTCTCTCTCTCTCTGCCCCCCTCCTGTTCGTGCTCTCTTTCAAAAAAATTTTTTTTGTATGCAGGCTTAGCATGAATATAAGACTTCACCTCTGCCAATGTACACCCAGGTATGGGATCGCTGGGTTATGTGTACATTTGACTTAGTCGATCTGGATGCATGTGATTGCATCCAGAGGAAGTGAGGAGAGCAAGGGGGGATTGACAATGGGTCCTACCTTAAAGCAAAGAGCTGCTCCTCATCATTCAATTATTGGCTGTGAGCTAGGAGGAGGGGAGGGAGGGTGGGTCTAACGTCCAAGGCTCCTGAAGCCAAGGGCAAATCCCTGGAGAAGAGGGCAGCTGTGAGAGGGGTGCACCAGCCTGTTCAAGGGGATAGGGCAGGGTGCCTACAGTATCCACTACAAGGACCTCAGAGGGGACCCCCAGAACCTCCAAGCCAGAAGGGGGCTACAGCCTACCTGTCAGCCATGTTCCCCTAGGGCACTCTGAGAAAGTGAGGGGAAGGTGGGCCAAAGCTATGGCTTCACCCTCTACTATCCCCCTCAAAATTCCTCTCCTACCAGTTGGGCAATCCATGTGACTTCAGAGCCCCCAAGACCATCTGTAGACAAGTGCTCAAAAGTGCCCTGGCATCTACCTCTGGTAGGGATTTGGCTGCTGTCCCACAAAGCAGCCCATCCCCTCCTCTCCCCTCCAACCTCCAAAGCTCAGCATGGGAGGGATGATGGGTTGCCCAGAGTGCGTGTCCAGTAGTCAGCCCACGTACCAACTAAGAGCCAACAGCAACAGCGCCCTCTTACGTAAGCCAAACCCTGCTGCCATGAAGCCTATGTTTAAGGCTGACAGACACCACCACTCAGCAATACCCACATTCCCACCAGCTTTCAGGGAAAGCCTCCACCACTAACAGAAATTGCTCTGTTCCTGCTAAGCCTGGGAGGGAAATCCAGAGGGGAAATCTGAGCTAGAGAACTTGGCCAGCCACCTGAGGAAAAAGGCATTCCCCAGGATGTCCATCTGGCCTTTCCAACAAAGGGACTCAAGGGATCCCAGCTTGGCAAATGCACTGTGTGATCTCCAGCACCCCTAATCCTCGCAGGCCTCCTACAGCAGAGAGTGGAACTGACAAATGCCCCCCAGCTTGTTCACATGGAGGCCACACTTCCCACCAGTGTGGGAAGTGCTCCCAACCAGTGACTCCGCACAGCAGGGACATGAACACAGACTCATTCCTGCAAGATGAGGATCCTCGGACAGGCAACCCTAGTTCCTGGAGTCCCCATCAACCCAACAGACACCGTCTCAGAACTGCAAGGCAGTCAGAGATCCTTCCAACCCCTCTGTCCCTCCTTCTTTCCTTCCTTCCTTCCTTTCTTCCTCCCTCCCTCCCTTTTGGTGCTTCTTCACAGGGAGCAGGCTGACAGCTCTCCCTGTCTCCTCTAGCTACCTCCCCTTTGTGCCCTTCCCCAATAAATCTCTTGCAAGTCTAGTCCCACTGTGGTCTCTGCTTCTCCAAGGACCTGAACCAACATGGGGAGTATAATAACATCCCTCTCTTGGCACCTTCAAAGGAAAAAAAAATCACTGTAAGAACCTCTAACAATGTCAGGGAAGTACAATCTATCCTCAGAGATTAAGGAACTGAGGCACAGAGATGAAGTAACCTGCCCAAGGTCATACAGCTAGCAAGTAGCAGAGCCAAATTTGAATCACTTTTCCCCAGAGTCCACTCTCTTAAACACTACACTGAACCTACTTTGTAGGGACAGGGAAAGAACAAAAGGAGTAAATATGAGTAAAGTGCTCAGTGTATATTAGCTATTATGATATAGTCTAAATGCAAGGTGATAATGGAATGAAGAGGATGTTAATGATAACAACCACTGGGACTGAGCTCCCCACTCTGATCCATAGTTAAGACATCATGACTTTTCGTCCTCACAACATCCCCTCAGGATAATTATTATCATCTCCACTTTACAGAGGCTAATGGATGCTGCAGCCATGACTGGGATCTGGGTTGCTCTAATTCGTGAGCAAGTGATGGTGGTAATATTTGGTTCCAAACAAAGGTGCTGAAAGAGAGCAAGGAATAAACAAGGAGAATCAAATGACTCAGAAAGTCTGAGCCCGCTGTTGGTCTCAGCACAGTGACTGGGAGACATAGGTGACATATCATGGCCAGAGGGAGGAGGGCAACCCTATCTGGACTGCACCCTACTCAAGACTAGGACAGAAGAGACTTCCAGGGCTGGGAATCAGCCCTCAGGGCTCTGTTCCCATCTTTGCCTCTTCCTGTGTGATTTGAGAAGGTTACCCAACCTTTGTAAGCCAAAAATACCAACCTCCTAGGAATGTAACCAGTAGGAAGTAAAATGTAAAAGATGTGGCACACCGCAGGGGTAGTTCTCTCCAGCGGGGAAAGGGAACGGGAGAGTTTAACTTGACCCTTAACCAGTGGGAGGTGGGAGTGAAGGCTCTGAAATATTCTACAGCTCAAAGATGCCCGTGAGGAAGAAAAACTCAGGGAAGGCCTAGGGAAATCAAGCTAGGCAGAGGAGCATGCCTTGCCAGATCGTCCAAAAGGGTATTTTATGATAACACATAAACTTTTTTTCAGGGACCAAGACCAAAGGCATTGCACAATCAGACCACATGACTCACTCAATAGCCCTATGAATTACATCTTATCACACCCATGACATAGATAAGGAAACTATCTGAAAAAGATGAAATAGTCTGCTCAAAGCCATACACAGCTAGCATGGGCAGGCCAGGTGTGCCCAACACCAAGGTTCACGTTCTTAACCACTCGGCAGAAAACAAGACATCTCTCCTGGAGTCTAGAGTCTATGCTTTGTGAAGAGAGGTGGAACAGAGATTTTGCATTTTAGAGCTTTAAAGAGAAAAAACTAAAACAAAAACGGGCTAATGAAGGGATCTAATTTGCCTTCTAGAAAATAAAAAGGCAGAAAGAAGTTCACTGGTAATAAACTCACTTTGCAAATTACACAAACGTCCTGTAATTGAGATTAGTGCATAATGATGAGCCCAGGTCGGTTAAACTGAGGCAGGAGCCGCGGCCTCAAAGCAAAGTCGGAAGCGCCGGCATCCAGCGCCCCACTTGTCTCAGGGGTGAGAGGCCTCTGGGGCTCGTATCCCTCCCTGTCCCAGGTGTCCCCAGGTGCCCCAGCACTTGTCAGGTCCCGGAGTTCCCACTGAAAAGACCCAGGCCAAGGAGTAGCAAGGCCTGCAGACGCCCCCTATAGACAGTGGGCATCCAGGGAAGCCGGCAGAGTTCCCGGAGACTCTTCCCTACCGGGAACCGGGAGGCCACTGGCCTAGCTCCGTCCTACCGGTCCGAGACTGTGGGCCGAAAACCTGTGGGACGACGGGGTTGTACAAAGCCAGGACCAGCGAGGGCCGACGTACCTGCTTCTGTTGGGCGCAGTGGGCTCTTTAAGGCGTGGCTGCTCGTCCCTTCGCGACGCACCCTGGGAAATGTAGTTTCGCCCTTCTTTGGGTTCTGGGTTGTTCTCCCCAGAAAACTAACTCCGAGCTATTTATTACACGAGTACGCAGATCTGGTGAGGGCAGCGCTTTCCTAAAGGACGAGTCTTCAGATCTAGAAGGGAGGTGAGGCGAGAAGGTGGTTCCCTTGCCCAACAAAACTACAACTCCCAGAGGAACGAATGAGTGTTAAAGACACGGGCTCGTTTTCTGTGACTGGAGGTTCCACGTTTGGGGTCTGTTTAACCCACTAGCCAGGACCTGGGGCAGCTCCTTTTCTCGGAAGAAAATAAAATCCAGGGGTGGGGTCGGGGGCAGAATAATAACAGATTGTTGCCTAAGCATAAGCGGCTACTGTTGGATTAGTAGTTGGTTAGTGCTTTCGCAGGATTCATCACATGGGTCCTTCCGGAGGAAACTTTCCAGCTCTGCAGTAGAAGAGTTATCTGCGGAGCTTTTGGAAAAGTTGTGAATGGCAGCATTGTTTGTAATAGCGGATAATTGGAAACACCTTTTCTCTAGGGTACATTCATGCCCTGGAATACTCTGAGGCAGTTAGGAAGAAAGAGAACTGTGTGTACAATAGGGAACTGTGTTCAAGACATTTTGTTGGGGGGGGGGGAGCAAGTTGTAGATCCGTATGTACAGGAAGTCCACTCATATAAAAAATAATGTGTATGGACACATAGTAAGTAACATGGCCTGGGGTGAAGACTGCTAGGGATGGGCATGGGTAAGGAGAAATTGAGTTTCATTGCTATTGTCTGAATTTTTCTTACAAGAATGTACTTTCCAAATCTACTTCGTCAGTAAGAAGACTGAGAGGCCTTAGAATCAATCTTTAAGGAGATGAGGGACCCTGCTCAAACTATGTAACCTTGGCCAGTCACTTGGCTACTCTCTTCTTGTCACCATCTATAAAACAGGTTAATAATAATAGTTTCAAATGCCTGAGATTGTTGTGAGGATAAGATAAATGCTTGACTGCACAGTAAATACTCAAAAAATATTAACCATAAATATGATTATTTTCATTGTTGTTCTTCCCAAGTTGCCTCAATAAAGCAGGGTCTTTGGTTTGTCAGTCCCCAAAATGGTGCCTAGGACATTGTAGGTTGTTAAAACAATTTGTCGAATGAATGAATAACCAACAATTCCCTACTTAGCTCCCACTACCCTGCCTCTTTCCCCAAATCTCTTTCCTTCCTTGGTCTTCTCCCCCTGGAGTCATTCTCCACTCTTCACTTGGCCCAACTCTGATCCCCACTTCAGTGCCTGCTCTTTCTTCTGTGAACCCAGGAGGCCTCCAGAGAAGTGATGAGCTGTCTCCCACTGCTGCTGCTGTTCCCAGCAATGCAGATCTCCACTCTGCAGTGGAGTGGAAGGCAGGGATGCCTATAACTGCAGCTTTGGCAGGGGCTCAAGGAAAACAGTGTGCCCCAAGGAGCTCGGAGGCAAAGGGTTTCACCCTACCTCCTAGGGCAGGCATGATGAGGAGAGCTCCAGTGTTACTGTAGAATCCTTTGGTCTGAGTAGTAAAGACACTTAAAGAATATTTTCAATAAGATGAAGCCCTCAGTGCAATCTGTCAGCAATAGACATAACAACATATAGCTCTCTGCTCTGTATGTAGTCCCAATGTCTGGGGTAGACAGACCCGTAAAAAAAAAAGTTCTGATGCTATAATACAGGGTAGAGTATAGTGGTAAAATACAAGGGTGTGAAATCAGACAAATCCTCCCTAGTTCCCATTATTTTCTAACTATGAGAGCAAGACACTCAACCTCTCTGAGCCTCATCTCAACCTCAGTTTCTTCATCTGTAAGAACACAATAGTATTTAATCAATTTGTTAGGATTATGTGCTAATGTACATAAAAGGGTTATCATAGTACCTGGCCAGAGTAGGCATCCAATTTTCTTATTAAATAAACATGCTGCCAAAGTGTGAGGGCCAAGGTCCAGGAGGGCTTCCTGGAGGAGTTGTAATCTGCAGGGCCCTAGATGAGATGTATGCCTGCTGCTAGTAGCAGAAAGTCCCTCTAGGAGCCGGGACTATCCACAGTAATCGCTCAAGTTGGGGACCTAGGTGCAGAGTCTGAGACAGGGATTCTTGTGCAAATGATTTATTAGGACAGGGAGGGATAGGGCCAGCAGGATAGGGAAGGAGAAGGAGCCAAGCAAAGATGTCTAGCCTCAGTTTGATCCTACAGGGAGCTCTGAGGCATACAATGCACCACAAGGTTTATCCCTCTGAGAAGCAAGAGAGCTGTACTTTGCACCCCACGTCAGTCATTCACAGGCTGTTGGCCACTGGGAGGTGGGAAAAGGAGGAGCACAATTTCCCAGGCATGCCTGGATGAAGCAGCTCAAGTGGACTTAGGACAAGTCTCCGGAGAAGGGTGAAGCTGTGCGTCATTAGTGGAGAATGGAGACACCATCCCTGTAAAGGGATGCAACCAGCAGCATTTACTACAGGAAGACTAGTGAAGAGATGGTAACGAGGTGAAGAAAATAGAGAGAAGATCGTAAACTCTTCTGCTGAGTCTTCCAAGGAGAAAAATGAAACAGCTGGTATGGTTTTTAAAAATTAAAACACAGGCTTGATAGAATAAACAGTGAACCCCTTCTGGAGAGCTATTAACTGTATTTCATCGTTAGGTGGATTGTCTTCCCCAAAGTCTGACCATTGCCATTAACAAATATCTTGTGCAGTATTTTCCCAAGAGTGTTTCTATAAGATGATAGTAAGTGTTGCTGCAGAGGGGGATGGAAAGCCATTCATTAAACAAAGATAGACAAGTTTATTTTCTTCTTACAACTATAAAAAACCAATATACTGGATAAACCAAATATAGTATATTTGTACAATGGAATATTATTCAGTCATAAAAAGAATGAAATACTAATACATGCTATGACATGGATGAATATTGAAAACATTATGCTAAGTCAAAGAAGATAGACACAAGTGACTGTATTTTGTATGATTCCATTTACATGAAATATTTATTTATTTATTTATTTTAGTGTTTCTTTATTTTTGAGAGAGAGGGAAAGCATAAGCAGGGTAGGGGCAGAGAGAGGGAGACAGAGGATCCAAAGCAGGCTCTGCGCTGACAGCAGAGAGCTCAACGTGGAGCTTGAACTCCCAAATCACGAGATCGTGACCTGAGCCCAAGTCGGACACTTAACTGACTGAGCCACCCTGGCGGCCCCCATTTATATGACATATTTAGAATAATGAATCCATAGAGACCACGGGCTAAGGGGAGTGAGCATGAGGAGTGATTGCTTAATGGGTACAGGATTTTCTTTAGGGATAATGAAAATGTTTTGGAACTAGATAGAAGTACTGGTAACAAAACATTGTGAATGTACTAAATACACTGAATTGTATGCTTTAAAATGGTTAATTTCCGGGGCACCTGAGTGGCTCAATTGGCTAAGCGTCTGACTTTGGCTCAGGTCATGATCTCACAGTCCGTAGGTTTGAGCCCCGTATCAGGGTCTGTGCTGACAGCTCAGAGCCTGGAGCCTGCTTCAGATTCTGTGTGTTTCTCTCTCTCTGCCCCTTCCCTGCTCACTCTCTGTCTCTCTCTCTCAAAATAAAGATATAAAGAAAATAAAATGGTTAATTTCCAGGTGCCCCCTCCAAAAAAAATAATAGAATAAAAAGTAAAAAATAAAATGGTTAATTTTATGTGATGTGATTTTCACCTCAATTCAACAACAACCACAACAACAACAACAACAACTTCAGTGTGCTTGTTGCTAATGAGGCATCACTGCTCTCAGGCCTTCTGAGTGGACAAAGGTAGGGAAAAAGACCTATTTGCATGGGGAACCTTAAGACTAATGTATAAAACATTTCACACACAGGTTATGGAATCCTTTCATAGAGGAGCATCTCACAGGACCCAGACACTTTTGAGAAGGCTGATGCAGTGTATGGAACATTGATGGGAAATGCTTCCCCTGAAATGAATCCCCTAGGACATTAGGGATGGGGTACAAATGTGAGGATGACCTCTGTTATAGTCAGCAGCACCTTTCTTCTGTTTCTTCATATGGCTTTTGAGAAACTGCTTCTCTGATCTGTGCCTTAATTTATCCACCAGAACAATGGTCTCTATCGGTATAATTGAAAGAACCATAAAAAAAACTTGATATTTTGGGGGCACCTGGCTGGCTCAGTCAGTAGAGCATGTGACTCTTGATCTCGGGGTTTTGAGTCTGAGCCCCATGTTGGGTTAGAGATTACTCAAAAATATAGTTGTTAAACACACACACACACACACCATCTTGATATTTTTAATGGTGTCTGCCAGAATGCTTTACTAGATCTCAAGCTCTTAGAAAGTGGGGTCCAATTTTTCAATTTCACAGTGCCTTCCACTGTGCTTTGCACACAAGGAATAGGTAATATATATTATATATGAATGACCTTGGACGAGCCACTTAACCTCTCTGAGTGGCCTGCCAATTCAGTTCTGCCAAAGACTAAGAAATAATTTCATTAATTTAATCAATATTTCTTGAAGGTCTGTTTGGACCTACAAAAGCCAATTCCCTGCTCTCCCGTAGTTTGTTATCCATTGAAGTGGTGACAAAAGACACCATCAATGGAAGCTTCTTCAATCTATTCATTTTAATCATAAATAAATCCGTAATTTGGATGATCAACTTATGGGAATATTTTTTAATTTTTGAGAGAGAGAGAGAGAGAGAGAGAGAACGAGCATGGGGGAGGGGCAGAGGGGAGGAGACAGAGGATCCCAAGCAGGCTCCATGCTGACAGCAGAGAGCCCAACTCAGGGCTCAAATTCACAATCTGTGAGATCATGACTTGAACAGAAGTCAGACGCTTAACCGACTTAGCCACCCAGGAGCCCAGAGAGAGAATCTTAAAGCAGGCTCCACACTCAGGGCTGAGCCTAACTCAGGGCTAGATCCCACAACCCTGTGATCATGACCTGAACTGAAATCAAGGGTGGGATGCTTAACCAACTGAGCCACCCAGGTGCCCCAACATATAGGTGCCAATCATTTTTACTATTTGCTCTTACAATGTTGTAACAGATGTTGATGTAACTAAGAAAATGTGTAAATAGGATACTTTCTTAGAAATGCGAGGTCAAATGGTGTGTGCAGGTATAATTTGAAGATATTACCAAGTTACTCTTCTTCCAGGCTGTACCAATTTCCTGTCACACTAACAGTGTGTAAGAATCCTGTTCCCCACACTCTTGCCAAGATAGTTATCAAGCTTTTTGGTCCTTGCCAATCTGATAGGTGAAAAATGATATTTCAGTGTGGTTTTAATTTGCATTTCTTTTATTAAGAGTGAAGCTCTGAGAAAATAATGGCTAGTGAGGATGTGGAAAGATTGAAACCTTTGTCACTATTGTGGGAATGTAAAATGGTACAGCCATTATGGTAAATATTATGATAGGTCCTCAAAAAATTAAAAACAGATTGTCATATGATATAGCAATTCCACTTCTGGGTATATACCTAAAAAGATTGAAAACAGGGACTTAAAGAGAGATTTGTACACCTGTGTTCATAGTGGCTTTATTTGCAAGACCCAAAAGATAGAAGCAATCCAAGTGTCAGCCGACAGATAAAATGTGGTACATACATACAACAGAATAGTATTCAGCCTAAAAAAGGAAGGAAGTCCTGACACATGCTACAATGTGGATGAACATTGAGGACATTACGCTAAGCAAAACAAACCAGACATAAAAGGACAAATACTGTCCTCATGCTGATATGACTTCATAGTCGAATTTATAGAGACGGAAAGTAGAATGGTGGTTGTCAGGAGCTGGGGGAGGGGAGAATGTGAGGAGTCATTGTTTAATGGGTATAGAACTTTCCAGTTTTGCACGATGAAAAGAGCTCTGTGGATGGATGGTGGTGATGGGCGCACAATAATGTGAATGTACTTACTGCCACTGAACCGTACACTTAAAAATGGTTAAGGTGGTAAATCTAATGTATAGTTTACCACAATTTTTTAGAAAATAAAGCTCTGCATCTTTTCATGTCAGAGTCATTGTTTTTCCTTGTATTGTGAACTGTCTGTTTATATAATTTTTACATTTCCTAGTGGTTTCTTGGTCTTTTTACTGATTTACAAAAGCATTTTGTATTAGCTCTTCACCCTTTAATATAAATTGCAAAAATGGGGGTGCCTGGGTGGCTCAGTCAGTGGAGTGCAACTCTTGATTTCAGCTCAGGTCATGATCCCAGGGTTGCAGGATTGAGCCCTGCATCAGGCTCAGAGCTGAGCGTGAAGCCTGCTTGAGATTCTCTTTCCCTCTGCCCCTCTCTCCCACTCACACACCCTCTCTCAAATAAAATAATAATAATAATAATAAATAAATAAATTGCAAAAGTATCTCCCATTTTCTATTAACTCGCTTTTTGGTGGTGGTGGTTTTTAGCTAGGTATGTGGTAAAGATCTAACTAAAAACTATTTAAACCATTTTAGGGGTACCTGGGTGGCTCAGTCAGTTAAGTGTCCGACTCAGCTCAGGACATGGTCTCGTGGTTCATGAGTTCGAGCGCCACATTGGGCTCTGTGCTGACAGCCCAGAGCCTGGAGCCTGCTTCAGATTCTGTGTGTGTGTGTCTCTCTCTGCCCTTGCCCCACTTGCACTCTCTCTCTCTCTCTCTCTCTCTCTCTCTCAAAAATAAATAAACATTAAAAATTTTTTTAAAAATATTTAAACCATTTTATTATGGAAAACTTCAAACACAGGCAAAAGTAGAAAAAACTGTTATCATGAACCCCAAGTAAAGATCATCTCCCCACTCCTACAATGATCAATTCAGTCAACCTGTATCTATACCTTCCATCCAACCTTGGATGATTTTGAAGCAAACCACAGACATCTGGTCATTCAATAAATATGTTTTCAATATATACTATTAAATGATGGGTTTTTTATGTTTATTTATTTATTTTGAGAGAAAACATGGGGAAAGGGCATAGAAAGAGGGAGATGGAGAATCCCAGGCAGGCTCTCTTTTGTCAGCGCAGAGGTAGACACGGGGCTGAGCTCACAAAGCATGAGATTACGACCTGAGCTGAAATTAGGTGCACCCCAAATAATCAAAAAAAAAAAATCAATGTATCTACTTCTGTCACCCACCTCCAGAAATTAACAAACAAAAAAGCCTGCTGGTTTTGGAATCACATTAAATTTATAGATTAACTCTATTTATTTTTGATAGTTTTCCTATCTAAACTCATAGTATTTTTCATTCAATCTTTACAACAAATCTAAAAAATAAGGTCTTTTAATTATTATTATTCCCATTTTACAGATGAAAGAATTGTGTAACTTGCTCTGGGTCACACACAGCATTCAGGGTGGGAGCTGCCAGACTGGTCCAACATTAAGCTTCTGTGCCCCAAACAGAAACCCAGGGAGTGAGGGAGCCAGACATTCTTTGTAGCTTGCTATTCGTAGCTGTCTGGCTCCAAAGCCCTGTGCTCTCATCTGCCATGTTCCAACTCCGGAATTCCTGTCTCACTGCCTCTCTTGCACTGGATAGTTCACCAGCAAAGCTAGGCTTTTCAGTGAATGATTCAAATCCAAATGATACACTGAGGCAGTTGGGAAGAACCTTCTGGACTAAGGAAGACTCAAGGTAGACTTTGGACAGTCAGGCAGAATTCGGATTGGTGGAGGGGATGGGAAAGCAGAACCAGTAAGGGGAAATGCGTGAACCATTCTGACATCTAATTGGGAGGTGGTAAAGGGTGACAATGAGGGTTCCTGTTGGAGATGAAGTTTTGAGAGAGTCTTATACATACATCTCAAAGGGACAGAGGAAGGAATCACAGTTGCAAGTCTTTCTATCCTGCCCATGAAAGGGCATCTTAATTCTCCCTGAATAATCTGCTAACAGAGATTTGGGAGAGAGATGTAAACAAAAACTTTCATCTCCCTTCTGCATGTAAGGGAGTTTCTATTGCACTTGACTGGAGTACAGAGGTTGCCTGTGGATTACGTAGTTTGTGTTGGGTACACAAATCTAAAGGAAACAGGAAAGCATTCCATAATTAACTTTAGTCAAGGTCCAATGCCTCTGGTGGCTATTTGGCTACTTACCCAAGAACCTAGGAATAACTCACCTTTGGCCCTTAGTGCATAGGCGGAATGCTGGAGCCTGGACCCTGAGGACTGAGTACAAACCCCCTTTGTCAAAGATAAACAAAGCCAGACACTAGTTAAAGTGGTAAGGACAGATTTCAACCAGGAATATACTACTGCAATAAGGAAGAAGGTCCAGTGTGAAACGAACTTAATTTGGATTTGTAGAGGTGACCGGGCATTTTAAAAGAGAGAATGAGGGAGTATAGAGGGAGGTGAGCAGGGGCTCAGTAGAGTCAGGGAAGTGAAAAATTACAAAGGGTTGGTCAGTGTAAATGCTTAGGCCAGCTGTGTCTGTTGGCTGACAATTATAGAAGTTAGGATTCTATCCTCCCACAGAGACTGGGAGACAGAGGCCTTATCCTTCCTGATGATTACATTTCAAAGGAATGGCTTTCAGGTGTTTGGGAAAGGCACACCAGAGCTCTAGGAGATATACATACATCTCAAAGGGACAGAGGAAGGAATCACAGTTGCAAGCCCTTTTTAGTAAATGTTTAAGTAGGAGTAGTCACCTATCATCAGGTATTGGCTAGAACAAACAGTAAATTCTTTCAGCAGCCTTGAGCTTTCTCTGGCAGGCACTTTAAATGGGCTAGGGTCATCCTAGGGATGTGGCTTTGAGCTGTTAGAAACTATGTTATTGTGTTTAAGTCTTCAATGTGGCAGAAGGAGGATGGATGAAATAATTTATGTTGAGAGTGTAGTTTTTGTAGGCCAAGGTTGAGGCCTATAGGAAAAGAAAGCTCAGAGGAGCCTGGCCAAAGTTTGATCAAGCAGCAAATCATTGTCACCTAAGAGCTGGAAGAGTCTAGGATCGTGTCTGAAGGAGATGGACACCAAGTTTTGTCTTCAGATGTTTGTAGTTTCCAGAACTGCAGGACAGCAGGTGGTAAGGAGAGTCTACCTGAGACTCAGGAACCCACCTCCCCACCTCTCACTCCTCCCGCCTGTTTTAGGTCATAGCCCACCCAGAGGCAGTGGATTCTACAATGTCCTCTGGGTTTGAGATCACACCCCTTGGCTTACATCCATGGGGGAGGAGGAGGGGAAGTTAGCCCCAGGTGTACCTCAGCTGCCACCTTGGCAACAGAAAATCTTCCCAGCTTTAGAGCAAACACCAAGGGCTAAAGTCTGGAACACCTTTCAGTCAGATGGCCCACATTGTATTTTTCTTTACTGGATGAACTTATTTGCTTATTTATTACAATTAAAAAGAGCATTCCTATGCTAAAGTACACTAGGACTCTGCCTTTCTATGGCCTGGCTCTTCAGATGCCAAAATTCCACGCAGGCCCATCATCGAAGGACAATGCCAGAAGTCTAGCAAACAACAGTAGCAGTTCTCAAAGTGGTTCCCCAACACAGCAGCATCAGCATCACCTGGGGCGTTGTTAGAAATACAAATTCCCAGGTCCACCCTAGAGTTAATGAAACAAACTGCTAGTAGGAGCCCCCTGTATTTGAACAAGCTCTCCAGGAGAATCTGATACACGCCAAAGTTTGAGAACCACCTGACCTACAGGCTTGCGCTCTGCCAGAGGAGGTGAAGCTCAACGGGGAAACTGCAGTCGACCTGGAGCTTCGTGAAGGATCTGAGTTAGGTTTGGAAGTTGGGGAAAGGACTTGACAAGACAAGACACGGAAAAAATCTTTAAAATGTGTGCACCTTACCCCAAACAGTAGGGAGCTGAGAGCATCTGACAAAAAAAAAGTACGACTGGATGAGGTGCTCCAGTGGGTGAGCGCTCCGGGAAAGCCACAGTCACTCGGCTCCCTTTTCCCGGGTGGGGAAAACCCCACGCCCACGCAGCTCCTGGAGTCCCTTCTCCTCCGGCCTGGGCGCAGAGGCCCCACCGCAGCTCCGTCTTGCAGAGCTCGGGCACGAAACCAAGCTGGTCTCAGGTCATGGCCCTTTGGGAGCGCGAGTGGAAACGGCACCCGAGGCACTGTTCTGGGGCCCTGAGGCTTCCCTTTCAGCCGGGTTCGGCCGCAGCTGGCCACAGCCGCATCTGAGAGGCATCCTGGGCTACAGTCTGCACCTCCCTGGGGATCCAGGTATTCAACCTAGGCGCGAGGCACCGCACAACCCACATCCTCCGTTTCAAACGCGGGGAGCCCCACTTTCTGGGAATGGAGATTTCCCATCCCCCCTGACCCACCTCCTACGCGGTAGACGCCCCCCGTTTCGGTCGAACTACAAAGCCCACAATCCCTAGGGCTCGCGTGCTGTCTTCTGGGAGCTGTAGTCCTAGATGTGTTGCACCCCTAGAGGCCCAGCGCCGGCTGCACTCCATATCCCAGCATGCCGACGCCCATGCGGGTGGAGGAGGGAGGGGAGAGACTGGGAGGATGTGAGTGGGGAGGGGGCAGCTGCCCCCTTCCCCCACCCTTCCCTTCAAGCCGGGCTAGGGTGGGGGGAGGGGCCGGACTGAGGCGGCGGCGGCGGCGGCTCGCTCCGGGAGGGCAGAGCCGGCAAGGGCGGGACTGGCCTGCTGCGGACAGACGAGGGAGCCGCGGAGCTAACGGGTCCGGACGCCGCCAGCGGCGGCGGCGGCTTTCTGCACGGGTGGAGGCGGCGGCAGGAGCGGCGAGCATGGCCCGCGCTGCGCCCGGCGCTGACTGAGGTGCGCGGGCGGGATGAGGGCGGGCGGGATGCGGGGTGCCCCGGGCCCCTTGCTGCCCGAACCCCTTACGCGCGGGCAGCTGGCTTGGCCCAGCGGCCCAGACCGGCCCGGTCCACCCCGGCAACTTCCCCGGGGTCGGAGCTCTGGGTTCCCCCAGGGAGACGGGGGTCCGCTTGTCTTGGCCTCAGTCCCCATCCCCGCCTTCTGCTTCTGCACCTCAAGCCGCTCCCAGCCCTTGAGGCGCGACTGTTCCACTCTTTGGTGGCAGCCCCCAGCCCCAGCTCTAGGAAGCGCTCCCTGCCCCAGTCCTGACTTACTGTCCACTGGCTACTTCGTACCCGCAACCCTCCCGCGCACTCCCGGCCTCTGCGCTACCTGGAGACCCCTACCCCGCTCCTCTTAGCTACAGGCTGTCTTTGCATCATCAGCACCTCTCTCCTCTTTCCCCTACTTGGCACTGCCCCCTGCCACCCCTAATGGCCCAGTTCTCTCCGATAAGACCTAACAGATTGACCTCCTTCCCACTTTGGAGAAACTGAGGCATGGCATAAACCAGGAACTTGGCCAAGACCCTGCTCCAGTCCTTCGGGGGCTGGCCTGAGCCCATGCCTTGGAATGGAAGTCATTTTTTTTTTTCCCTCCAGCCATTCCTCTGTAACTGGACCAAACTTCCCAGCCCCCTGCTGCAGCTCTGGGCTAAGCTCACTTTAGGTTCTCCTTTAGCTTTCTACCAGTTCTGTTAACCCCCTTCTTCCCACAGCCCACTTCAGGCCCTCTCTGCTTGTAGAGAGTCACCCACCTAATTGCTTGTTTGTTCAAGTTAGCCTTTCAATTTCTGTTTCTTGCCAACTGCATCCATCTCCCATCTTGCTTCTTGCTTTACAGCTGCGTAAAGCACTGAAGAACAGAGTCTAAGGTATTGGGGGGGTGGCAGAAAAGGACTGGCAGCCTCTTCCAGCTAAAGCTGCTGAGGGGGGTTTAGGGCATTCTGGGACCTCTGGGAAACAGTCATTTCTAGCCAGTAACTCACACTCCCATCTTATCTTTGGGACAGTTGTCTGGAAGCTGGTGGGTTATCCCTCCCTCTTATTATGCCTGGTGGGCTCTGAAGTCCCTCTGAGATGGAGGGAACCTCTTATCTTGGTGGCACAAGAGGAGTCCGGAAGACCACACCCCTAAAACTTATCTTCCTTCTGCTGCTAACTTTGGAGGGGGTGCCGGTTCAAGGAAGGATGCCTACTAGATGCCCTGAGCTCTTTGTGGAGGAAGGCACAGTGTCTGTTGGCGGCGAGCTCAAGTTTAGTCATGGTGTTCAGGATCTGAAGAGAAGAGGGAACTAGGGCTCAGAGAGGTGGCACAGACTTGCCTGATTTAGTTTTTTTGTTTTCTAGTCTTCCTTTGGCAAATTTGCCTTTGGGTTGCCCCTTTCCCGCCCAGTCCTCTGTTTCTCTGCGGGAAGTAGGGGGAGGGAGGGAAATCTTTGAGGCTCAGAAGGCTCAGAAGGCTCAGAAGGCTCTGGGACTTTGCTGGGTCCTGAAGGAAGGCTCAGAAGGCTCTGGGACTTTGCTGGGTCCTGAAGGAAGGCTCAGAAGGCTCTGGGACTTTGCTGGGTCCTGAAGGAGCAATCTTGATCTGAACCAAATGGTTCGATGCTTCAGCACCCCTTCTTTAATCCCTCCCCTCTTGGCTGTGAATAGGACGCCTTTAACCTTGTAACTTGAGATTAGAGGAAGGAAGGCCAGGGGGCCAACTGTGTGTGTGTGTGTGTGTGTGTGTGTGTGTGTGTGTGTGTGTTTATGTCTGCATCTGCACACTTGTGTGCAAGCTTGCCAGGGGCCTGTGGGAGTGACCCTGCCCAGGAATGCATTGTTGTGATGTGCTGTGGCTTGTTCATGGCCCTCTAGGAACTTTCTGAGCCCAAACCCCCCAAGAGGGCCAATTTCCAAACACCTAAGAACCACAAGCCATGGCTTTGTGGGAGCATTTCCCCACATGCCAAGCTTTTGGACCTGAGACATGCCTCAGAGTGAGGATTACTCTTCTTGAGAAAGCTACCTGCGATTGAGGTGTCTGAAATAGCAGCATCGGGGATGGGTTTCCAGAACTTGTGTTCTCTTTTCCCCAGTCATGGCAAGAGAAGGTCTAAGGGGTAGGAGTGTGGGAAGAGGGGTGGAAAGTGATTCCTTTGACTTCTTTTATGCCACATTCTGCCTTGTGTATTTGATTTGGGCCCCCATTAGACTGTGCAAGGTCTTCACATGTGTGTTCCGCAAATGTTTGAGTGAAAGCGGAGGGTCATGTGGTTAAAAGTTTAGGGCAAGATTCCTTATTATAGTGGAGCAGACATCAGAATCCCCTAGAGAGCCTTTTAAGGCACAGATTGCTGGGCCCCACTCCCAGAGTTTTCTGATTCAGTCACTCTGGGTGGGGTCTAGAATTTGCATTTCTGCTCGGCTCCTTAGGGATAACACTTTCAGAATCACTGGTTTGGGCTATTATAGTTGCTTGGGAGATTAATCCAGGCAGATGCAAGTCTTAAGAGGGACTTCTTCCACCTTGCTTCCCAACCCAAGCTGTTCTGGCTGCTGCACTGGGTTAGCCTTTCCTTTTGTTCTCCTGCTGCCTAGTGTTGGCTGGGTTAATGGTAGGGGTGACTTGTGGAGCCTGGGCTCCCAGACCTGCTGTAACCACAGAGCGGACACCACCCCATGGTTATTTGAAGAAAGGCACCACAAAAGCAGGACATTTAGGAACTAAGGCTTTGGAAAAGGGATGGCTGTGTGGACATGGGAAAGCAGATGCTGAACTACACCACACTTTCCCTGACTCTGTCTCTCAGATTGAGCAGGTTAGAGTATCTGCAAGGTGAAGTTCAATCATGGCTATGCACTTGACAGGACACCTGAGAATGTCTGAAATTTGGAAAAGAGGAATCCCTTACATTGTGCTTTTACTTTGTGAAGCATTTTCCTCCTGTTGTTTTTCAGGAGGTTTATAAGGCGCATCCAGATCCAGGTGGGGTTACAGAGGAACAGAGAGATGCACTGTGGGTCACCCAACAAGCCCTAGAGCTCCTGACTCTAGCCCTCCGATAGAGCTCCACTAAACCAGCTACTGATAGCTGGAATAATGGCTAGAGTTTCCTGTGTGCTTAGCTACTAGCCAGGCACTGTGCTAGATGCTCTCACATGTTAGCTCATCAAATCCTCACAGCAACGTTGCAAGTTTGGCATCATTGTCACTACCTCGTAGTTGAAGAACTGAGATTTGTAGAACTTGAGCCTTGCCCAAATCCAGACAGCTCGTAAGTGGAGGATCTGGAATTCAGACTGAGGTCTTTCTGATGGCACACTCCACATTCTTTGTCACTCGATGTCTGTTTTGCCCGGTAAGCCTCTAATTGTCCTTTGGGTCATCTGCCCCCAGAGTCTGGTGAATTTTACTGAACCTGAAACCATGCTGGGTGTTGTGGAGGGGATAAGGACCAAGTCACTGTCCTCTGGGAGGGGCTAAGCCAAGTATACCAGTGTCTACAGTGGAAGGCAGAAGGGGCAGCTGGTGGCTTGTTTGTTTATAAGAATCAGAAGCCATCCCCATAGAGGGTTCAGAAGATGGGCCCTGAAGGGGCAGGTAGAGCTTCAGCAGTGCCTGTGGGCTGGAGAGGTGTGTGGAGAGGTGTGCAGAGAGGCGTGCAGGCCAGAGGGAGGCCATCATGGCTCTTATATATAGGAAGTTTTCCCTTTTGGCTACAACATAGGAAATGTATGTCAAAAAGCACTAAGAAAATCCTGTTTGGTTACAAACAACAACTTGACTGACTTTGGCAGGAAAGGACTTCCTTAGAAGATTGTAGGGACTCCTGGAATCAGAGAGATGACTCAACACCCATGTCCCCTCCAGGGTCTTGGAGTGGATACAGCAGGAACCAAAGGCCAACTGACTTCAAGTTACCACTGTTGCCAGGATAAATCTGCTGCAGCCATACTCAGTAATTTTGTCACCACAACTTGGGATGCACATCCCAGGGAGGAAACGGCTGGTTGGCCCAGCCTGGCAGGGAGGGCTGGCAGCATGGTAGGCAGTCCTGCCCCCAAGCTCCCACACTGTGTCCAAAAGTTAAAGTTCCCAGAAGAGGAAATGGACACTATAGGAGATCAGTCCAGAAAGCCACTAGGTGAGGATGTGGATTGGTAGGTGGAACATGGAGCACTTAGTTCTGACAAGTTTCTGAGCAGGCAAGGGGCAGACTGGCAGCAGGATATAGTGGGTCATAAGGGGACAAGAAAAGAAGGGAGGGAGGAAATGGAAAACTAAGTAGATAGGGTCCAGGTGAGACATAATGAAAGCTGGAATTTGGCAGTAAGAATGGAAAAGAAGAGACTGATTCTAGAGAGATTGTGAAAGTAGATCTCATCTTGTGGAACAGACACTTGATTGGCTGGGGTTGGACATTTCAGTACCTGGGTGATGAGGTCGGTCCCTTTAGCAGACATGGGGAAGTCAGGAGGAGGAAGAGTTTGCAGGAGAAGATGATGTGGCCTTGCTTTGGAGGAGCTGCACACAGGATGCTGATGGCATATCCGGAACCCCGGTGAGCTCATTACTCCTGATTCAACGCTCCCTGAAGTTTGGGGCCTCAGCCCTGAGGATGTGGGACCCCAAAGCCACAGGAGCTCTGCACCTCCTGAAAGCAGCTGGGGCTCCATGGCCCAGGCTGAGCACGCCTGGGTCTTTTCTCTCTGCACACATGAGCCCGGTATGGGCTTCTCCTTCCTTCCCCTTTCCCTCAGTTCCCTGCCCCATGTTTTGCACACCTGAGCCCTTACTAACTCAAGGGCCTAGCTCACCTCTCTGGGGACCTGGGTTTTCAGGTTTTCCTTCTTTTCTTCTCAGGATGCTTGTTAACAATAAGTTCTTGCTATTAGAGCAGATATCTCCAAGTGACATTTCCAAAGGGGAGGGTCTGAACTTGTTATCTGGGGAGAGCAGGCTCTTCCTCCTGTTGTTCTGTTCTCACCAGGGATGCCTATGTGTGTCCCTAACCAGCCATTCCAGAGTACTTCTTGCTGCTGACTTATAAATCATTATTGTAATTACAGCATATGGTCAGTGGAGTCTTCATATTGCCATCACAGATCTCCTCTAAGGCTCCAGGGCATGGGCTGGGCTATGGGCCACCCCAGCTTTCTAGATGAAAACCGGGGAAATTTTTTCTTACAGGAATAGGAAGGAGAGATCAGGGTCTTCTCTGGGGTGGGGGGCAGGAGGAGCTATGCCAGAGGGTACTTTATCCCCAAAGATTCTCAGACAGAAGGTCATCTTTCTGGAGTGAAGAGGACTGCTCCTCTCAGCTCCAGCTGTTGGCATTCAGATATATGTGATATTTTGCAATCTATAAATATAGTACATAGTACCATGTACAATATGGTGAACCAAGAACAAGGGAAATTTAGAGAAAAGTATAATTCTAATTTTGATACCAATGCTAAATTTTTATTTGTGTGTAGCAATATTAAAACAAAACAAGTAGTTTTGGAATCGAATGTTAAAAGCATTTTCAACCCAGCTTTTTCCTTCAAGGAAAATGTGACTCTGCAAGAGAGGAAGCCCAGTGAGGGAAAGCCATTTACTGGCTGCCGAGGTGGGAGGGGAGCCAGAGCCAGTGAGTCTCCTGCCCTGAGGGGCTTTGTTCTCTGTCCTGTAGTCCTCTGTTATTCATCTCTTCCTGGATTATCATCTTTGCCCATTAGGGTCTCGTTTCTCTCCTTCTCTTCCTCTGTAGAGTCAGAGTAGGAAACATACCAGAGGGACACAAAAAGTAGCCCCATGTCTGTGCATTTCATGGGTGAGGCCCTTCCTGCTCCCCAAAGATCAGCCTTGCAGGACTTGAGAGAGAGCAGGGGACCCTGCGGTGTTGTGGCATGACCTAGGGACCCGAGAGAACAGTCCTTGTCCTGCTCTGCCCTTTCTGGAATCCTTCAGTTGTAAAGTCCTAGCACCACCAGTTGGCAACAACTTCCCAGCCTGAACAGATCAGTAGCCTTCTGAGGAAGAAAATCAGTAACAAATGCAAATAGCTAATTGGTCTAGGGGGAGCTGCTCTGGTGAGGAAAAATCAACAAGTTATTTATTTGTGTGGCTAAAGGGAATTTGGAGAGGTAGTGAAGAGGGGAGGGTGAGAGGCAGATTGTAGAAAGAGGCACAGGTGGGGGAATTGGGGGATGGGCTGGAGATGCCCCTAACTCTCTCCTGTCACCCCCACACCTCCACCCCCACTCCCTCCTTCCTTCTTTGCAGGCCTTCTTTGGGTTGAAAGGGACATTAGTAGAACTTTGAATCTCCCCTGACCCATAAGTGGAGTTCCCCCCAACCCTCGTTCCCACCCAAGTTCAGTTAAAGACAAAATACCAATCCTTTGATGCTAATGGTGAACTAGAACCAGAGTCAGGAGGAAATGAAAGTCTCTGTGGGCCTGTGCTGAGTCCTTTGGCTGTGCAAGTAAAATAGCAGCCAAAGGGACTGAAGCTATGCAGGCAAGTCAGGGGAAAGGAGAAAGCCCCTGAGCTCCTCCTGGTTCCTCTCTTTCTTGAGTTCTCTAGGGAGCTGTGTGAGTCTGGGGTTGGCAGGCGGTGAGGGATTTTCCAAGGGTTGGCCTTCTCTCTGTCCTGTCCTGTCCCAGACGTTTTGGTGTTTCCCTGGACCGATGCCTGTTTAGCCTCTGGGTTCTTGGGGCCTCTGGCATCACTTCGAAAGAGACCCTAGGTACCATAGGAAAGAGTGAAGGGGAAGAGGAGAGGAATGGGGACCCTGTTCAGGTTCTTCTGGTAGAGAGGAGTCAAGGCCTTCCTTAGGCAGGAAGATGCTGTGAAATGGGGAGTAAACAATTTACATTAAGAAGGTTCAGCCAAAGGCCAAAGTGGCAGCTGTTTGATGAAGGAACTTCCTCAGTGCTTGAAGAATAATTCACACTTGACCCTAAAAGCAGCAGTAGGCAAACTTGTAGGATGAATGTCAATTTTAATCTCTCTAGGTGTTTTTGGTACATAACACAGAAGACACCTCACCTCCTTTCAAACCTGGGTGAAGTATTTTGGAAGGTGTCTTCTTCCATCCAAGCCACCTCTCCTGTTAATTCCTACCCACCTGGGATCTGTGGGCCTCCCCTGCTCTTCATCCTGTGCAAAACAGGGAGCAGCCAGGCCTTTGCTGTTGACAGCAGGTGAGGCCAACCAGGAGGCCTGAGCTGGCTGAGGACTGCAGAGCCTCAGGGCAGGGCTTATTTAGCTTTTCTAAAGGAGAAGCAGCTTGTTTGGTCAGGGGACCCCCTCCATAATTTTCACAGCAAAGCCCAGTCTGGTTGCATGCATACAGGGCTTATGCTGCCTTAGCTACCCACAGCGGGTTTGATGCTGTGTGACCGAGGGCAAGTTCCTGCCTCTCCCCAGGTCTCAGAGTCCGAATACAGAATTTAAAGACCTGCTCAGGGACTAGCTCTCAAGCCATCTGATAGACCCAACAGAGGAACACCATGTCCTGAGTGGGGAGGCATTGCTGGGGGCCCAGGAGGCCACTATGTGGTCCAGACATTTATGGGATTCAGTTTGACTTTTCTTCTAACCTGCTTGGATGCACTAAACAGCAGTCAGCCTGCTGTGGCATCTCTGGAGAATTTGGGCTCTTAGAGCCGAAACATCTGTCCCCAGGCCTCCCATTGTTCTCATTCCCACCTCCTAACCTGTGCTTTGATTCCTTCCTGAGTTCAGACAGAAAAACCCATCTGGTCTCTCTGTCACATTCCTCCCTTCCTATACTGGCCACTGGTTAGGCCCCAGAATGACTGTTTATAGGGTTCCTATTTTTCTCTGCTCCCAGTTCTATTATGCTACCTTCTTATACCCTGGGCTTTGCTCTAGCCAGGGTTTTTTGGGTTGTTTTTGTTTTTGTTTTTGTTTCCCCAAAGCCAGGGTGGGAGGTGAGATCACAGGCTGATCACAGGAGGGGGCACATCAGTGGCATGGATACAGAGCAGGCGTGCTAGGAGTTGAGAACATACCTGGAACGCGGTGGGGAGAGCTTCATAGTAGAGGAGAGGAGGGCATTGAGGAAAAGCCCACACTCGCCAGGATGCAAAGGCCTAAACTGAAAGGGCAGGGCACGACAGGTCTCCTCAAGGTTGAGGAGACCAGTTTGGACAGAGCCTAAGGTTTCTTGGATAATTGCCCAAGTAGGAGGGCCAGGATGGAGGGGTCTGGCCAAGAAACGGGCCCCAAGACCTACCATGATGCAGGAAGGTACCGGCTTTGTTGCAGGACTGGCTGGTGACACAAGGATTGTGCTTGAAGGAAGTGTGGGAGGAGTTGTTAATGACTGTTTGTTCTCCACAGGCTGTGAGGCTGCCAAAGGTCAGTCTGATAAGAGGGAAGAGATAGACTCCTTGAGTTTTATACTCCCGACAGCTGCCTTCTCTCAGCCGGCCCCACAGATACTGACAGTCTATTGTGGCACTGCTCTTGGTCTATCTCCTCTCCTTCCTGAAATACACAGTCCCTGGCTTCAGCCCAGCTGGGTTTCCCTGCCTGGCCGCCAGCTCCTGTTCCCATCTGTGGTCAGATGAGGCCTGCACTGGGGGAGGGGTCAGTCCTGGCAAGACCGAACCAATTCTGAGCCTGACCCCAAGGTGGGAAGCCACGCTAGGGTGAGGCCATGGCTTTGGACTAAGCATCGACTTCTGGACCTGCCTGGTCCATTTTGATCTGAGGATTAGCTTGCCATTCACCTAGCCAGATCTGGCATTCGGGTAGGTCTGGCTCTTTTGCTGGGAAGATTCAGAGATGGGGATCTGATGGGATCCGCATTTGTGAAGATCACTTTGGCTTCCCTGTGGACAATGCATTGGAGGGTTTCTAGTAGGTCTGGGGCTTTAGCAGTCAGGGGGCTACTGTAGGTGAAGGATGACAGTGCCCTGCATAGTGTGATGGTAACAGACATATAGAAAAGTAAAAAGATGAGAAGTTTAGGTGGTAAAAATCAGGTGCCCTGGGTACGAGTTTGGCTGAGGGAAACTGAAGGAAAGGGGGGCATAGATGGCTTCCAGGTTTCAAGGTTGGATGGATGATGTCCCTTTCCCAGAAACTGGGAACACAGAAAGAGGACAAGGCTTGGGAGCTTAGAGCATGCATAAGTTTGGTTTGGGGCAGGTTGAGTTTGAGGTATTTTGGGGGTACCTCTAAGGTATGCCATCAAGGGGTGGCATCCAGAAATGAAGGGAATATATGGGTCTAGAATTCAGGGGAATGTTGGCATCATTTGAAATGCCAGATGTGACTCTTAACTGGTTGAGAAACAGGTTTGGAAGGGGATTCCCCAAAATCCATTGTCAGATGAGCAATGGAATCGATTTCCCATTGTATCCCATAGCCAGGGTCTATGTTCTCTTCCCCTGCCTGATTCAGTTGGTTCAGGGCCTGGCCAGGCAACAAGAGGCATGACACCCTCCCCTGCTGAGTCATCCATGTGGTTGAGGGACTATCAGTGGACAGTGCTGACCCCGGACCACCCAGGAAGGCCGTGCGTGTCAGAGCCTTCCTCACCATCAGCATATCTGGACAATGTCTCTGGCTGGAGAAGGACTAGAGTCCTGGCCAGAACTGGGCCACTGCTGGGGTATCTCAGGACTGCTTCTGTTCATGTGGCCTCTGAGCTGGGTTGACCTATCAGGGACGGGATTTTAGGGACAGGTTCAGGGCAGTACTTCTGCGTCCGATGGCAAGTTATACAGTAAGTGGCTTTTAAAAAATTCCTTTAAATGACATGGAAGTTGGCTATACATGTGTACAAGACTTTATCAGTTGGACTTCTCCAATTAAAAAGGCCAAACATCCTACTCATAGTGCCTCAGGTTGACTCAGAGCTGAGGGTGTGGCTGGCCACATGCAGGGAAGATGGGAGGTGGGGCTCAACTAACATCCATCTCACTGTGTGACCACTGTGTCACCACTGTGTGTGATGACACCACTCTTGGTTCCCATTGACCTGCTGCCAGGACTGGCCCTACCCCCCACTACGGTGACTGTAATGCATTTGAGGCTCTGGTTGGCCAGGCCTGGGTTATAGTCTGTGGCCTGACTTACATGTCAGAGACACCACTGTGGACAAACTGATAAGGATTTATTGTCGTTTATTAATTGTCCTTGTTAAGAACTAAATGCTAAAACGTAGAATGGGGGACACCTGGGTGGTTCAGTCGGTTAAGCGTCCAACTTCGGCTCAGGTCATGATCTCATGGTTCATGAGTTCCCCGCGTTGGGCTTTGCGCTGACAGCTCAGAGCCTGGAGCCTGCTTCGGATTCTGTGTCTCCCTCTCTCGCTGCCCCTCCCTTGCTCATGTGTGTGCTCTCTCTCTCTGTCAGAAATAAATAAACATTAAAATAATAATAATAAAATTAAATGTAGAATGGAACTTCAAATCATCGAGCCATTTCATTTACAGATCAGGAAGTAGAAGTTGAGAAATTTGCCCACTGCCCTCAAATCAGAAGGTGGAAGAACCCAGACCAGAACCGAGGTCATCTGACGTAGGCTGGGGGCTCTTTCCAGTGTGAAGTGGGGTTTTTTTAGGTGTTTTCTCAGTGTTTCAACTGCCCATCCACAAGGAGTGATTCATCCCTTGGACTGCAGGTCAAAGAGCTAACATAAGCAGGTGATAGCCAAAGGTCCCTTCTTTGTGGTGGCCCAGGGCCATCTGCATGGTGGATAGTGTTACGCAGGTGTCTGTCTGAGAAGGGGAAGAGACACTCACTGTGGGTTCAAACTAGTCCCAGTAAACAGGAGGCATTGGCCCAACTCGCGGGCTTCTGCCTTGGTGCTGCCTTCATCTGTCCTCTTGGCTTCCTGAGTGTTCACTGTCCTCCGTATTGTTTCCTGGTGGGACCTGGATAAGGATGTTGCTCTAGGGCTGTTGTGCTTTCTGGATTATGTTGGGTTATTTCCTACTCGGGACAGTTGTGCCCCTCTGTCTTCTCCCTTGGAAGAGAACACCCAAGACAGTGGTGCCAGTTTCAGGAACAGATAGATAAATAACACAGTTTTGACTTCCACCTCCAATTTGTGAGGGAACAGATATTTGACCCAACTTGGCAGAGCCAGGAATGAAGTGTTGTAGAAAGAGCTCTGGGCTTCGAGCCTCCAACTTAGAGAGAGGAGGCTTTACATTCATTCTGGCACAGGCTTCTTGCCTTGGGTGGTCACTTCCCTGAGGCTCTGATCCAGATAGGGAAGGCTGTGCCCATGAGGGGTTTCGGGGGGAATTTGAAAGCGTGAATGATATATTAACAAAATGCTGGAAGTCATAGGAGCTTGAGGGCAGTTCTCACCAACTCCTCAGTGCTCAGAGAGTGAGGTGAGGCTCTTCTGAGTTGGGGACTGAATTCTTTCATTCTGACCATCTTATCATGTATCTTTCCTCCTGCCCTTCAGATATATGTGGACAGCCAGTTAGTTCTTCCCTCCTGCACTGTCTGCCAGCTCAGACTGACTAGTGTGCTCAGTCTGCCCCTCATGCTCATCTCCCAGAGCACCCCCCTCCCTGCCTGTTTCAGCCTGGGACCATGTTCTAAGTGGTCACCCAGCCTGGCTCACACCTCCATGTTCCCTTAGGCTTAGCCACAGGGTCTACTCTTGTCTCTCCTCTCAGTGAGGCTGAAACTCCTGGTACCTCAGGTATGTAGCACAGCTTACAGTCCTTGCTTATTTCATCTTGGCAGGGACTACTTGAGGCAAGTGGGGCAGGCATTATTGTGCTCATTTTACAGATGGAGGAGCTGGGGTCCAGAGGATTATGATCTGCTCGAAGACACAATTGTCAAACAGCAGAGCCAGTTCTGGAATTGAGGTCCTCTGGGGTTGGTCCAGAGTTCACTGTTAAATGTTAACTCATAGGAACATATTGGGGTGGGGATGCCCCGGTCTCACCAGAGAAGCAAAGGGCTTGAAAGCAGCCCCTGGGACCCCCTCTTCATGGGCCCCAGATCACCCCTGCATAGCTCCAGTCCTAAACAAGTGCATCCCTGTATAACGACAAACTGTAATAAGCCACACAACAGGGACTGCTCCCTGGGGACCATTGTAATGGACCCTGGTCTGTGTATTCCTCCCTTCCACATCCCCCTGAAGTTGACATCAGCAATGCTTATCATGATGGATATCATCTTAGCCAGATCCAGGGGGATGAGCGACTTCTGAAGAATAGGACTGGGGAGGGTCCATTGCTCCCACACGCCTGACTCCCCTTACCTGGGAGTGAGCCTCAGAGGCAGTGCAAGGTAACAGCTAATATTGCCACTTTCCAGAGATGGTGAAGTGCATTACCCAGCAACCTTGAGGATGTTCTGTATCCCAGGGGCCCTGCCTGAGTCAGTCACAGCATATTACCAGTTCCTCAGTAAAGAAGAAGATTGCTCAGGCAGAGCAGGGGAGAAATGAAAGCAAGTATTGGGCATGGCCCAGCCCAGCACTGGGCTTTCCAGCTTACTGGCCACTTGCTGTCTGCCTCCTCCTGAAGTGACACAGGAAAGCAGGGAGACAGGATAGGGGTGCTTCCCAAAGCTGCCTGTGGAGTTGGTGCTGGAAGGCGCTGATGGCACCAGGCTGAGCACATACTCAGGGCTTCTAAGTGGAACTTCCAAGATCTCCGTTGGAAAGGCAACATCCAGAAGACAAAGCAGCCAAGCAAGAGGCCCAACTCTGGGCTCCTCTATCCTTTTACTCCGCTTCTCTCTATCTCTACCTCCAGGGGAGAGAGAGGACATCATTTCCCTTTAATCTCCTGTCCAAGGATGGCTACAACACCTTCTTTGGGTTTCCATTAGCATAGCTGCCGTAGGCTGACCTTTCCAAACGACAATACTGAATATAAAAGAAGAACAAAACAAAGCTAAAGATAGAAAATAAAAGCAGCCTGGCTCAAGAGTGCAGACGACTGGTTTGTTTTTAGGGTTTTCAGAGTACTCCGCCGCAGGAGATACCTACCTCCAGGCCAGCATAACTCTGCATGCCCTTCTGCCAGAGTCTCTGGCCTCCTAGTGCTGACCTGTCTCCCTGTCTAAGGCAACCGTTAGGACCCATACTATCATGAATCCTCTTCAAGAAATCTGGACTATCTCCTGATCAAGTGGCCGGCCCACCCTCCTCTCTATCCAGGGCTTGCTGGCTCCGTCCTTAGGTCCCAGGGGATTAGCACCTACATAGCTGTACCCTATAGGAGTTCTATCTTATTCTAAGTAAGGCTTGCAGTAGGACCCATCTCTTGACACAGTGCTCATGCCCCAGCTTAGCCCACAGCGGCCATCGAAGGGCTGGCAGTTCTCCAACATCTGATCTTGTCAGGAACTGTACAAGTCTCCCCACCTGGTTCCTTCCTCCCACTGGACTACAAGAATAGAGACTGATAAGAAGTGGGCCTGGTCAATGGGAGTTTTTTGGGTGGATTAGGGAAAAGATTGTCTGGGTTTGAAAACAAAAAAACACTGAAGTCATCTAGTCTTGATGCAGGAAGTAGATGTGAGCCTGGTCATAAAGCTGCGTTTCCAGCCTGCAGCACTGCTTCTGTGTCCTGTCTAGCATATGAGTGATGCCTAGGAGCTAGGTTTCCACACTCCAAACTGCTGCCTGACAGTATGCACAGTACTCCCATTTCATACCAAATGTTCAGATGAAGACACAGAAAATCAAAAGAACCACCACCTCACAAGGAGATGTGGGGGCAGGATGGATAGAAAAAGGGAGGTTGTCATCAATTACAGCCTGGTGTCCCCTCCCTGCTAAGGTTGGAGCCCTTTAGAGAAATTTACCCAGTGCAAAGTAGGTTTCCATGCCTGCAGCCCAGGCTGTCACCTTCATGGCCCCAGAGGCTCTGGCAGACATTCCACCTGAGTAGCTTGGTTGGGCCATGAGGACTGAAAAGCCAGAGTTCCTAACAGCCCAGTGGAAGAGGTGTGGTGCATTCCTGGGACTGATGACAGAGCCTTGCTCCCACCTGTACCTTTCAGCATGATGTGAGCCCTCACTAAGTGAGCATTCTGCTCCTGACTCCCGGCCCCTAAGCTGGGAGAGGGGAGAATCCCAGAACAGGCGCTGGTGCACTTTGAGAGAACATTGTTTCTGGACCCACATGTCCCAGAAGCTCTGTCAGCATTCTTGGGGTCATAGCTTGTCCTCTGCATTGGAGCAGTAGCCAAGCCCATCCCATGATGCCACCCAGGAAGAACTGGTAGCTTCCCTCCAGTTTGCCAAGGGCCTGGAACCCTAGTGGGTTGTGCACATGCAGTGAAAGTACAGACCTGTCACTCTGCTTCCTGGGCCCCTCTCTTACAGGTCCACAGTACTGGCAGTTGGGTTATGACCTCTTCTCTGGCATTCTCTCCCCTGTCCTCCCATCCCACAGAGGATGTGGGGATGGATGCTAGAGTTTTAAGTGAAGTCCTTCAACTCAGTCTGGGCCAAGGCCTAGCTGGAGTTTGAGCCACAGAGACTGTGGTCTGGAAACTTCTAGAAGAATAGCTTCTCCTTTCTTTAGATGTGCACTAGCAAGACTTTTTTGTGCCCTAGCTCAGCCCTTCTCCATCATCCTCTGCTAGGGTCTAGTGGTCCTGAGCCTTCTTGCAGGTGGAGGGAAGGGAGAACCCCTTGCAGAACCCATTGCCGTAATCCAGGCTTGGAAAGGGGCAAGAAAGGGCTATGGCAGAAAGCAGGAACACTGGTCCTGTTCCTTTCCCCAAAGCAAGGGCGAAAGTGGCCAGAAAGTGGTCAGGAATTCTGGTTTTGCTCTCCAAGGGCTGGGAGAAAGAGCGCTGGTTGGGAGTTAGAGAGGGAAATGCCCTGCCCCTCTCCACCATTTTCCCTGAATTATAGCTCCTTTAGGAGCATTTGCCCTTTGCCCCCCGCCCCTGGAGCTTCCTTCTGAGACTGCCCGCTCCTGCTGAGGATTGTTTCAGGAAGCTGTCTGGGTTTGGTGAGTCATGTTTTCACTGGCTGATTCCCTGCCACACGGGTGCAGGGGTTGGGAAGGAGAGGCTTGAATGTTACCTGGAGAAACCATGCTCTTCCCTTTCACTCCCCCTGGGAAGGGAGATGGAGTGCGAAGAGACTCTCTCCTAAACCTTCTCTTTGACCCACTCCCCCCACCCTGGTGTAGAGGGAGTGTGTGTGTTTCCGGGAGTCAGTGTTGAGGAGCATTGGATTAATTCCATGTTTCTGAGAAGAGCAGGAGGGCTCCCTTTTCTTTTTCTTTTTCTTTTTTTTTTTTAAAGCTTATTTATTTATTTTGAGAGACCACACAGGGGTGGGGGAACAAAGAGAGAGAGAGAGAGAAAATCCCAAGTAGGCTCCTCATTGTCAGCATGGAACCTGATGCAGGGCTCCAACTCACAAACCGTGAGATCATGACCTAAGCCAAATTAAGAGTTGGATGCCCAACCAACTGAGCCACCCAGGTGCCCCAAGGAGGGCTCTCTTTGATAAGAGTGAGTTTGATGCAGAGCATGGTCCTTTTCCCCAAGTCAGCTGTAAATTGAAGATTGACTCATCTCTTCCTTTTTGGAGCTCTCAGCTCAGCCCTCCACCAGTGCTGTTGCTGGTGGATATTGCTCTGATATGCCCCTCCAGAGGCCTCTGAGAGAGACTCTGGAAACACATCAACACATCCCACCTTATTAGAAGACAAGGCCTACAGTTGGGACTTAGAATGCCAGTCTCTGAGGTCAGCTGCCCCATGGCATTCCCATGGCAGGGCAGCCCTCCTAGAGTAAGCCTGGGCTAGCAAAATCAAGGAGCCCTGGGTGGCAGGCTGGCTGGATGGGTTGAGGGAGTCCTCAAAACAGAGGACCTCCATTCTCTGCTTTTTGACAGAGCAAGAGCCACAAGGCCCTAGAAAGAAGGGTTTTGCTAAGGGGCAGTGGATGTGGCTATATAAGTGGGGAAAGGGACTGGGGCCCTTTCCATCCTGTCGGCCACTCCCTGGTGGCAATTATATCTGTTGAATGAATGCATCCTCTGCCTTCCTCTTGAGATTCAAAGCATTCCCCAGACATCCAGACACATGCAGAAGGAAAAGGAAGCCCCGACAGCTTTTCTGTGGCTCTTTATTATACATCTATGGTGTGACTGTGATCTGAACCATAAACAGTGATGAATGGCCAAGCCACCTGGCACTTTGTTATCTTTAAAGAAAATCCGAGCCGATTATTGGCACCCTGTTCCCTGGGAGGTGATATGGTCACGTTTAATTGTCCCAGGGAGGTGGAATTGGGCACTAAGATCTAAGCTCCCAGCTTTCCAGACTCCTCTCTGGCTTGCTCTGGGCTACCAGTCATTTATCCCACTCCCGCTTCCTCTAAAAGTCCCCAGAGAAAGTTTGATTTATTTTCTAAACTCCTACCTTCAGGGTCTTCTACCTGTCTCCTGCCTCTCTTAATGTCTGAAGTTTTCAGCCCTATGGAGAAACTCCTTTAACAGTGTCTTTTGTAGAATCTTGCTGCTGACTGTGGCTAAAGAGCCCATAGACAAGTATGGTTGGGCCTAGGGGAACTGTTTAGAACCGGCTCAGGGCAGGCCTGTGTTCCATGTGGTCTAATGAAGTGGCAGCCGGGGATGATGTGACAGGCCCTGTGACCCACAAGCTCTGCCACAGGATAGACCTAGCACTCCTCTGTGCATAGCCTGGGGTAAGGGTCAGCCAGGGCAGAGCTAACTATAAGATCTCCGGTCTACATGTCCACCTCACCTCCCTGGAAGCAGCTGCCTGACACTGTGAGGACAAGGGGCAGTGCCTGTGGGAAAGGAAGCTCTGGAGCAAGACCCTGGTGGTGCTGACCCAGGGAAGGCTGGAGGAAGGGTGGGGTGCTGAGGGATCTGAGCCAAGGCTATGCAGTGGAGGTTATCCTCGTGATACCTATCCAGGGTCATGGGGCTCCAGCCCAGAAGAGTTTCCCCAAACTAGGGCTGACAGAACTGTGGCCCTAAACCTACCCAACCCAGGAGCACAGGCTCTGAGCTAGAAGCTTTACGCCTTTCATCCTTACACAAACCCTTACAGAGATGGATGAGATTCCCATTTGACAGATAAGGACACATCAGAAAGGTTAAATGGTTAATTACTTGTCAGTTAATAGCTGACGCGTAGCAAAGCCAGAATGTGAGTCTAAATTTTTCCAGGGGCTTTCTTCTTTGGGGAGGCTTGACTGGAAAGGGGCTTTGGGCTGGGGCAAACAGATGGGAGATCTTCTGAGACCTGGCTAGGGGGAAATGCAGCCAGTAGCCCACAGTGCGCAGGGGAATAGTTGGACAGACTTCCATTTTAGCAGCCCTGGTGTGTCCCTGCTGACAGAAACTTAAGACTGGGGCACTTTCGCCGTTTACACACACATCTTTTCCATTGCCTATGACTTGCTAAATCTGATTTGTACCTAAGGCCACATGTTTCTTGGTGGTCCACAAGAAGTTGGAGAAAGCTCTCACTTCTAGAACGTCAGAACTGGAAGAGTGGGGGAAGAATGTAATTATCACTTCCATCTGCATACTTATATAATGATTTATAAAATGATTTCAAAGCATTTCTTCATTACCATGACTTCCTCTGATTATTATAATCCTGGGGTTGTATATGGAGATGATACTCAGCTGAACAAGTATTTTTTTGATGTAGGCCAGTGCTGGGTCCCACAGTGATACAGAAATGATGAATTAAAAACATGGTCTTTCTATAACTAGAGTTTGTATTTTGAGTGAAGGAGATAGACATGTACATGTCTCTTTAGGCTCTGTATATTTAATAAATATGAGCCAGATTTGCCCTGTGGTCCAAATTAGTTCATAACCCCTAGAGGGTAGGGTATAGTGAGCAATGAGGCTTAGGAGGGTGACCTGATTTAGCGATCTCTGAATGCTATGCTAAAGAGCTTGATCTTGGCCCTAATGGGTGCCCTATCTCATATGCTTTTGAATGCAGGAAAATGATGAGTTTGTGCAGTCTGAAGTGTCATAAGGACATGCTGAAGAGGCAGTTGAGAATGTAGGTCTAAAACTCAGAGTAAAAAGCAGCAATGGATTTGGAAGAGGGTGGAGGAAAGAAGCAAAAAGGGCTGAGGGCAGAACCTTTGGGATGCATTACAAGCCTAATGAGACAAGCAAGTGTCTGATTCAAGAAAGTACATTGTGATGACTTAGAAGTCAAAGTGGTGCACAGCAAGCAGTCCTCTCTGTCTCACAGAGGAAGAAGGTGGAAGTAGAATTGCTTTCTTCTGATTGTTCAAGAATCTTGGCCTGAAAAGAAAAAGTAGCTTGCTGCCTGGTGACAGCCTGGACTAGAGTTTGGCTCCTGAATCCACTGCTCTTTTTTTTTTTTTTAAGCTTCTTTGTTTATGTACTTATTTATTTAATTTATTTGTTGGTTGGTTTATTTATTTAAGTAATCACTACACCCAACATGGGCCTCAAACTCATGATCCCAAGATCAAGAGTCAAGAGTCACCTGCTCTTTTTTCTTTTTTTCTTTTCTCTTTATTTATTAAAAATAATTTTTTTTCAGTGTCTATTTTTGAGAGAGAGAGCAAGGGGAGGGGAAAAGAGAGAGGGAGACACAGAATCCAAAGCAGGCTCCAGGCTCTGAGCTGTCAGCACAGAGCCTGACATGGAGCTCAAACCCACGAACAGTGAGATCATGACCTGAGCCGAAGTCGGCCACTCAACCGAGACACCCAGGTGCCCTTTTCTTTTCTTAAATATTCGAGTTTCTTTGGTCTTTTTTTTTTTTTAGTTTATTTATTTTGAGACAGAGAGAGAGTGCACAAGAGCAGGGAAGAGGCAGAGAGAGAGAGAGGGAGAGAGAGAATCCTAAGCTGGCTCCATGCTGTCAGCACACAGAGCCCAACACGGCTTGATCGCACAAACAGTGAGATCATGACCTGAGCCAAAATCAGGATCAGAGACTCAACCGACTGAGCCACTCAGGCACCCCAAGAATCACCTGCCCTTTTGACTGAGCCAGCCAGGTGCTCCAATCCACTGCTCTCCTGATACAATTGAAACAAAAACGTGGGCCTGCTGTAGGCAGGCTGGGGACTCAAAAGAGTCAGATGGGCCTTTCATCAAGGGTGTCTTTATGGCCAATTTGCCTTTTCTAATGGCCAGATAAAAGACTGTGAAGTGGTCAAGTGGTATTGAAGAGGGGCTGATGGCTTGGGTGGCCTTCCCCTGTGAAGGCCTAGTCAGACCACATCTGAAAGATCCTGTTTGCACGTCTGCCCACCCCGTCCCTACCCTCAAGGTGGACTGTAATGAAAATGGGGTGGATGGGAGAACAGTTTTAATCAGGACTCTTGATCAGCTTACTCCAGGCTCTCTAAGTCTGCTTCCTTCAGAGTTCTGGCTGGAGTTCTGTGAATCTTGTTAGAGATGGTTTGATATGCCTTCCCAGGAGACTGGTATTGGCAGGGATCCCCAGTTACTTGGTACAGATGGTTTAATCCAACTCATCCAAGTCAAGATGGCACTATAAATTTATATCTAAACACATAGCAGTAATATACTAAAAGATAAAATTCTAAAAACATAGTCGTACACTCCTCCTCCTTCCCCACACACAAAATGACAAACATCCCTGTAATGAGAAATGGAGCAGGAACACAAAGAGGAGAGCAGGGCTGAAGCTGCAGGCCTGCTGATCTCTGAGTCTGGAAGCAGCTGGAAGTCTGGGGTAACAGAGCTATAAAGTTCTCCACATGAAGCATGGAATTAGAGTTTGTACACACTGCTTGAACTCAGGGGCTGGGAAAGTAGGTAAAAAAAAAAAAAAAAAATTTGCTTCCCACCCTGCCCTGGAGCTACGACTTACTTGTAAAGATGCTCACCTAGGGAGAAAGAACTTACATCCTGGACCTAAACAGAGTGAGTGCTATAAGATTTGATTCTAGAGCCAGAGGACCTGGGGAGACAACGGTGAAAACCCCTAGACAGGGAGGCAAAAGTAAAATATAAGAGATAAGATGAATTTATACACTAAAGTTTAGAAACACATGAGGGAAACTAATGAAAAAAAAAAGAACCAATAAAAATCAAAGAAAAATTTACCTCAGAAGAAATGAAAATAACAGTAATTAGAAAATGTCTTTAGAGGCGCCTGGGTGGCTCAGTGGATTAACCGTGGACTCTTTTTTTTATTTATTTTTGAGAGAGACAGAGCACAAGCAGGCATGGGGCAGAGAGAGAAACACACACACACAATACAAAGCAGGCTCCAGGCTCTGAGCTGTCAGCACAGAGCCCTTGGGGCTTGAACCATGAGATCATAACCCGAGCCGAAGTTGGACGCTTAACCAACTGAGCCACCCAGGCACCCCTAAATGCCAACTCTTGATTTCAGCTCAGGCCATGATCTCGTGGTCTGTGAGACTGAGCCCTGCACTGAGCTCTGTTCTGTGCTGACAGCATGGAACCTGCTTGGGATTCTCTTTCCCCCCCCTCTCTGTCCCTTCCCTGCTCACAGTCTCTCTCTCTCTCTCTCCTCTCTTTCTCTCTCTCTCTCTCAAAATAAATAAACTTAAAAACAAGACCCTCAAAGAGATAAGGAAACATGAAATCCATTAAAGAAAAGAAAGGGAAGTTACAAAAGGAAAAAGAAACAGGAAAATGTCTGTATGAAAATTACTAAAAATTCTAGTAGTGAAAAATAGTGTCATTCAAATTTGAAACAATAGATAGAACTCTAGCCTGGACACAGAGAATTCATGAATTGGAAGCTAATATTGAGGACTCCATCTAGAATACAACATAGTTGTGGAGGACAGATTGACAGGCTTTAGCATGTACCTAATAGGAATTCCAGATATGAGTCAAGAAAATGGCAAGGAATTGGGGCACCTGGGTGGCTGTCAGTTGAGTGCCTGACTTCGGCTCAGGTCATGATCTCACAGTTCGAGGGTTTGAGCCCCACATCGGGCTCTATGCTGACAGCTCGGAGCCTGGAGCCTGCTTTGGATGCTGTGTCTCCCTCTCTCTCTGCCCCTCCCCCGCTCATGCTCTGTCTCTCTCTATCTCTCAAAAACTGAATAAACATTAAAGAAAAAAAGAAAATGGCAAGGAATTAATATTTGAAGAGAAAATGGCTGAGAATTCCAGAACTGAAGAGACCGCATGAGTACCAAACAATGAATAGATATCCAGGCATAATATAGTGAAACAGCAGGCAAAAATAAAGAGAAAATATTAAAAACTACCTGAGCAAATAAGAATTCAAAGGAATGACAATTAGGCTCATGTACATCTCATCAACTTAGACACCAGAAGATGATTGAGGGGTATCTTAGCGAAGCTAGAACTCTACACCCCACTATCATTTAAGAACGAGGTAAAATAAAGGTATTTCTGAGCACAGTAAGGCAGTTTTTTCACCTACTGGCCTTTGCTAAAAGATATACAGGGGCGCCTGGGTGGCTCAGTCGGTTAAGCGTCCGACTTCGGCTCAGGTCATGATCTCACAGTCCGTGGGTTTGAGCCTCGCGTTGGGCTCTGTGCTGACAGCTCAGAGCCTGGAGCCTGCTTCGGATTCTGTGTCTCCCTCCCTCTCTCCGCCCCTCCCCCGCTCTCTGTCTCTGTCTCTCAAAATGAAATAATAAAGACATAAAAAAATTTTTTAATAAAATAAAAGATATACTAAAGGTATACTTCATCAAGAAAAAACGTAAACCTGGGGAAAGGAGCAGATTGTTAGCGCCATCACAGAGCACAGAAATTGACACATGATGTTGATAAATTTAATTAACTATAGGACAGTATATCAGGATGCTTTCTGGTACAAGTAAAAGAATAATCCACAGTGAGTTAAACTTTAAAAAAATACTTAATTTGCTTATAATGAGAAATATGGAAGTAGGGAATTCCAGGGTTGGGGCAGTGGTCCAGTATTGACATGAAGGACCCTAGACCATTCCATCTTTCTGCTCCGCCATCCTCAGAGTGTAAGATCTCTCTCCTCATGGTTTTGAGATGGCTGCTACAGCTCCAGGCATCCTGTCATTACCCTGTAGCATCCCAAGCAGGAAGGCAAGGAGATGCTAGCTGAGAGGAAGTTTTTGAATGTGCCTCTTTCTCAGGAAGGAGAATCTTTCCAAGAAAGCCCCTGCAGACATCTCCTTATGTCTCATTGGCCTGAGCTGATCCATCCTCAAACCAATTCCAGATAAAAGGGAACAGGCTTACTGTGCTTGGCCTTGACCAGGCTTGCCTCGTCTCCTGGGACTGGTTCCTTTGTTGCCTGAACAAAATCAGGATTCTGTTGCAAAGAAAAAAAGGGGAGTAGCTGCTGTTTAGGCAACCAACAGTGCCTGCCACAGATGACAAAACACACAAAAATCCAGTGTCTAATTTGTTTTTTAATTAAAAAAAAAACAAATTGTTGACCACATTGTCAGGGAAGAATAAACTATAATGAAGTAGGGAATTTCATTGTTTAATCACACCAAGTTGCTGCCATGTTCAAGGGGATAGCACGGCTGAAAACTTGCAGACTTCATTTTAAAAAATGTATATAGGCTAACAATTTAAGACAAGCACTAAAAAAAAAGAGAAATATAATTCCAAGCCAGGAGGAAAAAGAATGGTGGGATTGGGGAGAGCATAGCATGCCAATTCAGCAGAAGTCAGGAAAAGAAAAAAGAACTAAAGAAATAGTAAAGAGAAAACACTAAGATAATAACAGAAGTCCAAATACATAAATGTAATGGATTACACTCTTGTTTAAAAAAAAAAACTATCATATTGGATAAAAACCAAATAAGTGGTCTGGAGCATGGAGAGACCTGTCAGTGAGACTCAGGGACTTATCAGGAACGGCTCTGGCCTTTATCACCAGGTGGTTGTGTTCTTTAAATGCCTTTCTGTTCCATGCCTCATCTTTTCCTCTCTCCCCAGCTGTTTCTGTCTGGCCTTGTCTGCCCAGCTCTCGAGATAACGTTCTTTTTCTAGACTTTTCTTCCTGCCCTAGTATGGATATGTATAGTGAATTCCTGGACTTTTCCCTGATGAAAACAAACCACACTGGGACCCTGTGAGTGTGGAGCAGAGCTGGGCCAGAGTGGAGCACATCTTGGTGCTCCCCCTGCTCCACCCTCTCCCACACCTCAGAGCCCAGTAGCCCTCCCCCAAGAGCCTACTTCTTAAAGGGGCAACATTGATCCTCTCATAGTGAAGACTGATGGTTTATTTTTCTAGGACCTAATTTAAAGTTAGCCAGAGTGATGATTGTGGGTTTGAGGAAATTTGTTCGCTCATGCTCTCTGGTTTCCTGACTGTTAACTCTGAGTAGCAGTAGCAAAAGTACCAGCAGAGCTGAGCCCAGACTGGATGTCCAGTCAAGGAAGGGAGGCCCGAAAGAGGCAGAGGCTGCCTTAGGGTATATAATGGGGGTGCGAGGAGGGCCTGAGTCACTAGGATAACTGAGATGGGCCTGTGCCAGAGCCCAGTGCCAGGATATTGCAATGAGATGACTTCACTTAGCTGAACACGCGGAGGTGAAGCAACCAGTTCTCACACGTTAAGGGCATGCCTCACTGGGTTTGAGACTGTCAGGTCTCTTCCTCAAAACAATGACTGGTCCCCCCAAGGCACCTTCTGCCAGGGTAGGCAGGGAGTTTGCTGGGTTGTTAGGTTGGCAGGGATCTGGGGCATAGGGAGCCCTTCAACTGTTGGACCCCAGTTAGTGGGAAGAGCCTCTCTGGTAGCCAATGGGTGCTTGTGGCAGGAGCACTGGCCTTGGAGCCATCAGGCCTGGAGTGGCATTAAAGCTCTGTCACTTACCGCCTGGCTGACCTCGTTCAGTTAGTCTTGGGACTTCTGTGAATACTAAATGAGAGGCTATGCCCCCAAATGCTCAGAAACTCATATAGCATTATGCAATGTGAGTAATCTGTGGTTTGATGCCTTCATATTAAGGCTCTGGGACACATATTCAGGCTGTGTCAGTGGGTGGAAAGAGGGTATTTTGTCAGCGTCTTGCTGGTTTTTTTTTTCCTTCTCCTCATTCCTTCCAGATTCAAGCGCCCCCCCCCCATCCTCCAAGCCTTATTTTGACATTTCTTTTCTCTGCCTGCCAAGAAGATTGTGTTCAGCTGCGCTGGTCTGAGGCTGTGCTATCCTGTGCTTCATTAGGTTAATTTGATGGCTTGTCTCCTGGGAACTGACCGGAGGGGAGGCTCTAAAACCACCCTTGCCTCCAAAAGCCAATCCTCCCTGTTCTCCTTTTGGGGCTCAATCCCATATACCTGCTTTTCCTCTCTTCTACCTATAAGCTAAAGGCCCCCTTTAGCTTGTATTGGTTGCTCAGGCGTGCATCCCTTGACTGATAGAAGGTCTAGGGGAGGGAGACCATCCATTCTTCAAGGCCCGTGCTACCTCTGGCCTTCTGGATTCTGGTCACCAGTTCCTCAGTTCAGTCTCAGCATCTCAAACTCGACCAGCCATATAGGGGGCATTATAGTAGTCTCACCAAATATGCTAAATTTATGACCACAAGCCAGGCAACATTGCTCTGCCACCTACTAAATTTCCCATGTGACTTCCTTTCTCTCTTAAAGGCCTGTTTCACATCTGGTCTCTGTAAATCTCCAACCCCAACAATGAAGAGACACTCATTTTCCTACTACCAAATCCCTCCCTGTGTCTGTACCCCAGCTCTGTATTGCCTTCTGATTCTCAGGCAGACCCTTTCTGTGTAGGTACCAGCTCCCATCCCTTCTTACTATCAAGGATTTGGCTTCTCCACCCTACTCTTTTCCCTGCAGCGTTAACTTTTTCCTCTAGCAGCATACAAATATTCTGCAGTATCTCCCAACTTAACCCCCATTCCACTTCATTCCGTCCCCCCCTTTTTTGGCAACACCTTTATTGAGTTAAAATTCACATACCACGCAGTTCACCCATTTTGAGTGTACAATTCAGTGGGTTTTAGTCTATTTTCATGGTTATGCATCTATCACCACAATTTTAGAACATTTCATCACCTAGACGGCAACCCCATACCGATTAACTCCTCAACTCCCCCTAGGCAACCTCTGCTTTATGGATTTTCCTAGTCTGGAAATTTTATATCATATATATTCTCTCTCTCTGTCTCTGTCTGTCTGTCTCTGTCTCTCGCTTTAAAGAATGAAAATAGGAGCAGTGACTCAGTCAGTTAAGCATCCAACTCATAATTTTGGCTCAGGTCATGATATCGTGGTTCATAAGATCAAGCCCTGCATCAGACTCTGCACTGAGCATGAAGCCTGATTGGGATTCTCTCTCTCCCTCTCTCTCTGCTCCTCCCCTGCTTGCTCACTCATATGTACTTTCTCGCTTGCTCTCTCTCTCAAAGTAAATTTTAAAAAAAGAATGAAAATAAAAAATACTGTTTCCACCACCTAAATTAAGGAGTAATACATTACCCAGTACTTCTAAGGCCTTTGCAGGCCCCTCCTCGATCTTACCTACCTTCCTGTCCCTCCAGAGGAATTTCCTGAATTTTACATCATTTCTTTGATTCTCTCTATTGTTTTATCTTGTCTATATATAGAGGCATATGCTTAGCTTTGCATACGTTTGAACTTTTTATGAACTCCTCCTATTGTCATTCATCCCTGACTGACTTTTCTTGCTCAACATTGTAGTTTTTTGGTCATATTCATCCCTATTGATGTCTGAAACTAGAGTTCAATCATTTTTTCTATATGACATGAATGTACCACAAATTACCCATTTTAGTCTGAGGGACATCTGGGTTGTTTGCATTTTTCAGTTATTACCAAGTGGTGTCTTCAACATCCTTGAATGTCTCTTGGTGCACATGTCCATATGTACCTGGTAGTAGAAATACCAGAGTTGATTACACACCTACCAGGATGCCTAAAATTTTAAAAATAGAAAATTTCAAGGACATGGAACAAATGGGACTCTCATATACTACTGGTGGAAATACAAAATGCTATAGCCACTTTGAAAAACTATTTGATAATTTCTAGTAAAGTTTAGCATACACCATCCTGTGCCTCAGTAATTCCACTCCCAGGTATTTACCCAAGAGAAATAAAAGTAAGTGACCACAAAAAGACATATACAAGAAGTTCAGGGCAGCTTTATTCATAACAACCCAAAATTGGAAGCAACTCAAATTTCCAAACGTGGAAAAGAACAGACTACAGATACGTAGAGTATGGATGAGCCTCCAAAACACTGCACTGAGCAAATGAAGCCAGACATACAAGAATACGTTAATATGTGTTTCTATGAATTATAAGAGCAAGTAAATGTAACGTATGGTGACAGAAATCAGAAAAGTGGTGGACTGCTGGATATTAACTGGGAAGGACCACAAGGGAACTTTCTGGGGTGACAGACATTGCTCTGTGTTTTCTAATGGGTGACTACACAGAAGTGCACATAGGTAAAAATTCATCAAGCTTTACATTGAAAGACACTGCATTTTATTGCATATGAATTAAACCCCAGTGGAAAAAATAGATTGTCTCAAATAGGGGTGAGATTTGGGGGAAAAATGAAATAGTATATTTAACCTGTTGTCAGGCTTCACCTTAAGCTTTAAATCTGCTTAGAATAACAAGGAGACTGAAATCCCTGGATTTGTTATTCAGTGATTCTAAATATTTAGCCTTTCAGAGAGAAAGCATTCATTCCCACCCAAACCTGAGGAAGATTAATCTCTGAAGATATTCACACAAAGGAAGTCATAAAATAAATTAGCCCAGGACAACTGAGGGAACTTTCTACTCTTGGATTCTGTTCCAACACCATGTTTTCTGTGAGAAAGATGGTTTTTAATTTCTCTTTTAAAAAACACAAAACACCACTGGGATATCCTTATTCTGTCTTTATTAAGTAATACCAAATTATCTTCCAAAGCATTGTACCAATTTATTGTCCCAGTAGTGGTGTGTGTTTTCAATACTCCACATCCTCTGCCAATTCTTGGTACTGTTTTTTTTTTTCTTTTAATTTTCCCATAAAAATCCTGGAAGAGAGTGCAAGCAATAAGGTCTGTGACATTGGCCATAGCAACATTTTTCTAGATATGTCTCCTGAGGCAAGAGAAATAAAAGCAAAAATAAATTATTGGGACTACATCAAAAAGCTGCCCAATGAAGTAAGCTATCAACAAAACTAAAAGGCAACTTGCAGAATGGGAGAAGATATTTGCAAACGATATATCCAATAAAGGGTTGATATCCGAAATACATAAAGAACTTATACAAATAAACACCCAAAAAACAGATAATCCAATTTAAAAATGAGCAGGGACACCTGGGTAGCTCAGTTGGTTAAGCATCCAACTTCGGCTCAGGTCATGATCTCACAGCTTGTGAGATCCCTTTCTGCCCCTCACCTGCTTATGCTCTGTCTCTGTCTCTCAAAAACAAATAAACATTTAAAAATTTTTTTAATAAAAATGGTCAGAAGAGGGGCACCTGGGTGGCTCAGTTGGTTAAGCTTCCAACTTCGCCTCAGGTCATGATCTCACGGTTAGTGGGTTTGAGCCCAGCATTGGGCTCTGTGCTGACAGCTCAGAGTCTGGAGCCTGCTTCAGATTCTGTGTCTCCCTCTCTCTCTGCCCCTCCCTTGCTCGTACTCTGTCTCTCTCTGTCTCTCAAAAATAAACGTTAAAAATTTTTTTCTAATGGGCAGAAGACATAACAGACATTTCTGCAAAGAACACATACTGATGGTCAACAGATGCATGAAAAGATGCTCAACATCACTTATCATCAGGAAAATACAAATCAAAACTACAATGAGGTATCATCTCACATCTGTCAGAGTGGCTAAAGTCAACAACACAAGAAACAAGTTTTGGCGAGGATGTGGAGAGAAAGGAACACTCATGTACTGTTGGTAGGAATGTAAACTGGTGCAGCCAGTGTGGAAAACAGTATGGAAGTTCCTCAGAAAGTTAAAAATAGAACTGGGATGCCTGAATGGATGAGTCAGTTAAATGTCCAACTCTTGATCTCAGCTCAGGTCTTGATGTCAGTCATGAGTTTAAGCCCCATGTTGGGCTCTGCACTGCACATGAAGCCTACTTCAGAAAAAAAAAAAAAAATATATATATATATATATATATATATATATATATAAAACTACTCTATGAGCCAGCAATTGCACTACTGGGTATTTGCCCAAAGAATACAAAATCACTAGGATACATGCACCCCTTTGTTTATTGCAGCATTATTTATAATAGCCAAATTATGAAAGCAGCCCGTGTCCATCAATAGATGAATGGATAAAAGTGAAATAAGTCAGTAAGAGAGACAAATGCCATATGATCTCACTAATATGTGGAATTTAAGAAACAAAATGAATGAGCTGATGGAAGAAAAAAAAGAGAGACAAACCAAAAAACAGACTCTTCGCTATAGAGAATAAACTGATGGTTGGTTACCAGACTGGGGGGTGGGGGGGGAGTGAAAGGAGGGTTGTTTTTAAATTCCTCCAAGAGCCCATTTTAAAATGTAAATCAGGTCCTGATACGCCCTCTTCAAACCCCTTCTGTCAGATTCATAAAAAATCCTAGTCCGTTCAAAGCCCTTTGTGGCCAGCCTTCAGCCTTCCGCGCCTTCCTCTCTGACACCTTCACACACACACACACACACACACACACACACACACCCGCCCCCACCAGCCTTATGGGCCCACTTGTTCTATGTTGAACAGGTCAGTCTTGTTTCCTCCTCATTCTCTTTGCATTCTTTGTTCTCTCTCATGGCTCCTTGTAATTTCCCTTTGTATTTGCCACTAAACCAGAAGCTCCACGAGGACAGGATAGGTGTGTCTTGTCCCACACTGTCCCCATGCCCAGTGCTAGCCTGTTAAATATCTGCTGAATGAACAAACAAGCCCCCAGCAGCCAGGTGCCTCTGGAAGACTGGTCTGCTTCCCTTTGTGGGTACCAGAGCGTGCACCTTCCCTCCAATTTTGTTCTCTTGGTGTGTATGCACAGGCTTCACAGGAAACATCAGAGCAGCTATGAGAGGAGAAATCAGAATTAGGTAGTGGGCACCTGAAAGGCACGGGAAGTCCACTGGAGGAAACAAGGTGCATGAAAGCACTTCTCAAGGATCAGCAGTGGGTGATTTCTGGATTTGGAATACATGTCTAGGGGCCTCTGATATTTCTTAGTTCCAGTTAGCAACAGTTCCTCCTGATGTCTCTGCCCTCAACACATGGTGAGCTGCTCAAGTTCCCAGGAACAGCCTGGCCATAGGATTCGCAAAGCAAGGGCTTTTGCTGGTTACTCCACTTCTCTGCTCTTCCCCAGCACATTGATGAAACCAGGACTTTTCTTCTCCCCCACAAGGCAGCCGGTTACCTCAGATGCCCCCTTTGTTGAGTTAGAAGCCCAAGGAGTTACTTCTCCAATGGGGGATACATTTCCTATAGAGCCTCCTGTGCCAACCTCTGCCCAGCCCCCACCTTCAATGGCCACTGTGGGCTGCTCACCAGAAACCAGGTCTCCCTGGAGAGGACCCTTGGAAAGCCACCACTTCTCTGAGCCACTTGCTTTGTGGTTGGGTCTCGCTGCATCACAGGATGTTGGGAGCAGGACCCTGTAAAACCAAGTGCTTTTCCTCAGATATTGGGCATGGAAAGGGCTAAAGAGGGAATTGAAAGAGACAATGACCTGGCTTCCTATTTACAGACGATCAGCCAAAGGCTATATGCCTGGAGTCTGGCCTTCCAAACAGGTGCAGTAAAACATCAGAAGCAAAGCACCTTGGAGCCAGTGCTGCTGGGCCCCCTGGGAATCAGAGCCAGGCACCCTGGGTGAGACATGTTGGGGAAGTGTCACTCTAGGCCCTGGAAAACACCTTCTGTGTCTCCTTGTCACTCGTCCCTGAACCCCCTTGGTAGTTCAAAGAACTCACAGGCCTCTTTCTGTGCCCTGGCCAGTCACACGCTTTGGAACCAGATAGACCTGAACACAGATTATCACCTCCAGTCACAAGATTGTGACCTTAGGCAAGTTCCTTTACTTCTGTGATCACTGTTTCCCCATCCAGAATGATATTTACCTTATTGGACCATGCCAGGTCCATTCCCCGATGGCTTTGTGGTTTGGCTCAGCTCCAGAAATTTGAGCTGCCATGAATGAAGGGGGCAGCTGAGGTTCTTGAACACAGAGTCTGAGAGGCCTTCTCTGAAGCTGCTGGCAGCAGCCAGAGGACCCTGGAAGTGCTGGCTGGCTGGAGCTTTCAGCAAAGGGCTGTGAGGCCCAGGAGCCAGGTCAGAACTGGGGCTAACTGGATTTGGAGAAGATCTGGTAGGGACAGGCAGGTGGCCAGATTTAAGTGATCTCTATGGCATGGCTCCAGGGCCCAGGGCCTCCACTCTCAACCTTGTCCCTGACTTTTGCCCAGGCTCCTTTGCACATGGCATGGATTCAAATTCCTTTCCTTAGGGCCCATCCCTAAACTGCTAGGCTCTTCTTCCTGCTCTTGCCCACCAGAGCAGCCCAGGGCCTCAGATTGCGTGTGCCCCCAGGGACCCTGGCATTCATTTCATCCAAACATACAGATGAAGGCAACCGTCCAGATGGCTGTGTGGTGGCGGCACTGAGCCCAACACCCCTGGATCCTGACACCAGAGCTGGAAGGATTGTTAATAGTTCACTGAGCTAACCCAGGAGTGCCTCATCTAGAGCCCACACTCAGGAGAGGAGAGGGCAAATCCCAGGGCAGAGGCCCAGCCCTCCCCCACCAACCCCTCTCTTGCCCAGAGGGGCTTCTCAAAGCTACTCAGAGGGTAGAGAGCACCAGGGTGGGAAGCCATACCTGCAGTCTCCTGTGATCTTTTCTCTGGGCCATTTTCTCTTCAGTTTCACCTGAAATTCACCTCACACAGCTAGACTAGGAACTTTCTGAACCTGGTTCTTCCAGTGACTCGCCATGAACTCCAGGGAAATCACTTTATGTCCTTGTTTACTTTCTGGCTAATAAGTGAGGAGAGCGGGCTAATCTTCCTCTGCAGTCCCTGAGAGCTATCTGTGGGTGGTAAGAGGGGACAGCCCTTTGTTTTGTTCACCCTTTGGTTAAGTGGCCATCTCCTCTCCTGCTAGCTTTGTCCCCTCTGGGACTTGAGGGCGGGGCCGGGGGAGAGCATGTGTGTATGTGTGCGATTTATCTGCACATTACTTTCCCTCTCTGCAATTTCAGGGTCATGCTGTGGCAGCTTGGCGCCTGACTGAGAGCAAGGGGGAACCTGCCAGAGGATTACTGCTAGCACGAGCTAACAGCAGGACAGCGGGCCTCAGGGGAGTGGGGATGGGCAGAGCGGCCTGTGAGGCTGGGCCAGCAGCACGAAGGAGGCCTGGGCCCTGGCACAGAGCTCGGCACACGCTCAGCTGACCCAGACGGCATTCACAGTAGATCCCCGCTGAGGAGCAGCTGTTCCCAGGCACTGGAGGACCTCACAGCAGGAGCAGGGGCTCTGTGAGCCCCTCTGCAACCAAAGTTGGGGCTGTGACCATCGGGAGAAGGGAGCAGTGCCTCGAATGGGAAGCGGAAGGGCAGAACCTAGTGCAAGGAGGATCTTGTCTCTGCAGGAGAGTTTTCTGACACCCACAGAGCTTCCTGCGTCTCTTCTCTCGGTACTGGGGCATCTTTCCCTCCTCCGGTGGAGGATTTGGGCCAGGAGGGCCAACTGAAGTGGGGACAACTCTTGGATGGAATCCAGGCCACTTGAAGCTCATGTGCTCTCTGCTGTGATCGGGGTTCGAAGGCTTCCCCACTGCAGGGGACGAGGGGTCGCCTCTGTGTCTGCTCATGAACCACAAGGACCCCGAATGCTCCAGACTGGACCATTTCGAGCCACCAAAGAGGGGGGCCCCCAGAGCTGGCAGCCAGCAACCCCAAGGGACTAGACGGCTGGAATGGACTGACCTTCCCCTCACCAGGGCGGCGGGAGAGTCAGAGCCCCTGTGGCCCAGCTAGTGACAGAGAGACCCGATGAAGCCATAAGCAGGGGCCCAAGTGGCCCAGGGACAGGGGAGCCACTACTGTCTATGTGCTTCTTACATTGAGGGACGGTGTGGTGAGGGACCCCTGCCTCTGTCCCCTCCTCAGCACGTGCCCCTATGCCCTTTGCACGTGGTGCCGGAAGAGGCAGGCTACGCTGTGGCTGCCCCATCAGTGGGCTGGAAAAGGAGTGGCCACGGTGACACCCTGCTACCCACCAGGCCGGTGGTCTAGCCCCCCAGGGCGCCAAATCATGAAGTGCTCCCTGCGGGTGTGGTTCCTCTCCGTGGCCTTCCTGCTGGTGTTCATCATGTCACTGCTCTTCACCTACTCCCACCACAGCATGGCCACCTTGCCTTACCTGGACTCGGGGGCCCTGGGCGGGACCCACCGGGTGAAGCTGGTGCCTGGCTATGCTGGCCTGCAGCGCCTCAGCAAGGAGGGGCTCCCCGGCAAGAGCTGTGCCTGCCGCCGCTGCATGGGTGATGCCGGTGCCTCTGAGTGGTTTGATAGCCACTTCAACAGCAACATTTCCCCTGTGTGGACCCGAGAGAACATGGATCTGCCTCCGGATGTCCAGAGGTGGTGGATGGTGAGAGCTGCGGCCCCTCCTGCCTCCCCTTTGCTGCCCCCTCTGTCCCCCTGTTTGGGAGTCACTCTTCAAGCCCCCTCTTGGATTTGGGCTGTCTGCCTTCTTGAGCCTTGACAAAGTATTTGGTCCATTTGACCAGAGCCATCTGGTAGGGTCACAGATTCTGAAAGACAGAGCAAGCTTTGGCCTGGAAGGAGAGAGAACTACTTTTTAGTGCCTGTAGGGGTGAGCAGAGACCAGAAATGCCTACTAGTCCAGAGAGGTAACATAGGAGATACAGGCCCCGAAGAGGAAGATGATGAGAGGTAAGGACCATAGCGGGGAGAGCATCTGCCCTTTATAAAGGAGGCAGCCCCTCTCAGCTGCAGCAAACTTGTGTTCTGCAGGGATGTGACCTATCACTGTTGGATCTTCTGACCCTTTAAGAGAACCTGGAAGTCCATGGTTTCTTGCTAAATATCCTAAGTTGTAAATGTCATTTAAAAAAATGTTTTTAAAAAAACTTTTAAACACCATGTGGGCCACTCATTTAGTTTTTTACAATTGCTGGAAGAGGCTTTCTTCTGGGCTGGGATAAGAAAACATTGTCAGTTCTTTTAGGGGATAAGGGAGATGAAGGGCAGGGAATGAGGGGACAGGTATGCCCGAGCCTTCCTGCTCATCTGGATCCTGTCACCTTTCTGCTGTTTTTAACTCCCTTTACCTCATCCCTGTCATCTCTGGAATGTCACTCCCCAGGCTCTCCCAGGGCCATCTGGTTGCCACACTGTGTCAGGTGCAGCAGTGTCAGTGCTTAGCCCAGGGGCCCGCAGGCCACCTGCATTCCCCACTGAGGGACTTGGGAGTCACCTCCTGGTTTCCCCAGCTGGCAAATGGGGAGAATGACGACTCCCTGCTTTTTCTCACATTCAGGAAAGCAGTGAGGAGGAGCTCCTGTGATCAGGCTTATCAGAGCAACTCACAGACCCTGCTTCCGGGCTCAGATGGTCCAAGTCCCTAAGAATGGGGAGGTCTACAGAGCAAGGATCACCAGGAGCCCCACGGGCCATTCCTGTGACAGCCTGGATCGCTCAAAGGGTTCCTCCTGTTAATCATAGTCACAGCCTTCATTTTTTGAGGAAAAGCAAGGTTCAGATATTGCATAGAGCTTGTCTGAGGTGGTGGCCACCTAGAGCCAGAACAGGATCCTGGGCAGAAGTAGACCCATGGATAGGCCAAGTTTCCTTCCCGTAGGGATGGAACTCAAGGATGTTTAAGCCCCAAGCATGTTCCTCAGCCAAGATGCAGCAGGCGCCACTTCTGTCCTGTTCCCCACAGTCACTCCCTTTTGCTGTGAACTTAGAAATTCTTCTCTCAAGCTTAGCTTCCTCTCCACACTCAGTTTGTGTTCTTGTTCTTAGGAACCTTTCCTGTGCTAAGAGAAGAGGGAGAGAAGCAGGCCTACTCCATCCCTTTCATTTATTCTGTCCCCCAGCAGCTCCTGCTCAGCCACAGTCCCCGTGTTACGTCTCAGACCATAGAGCATTTTAAAGCCCTAGTTTCTACCTTACTGATTTGTGGTCTGTGAAGCAAGTCCAGTCTGCTCAGTATTTTTTTAGTTTATTTTTATTTATTTTTGAGAGAGAGAGAGAGCAAGCCAGGGAGGTGCAGAGAGAGAGGGAGACAGAATCGCAAGCAGGCTCCCCGCTGTCAGTGCAGAGCCCAGTGCAGGGCTCAAACTCACAAACCGTGAGATCATGACCTGAGCCAAAATCAAGAGTTAGATGTTTAACTGACTGAGCCACTCAGGTGCCCCTGCTCAATATTTCTAAAACACTTGCATCCGTGAGGCACCTGGGTGGCTCAGTCGGTTAAGCATACGATTCCGGCTCAGGTCATGATCTCACAGTTCATGGGTTTGAACCCCGCATCAGGCTCTGTGCTGACAGCTCAGAGCCTGGAGCCTCCTTCGCATTCTGTGTCTTCGTCTCTCTCTGCCACTGTTTGTGCTCTGTCTCTGTCTCTCTCTCTCTCTCTCGCTCTCTCTCAAAAATAAATAAACGTTAAGAAAATATTTTAAATACTTGCATTAGTTAACATTTGGGAATTAGAATATTTCACGTGGAATCCATATTTTCAGCTTTTCTTGAAAAAGTGGAAAATTTGATGCTTTTGAGCTCACATTTCAACACGGCAGCAGTCAGCTCACTCCTTTTTGATGGGACCTCCTGTTTACCATAGGCCCATCTGACATTTTGCTCCTGCACAGTTATTCCTGCACAGTTACTTGCCTGGCGCGTTGGCATTTTAGGGCTGCCCCAGCTTCATTTCATGGTCTTCCACAGTTACTGGTGGTGGGAAGCACAGGGAACCAGTTTCATTCCAGCCATTCTGACTGAAAGAATTCTGTACTTCTCTGCCTTCCCCTCTCCTCTCCCCCAGGGCTCAGGGGGGTGACTCCAGTTATCCCTGTGGATACTGCGTCAGGATGCAGCTTTCCTAACCCTGAACCCTCAGGCTGAGTCCCAGAGGCACCCTTTGTAGGCAGATTAGGAATGAGCCCTCGAAGCTTGGCAGGGTTTTCCACATTAACTGCACCTCAAAATGACTCTTCCTGTGACTCATAGCTTCCCTGAGAGGAAAGCAGAGCAGGGGCCTCTGTAGGCATGACAAGCCCAGCAAGTTTCTCTGCTCTGTGGTACCCTTGACCCCTGAGCCCCCTCCAGTGAGTTAGAGCCTGCGCCTGATGAGCAGGGCACCAGCCTTGGAAGGGAAGTTTGCTGTGTGGGTGAGGGGGCACATCCTCACTGTTGAGAGAGAATTCCCTTTCCCTGACTGAGACTAGAGGGTGAGGGCAGGGAGGGGAGACCGGCAGGAATCCCTCCCTACTCACCCACCCCTCTCCTTCCTTCTCCCCTCCTGTCCACAGATGCTGCAGCCCCAGTTCAAGTCACACAACACCAATGAGGTACTGGAGAAGCTGTTCCAGATAGTGCCAGGCGAGAACCCCTACCGCTTCCGGGACCCCCACCAGTGCCGGCGCTGTGCCGTGGTGGGGAACTCAGGCAACCTGCGGGGCTCTGGCTACGGTCCGGTTGTGGATGGGCACAACTTCATCATGAGGTGAGCCCCAGGGAGCCCAAGGGTGGGCCCAGGACAGGCCTCCAGAAGGAGGCACTAGCCTCTATAGACTTGTCTGGCAGTGTAGGAGTTGCCCAATGCTGTGAGCCTCCGATACCAGAAACTTCTGTAAAGGCTTGATTCTCTCACTCTTATTTGTTGGGTAGATGGGGAGGCAGAATTCCCATTCTATACTTTGCTTGAGGCCCACACTCAGTTTTGAGCCCTGAACTCCTCCGAAAAAAGCTGAGAGTTGACCCCTGTTGTTTTCTGGTGAAAACTCCCACCTGCCTGGTCCCCTCAGTACTGGGCCAGGAGTGAGGGCCCCACGCTAATGGCTTGATTAATAGCCACAGATGGTTCCTCCTGGCAGACTCACAGAAGACTGAGGTCCTGGGCAGGAAGAGGAACTGCTCAGTGCTTGCTCTGGGCTGCTGTCCCTCACCTTTATTTCATAAGGTTTAGATTATGTGGGGCAGATTCATTTAACAGACATCTCTGCCCAGACTTGAGGAAAGGAGAGGGTTTGGAAAAGCATTCATTTCAGACAAAGACACAGAGCTATGAGCCTGGAGGTGAACAGGGACTACATGGTAGACTTATAACTCCAACATGGCTGCTCATTCTGCTCCTGAACCTGTTTTCTGACTTTCTCCTTAGACTTGGGGACAGGAAATGCCACAGTGGGGATCCTTCCATCCCACTATTTGGTGGAAAAAGAGCCTTAAGAGTAAAGATACTGAAAATGCCAAGTTTTCACTAAGCATCTCTTAGGATGAGCATTGCAGAAAGACCAGGTTTCCCAGGAGGCGAAGGAAGGGCTTTGTCTTAGAAACTGTTGCTGTTTCCATGGCAACACCCAGGCAGCAGTATGTCTCTGAGGCTTTCACCGTTCCTTTCGAAACCTTTCTCATGTTGAGAAGGGTGGGGGGTGGGGGAGAGGAGGTCTGGTAGGCCCCATCCAGAAACCCAGAGCCACCTGAGATTCTCCCCTTCCTCCAATTGCTGGCACTCAGAATGTAAGGGAGGCAAGCTGGGAGCTGGAGAAGGGCCTCTCTCTACCCAGAGAAGTGGCTGAGAGTGGGGAAGGAGGCGTCCATCATTTCAGTGCAGCCCTGGGACTCTTGGGAAGCCCAGGGAAATGGTCTTGAGTGCCTGAAGCTCCTGTCTCCGCTGCCCTGCCGCCTGTACTAAGTGGATGCTTTCATTATGCACGTCAGTGGTGGTTGGGAAGCTCCAGGGTAGAAGCAGACAAAAAGGCTTGGCTGCTATGATGCCTTGATGGTACCTGGTCAGCCGAGGCTGCAGAAAGGAATTCACAGATATTCCCTCACAGGGACCAGGTTAGGAGTTGTGCGTTTTGGAGTGGACCCCAGAATTGCTTTGTAGAAGGGGTGACCCACATTGAATTGGCTTTTTGCTGATCTGTACAAACATCCTGATGGTAGTGGAGGTGACTCCTTATAGGCATGTCTTGGTTTGGAACCACTGGGGAGGCCTCCCTTGTCCCTGGAGGCAGGACCAACGTAAGACCCTGCCGAGCTGAGTTACAGTGAGATGATGGCTGTACCCATATTTCCCTACCCCACCCCCAAGCTGCCTCCTCCTCCTATAAGTCTTCTGAGCCCTGCTGACAACTTCAGATGGAGTTGAGCTGGTCCTGCCTCAGCCAGTCAGCAGACTTAGAACAAGCACCTGGCAGATTGTAGGCTCACCCTAATACATGAATGAATGAAAGAGACTAGGTGACCAGATACCAAACCCTAAGCATGAATACACATCCACCATTCCCCTGCCTCTGCCCTCAGGTGCTGCTTTGGTGGGTAGAGGCAACCAGGAACAGATAGAATTCTAGAATGCTATTCCTCTGAATCATGGAGATGTAGTTCAACCTGAATCCTGCTCTGGCCCTTTTCCAGGGCTTGGCTTCTCTAGAATGAATCATAGCCTCAAAGCAAAATCCTGTCCTCAAAATCATGCCATTTTCCTTCCTTCTACCTTGGAGGGTCTGAAACATCTTTTTAGAACTCTTATTCCATTCATTCTCAGATTTTAGAAAGCTGGTGCCTGCCCAGCAGGTGAGAGGGACCTGAGGAAGGTGGAAGCAATGATATTGCCTGCCAGGTCTGAGAAGGGACTTCCTCAAGACTGTGGCTACAGATGCAGCGGAAAAGGCAGATGGTGGGGGTGGGGTGGGGTGGGGGTATTTTCAGAGGCCAACCTGGGACACTTGTAGCCCTTTGATCTAGGGGACCAGTTTGGCCTCTCCATGTCAGGTGAGAGGAGGTTTTTTCTTAGGTACTCACCAGAGTGAACCTTGACCCCAGCTCCTGCCCAGTCCAGGCCCCAGCCAACTTGAGTGTCACCAACCCAAGTCGTCCACTTCCTGCTACCCTGTTACATACCCCAGGCAGCTGAAAAACACCATCCCAAACTGCTCTGTTCCTCAGAGACCGCAGGGCTGATGTGACAGAAGGCAGATCCAGACTGTGGCTCTGGTGACCAAAGGACACCAGTGCTGTGTGTAGAGCTCTAGTAGCCTCAGCAAACTGTTACTAATATATGGGAAAAGATCCTTTTAGGCTCTTCTAAGAGATAATATCTCTGAACCCTAAAGACCAGGAAAACAGAAGGGCACCCAGACAGGAAGCAGAGGGGAAGTTAACCTAAAGAAATGGTGGCCAAAGCACAGTTGGTCCTACAGGGAAGATTCTAGGCTTCTGCTTGAGCCAGACTAGAACTGAAGTGGCCAAGAACAGAGACTCACTCTCTAGTTTCAAATCAGGCCATTCTCAGGCTTTATGGCTTCCCAACCCCAAGCATTCTCCAGTCCCTCAAGGGAAGGGAACCAGAGAGCTACAGCAATATGCCTGGCAGTGGTGGGGCATCCTGGACATGCTCTTACTGTATCGTGCCATTAAGGGGAGGTGGGAAGGAGGAAGGCATTGTGGGAGCCCCAGTGACGCAGGAGGTCTTCACCCAGCCCAGCTAAGTGGTGCCAGCCACTTTAAGTACAGGTAACATTCATCCTGGTTTTATAGAATAGGCATAAAAATCTGGGAAAGCACATGGAGACTTTGCTCCCTCTCTCCCAGGTCCCTTCGTCCCTGGAGGGCAAGGTTATGGTCATCTATCTGGGTAATCATGATTCTGCAAGGTGCTCCACACAAGACAGGAATGTTCTCATAAATGGTCACAGCAGAAAAGACCAACAGGTTTGTGTTTAAAGCTGGATCACCTGTTTTGAAGATGTTCACCAAAAGAGGGAGTTTTGATTTTATTGATCCTATGTTTTGCACAAGTTGAAAGGAGGTAGAGCATTCTGGGCTTATTATATCCAGGAGGGTGGCGAGCCCACTCTGGGTTTCTGAGTTCTTCCATGGCAGCATGGGAGAAACACATCCACACTGCACATCACCAGTGGACAGCCAAGGTGGGCACTGTCAGAACTTGGAGCATCCTGGCCCTTCTGGCCTTGGAACAGAAAGGCAGATAAGAAGCTGACGTACAGGGACAGAGTGGCTGGTGCTGGTGGAATAGAGGATGTCATCCAGTCCAGGGGCTGAGGGAATGCTTCAACTTCTTATCTTGCTTCCACCATCTTCTAGGAAAGAGGACAGAGCAGCCAGGTAAGGTTGAAGCTGTAGAAGGCTGTTCTTTTCTGAAAGAAAGAAAAAAAAAAGAAACAAGAAAAAAATTTGTAAGAGTAATAAATATGTTGTTACTGGGGAAAAAACACAGAAATATATATACTAGGGGGCGCCTGCGTGGTTCAGTCGGTTAAGCATCCCACTTCAGCTCAGGTCATGATCTCACAGTTCACGAGTTCGAGCCCCATTCAATTCTGTGCTGATAACACAGAGCCTGCAGCCTGCTTCAGACCCTCTCTCTCTGCCCCTCCTCCGCTCACACTCTGTCTCTCTCTCTCTCTCTCTCTCTCAGAATAAATAAACATTTAAAAAATTGTTATAAGAAAGAAATATATATATTAAAAGATGAATTACCCTTCCCCATCCCATTTTCCAAGAGTAACCTTTGTTACCAATTGTAATTCTCTTCCTGATTTTTTAATTCACATATAAAAGTATGGTTTTTTTTCTTCCTTCTTCCTTTTGCTCTCTGCAGCTCCTTTTTTTTTTTTTACAAAAAATGGTATCACACTATCAAGTTTTAAGTTTTCCTTTTGTATGTTGTTAATTCCTTCCTGCAGCACACAGTAGTACTCAAAAGATATATATTAAAAGGAAAGAAGTGGATAAATACCTCACATTACTTGTTTTTTTTTTTTCACTGAATAGCTCTTGGACTTATTTCTTAACAGTACATGTAAATCTGCTTCACTCATTCTCATGGCTACATGGTGTCCCATTATATGAGTGTGCCAAAATGTATTAACCAGTTCTTTTTTTTTTAATGTTTATTTATTTTTGAGAGAGTTGGACCCTTAATTGACCAAGCCACCCAGGCAGCCCAACCAGTTCTTAATTGCTAAATTGATTCTCCTTTTCACTACTGTAAATAATAATGCAGTGAATATCTTTGTGCACATGTCTTTGCAGACTTATGCAACCATTTTTATAGGATAGGTACTTAGAAATGGAATTGCTGGGTCAAAGTTTACACCCATTTATATTTTTGATGGCTAGAACCAAATCGTTCTCTAAAAATCTTGTACAGGGGCACCTGGGTGGCTCAGTTGGCTAAATACCTGACTCTTGGTTTGGGCCCGGGTTGTGATCTCACAGTTCATGAAAGCCCTGCATGGGGCTGTGTGCTGACAGCGTGGAGTCAGCCTGAACTTTTCTCTGTCTCTCTCTCCCTGTGCCCCTCTCCTGCTCTCTCTCTTGCTCTTTCTCTCTCAAAATAAATAAGTAAACTTTAATGGGGCGCCTGGGTGGCTCAGTCAGTTAAGCAGCCAACTTTAGCTTAGGTTATGATTTCGTGGTTCACTAGTTTAAGCCCCTCATCGGGCTCTGTGCTGACAGCTCAGCGTCTGGAGCCTGCTTCAGATTCTGTGTCTCTGTCTCTCTCAGCTCCTCCCCTGCTCACGCTCTTGCTCTCTCTCTCTCTCTCTCTCTCAAAAATAAATTTTAAAACATTTATAAATAAACAAACAAACTTAAAAAAAATAAAAATCTTGTACCACTTTCTATGGCGGTTTCTTCTCACGTCACCCTCTTGTCCTTGCAGGATGAATCAGGCACCAACCGTGGGCTTTGAGCAGGATGTTGGCAGCCGAACCACTCACCATTTCATGTACCCCGAGAGTGCCAAGAACCTGCCCGCCAACGTCAGCTTTGTGTTAGTGCCCTTCAAAGCCCTGGACCTACTATGGATTGCCAGCGCTTTGTCCACAGGGCAGATCCGATTGTAAGTCGCTCTGTTGACTGGGAGTGGAATAAGGATGACAGGAGCATTTTGAGAGGAGTCTTCCCAGGGATTGGCTCTTAGCATTCTTTTCACTAAATATTTTGACCAAGAGGGGCTGGTGAGGAGGGAGGCAATAGTAGGGAGAGCCCAAAGTAGTGGGTTAGCTGAGGCCGCAGGTTGTTTAGGGTCACTTCCTGCATAGTGACAACCAGCTTCCTCTAGGTAGAAAGGGTAGCAAGGTTTTGGTCTCCTTTCCAGGAGGTGGCTCCTGACTGGGAGCTCTGCCTTCTGAGAATTTTCTTTGGAGACAGTTGCCCAACTGCAGCTGGGAACCTGAGGATATTTAATTTGCCAAGTTTTTTAATTTAATTTAATTTTTTTATTGAAGTGTAGTTGACACATAGCATTACATTAGTTTCATCACCAAGTATTTTTTTCAGTTTTTTAATGTTTATTTTTTTTTAACATTTACTTATTTTTGAGAGACAGAGAGAGACAGCATGATCAGGGGAGGGGCAGAGAGAGAGGGAGACATAGAATCTGAAGCAGGCTCGAGGCTCTGAGCTGTCAGCACAGAGCCCGACGCGGGGCTTGAACCCACAAACCGTGAGGTCATGACCTGAGCCGAAGTCGGACACTTAACCGACTGAGCCACCCAGGCGCCCCCAGTGTTTATTTTTTGAGAGACAGTGTGAGCAGGAGAGGGGCAGAGAGAGAGAGACAGAGACACAGAATCCGAAGCAGGCTGTAGGCTCCAAGGTATCAGCACAGAGCCCAACACGGGGCTCGAACCCATGAACTGTGAGATCATGACCTGAGCCAAAGTTGGATGCTTAACTGACTGAGCTACCCAGGCACCCCATCACTAAGTATTTTTTAACACCTCTATTGAGGTACAATTCACGTGCCATACAATTCTCACATTTAAAGTATACAAGTGGCTTTTATTAAATACGGTGGTGTGTAACCATCACCACGATTAATTTTAGAACTCCTTTTCATCTTAAAGATGAAGATCTTTAAAGATCTACCCCTTAGCCATCACCCTCACTCCCTATACCCCCATACCCCAGCCTTAGGCAACAACCACTAATCTACTGTCTCACTGTGTGTGTGTGTGTGTGTGTGTGTGTGTGTGTTTGTGTTAAAATGTATAGAACATATGGGGTGCTTGGCTGGCTCAATTGCTAGAGCATGTGACTCTTGATCTCAGTGTTGTGAGTTCAAGCCCCACACGGGATATAGAGATTACTTAAAAAGAAAAAAGTAAATAAAAATTCACTTTCTCAGGTCACTGCCCACATTCTCCACCAAAAATATAAGTACATTAGGGGCAGCTGGGTGGCTCAGTCAGTTAAGCGTCCGACTTCAGCTCAGGTCATGATCTCATGGTTCATGGGTTCAAGCCCCGTGTCGGGCTCTGTGCTGACAGCTCAGAGCCTGGAGCCTGCTTTGGATTCTGTGTCTCACTCTCTCTCTGCCTCTCCCCTGCTTGTGCTGTCTGTCTCTCAAAAATAAATAAATGTAAAAAATTTTTTTAAAATATTTAAGTACATTCACTTTGTTGTGCAAACGTCACCCTATCCATCTCCAGAATTTTTTCATAATTTCAAGTGGAAATTGTACTCATTAAATAACTCCCCATTTCCCGACCCTTAGCCTCTGTTAACCACTAATCTTTTTTCTGTATGATTTGACTATTATAGGTACTTCATGTAAGTGTGGTCATAGTGTTTGTCCTTTTATGTCTGGCTTATTTCACTTAGCATAATGTTTTCAGGGTTTATCTATGTTGTAGCATGTACAGGATTTCATTCCTTTTAAAGGCTGAATAGTATTCCATTATATGGATATACCATATTTTGTTTATCAATTCATCCATTAGTGGACAGTTAAACTGTTTCCACATTTTGCCTGCTGTCACCATGTATTTTTTAAACATAGAAATATAAATTACAGTTTCTGTTTGGGAGACATAAGGGCTAAAATAAGTGCAGTTGAGTTTAAGTCCCTTACTTAGAAAAGGAGTATAAACTACAGGTGCCATGGCTGGCTTCATAGGGAAGAAGGGATTGATGCCAAATGTGAGGATAGTAGCAAGAGGGTCATTGTGGGCAGAAGACAGACACAAACATAGTGGGTGTGAGATAATTGGCTAAATCAAGTGGGGAGTTCATAGCTGAGTGTTGTGGAAAGAAACGTTTGGGCTAGATAGGGGAAGGCCCCAGCATTTGTCTAAAACATCCTTATTTTATCCTAAAGAACATGGATAGCTGCTAAGTTTTCTGAGCAAGGCACTGTGGTGATGTGCGCTGGGAAAGCAGTCTGGAAGCAGGGCATCTGTTGTAATGCTGTCATCACTCAGGCCTGAGAGGGAGGAATGGGATCTGAGGGCCTTTCTAGATCTTAAGGGCCATCTAAATGTTCTTCTTTCGGCTTGCAGCACCTATGCACCAGTGAAGTCCTTCCTTCGAGTGGACAAAGAAAAGGTAAACTTCCACCTCCCCCTTGTTCATCCCCATCTCATTGGAAACAGTGCAGATTTGACTCATGGTGTGCCCAGTCCTGTGGCTAAGGGTCCCCTAGTGCCCTTCTGGAACCTTGAGAGTCCACCCATCTGCTGGTTTGCCTTACCTGCTCAGAGGCCACAGGAACCAGGGAACTTGGAAGACCAGGTCTGCCGGCAAGCATGGAGGAGCTGGCAGAAGCTGCTTAGAGCCTGGACTGAGTCTCCAGGTCCCCAACACCCCTCATGTGTCTGTTACCTTTTCTCTTCCCAGGTTCAGATCTACAACCCAGCCTTCTTCAAGTACATCCATGACCGGTGGACAGAGCATCACGGGCGGTACCCTTCCACAGGGATGCTGGTGCTCTTCTTTGCCCTGCATGTGTGTGATGAGGTGGGTAACCCAGTGTTAGGGGTACAATAGGGATACCCATGCAGCAGAGGGGATCAGCCCTTCTTAAGGCTTAGCAGAGCAAGAGGCATGTGTTTTTGTAGGCAGAAACCAAGTGGCTTTGATCTCCCGCGTTTCTAGGCTGTATAGTATACATCTTCATTTCCCAAACTTACTAGGTCCATGATTTTACCAAATCTGAAATCACTTCAGTGAAAAGTTAAATTTATTTAAAAAAGAAATGGAATACCATTACCATATTGATATTACTTGCCATAAAGAAAAAAAATCATCAAACATATAAAAAGAACGAAAATAATGTAGTTAAGTTCCAGCGGTATGGTCCTCTCCCACCTCTGTGGGCCCCAGGCCTACCCTCTGTGTTAACACTGTTGGTCAGTCGTTCCAGGAGCCACATCTCACTAGCAAGCAGGGCTGCTGTGCCACAACTTGCTCATGCCCAGCACACCCACTTTTGAAGAAAATTCAGTGTGTGGTATTGGGGGCTTGACCAGCTTTCATATAAAAGTATTCCATTAAAAAACAACAACGAAAACAAAAAAGGAACGTTAGCAACGGTGGGAGAGCTGCCATAGCCCCAGACTGAGGCGTCCCGCTGCAATCAGACGGGTGAAGAACCAAAAGGGAGCAGCAGTCTTGCCGAGTCGGTGTCCTTAGCTCCAGGCCTGGGTGTCGCGTCTTCCCGGTGCCTCCTCCCGCGCACTGAGAATTGACCAGCTACGCATCTCCTAGCTGTCGTCAGGTCGCTGCAGCCCCTTTCTCCTAGCCCACCACGACCCTAGGCTCTCCTGCGCCCTGCCCTCCCGGTTCCCGACGCGGGGTGACCTGCGCCGCCCTCCCCTGCAGGTGAACGTGTACGGGTTCGGGGCCGACAGCCGGGGCAACTGGCACCACTACTGGGAGAATAACCGGTACGCGGGCGAGTTCCGGAAGACGGGGGTGCACGACGCCGACTTCGAGGCCCACATCATCGACATGCTGGCCAAGGCCAGCAAGATCGAGGTGTACCGAGGCAACTGAGCCCGGCCTCGCCGCGACCCTTCAGGGCCAGGCGCGAACCTCCTGCGCTGGCTCCTAGCCCGGACTCCAGGCCACCCGGAGGGCGGCAGCCTTGGCGTGGGCACGGCGCCCCATTGGGCGTTTCCTGGCCCTGGGAGCGACGCCAGGCCGCGGTCTGGACCAATCATGCTGCAAGTCCAGCGAGCGCCGACTGTCCCCCGCCAATCATGAGACTGGGGACAAGCCCGGGCCTGACACCAATCAGCGCTGCAGTCGGAGCGGAGGCTTTTTTTTCCCGACCAATCATGAGACTCAAGGAGAACTTCCGGCACTGGGCCCGTCTCCTCCAATCAATGGCCTTCGGAGGCGGGTCGGCGGCCGCTGAATCCCCTCTCCCCTATGTTTTGGGTAGGATTTTATTTCATGCTTTTTAAGGAACAGAGGTTGGTTCCGGCCTCGGTGAAGTACTTTCCTCAGTGTCTGCAGGAGCAGTATCCGTCGCTTGTCGGCCTCACTCGGCCTGGGGCGCCAAGGAGGAAGCGGTGGGGAAGGTGCGGGGTAGCGGCAGCTTCGCTTCCCTTGTTGGGGTGGGGGGGTTGGGGGTCTCTCGTGACCTCGGGGTGGGCGGAGGGGCGTTAGCCGTTCCTTTCCGGTGGTCTAGGGGCGATCAGGTGGTTTCCAGCGAGTGCGCTTTCATCCCAGGGGCAAAGCTGGAGCCCTCTCAAACCTCTTCAGGACTCAGAGAATTTTGGACCCCACATTTCCTCTCTTTGTCAGGCCCTGATGGGTGAGTGTAAACCCACCAAAGAAATGCAGCGGCTTGTGGGTGCCCTCAGACTTCTCCCCATTCCCACCTTTGGCCACCCTATGGATTGGCCTTTCTGACCAGGGCATTTAGCATCTCACCAGAAAATTAGAACTGTATTCACCCCTTGCTAGAGGGCGGAATTCTAAGGCGTGACTCTGGAACACAGGTGTAAGGAACAGGGCAGGGGACAAGGAAGCCCCGTCACTTAAGATGTAAGGTGCTTCTCACTCTCGTGTATTCTCGGCCCCTACTGTCCACCCACAACCTTTTCAGTGGCTCTTCTTAGGCCCTGGGCCTCCTCACCAGCCTACTTGTTCTGGAAAAAAAATCAAAACTTGCCCTGGGATTAGGGGGCACTGCTGCTTCTCCACTCCCTACCCCCCCTGCCCCGCTCGCGCGAATAAGCGAGCTGGAGCACACACACTCGCAGGCGTGTTTGGCCTGCTCTAGGGAGAGGGAGCAACACGTGGGAAAGAAGGCTGGAGATGGGGAACCCAGCTTGCCTGGTGCATGCACCTTCTTCCTTCACCTTTCACCCCAAAGAGGAGTAGGAAACCTCTTGCTTGGGGGTGGCATTTGCTTTGGTCTCTTAATTTCAATAACTTGAGGTTACCAAGGATGGCTGACCAACAAAGATTCTTTTCAAATTCTAAGCTGGCCATGCATATAGCTGGGATTCTAGCTGAGGAGGAGTAGACTTGCCCGCCTGCATGCCTCGTCTCCTGCCCTTGCGTCCCCTCCCCCACGCTCAAGTCCTGCCACCTTGCTCTAACTCACTTTCCATTTCCATATCTAGAAGGGCAGGGAAACCAACAAACAGGGGTTACAACTGGAAGTTACCTGCATGACAGAACCCACCTTAAGCTCTGACTGGAAGCTGTTGATGGTATTCTCACCTCACAAGGTTGGGGAAATATCAGAGGGGGGAAAGGGCTTCTGTGAAGTTTCCAGACCACTAATAGGATCCCCCTTCCCAACAGTGAGGCACACAAATACCACCCTTCATCTTACTGAGTTGATACCACCAAGCAGCCTCCTGGCCATTGGTGTAGTTCCTGCAGCTGGCTGGGGGAACAGTAACCAGCAGGGAGCATTCTAGAAGAGGGTTGGGGCAGGGCAGTGGGCACCCCTAAAAGTTAATATATTGAGAACTTAGCTAGAGTCTGTTCCTTTCCAATTGCAAAAGTAGGAGGAGTAGAGCATGAGGGTGGATTTGGGGGGCCTTTAGCGGAATGCTTCTCTCAGGGCCTCCCCCATCATTTTAGAGAGTCAAGGCACCAGCCGTTCTTGCCAGTCTCAGCTCAGTGCTTCCTGAAGAGGCGGTTTGGAGTGTTTAGAAGATGAAAAAATGCAATTATGCCAAACAGTATTGAGCAGAATAATTTATTTCTTTTTTGTTCCTTTTTCTTCTTTGTGTTTTGTTTTGTTTAAAATGTTAATAAATCCCCTTTCTGGAAGAGGTAGGTCCCAGCGTCCAGCCCAGATCTCCTTTTCTGCCATAATTATTTAAACATTTTTTTTAATTTTCTTCCCTTTCTCTCTCTTTCTGAATTAAAAAGAACAAAAGAACTATATAGTCGTTTGTCTATTTGAAATGGGTATGGTTGTGGAAAGAAGGCGTCTCTGTCAACCGGGAGTTATGACCAAGTAATGACTAAGAACATTGGGTGGACGGTACGAAGAAGAAAGAGAATGACTCCCAGACACCCGCCCCCATATACACGAGGCCTCCCAACCTCAGTCACCGGCGGTGCCCTCTGAAATGGTGGTTCTTCACTACTGTCTTTTGAGGCACGTGAGTGGATCAGCAGGCGGAGACTGTCCACTGCTGGGGCCGCATAGCATGCAAATCCAGCAGGCACCAGCATGGGGTTTCCCCCCAACATTTCCAGGTTCTGCGGAACTCCCTAGGATGCTGTAGGTGTGTGTTGGCAGGAAATTGACAGAATGGTAGGAGCAGGTTCCACAGGCATCTGAGGAATGGAATGCCACTGAATGTCCAATTTTATAGTGCAATGGGCCATCTACTATGGATCTCACAACAAACAGCTTAGAGTCTAAAGCCACTTGGTGTCCTGCAATTCACTTTCTGCCTATTCCCAAGAACAATCTAGGAGTTGCTTTTCACTTGGAGAATAACTTTTGGTAGAGGAGGGTATTGGTATTTTTCTAAAACCCTAGAACTGGGGCTATAGTTCTCTTACTTGGAGTTGTCAGAGAGTCCATCCATCTCTCTATGTCTACCACAGACACTCTGTTAGCCTTTGGTTGCCTGGGTCCTAAGGCCTGGTGGCAGGACAGTGTACACACAGGCTGGCCTTCTGAGAACCGTTTCTTGTTTGCGTCCCACTCAAAGCCAGCTGTCTTACAGTCACTGTAATTGGCTGGAGCAGCACTCGGCAGTATTGTACCTGTTGCCTCCAGAATCAAGAGTGCCACCAAATTGTGTATCGTTTTTTCTTTTTCAATGTTGGCCAAGGACTCTGTGGCTTTGATCCCACAAAAATACCACATCTGGAACCAAAGATCGGCATTACCATTCGATTGCGTTTGCAATAAACTACTGTCAGTTTCTAAGACTAAAATGGGGAGTAAATGGGATGAGGAAGAAATCACCTACCCCTGTATAACTCAGGTTTGATGGCAGCACCAACCTCTATAGGTGCTGCCAGCGTGTGGTACTGACTTTTTTTTTTTTTTTTTACTTACTACCTTGGAGATGGTTCCAGGGACTTCTGTTTGGCCTATCATAGTCCCCCTCATTCCATGGGTGAGGTTGCCAATCTGGGGATTTTGCCAGGTAATAAATGTCTCTCTTCCCTTTGGGGACAGGAAATTCCAAGCATGACTAATATTTTTGCACTTTCCTTTATTGCCCTTTGCAGATAGGGAAATTTTTTTTTTTTTTTTTTTTACAAATTGAAGGTTTGTGGCAACCCTGCAGTGAGCAGGTCTATCAGCACCATTTTTCCAATAGCATTTGCTCACTTTGTGTCTCTGTCACATTTTAGGAATTCTCACAATATTTCAAACATTTTCATTATTATATTTGGTATGGTGATCTGTGATCAATGGTTACAACTTGCTGAAAGCTCAGAAGATGGTTAGCATTTTTTAGCAATAAAGGTGTTTGTTCGTTTTTAATGTTTTTTTTTTTTGAAAGAGACTGCGTGTGAGTGGGGGAAGGGCAGAGAGAGAGGAAGACAGAATCTGAAGCAGGCTCCAGACTGAGCTGTCAGCACAGAGCCCAACACAGGGCTCGAACCCACAAACTGTGAGATACGACCTGAGCCGAAGTCGGAGGCAGGTGGCTTAACCGACTGAGCCACCCAGGCACTCTGAGGCATAAGCATTTTTATGCATAATGCTAATGCACACTTAATAGGCTACAGTATAGTGTAAATATAACTTTTACATTCACTAGGAAACCAAAAAATTCATTAGGTTTGCTTCATTGTGATATTTACTTTATTGCTGTGTCTGTGACCCGACCTGCAATCTCTCAGAGGTATGTCTTTACCTTAAATAATGAGTCTGTGGTCTCATTGGACCCACCATTAAATGGACTTGGATCAGAGCTCCATCTATCATTTGCCATAATAAGCCCGACTCTAACTGGTGGACCACTTGGTTGGATTGTCAGAGTTTGTATCTGCTAACTCCTGAGGCTCTGGGTATTTCCCTTTCCCTAGCATACTGTCACTTTGGGAAGTAGGTCCCTCAGGAAGGGCTTGAGAGAAGGTTCAGGTTCCGTACCTCAGCTATATCAGAGAGTCACTCCTCAAAGGACCCTGGGACCCTCTTGAAAAAGAAACTCCATGTGTGACCTGAATTAGGTCTGGGAACTGGGTGAGAAGCTGTGATTCCCCATCACTGTGACCCACACTCCTCAGCACTCTGAATTTCTTCTCCCATGCATGTTAAACAGAACCTTAGTAGGTTGCCTGGCATCTAATTTCTAGAGACCCTAATGGTCCATTAACTATTGTCCCAAATCCTGGTAGGTCAGAACTCTAATTATCATCCTGTGGTCTGTTGTGGTAATGTGCCCATCACCTCAAGTAGTTAGGCACATCTTTTTGGACTTTATCATGTTGGGATCACATCATTCTCTGACTTATACATGACAGCCAACAGAGTTCATCAAAGATGTTGGTGTACCAATCACTAATGCATTTTTAAAATTAATTTTTTAAACCATTTTTGATGTGAGATATCTATATGCAGAAAAGAGCATAAAGATCAATGTACTAAAATAGATAATTTCATGGATTATTTTTTTAAAACTCCATAATGGGAATTTATTTGGCGAAGTAGGATAATATTATTTATAATAAATATATTTATAGATAGATACATTTCTGTGGTAAAGGAAAAGCAGTTTCCACTACCATTTGGTTATCAAAATGGACTGAAGAAAAGGAGCGGTGGTTGAACATGTTATTTGGAAGAATTAGAAAAACTAGAATGTTGTATATTTTCCAGCTTCAATGAGATATAACTGACATATAACATTGTGTAAGTATATTAGGTATACAACATCGTGCTTTTATATGTGTATATATTGCAAAATGATTACCACAATAGGGTTCACACATCCATCATCTTATATAATTAACATTTTTTTGTCGGTGTGGTGAGAACTTTTAAAATCTCTCTTAGCAACTTTCAAATATACAATACAATATTGTTAACTATAGTCACCATGCTGTACATTACATCCCCACAAGTTATTTATCTTATAACTAGAAGTTTTTAACTGTTGACCACCTTCACCACCCCACCCCTCCCCCTGGGAACCACCAATCTGCCATTTCTATGAGTTTTTTTTTTTTTAAGATTCCACCTATTAAAAACAAAGATTCCACCCAAAGTGAGATCATATAGTATTTCTCTGTCTTATTTCACTTAGCAAAATGCCCTCAGTCCATCCATGGACTTTGTTGTTACAAATGGCAGGATTTCCTTTTTTATGACTAAATAATACTCTGTTGTATACACCCCACCCCACCCCCCACACCACCAGATTTTCTTTTTCCATTTATCTGTTTGGGTTTTTTTTCCATTTATTTATTTTTGAGAGACAAAGAGAGACAGAGCACAAGTGGGTGAGGGACAGAGAGAGAAGGAGACACAGAATCTGAAGCAGGCTCCAGGCTCCAGGCTGTCAGCACAGAGCCCAATGTGGGGCTCGAACTCACAAACTGTGAAATCATGACCTGAGCCAAATTCAGACGCTTAACCAACTGAGCCACACAGGCACCCCTTTCATTTATCTGTTTATGGGCACTTTGGTTTTTCTATGTCTTGTCTGTTGTAAATATAGTGCTGGATTGAACATTAAGGTGCATTTATCTCTGATTTCATTTCCTTCAGATAAATACCTGGAAGTGGAATTGTTAGGTTATATGGTAGTTCTTTATTCACATGCAAAAGAATGAAACTGGATCCCTGTCTTACATCATTCACAAAAAATCATTCCAAATAGAGTAAGGACTTAAATGTAAGACCTGAAGCCATAAAACCTCTAGAAGAAAATATGGGGGGGAAACCCCTTGACATTTGTCTTGGCAATGATTTTATGGATATACTGAAATCACAAGCAAAATAAACAAGTGGGACCATATCAAACTATAAAGCTTCTGCACAGCTAAAGAAACAACAAGATGAATGACAACCTCTGAAATGGGAGAAGATACTTGCTAAACACATATCTGATAAGGGGGTAAATATCCAAAATATATAAGGAACTTGTACAACTCAATAGCAAATAATTACATAGATAGACCATTTAAAAAGTGGGCAGAGGAACTGAATAGACATTTTTCCAAAGAAAATATTCAGATAGCCAACAGGCACATTAAAAGGTGTGCAACACACTAATCATCCGGGGAATACAAATGAAAACCACAGTGAGTTATCACCTCACACCTGTTAGAGTGGTTATTATCAAAAAGATGAGAGCTAAGTGCTGGTGAGGGCAAGGAGAAAGGGAGCCTTTGTGGTGAAAATGTAAATTGGTATAGCCACTATGGAAAACACTATGGAGGCTCCTTAACGAGTTATTTTCAGATGAACACTCATAACTGCCACCCAGGCTGTGGGAGTAGTCCAGAGTCCTCCCCACTCCATCCTCCTTGCCAAGCACAACCCCGTTCCTGCCTCTGAAGGTGACCACTGTCCTGATGTTCATGTTCACTTTAGTCTATTTCTGGATACCCTATTCTGTCTCATTAGCCTGATTACCTAGACCTAAGTCCATGTGGAAACTTGCTTAATAATAAAGATGGCCTCCCAAATCATTTAGGAAAAGAAGGATGTTTAAATAAATTTTATTGGTATAACTAGATAACTTTTTGGAAAAAGATACAATTACAATCCATACCTTAAACCATTCACCAAAATGCCAAGTGAATCAGAATTAAATATAAAAAATAAACCCTAAAAGTGGTAGCTCTTTGGTATATTAAAACAGGTTACATATATATATATATATATATATATATATATATATATATATATATATTTCAGCTTTGTAGTTGGTTTTTAGATTGGGATTTTTTTTATGCTCTATATAGTGCCCGGTATTGCTAAAAATGGGAGCTTTTTCATCCTGTTTGTGTGTTCCATTTTGTTAAATTCCTTTTCTACTGATGTAATTGCCTCCATTTCATTTGTCCATAGGAGTTTATCCCTTATTCATTTTTTCCTTATAGGTTATAGGGATTGTGGGAAAGTTAGGTTATGTGTGATGTTTAATCATGTGCTTAGTGGACACCTTTTCTTTCCTTGGTTTCCCTCTGTCTCCACAGAATAGGCTCTTTGTGGTTGCTTATGTATTTCGTCTCTGTCATGATGGAGGCTTTTGAAATAATTGGGAATTGAAGGTTGTTTTCAGAAATAGTGGGTCAAGAAACTGCTTGGAAACTTTGTACGTGGATGGGGCTTACCTCCTATCTGGTGGCTGGCCAGAGAACCAGCCATTCCATGGGGGTGGAGGGGTAAGGATGAGCTAGTTATTTTGCAGTAACAAACACCCCTGAAACTCCCACTGGCTCAAAACAGAAATGTTTATTTCTCACTCAAGCCACATTTCCATCCCAGGGTTCTTCATTCATCCTGGTCACTCAAGGACCCAGGTGGTCGCAGGGGCAGGGAAAAAGAGGATCTGGTGAACCACAAACTGTCTCTGAATGTCTGTTCACAATTCCTTGATGCCAAAGGGGCCATGCCTGAGTTTAGCTGAGCTGTGTAACCCTTCCCCAGGTGAAGCACCATATTTGGATGAGCAGTAATACAGTCTATAACACACACGGCTCTTCAGAGAGAAGTGCTTGGATTTATGGCCTGGACAGGGGTGGATGGATGCCTGGGACAGGAAGGAAGGGGTTAAGTATTTTACCCACCACGGGAACAGCTGCAGGCTGCCATCCAGCAGGCTAGGAGCTCCTTCCTGTGACTTGTTTGGCAGGGTTAGAAAACATCCATCCTTACTAGGTGAGGGAAAAGATCAGATTTTAAAACTATTGAAAAATCAAAATTCTGGGGGGAAAATGAAAATGAAAACATTCTTTTCTGAGTGTGATTTAGAAATCAGTACTCCTTCTCACTGCCCTTCCAGAAAAATCACAGCTTCTGCAGCAAGTCTATGCCTGGGTGACAACTAACCCACAAAATTGCAAGAAGACGCCCCCTCCTCCCACTCTTGCTGAACCATGGGTATCAGGGCCAGCCTGTTCCTCTGAGAATACAGAATTAACACCTTTCATCTAACAACTGATTCTGTTCTTGAGCATAATACAGGCGCTTTCTGGCAGCATCGCTTCTCTCCAGGGACAAGGCAGAGAGAACATATGGTGTCTGCATTCAGAGGGATCGGAGTTTAATCCTCCCTTTGCTATATACTCCGCTTTGTCTTTTTTTTTTTTACATTAAAAAAATAATACATATTCATTACAAAAATAATTCAAACATTTCGTAAATATATAAATTAAAACATGGAAGGACTTTCTGCAGTATTTCAACTGTATGTATAACTTGTCATAAAATGGGTAAAGGGAACCACAGAAGGAAAGGAAACCCTGCTCCCTTCGGACCACTGTTCTAGTCTCCCAGGCTTTGTCTCCAGAGCTCTTCCTGTGAAACCCATTTCCATGAACCATGAACCACCACACTAAAGACCATTCAAGGGAAGGGTCTGGAATCTCAGCTTTCTTTGCTATAAAGAATAACTAAATTTTAACACTTGAGCATACATCAAAAAAAATTTTTTTAAATATCAAAGTCACCTTAACCATGTGATCAAGATTAACATCACCAGTCTATACTTAATAAATACGATTCAATAAATTAATAAATGGGGAAGAGACAAATCTCCCACGCAGAATTCCAAATAATTTATGTAGCATGCTCCCCACTCCTTAGATGTGCATAGTGACTTCCTTTCAAAGACTAAGGTATGGAAAGGGGGGAGAAAGAGTAATTTTACAGTGGAAAAACCTGACACACACTACCTCAGCCAGGTCGTGAAGGTCAACATCAGCGACCTTTCGGACATGTTGATTATATGTACCTTTGGTATAATGTGATGAAAATGAAAATTTACCTCTGCGGTCTTCCTTTAGACTTCCATCTTTAAAGAGAAATCATTTTATTATGTGAATCTAATGAAATTTGGTTTGTGTTTTTATTCTTGCTTTAAAAGGAGAGTATAATTAGGATTTTGTTTTTTTACTTTTTTAATACTTTATTTTTAAGTAATCTCTACACCCAGTGTGGGGCTTGAATTCATGACCCTGAGACCACGAGTTGAATGCTCCACCAGCTGAGCCAGCCAGGTGTCCCCAAGACTATATATATATATATATATATATATATATATATATATATATGAGAACACAAGTTGGGGAGATGGGTAAACTGGGAGAGAGAGAGAGAGGGAGAAAGAATCTTAAGTAGGCTTAACGCTTAGTGTAGAGCCCAACACAGGGCTCGATCCCACAACCCTGGGATCATGTCCTGAGCTAAAATCAAGAGTTGGACTCCCAACCGAGCCATCCAGGTGACCCAATATAATTAGAATTGAAAATATAGGGTTCCCATTTATTGAGTTTATTTCAACGACTTTCTCTTTTCTAAAATTTCTAATATTGTTTTATTGCTGTCCAGTGGTATGCTGGTGAATTGTCTCTCTAAAAACAAATAAAACCCTGATTTGTTTAAGTAGGCTTCATGCTTAATGTGGGGTTTGAACTCAGGACTCTGAGATCAAGAGTCGCAGGCTCTACTTAACTGAGCCAGCCATGCAACCCAACCAATTTGTATTCTTTGCTGATTTCTCTGGTAAACACACCCAAAATGGCCAGTTTCAAATTACCAGTGACTTAGCCAGCTTGTGTGAGTTTCAGCATGCCACTGTTTTTGTCTAAATTTACTTTAAAAAGTGTTTATTTTTGAGAGGGGGGGACAGGAGAAGGGCAAAGAAAGAGGAGTGGGGAGACACAGACTCCAAAGTAGGCTCCAGGCTCTTAGCTCTCAGCAGAGCCTGACGCAGGGCTTGAACTCACCAACGGCGAGATGATGACCTGAGGCGAAGTCAGACACTTAACCAACTGAGCCACCCAGGCGCCCCTAAATTAACTTCTTAATTTCATGCCCTTTTTTAGTGTAATGTATTCTTTCTCTTTGAGGCTTCAAACATACTTGAAGTCCTTTATCAGGGTTTCCACAAAAGTAGTTTCACCTGGGGTGAATCTGTTTTGATATTGTTTGCACTCTTTCTTAGCATAGATTTCTTCTCCCTGACAATCCACAGGTGGGTTTAGCAGTTGGCTCCATCCAGCTCCTGCCCCTTTGGTCTTTATTCTAGAATCAGGTCTGCTGACATTCAGTAATCTGGGGATATCACAGAGGAGGCAGAGTTAAAAAGATTGTGTCAATTAGCTGTTCTCAGTGGGGAGTAGGTGGGTGGTCCATGTCCTCCCGCCATCCTCCTGGGTCTGGGTTCTAAGTCTCCCATCCAGTGGGCGTGCAGGCCAGGTTCCGGTCCAGCTCCCTCCGAGCAGCAAACCTGACTTTGGTTCTGGTCCTGCATTCGGTGCTTCCAGTACCCTCTGCTCCACAGGCCCTTACAGCCAGTAGCTTATGTTTCTGCACTGGAGCACAGCAAGCTTTTGGCTTCAGCCCTGCCTCACCACTTTGCATTTTTACCCCATTGCTGGTCCACAGAAATATTCATCTTGTTTTTGGGTCAGACAAGTGTGTTTTGTTTTCTGGCGTTTACCTTTTCTAGATCACTGTTGTTTGGGGGCCAAAGTGGGCATCACTTAACTGGAACATTGGTGCTCCACCTGGACTCCTCCACCTCCCCACCCCTCCCTCCTTCCCTTGCCCTGTCTCCTTGAGTACCTCGTCCCCCCCTCCTCTTGTCCCCTACCTCTTGTCCCCTACCCCAAGGAATCTTGCTTCCCTTCTCACCCACCTTTCTTCTCTGAACCCCCTTGCTTGCATCCGCCCCTCACACACTCGCAGGCACTCTTGCGCCTGCGCCTGGCTACACCTGCACGGACACTGAGCCTTTCATTCACTTACATCCACCCCAACGGGCCCTTCATACTCTCACCCCCTCAGCGGGAGGGCGCCAGCCCACACCCACAGCACTGCCACCCACTTGCTCTTGAGGCAACCATAATACTTCGCAGCAAGCAGGGAAAAACATTTAAAGATCTACAAGAACTTAGAAAATTTACTGCCACTACAGGAAACATGAGTAAATAATTAATAATACTGGGATGAGTACAGGATAAATTGATATTTATGTTCCTGGGATGAGGCAAGCTCTTCTAGCCATAACAAGAAATCCAAGTTTCTTAAAAATGGAATCTGAGGAACATTAAACTTTCATGTAAAATTAGGGAAAAAAAGGAGTTTGTAAAGACGAACTAGAAAAACATCTACTACTGAAGATAAAGCCTAATTTTCTTAAAATAGTGGTGGCTTAAAATCATTAAGGATTGACAGTCCGGTAGTAAAACAATGAGGCAAGAGTGGGCAACCCCAAAGGACAAATACCCAAGAAACTGAACGCTTGTCAATCCTCACTAAATACAAAGCAACTAAAAGCAATGATGTAATTTCTTTTTGCGATTCGGACTGGCAAATTTGTAAAAATTGAGAATATAGAGGATTGGCAAGCAGGGAAGAAAATAGGTGCTTTTAGATCACTGCAACAATTTAAGTTGGTATAAACTTTTTGCCAGGAGAATCAGGAAGGTATTAAAAATTTAAATGTCTCAACTCTCTGACCCAGCAACTGCACTTCCAGGAATAGATCCTCCAGAGACTTTCACAATGCAGAGGTGAGCAAGGCTGGGCACTGTGGCACCCTGGACAGCACAACATGGTGGGATCCTGCTGTGCCTGTCACTAGAGAAGCCAGGAAATAAATGCCAGAGCAGCTAATGCTCAATGACACCATCGTCCAGAGTGAGGTACATCTGTGTGCTGCATGTGTCACATGTCCAACGTATGCTGGTAAGAGAAGAGGCAGGTTGCACAAGAGCCTGAATAGAATGTTCACAAATTTGTACAAGAGAAGTGGATATGAGCGCTTGGGTGGCTGAGTCAGTTAAGCGTCTGACTCTTGATGTAGGCTCAGGTCATCATCTCATGGTTTGCAGTATCGAACCCCTTGTCAGGCTCTGTGCTAATAGCCCAGAGCCTGCTTGGGATTTTTTCTCTCTGCCCCTCCCCCACTTGCACTCAGGCTCTCTCAAAATAAAAAAAGATGGGGCTCCTGGGTGGCTCATTCCGTTAAGTGTCTGACTTCAGCCCAGGTCATGATCTCACCGTTTGTGGGTTCAATCCCCACACTGGGCTCTCTGCTGACAGCTCAGAGCCTGGAGCCTGCTTTCGATTCTGTGCCTCCCTCTCTCTTTCCCCTTCTCCCACTCGTACTCTCTCTCAAAAATAAATAAACGTTAAAAAAATAAATTTAAAAAGTGGATATGCAAACAGAAGGAAATAATTGAATGTTCACCAAAATGCTAGCAATGGGGGTCCCACAGAGGTGGAGACAGACAGCACTCACACTCTATATATGTGTGTACACACACACACACACCTTTTTTAATGAGCATATATTAGTTAATAAGCAGATAAATACAAATAAAAACAAATCATGATTAGTAAAGCCTTTCATAATTACTCTAAATTTTCTTAACATAATGATGGGTACAGCTCAAACTTCTTTGTCCCTATTCATATAATGATGTATGAATTAAAGTAACCAATAGGTCCACTATTATGGATAAAGAAAGAGCACAGAGTTTTAACTTGGTCATAACTTCCTTTCCAAATTCTGCCACTCGTCTCCAGGCATAGTGTGACACCCATGGATAAGAACCAACTCGCTTGGCCAGGTGTGTCAGAAACTCACCCAGTCTCCCCTGGCTGCCATGACTGACTCCCAGCCTGAGCAGACATAGCAATCGCAGGAAAAGGAAGTCCCAGATTCTCAAAGGATTCATCTACCCTTGCCAGACCAATTCCTCTGAAGATTCTATGTTTTTCTCCAAATTGGAGGTTTGCAAAAGTAGCCAGTGTGCTCACCCAGAGAGAAACAGGGACATCCTGGCACTGAGAACAGGGGTAAAAGGGGTCAGCTGGAACATCTCTGGATTTAGGAGAAGATAGCCCCAAGGGTAGGAGACACTGGTGGCAGGTGTCCGGTCAGGGACAAAAAAGGGGGAGGGCTCCCAGGTCTCCCTGCTGCTGCTCCCCACACTCCATCTATGCAGTGGGGCCTCCGTGTCTATGCCGCTGAGTCTCTCCTGCACCTACACTGACCATTTCTTCAGGGGCTGGAAATGGGTCCTAACACCCCACAACAAAACAAGCAGGGGGTCCTAGGCTCAGCCATTACCAACAGTGACCAGATTATTATAAAGATGGGGAAAATGATGGCTTAAAAGGGCGGGGGGTGGGGAGAGGACTAAATTTTCCAAATGCAAAATTTTCCTTCTACCTTCCCCCATCATTTGCACAATTTTTGTCAAGTCCAAATGTAATTTAAAATGAGGTAGGTAGTTTCTCTCTCCTCTGCCTTTGTCTTGGTGGTGACTGTCGAGGCCTGTGCCGGGAAAGCACTAGTCTCCCCTGCAGGGGGGCACCAGGGAAGGGCACTGGTGAGTGATGGAGCTTCTCAGTTGGCTATTTTCTCAATCTCATCCAAATCATCGGTGTCCAATCTTTCTATTTTCTTA
>CM053563.1:44298685-44378731 GCA_028646485.1 Cryptoprocta ferox
CTGGTCTTGGTGGCCCTGAGTAGCTATCATCACATCAGCCTCATCCAGAACAAACACCTTGATCTTCTTAGGGTCAATGAACTTGAGCTTGGCGCACCAGTCCAGAACAGTCCCAGGGGTGCCAATGACAATGTGTTCACTGATCTTCTGACCTCTTTCCACTGTGGAGACAAGATGTTTTCTGTGGGTATTTCCATGGTAAAGCCTGCTTTCCTCTCTGAGAAAATCTAAAGTTATGATGTATTTTAATGCAACTGTTTAGATGTTTGCCTTAGAGTTTTAAGGAAAGGTTATGATATCACTACAGTATTTAATAATGCTGAAAAGATAAGGTAAGGATATAAAGGGCGAAAAGATGAAAGCCTCTTCAGTAGCGTTCTTTTCAATTCTCTGTAGTCATCCAGTTCTCTTTCAAGGAGGATCTGTGGTTATCTTTATTTCTTCTCTGTCAACATCGTTCCCCCAACCCAGGATGGCACTTCTCCCAAGCAGTCTTTCACAGCACTCTCTCCAGTGCACTCTGCCCCTCAGCTACCCTAGTATCTACATCAAACAAGCCGGTTGCCTTTACACACTCTCTGTCAGGGTCAGTAAACAGGATTCATCATGAAAGGCTTTGCTTTCTCAAAGAAACACAAACTGCCTCTATTAGATTAAGTGCTTGTCCAGACAAGGCCTGGTGGACCATGGCTTGTTCTTGACCGTGTGCAGTCTTAACTTAAAAGATTTGCCTCTTCATTTTGAATTAGATGGCACTTATAATTTTTAGTTCTTTAATTACAATCTTGACCAGACACATATAAGCTTCCTCTAAACAGCCAAATTTTTCCCCTAATGTGAATGTTGAGTCAATTCAAAGCCAACAAATGTTCCTTCTTACTTCTGTTAAACCAATTACTGCCCCTCCCAAAAGTTATTCTGACTCCTTTGCCATTCTAACTTCAACCCAAATTGAAAAATTGTAAATGTCTTATGATCGTCTTCCACTAAATTTTATAATCTTATTTACTTTTTAGAAGCAATTTCAAGTTGGTATTAGGACACTGTATGCTGAATAGATTTCTGCGAGTCACAGGTTAGTGTTAAAGATTCACAGGACTTAGCCAAACTTTCAACAAGACTTTTTAAATTACTTAAACATTGTTAATTTGCTGTAAAACAAAAATAGGAAACATGAATAAAGAAAAAAGAATAAAAATAAGCTCCAAACAAAAAACAAACTCTTAAATACAGAGAACAAACTGGTGTTTGCCAGAGGGGAGGTGTGTGGGGGAAAGTGAAATAAAGGGAATTATCTTTCACATTTAATCCACTTATCTTGATAAGCAATGAGAAAAATAGAGAATTGTTGAATTATATGAGCGCCTGGGTGGTTTGGTTGGTTAAGCGTCTGACTTTGGCTCAGGTTTTGTGGGTTTGTGAGTTTGAGCCCCGCTTTGGGATTTTCTCTCTCTCTCTCCCTTTCTCTCTGCCTCTCCCTCACTTGTGTGCTCTCTCTCAAAAATAAATAAACTTAAAAAAAAAAGGAATTGTTGAATCATATTGTATACCTCAAACTAATGTAACACTGTATATTAATTATAATCATTTTAAAAAAATGAAATGCCAGAGTTGATTGTTCATATTCTAGAAGACTTTTGTTCTTCTAATGACATTAAAAAGAAATTAGGCAATTAAATCCAGAATGTGCACCATTTTATAAGCAACTGGTCTGGCCTGTTCAAAAAGTCAAATGTACTGGGGGAGAAGATGGAGGGACTATTCTAGATTGAAAGAAACATAAGAGCTCCAACACCAAATGCAGTGCATAGTCACCAATTCGATCTTGGTTCAAAAACAAAGCAGCCACAAAGAAACACTTTGGGTGGCAAATAAAAATAGACTAGATACCAGTTATTAGAGAATCTGTTAATTCTCTCGTGATAAGGGTTTTGTGGGTATGCTGAAAAATGTCCTTATTGTAAGATGCATGCTCAGGTATTTAGGCACAAAGATCCACAATGTCTGCAATATACTTTCAAATGGTTCCCCCCAAAACACACACACAGATAAAGCAAATATGGCAAAATGTCGAGTTTTTGAATGTACGTAAAGGGCACATGTATTATCTTTATTATTTCACCTACTGCGTATGATTTGAAATTTTTAAAATGGAAGTTGTCAGGGGCGCATAGGTAGCTCAGTTGGTTACATGTTCTAGTTCAGCTCAGGTCATGATCTCATGGTTCATGAGTTTGAGCCCCATGTCAGAGCCTGCTTGGGATTCTCTCCCTCCTTCTCGCTCCCTGCCCCTCTCCCACTTTTGTGTGCACTCCCTCTCTCAAAATAAATAAACTTTTAAATACAATAGAAGTGGTTAGCCTAATGAATTAGAATCAATATTCATACTCACATTTATTGCCTCGGACAGCATAAGCTAGCTTCAGTTCAGGGTAAAATTTGCCCATCTGTTCAATCACTTTTCCTGTTTGCAGGGCGAGCTCATAAGTTGGGGAGAGGCACAGACACTGGCAGGGAAAGAGTGCACAGTGAGATCTCAAGGACAGTGGGGTACTACCATCAGGACTTAGTTATTCCTCCAACTAACGCTGAAGAAGGGTATGTAAATAAAAGTGCAAACCATCTGACTCTTTAAGCTGCAAAGTCATAAGCTAGATTTCTTAAGGGTCAGAACTCTGGCTGGATAAAGACCCTTGAAAATAGCTATTGGCCACAGGAATACAAAAACCCACATATGAGCAAGGATCTGAAATTCCAGTTGGAGATTAGCTTCCTTTTCACTTAGAAAGTTCTGACCTTTCCAAAGGATGATAGTTGTAGATGGAGGAGGTTCTTCCTGCAAGTAAGGTGCCAATTCTGTCAGTGATTTCCCTGAACTGGCAAACCACGGAGAGATAACAGGATGTGTGTGGCTATTGGAAGATCAGCCATATTGTATGTGCTCCACAAGGGGCTCTGGCTTATGTAAAAAGTAATAAGCACCTTGGCTTTTATTCCATTGAATGTATTTTCTAGCTACACGTTAGCAGAAAATCCAAATTTACCAAGCCCTTACCTGGGGGTATCTATTTGCAGGTTCTACTTGGCTGAGCATGGCCAACACGAAGGCAGCTGTTTTACCAGTGCCAGACTGAGACTGGGCAATTAAGTTCTGTGGGCTGCACAAGAAAACAAACTGTTTAGGAGCTTAAATCTCAAGTATCCTCTTAGTTAATAACAATGCAGAATAAGGCTTAGTTTATAGAAGGAGGCTTTGATGTCTGCAGCGAAGTTACACATCCTAGCTCCACAAACACAAAGCGCCACAGAGAGAAGACTGGTGGGCTTCAAAGCACACTCTACATCTTTTATTTTTGACACAGCAGCCAGTGATTCTTTTAAAACGTGGGACCGCTATGTCACTCCTCTGCTCAAGTCTTCCAGTTGCTCCTCATTTCATTCAGAATGAAAGTGAAAATCCTGTGTTACAATCTGGCTCCCTAGTGGTTCTCTGCTCTCAGCTCCTACTACCTGCTCCCTTATTCACCTACTCCACCACAAAGGCCTCAGTGTTGCCCCAAAGCATGCCACCCATGCCCCCATCCCAAGGTTTCTGCACTGCCTATCCTCTGCCTGGGGCAACTGCCAGGGTGACAACATGTCCACTCTCCTCAAGGCTTTGCTCATACATCATCTACTTGATAAGATCCAACACTAAGCACTCAATTAGAATTGTAACCTACTTTGAAATGCCTTAAAGAATGATGTATTGGTGGACAGATATATGACAAAGTTTAGTAAAATGTTAGTGAGAGAATCTAGATGGTGGCCATATGGGTGTTCACTATAAAATCCTTTCAACTTTGTTGTAAGTTTGAGAATTTTCATAATATAAAGTTGGGAGGAAACTGCAATCCATTTCCTTGGTATTCCTGATCTCCCCTACTATGTTCTGTTTTTCTCCTTAGCATTTGTCACCTTTTTAACTTTTATTTATTTCATTTAAGTTTATTTATTGGGGGGAGAGAAGGAGTGGGGGAGGGACAGAGAGAGAGAGGGGGGACAGAGGATCCTAAGTAGGCTCTGGGCTGACACCAGAGACCCCAAAGCAGGGCTCGAACTCACGAACTATAAGATCATGACCTGAGCCGAAATCGGATGCTTAACCAACTGAGCCACCCAGGCACCCTGTCACCTTTTTTTAAAAACAACTTTTAAATGTATAATTCAGTGGCATTAATTATACTTAAAACTTACTATCTTTTAACATACTATATACTGTATATTTTATTTTTAATAAAAATAAATGATCTATACTCTAGACTAAGCTCCTTATATAAGGCCAGAATATTGGTCTGCTTTGTTTACTAACGTCTCCAAGTGTCTAAAATAGTATCTGTTACATACCTGCATGAATAGTACTAGATAGTTCTCTCAGGTCTCTTCTAACATTGATGATCTAAAATTTGAGCATCTATGAAAGCATTAAGATCTCTAGGGGCACCTGGGTGGCTTAGTCAGTTAAGTGACTTTGGTTCAGATCACAATCTCATGGTTTGTGAGTTTGAACCCCACATTGGGCTCTGACCTGACATTGCAGAGCCTGCTTGGGATTCTCTCTCCTCTCTCTGCCCCTCCCCTGTTCTCTCTCTCTCTCTATCGCTAAATAAATAAATAAACTAAAAAAAAAAAAAAAGACCTCTAAACACAAATGACCAATGTGAAACAAATATTCCATTTATTCATCTCTAAGTATATTCAAAGTGTCAAGCTAAAAAGCAACATTATTCATCATGAAAAATTGTCACTATTATGACACAGGACAAAGAACACTTTAAGAAAATACATACCTAAAATGTCTATTTTTATTTATTTATTTTATTATTTTTTAAGTAGGCTTCATGCCCAGTGCAGAGCCCAATGTGTGGCTGAACTCAAAACCCTGATTTCATGACCTGAACTGAGATCAAGAGTTGGACGTCTGGGGCACCTGGGTGGCTCATTTGGTTAAGCGTTCAACTTTGGTTCAGGTCATGATCTTGCAGTTCATGGGTTCTGGCCCCATGTCAGGCTCTGTGCTAATAGTTCAGAGCCTGGAGCCTGCTTCAGGTTTTTGTCTCCCTCTCTCTCTGCCCCTCCCTTGCTCACACTGTCTCTCTTTCTCTCAAAAATAAATAAAAATTAAAAAAAAAAAAGTCAGACACTTAACCAACTGAGCACCCAGGCACACCCCAAAAATAGTATTTTGAGACCACAGGAAAAGGAGTTTCAGGATTTAGGATTATATGCAGTGTAATGTTACATAATCACATATAATGTAGGGATTAATTTTTATAAAGAGTTCCTCATGCTCTCGAACCTTGTTTCTCAAAATGTGGTCTGAAACTAGCATCATCAGCATCACTTAGAAGCTTATTAGAAATGATGAACCTTAGTCCCCACTTCAGATGGAGACTAAAATGAGAATCTGCATTTTAATAAATCCCTGTGAGATTCATATGCCTATGCAAGAGTGATAAGCACTGCACCAGAAAACATCCTTGGTAATTACCCTATTCTGGTCTCCCAGAACACTGGTTTTTGCCTACTGTCTTTGACACAATAAATTTTATATATCCATCTAATGAAATCATGGTATATATGAATGATAAATATTTATCAACATAAAAAGATAATCATCTAAGTTTTTTTGTTTTTTTATTGTGTGTGTTCCTAAAATTTATTTTTATTTTTATTTTTTTAATTTATAGTTTATTGTCAAGTTGGTTTCCATATAACCTAAACATTTTTTTTTAATGTTTATTTATTTTTGAGAGAGGGACAGCACGAGTGGGGGAGGGGCACAGAGAGAGAGGGAGACACAGAATCCAAAGCAGGCTCCAGTCTCTGAGCTGTCAGAGCCTGATGTGGGGCTTGATCTCATGACCCTAAGATCAATACCTGAGCCAAAATCAAGAGACGCTTAACCGACTGAGCCACCCAGGTGCTTCTAATTAAGTTTTTAAAAAGCATTTGAAGATTTTATATGGTTCCATTTAAAAAAAAATTTTTTTTATGTTTTATTTATTTTTGAGAGAGAGAGAGAGAGACAGCATGAGCAGGGGAGGGTCAGAGAGAGAGGGAGACATAGAATCCGAAGACAGCCTCCAGGCTCTGAGCTAGCTGTCAGCACAGAGCCCGATGTGGGGCTCGAACCCACGAAATGTGAGATCATGACCTGAGCTGAAGTCGGACACTTAACCGACTGAGGCACCCAGGTGCCCCTGTTCCATTTTTTTTTTTTTAATGTATAGGGGCACCTGGTGGCTCAGTTGGTTGAGTGACTGTTGATTTCAGCTCAGGTCATGATCTCAAGATTGCAGGATCAAGCTCCTGTCAGGTTTTGCACTGGGTGCGAAGCCTGCTTGGGACATGGGATTCTCTCTCTTCCTTTCCCTCTACCCCTTACCCAATTGCACACATAATAAAATAAAAAATAAACTAAAAAAAAAAAAAGGTATAGGACACCTTGGTGGCTTAGTTGGTTAAGCCTTTGACTCTTGATTTAAGCTCAGAACATGATCTCACGGTTCATGAGATCGAACCCCACAACAGACTCTGTGCTGACAGCATGGAGCCTACTTGGGATTCTCCCCCCTGCCCCACCTCTGCCTGTCTCCTGCTCATGCACTCTCTCTCTCAAATAAATAAACATTAAAAAAAAAAAAAAAGGTATAGGTATAGATACGTAAGTTTACATAAAAAAAGTCTAGAAGTCTCTAAATGCTAGTCAGGGGGGCAGATTACAGATGATTTTTATTTTTCCTTGTTTTCTAGCTTTTCTAAAATAAGCATGAATTACTAGTACAGTTTTAAAAAATAATACAATTTTTAAAAAATGGAAAATTAAAAATGGTATAGAGTTGTATCAGGACACATACGGCTCAGCAAGCATCAAAGGCAATGCATTCTCTTGTATCTTGGATGGACGGTTGAAGCCCATGGCATAGACTCCCTGGAGAAGCTGTGGTTTCCTAGGAAAACAGTTAAAGATGAAAGTCACCATCTCTTTGGTTGAGGAAAGAACCCAAATATCTGAGGGATTTCTTTTTATCTTACTGTTGTTACACATAGTTTATTTACAACTAACAATACTTGAATTGTGTGAAACTGAGCACAATTCACATTACCTGGCAATTTTACTTAGTAGCCAAAAGCAGCTAAATTCTTTTATTAAACTTATGTTAGCTAAAAATGTTCTGCTGTGATGAAAAAAATATATACAGTAGGACTAGGATCTCTATCTAAACACATAGGGTAGAGTCAGAAAGTAAACAAATACTCACAGCCGAAGCTCCTCAAAGGACTTCACTGAGTAGAGCGGGGAGTTTGGGTCCCGCTGCAGGACTTCCACTTGGTTTGTGTTATCGACGAGGTTGCTTCTGATCAGCTTGTTGAGTAAAGACTGGGCAGCTCTGTCTTCTGTCAGGGGAAAAAAAGAGCAAAGAATTTTACTTTATTTTTTATTATTTATTTTATTTTTTAATTTATTTTTTTGAGAACAAAGAATTTTAAAAGGCCATGAAATCCACCATGAGTTCATCTGAATTTACTTGCCATTGGCATTTTAAGCAGTAGGATGTTATTTGTGCTAGGATTTATCATGCAATTGGGCTTCATAGTCCTCTCCAGGATCTATTCCAAACAATCTTCTTTTCTAGAGGTTATCTATTCTTCCTATGTATACCCAAGTATTTACTCCCCAATCTATGCTCAATAGAAAATTAAAAATTATTAGCTTAACAAACATATCACAATGAAAAAAAAAAACAAACCAGAAATTAACAGTTTGTAACTTGATATCATACAAGCTGTTTCTATCTTGTTATCTATGTTTGATGTGTCCACTTTATTAGATAGTGGGATGCAACTTAAAATTTTTTTTATAATATCCTGTACAAGATAATCATTCAAGGAGTATTTCCTGCTGCTGAAGTCCATCAGTGGTTCAAAATAAAATTCCCCTAAAATGTAAACAATGAGAATTCCTTCAACACCTATGTTGAACTTTTATTAGCACTGTGACTCCCATTAAAGTCAAACCAAGTTGGGCATAAAAACGAAGGCATGTAACAATCTCTTAAGACTGTAGAACCTTATGGGTATAGCTCTAGGCTGTGTTACCTTTCTCTTCTTCATCTGCCTTCTCTGCATTAGCACTGGTCTTGACAACAGCACCTTTATCAGATACAAATTGGCCGTCATTCAGTATCACATCCCATACCCAACAGCTGAGACAATTCAAATTCTATGAGACACTAGAAATGTAAAGGCCTGGGGAGCAGAAAAATAAATGAGGAAACCCATCCACAGGTAAAAACATTTTATTGTTCCTAAATAAAGGTATGAAACAATGTTGCTTATATTTCAATTCCTTCCTATTCCAAGTCCTCTCACCACACCTCAAACATTAATGTGACTTTCCCTCATATCAATATTTCTGAAATGTTATAGAAAGATGATCACAGCAGGCAATGATCACAAACCACCTTGATGTTCAACAGAGGAAATCACATTTCATTAATATATGAACGCTATAATGCCATTAGGATTCTATGTATATAAGCTATTGATTAATAGAAATGTATATTCAAACAATGTTGTAGTTATGAAAAAATATACAGAAAAAGACTGTAAGTAAATTTGGAATGAGGTAAATGTTCCTATTCCCTCCACCCCACCAGTAATTTTTATTACAGCAACAAAAATTTAATGGATTTTTGGTAGATATTATTTTAGATAATGACAATATGTTAATTCTCAGGTTGCTCATACTTTTTGTCTATCTCATCTCAAATTGAGGAATATTTTGAAAAAAACAACAAATAATCTTTGGCAGTATATTCTCATGGACAGCAATAAATTTGATCGTTTATAAGTCAATTAGGCATCCTCAGGTTTATATTAAGCACAAAACAAAGCAAAACAATCCAGTTTAATTCCCCAATCAAATGACTGCCAGTATGTCAGCCCCCTCCCTGGTACATGTATAATTTTTCTCCAGACAGTTGTTTTGTCACAGCAGAAATAGTAAAGGAAATCACATTTGCTTTCAAACTAGCTTTACTCACCATTGGCATCTGGTTTGATTTTCTCTTCCTTAAGATGTAAGTTGCTCAACTAAATGGAGAATATGGAGGGGGGGGGAAAGTGTCAGGAAAATCACTTAAAAGATTTTTAATCAACAGAGCCTCCCCAGTGAAGCTGGGGAGAAATGAGCCACTCTCAAGACTTATTCATTAGGTTGTTCTGCTGGGCTCCTTTTGTTGACTGAATGAGTGAGAATAAACAAAATGTCCCATAAATACAGCAGTAGAAAAAAAAACTGGTTATACAACAGCTCAAGATCCACACCTCCGAATTACAATCCCTAGAGAGAGTGATAATGTGTGACTTGCTCAAGGCCCTGGTTACAAAGACTCTCTCAGTAGAATACCACTTGAGTTGTCATTCTCTTGTATTCCAAACAACAGGAAAATTTAAGAAATACTGGAAAATGCAGTCACTTCAGACAGAGAACATAAGGGTGAGAAAGCTAAAATGAAGAGCATCTGTGGGTAGGCATCAGGGCACGTTTGAGCCACAGGACCACAACATGCCAATATGCATCCTCACACTCAAGGTCGCCTTGTGCTGGAAGTCTGATACATGTCTACTGTTTAATGTTTGTTTATTTTTGAGAGAGACAAAGAGGGCACGAGTGGGGGAGGGGCAGAGAGAGGGAGACACAGAATCGGAAGCAGGCTCCAGGCGCTGAGAGCTATCAGCACAGACAGAGCCCAACGCGGATGGGGCTTGAACCCACAAACTTCGAGATTATGACCTGAGCCAAAGTTGGACGCTTGACTGACTGACTGAGTGACCCAGGTGCCCCTGGAAGTCTGATATTTTAAACTGAAAACAGCCTGGGGCAACATGGCACACTGTATAATCAAAATACCTAGCAATTTGAAGTGGGAATACAAAGGAAGGGACATAGCAAAGAATTCAAAGAAACAATTATTAGGACTTTGATCAAACACTGTAAATTAGGCATATCCTGGCAGGACTTATCTCCTCTATTAGAATGAAAATACCCTTTTATTGGTCAATTAAACCTCAATAAAAGCTGGGGGGTAAAGAAAATGCCTTAAAGACAGGAATATTTTTATTTTTAATTGATCTTTGGATCTAGCAGAAAGCAGGTGCTCTAACCATAAAATATTAAGGGGGCTTAGGACATCATCTAGTGAAGGGTGAAAGAATGAAAATGGCTATTTTTTTAATGTTTATTTATATTTGGAAGAGAGTGAGAGAGACAAAGTGTGATCAGGGGCAGGGCAGAGAGAGAGAGAGAGAAAGAGAGAGAGAGAGAGAGAGAGAGAGAGAGAGAGAGAGAATCTGAAGCAGGCTCCAGGCTCTCAGCTGTCAGCACAGAGCCTAACTCGGGGCTCCAACTCATGAACCGTGAGATCATGACCTGAGCCAAATTCAGACACTCAAATCGACTGAGCCACCCAGGTGCCCCAAAAATTTATTTCTTAAAGCACCACCTACACCAGCAATTCTTTATGTTTTGAGGTTCATTCTGTCTTTCCTCTAAGTCCAAGAAAGGGGAAAGGCAAGAGAGGAATGAAACAGTTGTTTATTTTGATGGGTGGTTAATTGGGATGGAGGAACCTCACTCCCTATTGTTGCTAACTGAAAAGGGAGTTTCTGGTGTCTCTGTATGCTTCAGTGTTAGGGGATGGAGAAGTGGGGGGGGGGCACACTGGAGGGACTGGTAAGAAAGGAAATTGGCAAAAAAGGAAGTTGTCATAAAGCAGTAAAAATCCTTCATTACTTCCACATGATAGCAAACACACTGACAATCAATATGAAGCAACCAGTGCAGCATATGGTATATGGCATGCGTTCAATATATTTCAGTCTTCTCTAAAGCACTCCTCCACAACCCTGCCAACAAACCTAGTTTAAGTGTAGTATCCAGGGCTGTGGAGAGGGAGAAGGATAGAGATTGGGGGGCAGGGGCAGAGAGACAGACTGTCTGACTTGCTGGCAATATTTAAACAGTAGGTTAATAGCCCTCACTTCTAGGGTGATAATTGCTAGCTAAAACAAATGACAGGGCTGAGGTACAAATGAGTTAAGTATTAGAAACATCTATTAAAGCATTTTAATTATCAATGATAAAAAGAACAAACCATTCTCTTGCTGATATATTTTCAAATTGAAGTTAACAGAGTAAATAAATAGTTAAAATAACTTAAATGCAATGTATAGGAAAAGTTGGTAGCAACATGTAAGTGAAACTACACAGGATTCTGGAGAGGTTCCAGCAGAATCTAAAAACATACCCAGGGGGCGCCTGGGTAGCTCAGTTGGTTAAGCACCCCACTCTTGATTTCGCTCAGGTCATTATCTCATAATTCGTGACACTGAGCCCCGCATCCGGATTTTTCTCTGGCCCTCTCTCTCTGCTCCTCCCCCGCTTGTGTGCTCTCTCTCAAAAAGTAAATAAATAAACATTAAAAAAAAAAAAGCCACCCCAGCCCTCACTTGGTTATAAGGACCTCAAAGCCTATAAAGCAAGACAGCGAAGTTTGTATTACCCAGTACAGTGTCCATGAACTGAACACTGAAATTTATATTAAAAATACAGTCAGTTTAGGGACGCCTAGGTGGCTCAGTTGGTTAAGCAGCCGACTTCAGCTCAGGTCATGATCTTGCGGTTCAAGCCCTACATGGGGCTCTGTACTGACAGCTCAGAGCCTGAAGCCTGCTTCGGATTCTATGTCTCCCTCTCTCTCTAGTCCTCCCCTGCTCGCATTCTGTCTCTCTGTCTCTCTCAAAAATAAACATTAAAAACAATTTTTTAATAAAATAAAAAAATATAGTTAGTTTAGATACCTTCCTTTGCTCTATTTACTGGGACCAAAAGGGAGCAACTATTTTCTCGTGCAACTTCATCACAAACCATTTTTGAAATTAACCAAAAGGCAAAAAAGCAAAAACATCCACTTTGTAAGATCCACATTCTTTCAATGACTTTATTATTTTAGTTTTTAAGATGTGTTAAAATAATTGAAAATCATACAGTTACACATTGCATTTTATTCAAAAGCACTTGAGAAAGGATTCTTGAGACAGAAAAAGGAAGATTTAATAGTAAGTGAATTATACTGAATAGGGATTGTGTTTGGCAAAATGGTGAAGTAGAGGACTTGAGTCATACTCATCAGTTTTCTAATCTGTTTGCCCTCCTCTAAATTGAAAAGAACTCTCCAACGGAACAGAGAGGAGCCACTGAGGAACAAGGAAATAAATATAAATAGAATCTAGTTTTTCTTATCTAAAATGAATAAGAAATGAAGCTTAATGAATATTTAAAATACAGTAACCTTGTACTATACACATCACTGTCACCTATGTCACACAGTACCTGTGGGGTCCTCAGTGGGAGTTCCATAAGGCAGAGTGTAACAGAGGTGTCTTTGCTCATCTGCTCATTGTTAGAATATTGTGATCTAATTTACCTGTGCATGGTTAAGTAGATTCACAAACCTTATCCAGGTTCAACTAACTAATCCATACAATATGGACAAGTAATTTAAAAGATTCCTGCAAAGAACCTCAATTACAGATAATGACAACAATTGCTATTATACATGTAGCACTTGTAATAGGCATGTCCAGAACTCAATAAAGTAGTATGATTATCTCCATTTTACAGATGTGGAAACTGAGGCACAGAAAGGTTAAGCAATTTGCCCAAGGTCACATAACTAGTAAATGATGGACCCAGAATACAAATCCAAGTCTGTCTGGCTATAAAGGCTAAGGTTTTTTTTGTTTTTGTTTTTGTTTTGTTTTTTAAGTTTATTTTGAGAGTGAGAGATCATGAGCAGGGGAGGGACAGAGAGAGAGAAAAGAGAGAGAGAGAAACAGAATCCCAATCAGATTCTGCGATGTCAGCACAGAGCCCAATTGGGGCTCAACACAAACTGTGAGATCATGACCTGAGCCAAAATCAAGAGTCGGACAGTTAACTGACTAAGCCACCCAGGCACTCCAAAAGCTAAGGTTTTAACCTCTACACATGGTGCCTCTATAGATAATCTCATAGGAAATAATCATTTTAGGGGCACCTGGGTGTCTCAGACAGCTCTGCCTTTGACTCTTTCAGCTCAGGTAACAATCTCACAGTTTGTGAGATCAAGTTCCACCTTGCGCTCTGCACTGACAGCACAGAGCCTGCTTGGGATTTTCTCCCTCTCTCTTTGCCTCTCTCCTGTACACACTCACTCACTCTCTCAAAATAAATAAACTAAAGAAAAAAGAAAAGAATCATTTTAAGGATGATACAGTAGTGCAGCCACTTTGGAAAAAATCCTGACAGTTCCTCAAAATTAAACATAGAGTTATTATATAATCCAGCAATGCCACTTTTAGGTGTACACCCAAGAGAATTGAAAATATATGTCCACACAAAAACTTGTACATGAATGATCACAGCCAGCATTATTCAAAGTAACCAAAAAGTAGAAACAATCCAAATGCTCATCAATGGACATTGATGAATGGATACAGAATGGGATATATCTAGACAATGTAATATTTTTTGGCAATAAAAAGGAATAAAGTGCGCACACCTGCTGCAACATGAATAAGCCTTGAAAACATTATGCTAAGTGAAAGCAGCCAGACACAGCAGACCACCTATTGTATGATTCTGCTTATATAAAATGTCCAGAATAGACAATCTAAAGAGACAGAAAACAAGTCAGCAGTTGCCAGAGAAGGATGGGGAGAATGGAGTGACTAAAGTCTGAGGAAACTTTTTGGAGATGGTAGAAATGTTCCATATCCGGATTGTGGTGATGGTTACACAACTGGATGCCTTTGTCAAAATTCACAGAACATGGGTGAGTTTTTACTATATGTAAATTATATCTTAGTAAACTTGACTTAAAAACTTTAGAGGGCCAGGGCGTCTGGGTGGTTTAGTTGGTTAAGCTTCCAACTTCAGATGAGGTCATGATCTCACAGTTTGTGAGTTGGAGTCCCACATCAGGCTCTATGCTGACAGCTCAAAGCCTGAAGTCTGCTTCAGATTCTGTGTCTCCCTCTCTGCCCCTCCTCTGCTCTATCTCAAAAATAAATAAACATAAAAAAATATTTTTAAACAAACAAAAACTTGATAGAGGGCCAGTCCAAGAGATCCAACAGTCAACTAATAAGAATTTCTGAAAGAGGACATGAAGAAAAAGGGAAGGGAATTTTTCATCAACAATAAAAAATTTCAAGAAAATCTCTCATAACTTAAGAACAAGAATTTTCCATATTGAAAGGACCCACCCAGTGACCAGCAAAATGGATGCAAACAGATCCATACCAAGACTTATTATCATGAATTTTCCGAATACTGGAGACAAATAGAAGATTCTTCAAGTTTACAAAGGGAAAAACAGGTTACATCAGGAATTAGAATGGTCTCAGACATCTCAATAACCAGTAAAGAAATCTAAAAGGCAATGATACAATGCCTTTAAAATTTGGTAGGAAATTAATTTCCAACCTGCAGTTCTACATCCAGCCATAATATTATCCAAATGATAGGGCAAAATAAGATATTTCCAGAAATGCCATAGTATCTTAAAAATACTTATTTCCCATACACCTCCAGAAAGCTGATGGCTGGCTCCACCAAATCAAGAAAGATGAAGAGAAGGGATACAAGACAAGAGAAGTGAATCCCCAGAATGAAGCTCAAGGGAAATCTGCCCTGTTTTCGTCCAGACCCCAAAACGAGTTCTGCTCTGAACATAGGGAGAACTAGTCCAAAATGAAACAGGCTAAAAGACCTGGGGGAAATTAAATTAATAGAATATTTTATGTGTCTGAACATCCTGAGATAATCTTAGACAACTAGCAAAGAGCTTGGGGTTGAGTTGGTGATAAGCACAAAGAACATGAAGAAAAACTACAAGGCAATTATAAATTCCAAGGAAAAACAAAAAGTTTTAGAGGAAAGTAAAAGTATTCATAAGTTACTAATAAACATAAAATACTGATGTAACTAAAATTATAATATAATGAAAAGGTAGGAAATGGGAAAGTGTGCATGTGTAGTGGAGAAAGGATGGAGGAAAGAAGCAAAATCAGTAAAATTCAAGAACTAGCAAAACATGCTATTTAGGGAACAAGGAAGTCAATGATGTAAATCAGTTTCAAGAGAACTATTAGTTGTCTCTGGGGAGGAAAAAATTGGTGGTGGTGGAACCAGTTTTTAAAACTATTTGACTATGAATTATGTGGATATAAATTATTGTCAGTTATAAAAAAATAAGACAAAGTCCCTTTTCTCAAGAGTCACAGAAATAAGTACTAACAAGTAGGTTCAAAGCTCTATCAGAACTTGAGTGTTTGGGGAGAAGAATTAATTCTACATAGTCACGTTTAACTCATATCGTGTTCACTGTACATGAGGCCCACAACAAAGTTAAGGTGATCAGAAGATGATTTACTGACTGCTGGGCCTAATAAGTCGATCATTCATTATCACTAAGCAAGCTGAGGAAACACACAAAGATGAGTAAGCCACGGTCCCAGAGCCCAGGAAGTTCAGAATCCAGAGATGGAGAATGGCAAAGGTGATTATAAACCAAGGTTGGGGGTGGGGTGGGGGTGGGAAGTGCAGTCTACAATCAGTCTTGATTCAGGGAAGACGGACAGGCGGCTGGGCTCTTTATCCCCGGGAGCACTCGCCTGCTCTTATGCAACCCAGGGGGCGGATGGTTAAACAAAGCCAGCTCAGAGTCCTGCCTGGCTCCATCCGCCCACGCACTCTATACCCATCCTGACCAAAGTAGCGAGTGTCTTTCCAAGGGAACTACAGATCATCGGCCAAAACTGACCCCTAACCCTTTTACGGCTGAAGACAACTCACCGACTCGGCCGCCGCCTCCTGTTCATCCACCGCCAGGGCCCATGAGTCAGTGGCCATGGTCCCAGGTGCCGGTGGGACGCTGGTGCTGGCGGACTCGCTGGCTGGGGAGGCGCGATCTTGGGCTCTGGGGGTTCGCAGCAAGCCCCGCTCCGGCCCCACAGCGGGGGAAGTCATTCGCTCTGGAGCTGGGGACCGGAAGCGGCGCGCCGCAGTGACGTCGGAGTCCGCGCCCGCTCGCCCCTAGCCCACTTACAGCTGCAGCTTCCTCCGCCTTCGGACCCCCCCCCCCCTTACCCCTGTTTAGCTCATATTTTCTTATCTAACGTCCAGAAACACAGACTCAGGTAGGTAGTTGTCTGAAAACACATAAGCTTCTGCCAACTGGCTCTCCAACCCACGAGGAAAACCACATTCCCGCCCAGCATGCTGACACAGCAGCTCGTATAGATTGATTGTATCAAAACAGAACCATTACAGGTACAGGAGTCACCAAAATGCATATTGAAACAAGCATATCTTCTTCAGGTTGGTCATTTCAGTGCCCAGGTGTTGGGAATCAGCCACGTCAAACGCCATTTGGTTTAAAATTTTGTCCGGCAGACTGCAAGAATTACACCTTCAAAAAGACTCAAGGAAGGTGCTAGGGAAACGTGTTCCAGGTAGAGGATCGAAACAAGAAAGAACAAGGAGGTTTGTGTCTGAAGGACACAATTTCTGTCAATTTCTGTGGGGACTGTCAAGAGCCAGGGATGAAGAAATTGGTAGGAGGTAGAGGCAAAGGGCCATGCAAAGCAGCTTACTGACCAAATGAGTTCACTCCAGGGAGCCTTCCCCATCTGGCACGACTTTTGGAGTTACCTGTGCCTAGGTTGGAATCCCAGTGCTCCCATGTAAGAGTTGAATTGTTGGGAGAACTTTTTTAAAGGAAAAAATATCGTGGGCTTTTAGAAGAGTTAAAATAAGGATTAAGTGTGACATTTGCTTTCGCCTAAGTGGAAACAAATAAGGTCCTCTCCCCTTATTACTTCACTAGAGAGAAGCTGGGCATTTCCTTGTAACCTGAGTAAACGAATCCCTATTTCTCTCTCTTTGCCAATATTGCACTTCAGTAAATTAATTTCAAGCAGTAGTAGGCTGGGTGGAACTTTACCTGTAGAGTATGAGTAAGAATGTTTGGGAAAGGGTAAAGCATTTCCAGGCAATACTGTATTTGCCGTGATTCTTTTTCTCCTGCACCCTTTAGGGGGTTGATTTGGTGAAGTTTGCTTTGGAATTTATAGGTGAGGATGTGCAAAAAGAAAAAGGTAAAACATACATCCAGGGAAGACATGACCTACATCTCATCATGTCAGAAGCAATCCTGGGAATATTTTGCCAGCAAAATTATATTGATCACAGGGCTAACGGAAGTTAACGAATTGTTTTAAAGTTTAATGAGGTTAAAAAAGAAATCCAAAGTGCAGGACTGTCTATAATAGGATCCACTTGTGCAAATAATACCTCTCATATATGCTTGTACATACTATAGAAAATGTATGAGATACAAAACTGCTAACAGTTACTGCTTCTAGTGAGGGGCTCTAGAAATCTGGGATGGGAGAAGACTTCCTTTTCATTGTGTACACTTTATCCTCTGAAATTTATTTTCCATGTGCATGTTTTCCTTTTAAAATTGTGAGTGTTTCAGACAAACAAGAAAGGGAATAATACAGTAAACATCTAGAGTCCCACTTAGGGCTTAATAAGTAAAACTATCATTTGATTGAAGCCCCCTGTTTAGCCATCCCAAGAGACAGCAGCTCTCCTAAAGTTGGTGCTTATCTTTCTTATAAATGCTTTTAGCATGAGTTGCTTTTCTCTATTAAAAAAAAAAAAAGCAACCCCAAAACCTAATAAGCGTCAAGATTCTATACTCTTGTCTCCACCGCACATACCAGCACAATGGGAGACACCTTGCTAAGAAGCAATCTGGTTTCCAAAGTGGTGCATAGAGAAAGGACTCAGGGTCCTAAGAGCAGCTGGGTTTGAATTCAGCTTCCTGCGCTCACACCCGTGTGACCTCAGGCAGCCTCCAACTCCTCTGAAATCATGGTAAGTACTCACTGCACGGTTCATTTATTCAACAATCACAAGGTTAAGGCCTTGGCTCAGCGGCTGTCTTATGGTGAAGGCTTGATAAATATTAGCTATTATTACTAATCCTGCCCCTCCCTTCCAGGGGTGAAGGTGAGGAAGACGCCTAAATGTGTTAAAAAGGGTCTCATTTCTAACCTCAAAGATACTCACGTCGCCCACCGGCAGGGCGAGCGGAAAGTGCCCCAGGGCGCGGCTTCCGATGCGGCCGGCAGCCCCGGCCATCGCCTCTCAGCATGGCGGTTACCTCGGTCAACCAACGGACACTCTCTACGCCAGCCTCATTGGCTGACGTCTGGTCCAGCCAGCCAATCAGCGGAGAGGACAGCACAGCGTCGGGCAAGCGTGCCCAGGTACCTAGGGGCGAAAGGCTGAGTCTAGGCTCCAGCAAGGGGGTTCTTTGTGTATTGAACTTTCTCATTTTTTTCCTGAATATCCAGCTCTTTCGCTAGGCTGGAAGCTCCATGGCGCAGGGCAGTGTCTGCTTTCCTTAATGTTGATTTTCAGGGACTAATGCATAATAGACCTTCATTTGGTGAATGAATAGATGAGGAATGAACAACCCCCTCATAGGTCAAACTTTTAAATCTTTATCTCTGAACAAATAGGTGAAGAAGCTCATTTTCTAGTTTATGCCCTTGCTACTCCAAGAGTGATCTCCCTGCAGCAGCGTAGATATCAGTATCTCTAGGAGCCCGTTAGAATTCAGAATCTTCGGCCTAACTCCTAGACCTACTAAATAGGATCTGCTTTTAAAGATACTAGGTGATTTCTTAACAACTTACGGGTTGAAAAATATTCAGTCATTCTCATTTGTCCTGATAGTAAATAAATGAACAACCAAATCCATTTTATAGATGATTAAAATATTTTAGGTGCCATGGGATTATTAGAATCTAGGACTACGTATATCCAAAACTAAGTATTTTAGTTGTACTCTCTTGAGCTCTGTTAGCTTTGTCATGTTCCAAGAGAGTCAACCAGTGTTCTACTGCAGAGTCTGTATAGTACTTACTCTTAACCTACAGGCCTATTTGCTTAGCCCAGAATAAAACGTTTCTTAAAATACACAATTTGGATGTTATATTACAATAGCTTTCCTTCTATTACATAGTTGACCTTATCAGAGGAAAATATCATAGAGTACTGGGTAATTAGCTGAATAATTCAAGTAGACAGTTTAGAAGAATGTGACTTTTGGGCCTCAATGATTTCTCTTCATGTGTATTGACCAAGTTGTGGGGTGAATGAAAAAACATTTTTTTTTTTTTTAAATATGTCTCAAAGGGCACCTGGGTGGCTCCATCAGTTAAGCTTCTGACTCTTGGTTTCAGCTCAGGTCAAGATCTCACAGTTTTTGAGTTCAAGCCTCATGGTGTTAGCTTGGAGCCTGCTTGGGATTCTCCCTCTCTCCCTCTGTCCCTTCCCCTCTCACTTTTGCTCTATCTCAAAATAAATAAACTTTAAAAAGTATATATGTCTCTAATTTCCTTCACCTGTGAAGGTGCTATCCTAATATTGAAGTTATTGAGACTACAACCAATATTACTTTTATTTTGAAAGTATAATTTGTGCAATTTTGGCTTTCCATTTTAATTGTGGTGGCACAGAAGTCTGACCTATTTCTCAGATTGTTCAGGCTAAATATGTTTTTTTGGCCCAATTTGGATCAGAAAAATTTACCCTTAGCTGTCTTAATCGTTGGGCGTCTCATGTCTTAAGGTGTTAAAAGCAGGTAATATTAGTAACTCATCGTAAGGTTGTTGCGAAGATCAGATCAAAAGCTTAGATAAGTGCCGGTTGCATCCTAAATGCTCAACAAATGTTAAGTGGAATGATGATTAATGAATCACTGTGACCTGGGAAGTTAATTCAAGTGATTTTTTTTCTTTTCTACTGGCTTTTGAGCTTGACCTTTTTGTGTAGAATGCTCTCTTATATATAAAAGTAAAATATTTCTGCAATATTTTTAAGCCTGTTAAGACCAGCAGCACAACTTTATTTATACCCATGTGTTTGGATATATGAGTTGATGGAGGAGGTAACAGTGTAGTGGTTTAAGGGTATGGGCTTTAGGGGCACCTGGCTGGCTCAGTGGGTAGAGCATGGGACTCTTTATCTCAGTGTAGCTGAGTTCAAGCCCCACACTGGGCATAGAGCTTATAAAGAAAGAGAAGGGAAGAAAGAAAGGAAGGGAGGGAGGAAGAGTTAAACACATGTGGGTTTGGATCATAGCTCTGCAACTTACTCTTCTGTGCAAACTTCAGCAAGGCCATGGCACAAAAATTAGAATATTTTAAGCCTGAAAATCATATGCAACTAAAATGAACAGAAGTGTACAGCAAGAGCTGTGACCTCTATCAAACACTGTGACCTCTATCAAACACATGTCGCGGGTTACCCTTATTAAGTCACCTATGAAGATTTTGCAAACCAAAATGTCGGCCTCCAGAAGCCGGTCACGTGAGATACTCCATCCCTTCTTTCCCCGCCATTGCATCAGCCGATTTAGAGCCGCCTTCCTGGAAATCGACTAATAAGCCGATTCGTGCTCAGGTTCATTGGCATGATGACAGACCAATAAATATCTCGGGGAGGTAAGGCATGGCGGGGCACTTTCCATCGGCGCGCTCTGATTGGCCAGGGCCGTGCGCCTTGAGGGCCGTGCGCCTTGCGGTCCGTGGTGGCTCCGGGCCGGTGCAGCTGCGCATCTGCGGGAACAGGTAACAGCGAGCTGTGGGTGGTGGGCTCTGAGGGAGAACTTAGGGACGGCGACCTTTGAGGGAAGCCGACAGACCTTGGAGAGTTCTGAGGCGCCGCTAGAGCGGCTCGGTCCGGGTCCTGAGAGCGCGGTTGCCCTAGCGGGTCCCTGGGCCAGGCCCCGCGAGGCCTCTGGAACCGCAGCCTGGGCTGGAGTCGGGGCGGGCTACTGCACAGCGGCAGGAAGGCCTCTTGTAGATCCCCTGGAACGCCGAGGGTGGAGTGGCCTCGAGTGGCCTTGCCGAGGACCGGGACCTTGGGAGAATCACGGTTGCCAGTGACTACCCGCTCCAAACTGAGGTTTTTATCTCCCCCGGTTTTAATCCCCTAGGGGCGGGTGAGGATTCGAGGGTGGTAGTGAGGGTGGTCTGGATGGGTGAAATTCCTCTTCTGAACCATTCCCTAATTTCTTAAAATTAGCTACGTAGCTGATACTGGCTCAGGTTCACCTGAAGCACTTTCTATGCCCCATCATATTCAGCGATTACTTTTTCAGAGTCTGCATTTCCTGGTGTGCTTTAAGTTCACTAACAGTTTGCTGTTAAAGGATTATAGCTAATCCTGAAGTACTTATTTAGCAACCGTTGTACCAGATGTTGAGGATATACCCCTGCGGTGAGCAAAAATCAGTCATGATTCTCAAAGAGGTGCAACTTCCAGCGCGTTGGGGAGATGGACATTAAACAAGCAGTACAGTGCATGTGGAAATTATGAAGGAAGACACCTGGAGCTACCAGAATAAAATAAGGAGAATCTGGTCAAGAAGAAGGCTTTCTTAAATAAGTCTCTTTGAAATTGACATATCAAAAATGAGAAAATAACTAGGAAAAGGGAAAGAGAAGTAGGGTAGACCGCTTACCTGGCGAGTAAAGAGCACACTGAAATGTCCTGTGGCTGGAGCCTAAACCCAAGGGCCAGTGTGACTTAAGATACTCAGGACCTTTACAGCCCTGTTTAGAAGTAGAATCTGAGGACCATCCTTTTTGTTACCTCTGTATCTCATACAGCCTTATACTATATTTATATTGAATAAATGAATTTGTGATGGTGACACAGCTTTTTTTAGTAGTCCCCAGTCTCCATAGGGTTTATTGTCAATATATTGGATCCTTTTACATCATTTCACAGTTATTTCTGTTTATGACTGTCTCCCTGTTGGGGGCAGAGACTCGTTCATCTTGATTCCCAGCACAGTATGCATTTATGTAGGTTGACTGAGTGAGCAAAATGGAAAATTTATGCATCTTTTGTAATTCAGTTTAGTTACTTCAGGTAGCCCATTTAGAGAAGGAACAATGAACATTCTGAAACTGTGCTGTTGCTCAGTCAGAATTGGCACTGTACATTCATGTTTGCCACCATGAAGATTCACTGAAGCCATGATGAGGAGGGATGAGGAAGAATGTGGTGTGACAGTTTCTAAAAACCCTAGCCTTGACTCCTTAGCGTGGACATAAAAATCCTTATCTATGGGAGTTTTAGTCAGTTCTTTGCCTCTTTCTTGGCCAGTGTTTGACCATCTTTTTGCCCAAAGGGCTTTTGTTTCAGTAATGAGTTGATTGAATTGTGAATAAATCAGTTGAAATTGTGGTTAAGCATAGATCTGAGTCACAGTCTCTTGTTCACCGTGTATATCTTTATTTTATCCTTATAAGAAGGAAAAAAAGTCTTTGTACTAAATGACTTAAAGTAATAGCATCCATATTCCTTTAGGGGTTTCCTGTTTACAAACTGCTTCCAAATACAGGATGGGTTTTGAGACTCACAAGGTGTGGATGGAGTAGGCAGAGTAGATCCTACTTGTTTACAAAAAAGGAAACAATGTGGGATAAGGTGACTTATTTAAGAATAAGAATAGAATTGGCTCTTGAATTCTACAGAGTTAGCTAATGTCAGTGAGATGGTTCCCTTTTTTCCCCAGAGGCTCAATGCTTCATGGCCCTACAGCACCTATGCCAGTGATTGGTACCCTCCACTAAGGGCTGTCACTTTTCCACAACCTGCCTCTCAGGAAAATCATAATAGATGTGAAAGAGCATTGGAATTGTAAAGTTTATTTCCCAATTTCTCTCTCTTCTGATTCCCTTTCTCTTTCACTGACTCTGAACTCCACTTCCTCAGTATGGCTGCAACATCCTCACTCCCTAGGAATCTAATAGCTGGGAAGGTAGCAGTCTACCAGTTGTGCTGGGGGTGCTTCGGCTAGGTGGGGGTAGGTATAGTCCTACTTGCAGGCAGTCCCTTGTGTAGCCAGGTCCATCCCCAGGTCCACTGTGTTGCCAGCAGCCTTCCAAGATGGTCAGGCCAAACCCAGAAACCCTGGCTTTAGGGATAATGGGATTTTGCATGATTCTAGGCATGTATATGAACAGAACTGGAAGGAGCCTTAGAGTTCATCTCATATGAACCCCTTTTTTTGTTGGTGAAGTAAAGTAACTCCCTTAAGGACTGGAACCCAGGTCTCTTGAGCATCCCCCCATCCCCAGTAAACTGCTCTGCTAGACCAGAAACCATGACATTTTTATTCTCACTTCCTAATTCCTGGCCTAGGCCATGGCACAGAGGATGCTCTTTACATATTTTGGTGTAAATGAACACATGAAGAAAGCACTCATGCTCTACTTGACATGTTGGTGTATTGAACCTTTTGAGGTTGGCATAGAAAGGAAAAACACGTGAGGCTGTTGCCTGCTGCCACAGCGTATTTTATTTCCATGTTGATTTTAGCCTTGGATGTTACAACATAGAGGTTTTAGGATCAAACAGCTTACTGGTGTCCAGCTTTGACTTGACCTGAGAAGCCAGGAGTCTTGTGTAATGTCTGCTTATCTCTTAGTTTCATTTCTCCTAATTTTCCTTTATTTTTTCTTTGGTTAGTTCCACAGGGTTAGTTTCAAGATGGACTCAACTCTAACAGCAAGTGAAATACGGCAGCGATTTATAGATTTCTTCAAGAGAAATGAGCACACCTACGTTCACTCATCTGCCACTATCCCGTTGGATGATCCCACTTTGCTCTTTGCCAATGCAGGCATGAACCAGGTAAGGGTTTTTTGCTTTTTCTTAACATTTTATTTATCTACTTTTATTTTTTATTTATTTTTTAACATATATTTTTGAGAGATAAAGAGTGTGAGTGAGGGAGGGGCAGAAAGAGAGGGAGACACAGAATCTGAAACAGTCTCCAGGCTCTGAGCTATCAGCACAGAGCCTGAAGTGGGGCTCGAACCCGTGAACCATGAGATCATGACCTGAGCTGAAGTTGGACATTTAACCGACTGAGCCACCCAGGCACTCCTATTTTTTATTTATTTTTTAAATGTTTGTTTATTTTTGACAGAGGGAGAGGGGCAGAGAGAGAGAGAGAGAGAGAGAGAATCCCATGCGTACTCCATGCCGTCAGCATAGAGCTTGACGTGGGGCTTGAACTCACATACTGTGAGATCATGAACTGAACCAAAACCAAGAGTTGGACCCTTAACAGACTGAGCCACCCAGGCACTCCAATTTATTTAATTTTTTTAGGAAGAGAGAGCACATGCATGCAGAGGAGGGGCAGAGGGAGAGGGAGAGAGAGAATCTTAAGCAGGCTCGATGCTTAGCATGGAGCCCGACTCTGGGCTCAGTCTCATGACTGTGAGACCATGACCTGAGCCAAAATCAAGAGTTGGAGTCTCAACCGACTGAGCCACTGAGGCACCCTCACTTGATCTGTGTCTTTTATATTGACATAAGTAAACTCTATGCCCAACATGGGACTTGACCTCATGACTCTGAGATCAAGAATTGCATGCTTTACGGACTGAGCCAGCCAAGCGCCCCTAGTCTGTAAAGTCTTGCTTTTATTTTCTCCTAAGGAAAGAGCTGGGTTTTATTAGTCATTGGCTAGGTTAATCTTGCTGAGCTTTGAAGAGACTTTTTAACTCAGCTATTGTCATTCTCCTTCAACCCTTCATTATCCTTGTTTTTTTCTTTGAGTTCTTCAGGATTCTTTTTTTTTTTAATTTAATTAATTATTTGTTTAATTTTTTTAACGTTTATTTATTTTTAAATTTTTTTAAATGTTTTATTTATTTTTGAGAGAGAGAGACAGCGTGAGCGGGGGAGGGTCAGAGAGAGACGGAGACACAGAATCTGAAGACAGGCTCCAGGTTCTGAGCTGTCAGCACAGAGCCCGACGCGGGGCTCGAGCCCACGAACTGTGAGATCATGACCTGAGCTGAAGTCAGCTGCTTAACCGACTGAGCCACCCAGGTGCTCCATCACGATTCTTTTTTTTTTTTTTTTTAATTTTTAAAAATATTTTATTTTTGTGAGAGAGAGAGAGACAATGTGAGCAGGGGAGGGTCACAGAGAGAGGGAGACACAGAATCCGAGGCAGGCTCCAGGCTCTGAGCTAGCTGTCAGCACAGAGCCCAACGTGGGGCTCGAACCCACGAACAGTGAGATCATGACCTGAGCCGAAGTTGGACGCTTAACTGACTGAGCCACACAGGCGCCCCAGGATTCTTTCAAAGTTTTGCATTCATTTCCATTCTGAGGCATGCAGCTTTATTGATTTTTTAAAAACTCTTTCTTGAAGCTACTGCCACCGATGCCAGTTTAAATCCACTGCTGAAGAAACTGTTAGTAGGATTTATGTTTGGGGCAATTGAACTATAAAAGATAATTTGAAAGTTTTATTGTGATGTTGAAAACTGCTTAGGCTGACTATGGAAGTGGATTTAGGTTAGCTGGCGCCCTCAGGGTTTTCCTTTGGTGGTTCTCTTGGAGCCCTGCTTAGCCCCGTGGACCCACAGGCCCTTAGAATGTGTCTCACTATGGGCTAAAGGATAAGTTGACATTTTCTTTGTTTTCCGGTCTCTTCCCTGGCATGGAAAATTAGAGGCAATGGGGACATTTTCCATCTTGTATAACGTTAACTGACATTAAACACGTTTTCAATTATATGTGTAAATACTTTGTATACATTTGGGATAGGGGCACTGATTTTATGTGGACCTGCAAGGTGATGGGTTTTCTGGAACACTGGAAAGGTTCTTTTCTACTCAGGCATTCCTAGGCATGGGTTTTATCTTCTCCCACATGTGCTGACTATTCTTGGGAGAAGAACCATGAGAGTCCAGTGTTTCTAAATGTTCTGTGAATAACAGTAATTATTAGCCTGTATGTAGCACTTACTACTATATGCCAGGCACTGATCTATGTGTTTTACGTTGACTCATTTGATCCTTACTTTATACTGAAGCACTGACAGCTCAAGTAAACAGCCAAATTGGCATAGCTGGCAAATGCTGGAGTGTGGATTTGAACCCAGATAGTCATTTGTTTAACTTTAGTGCTATACTGCCTCTTAATCAGAAATACCTTGATGGTGTTTCCTTTTTTTTTTTTTTTAATATTTGAAATAGTATTAATTACACGTGTAATCTGCCCTTTTTCAGGTACTACATAGGTGCTGGATATACACAGATAAGTAATAATAGTTTTTGCTTTATTTATTTTGCCCCTAAAGATTTTATTTTATTTTATTTTATTTTTATTAATAAACTTTATAGTTTATTGTCAGGTATGTTTCCAGATAACACCCAGTGCTCTTCCCCACAAGTGACTTCCACCATGACCATCACCCCCATTCCCCTTTCCCCTAGTTTTTGCTTTTGAGGAGTTCGTGGTCTGAGGGTACCTGGCTGGCTCAGTCCATTAAGTGTCCTACTTAGGCTCAGGTAATGATCTCACGGATCATGAGTTCGAGCCCTGTGTTGGGCCCTGTGCTGACAGCTCAGAGCCTGGAGCCTGCTTTGGATTCTCTCTCTCTCTCTCTCTCTCTCTCTCTCTCTGCCCTTCCCCCGCTCATGCTCTGTCTCTCAAAAATAAATATTAAAAAAAAAATGAGTTCATGGTCCAGTTCAGAACTGTCCAATGGAATTTTCTGCAGTGATGGTAATGTTCTATATTTGGGCTGCCCAATATTGCAGCCACTAGCCATGCATGATTATTTTTTTAGATTTTTAAATTATTTATATTTAAAAGTAATCTGTACACCCAGTATGGGACCTGAACTTACAACCCTAAGATGAGGAGTTGCATGCTTCTCTGACTGAGCCAGCCAGGCACCCCATGCATGGTTATTGAGCTAGTGTGATTGAGGAACAGAATTTTTTTGTTTTTAAAATTTTTAATTAGTTACTAATTATTTCATTTTAATTAATTTAAGTTTACAAGTAACAAGTGACTAGTGGTTACCAAATTGGACAGGTCTAGTGGGAATATAAAACGATTACATAACAATGATACATAAAGTATAACTTGATAAACATTCAGAGCAAATAATACCTTCTCTCTAAACATCCAGTCATTCATCAAGTTGTGCTGATTTTACTCCCTTAATAGGTCTCAATTTTTTTCTTCCTTATCACCCTTACTATTGAGCCAGCACATCACTTTTTACTATTTTATTTCTTTTTCTTTTTATTCAATTTATTTTATTTGAGAGAGAGAGAGAGAGAGAGAGAGAGAGAGAGAATCTTAAGCAGGCTCCATGCTTACCGCGGAGTCTCATGCAGGGCTCAATCCCACCCCACAGCCTTGGGATCATGACCTGAGCTGAAATCAAGAGTTGGACGCTCACCAGAGACTTGTGAAGAAGCACCGGTTTCCCTATATCAACCTCTGGGTGTTATCACACATCCAGCAGGCCTTTTCCTTGTGCAGGTGGTCACTGGTAGTGGTGAAGACCGTTAGAGAACTAGGACAGGGGCAAGCCGCTCCAAGGTCAGCTGCCACTATTGCAGCCCTGTCAAGCCACTTGCCTCAGAAGCTTCCCTGTTCCAGGCTAATTAAATTACACTCTGAACAGTTCATGTGTGGTTTCTTCCTGCGAGTGTTTGACTGCCCCATACATCTGCAACTCCTTAAAGGTTGAAATGTTCCCCCTTTTTTTTTCTTTAGTTCAAACCCATCTTTCTGAACACTATTGACCCATCTCACCCTATGGCAAAGCTGAGCAGAGCTGCCAATACCCAGAAATGCATCCGGGCTGGGGGCAAACACAATGATCTGGACGATGTGGGCAAGGATGTTTATCATCACACCTTCTTTGAGATGTTGGGCTCCTGGTCTTTTGGAGATTATTTCAAGGTAAGCTCAAAAAGGAGATCAGTTTGGGGTTTTGAGCAAAATGATCATTTCCACTGAAGGAAATTGGTTCAATTTTGCTTGTTTTAAAGTATGAAGTATGATTATCCAGGAGATTCAGGAGTGAAAGGCATTTATTAATACTAAAACTTCCTGGAAGCAATGCCTATCATTTGATTTCAATTTACATTTGGATGTCTCCTATAAATTGATCTGGAATTTGGCTGGGTTTATAGTTAAGATGTTGTAGTTGTATATTTGTGTTTCTAGGATCTGGACTTTTCCTACTCATACTAAATGGATTTTGGTTTGGCCACGTGACACATCTTTCTTTTTGTTATTTTTGTAGGAATTGGCATGTAAGATGGCTCTGGAGCTTCTCACCCAAGAGTTTGGCATTCCAGTTGAAAGACTTTATGTTACTTACTTTGGTGGGGATGAAGCTGCCGGCTTAGAACCAGACCTGGAGTGCAAACAGATCTGGCAAAGCTTGGGGTAAGAATGCATCTCATATGTTGAGAGTGTGAAGGAATAAAGTGATTTCTAACTTGGTGCCATAGTGAGGTCTTAGGTCTTGGAGTGCTTTGCCTTTTCCAGTTTGGGGCTGTGCAGTTTGAAGGGGAGCAGGGAGTGACTGGGAGCAATTCTCCTTTGGTGCATTCATTGATTCTTAGTATATTTACTTGATCATTCCAGAGTTCAAAGCCAATATAAAGAGTCTCTCATTGTTTTGCTTTTTATATATTTTTAGAAATTGTGTGTACAGTGTATATGTTGTAAAAATTCACACTACGGTACATACAAATGCGAAAAACAGGAAATAGAAGATCCTTTTTTTTTTTTAATTTTTTTTTTTTAACATTTATTTATTTTTGCGAGACAGAGTGAGACAGATCATGAGCAGGGGAGGGGCAGAGAGAGAGGGACATACAGAATCAGAAGCAGGCTCCAGGCTCTGAGCTGCCAGCACAGAGCCCGACGCGGGGCTCGAACCCAGTAGAGATCATGACCTGAGCCGAAGTCGGATGCTCAACCGACTGAGCCACCCAGGCGCCCCATGGAAATAGAAGATCCTTAAGATTAATCAGTGTTAATAGTTTGATGCCCCGTGTATATAGTCTTCCAGGCATTTTTTTGTATTTCTATCACCTGTGTATATGTGTGTGTCTTTTTCAACACACTGGTATTCTTCATATGAAGCAGGTTATTTCTTATGGAAATGGAATTGCGTCAAACAGGTCGAGGACAAAGGAAGTTTTGGTTGTTTTTTTGTTCTGTTTTGTTCAAGTTTATTTATTGATTTTGTGAGAGAGAGAGGGAGGGAGAGAGAAAGAATCCCAAGCAGGCTCTGAACCATCAGCTCGGAGCCCACTGTGGGGCTCGAATTCATGACCTGTGAGATCATGACCTGAGCCGAAGTCAGACACTTAACTGATTGAGCCACTCATGTATCTGGTTTTTTTTTTTTTTCCTTTAATGTAATATAATTCTAAAGAAAAATCATGGAGCATGAAAGCTGATGCAACAGATGAGCTGTATGTATTCTGCGCTTTGAACTTATTAGGACTCATGAAGTGCAGCATCAAGAGGAATCTGAATGTGGGGTGACATACCCCTATACATAGCTAGCCTGCCTATGTCTTTGTCTCATTTTCTTACTCTTTTTACTGTAAGTCTTTTTTTAATTTTTAATGTTTTATTTATTTTTGAGAGAGAGAGAGAGCGAGAGAGAGAGAGCATGAGCAGGGGAGGGTCAGAGACAGAGGGAGACACAGAATCTGAAGACAGGCTCCAGGCTCTGAACTAGCTGTCAGCACAGAGCCCAATGTGGGGTTCGAACCCACGAACCGTGAAATCATGACCTGAGCCAAAGTCAGATGCTTAACCAACTGAGCCACCCAGGCACCTCTACTGTAAGTCTTAAAAAGAGGCATAACTTTTTACCACTCTTAACTAGTGCCACTTCTCGTTCCATTCATTTCATCATTTATTAATTAATTACTTTTACTCTACATATATTCCAGCCCAGCCTCCCTTGGTACTTGGTCTGAAACCCCTACTTGGTTAGATGCTATGTTCTAAACATACTTGGGACATTTTGGCCAGTAACGCATGGGAACGTTACATACTTTACATATTACTCTTGACTTTGGAGTCCTGTTTTGCTTGGCTTGTGTACATCCAGACTCTGTCAAGCAAGCATAGTCCTTTTTTTCTTTTAAGTAGGCCTCCTATCCAGTGCAGGTCTTGAACTTAAGACCCTGAGATCATGACCTGAGTTGAGATCAAGAGTCAGACGCTTAACCAACTGAGCCACCCAGGTGCCCCTGCAAGCACAATCTTGTTTGAGTGCACTGTGAGCAGCTCTCAGCAGAATCCAATATTTTAGAAATATTTTGATCTTATTAAATTCTTTTCTTTTTGGTATCATTTTAAGGTGAAAAATTTGACTACGGGGGCGCCTAGAGAAGTGACTTGAAATACTCAGCAGGGTTTTTTTGTTTTGTTTTCTCAGCAGGGTTTTAATGCTTACTTTAAAAATTTTTGAAATGTTTATTATTTATTTTTGAGAGAGAGCACAATCAGGGAAGGGGCACAGAGAGAAGGAGATACAGAATTCAAAGCAAGCTCCAGGCTCTGAGCTGTCAGCACAGAACCTGATGTGGGGCTCAAACCCATAAACCGTGAGATCATGACCTGAGCTGAAGTCAGATGCTTAACTGACTGAGCCACCCAGGTGCCTCAGGTTTTTTTTTTTTAAACTTTCTTTTTTTGCTGTTTATTTTTTTAAAATATTTTTTAACATTTATTTATTATCAAGAGACAGAGAGAGATAGAGCATGAACACAGGAGGGGCAGAGAGAGGGAGACACAGAATCTGAAGCAGGCTCCAGGCTCTAAGCTGTCAGTACAGAGCCTGACGCGGGGCTCAAACTCACAAACTGTGAGATCATGACCTGAGCCTAAGTTGGATGCTTAACCAACTGAGCCACCCAGGCGCCCCCCGGCGTTTTAATGCTTTTAATAACTGTCATACAGGAAAGTCATTTCAGTTTTTAAAACAAAGGAACATTTGCAAAGGAAAGATTTGCTTAAATTCTGGTCATATTCAGCATAGATGTTTTCATTTTTATGTGTTCCTTTCTAGGCTTTATCCATATCTTTGCTTGTTTTTATATAGTTATTGATTGCAGCCTATGTGTATTTTGTATTCTATTGTAGTCACTCTGGAGAGGAGTCATATTCTGCGTCTTTAGCCCCTGCTGTGCAGGCTCAGCTTTAGTAATTGCCAAAGAGTGGGTCTTTTTTTTTTTATAGAAATGTATAAGGTCCTTTGGTGGTTGGTGCAAGTCTGGGCAGAATCCTTGACAGTGGCTGTGACTGGGTTTATCTTCCCCTCTTTGTGCAGGCTGGATGACTCCAAAATCCTGCCTGGCAACATGAAGGATAACTTCTGGGAGATGGGTGACACAGGCCCCTGTGGTCCCTGCAGTGAGATCCACTATGACCGGATTGGTGGTCGGGATGCTGCCCACCTCGTCAACCAGGATGACCCCAATGTGCTGGAGATTTGGAACCTTGTGTTCATCCAGTATAACAGGTGGCCTTGGGGTCCTGGACTGTTTGTGCCAATAGCAGCACCAGCCAAGTAGAGAAAGAGGAACTCTGTGCACAAGGCCGTCTTCTCATCCTTGTCCTTGGGGACAGTGGAGTGGAGCTACAGCAGGCACTAAAGGCATCAGGGAGCCTGATGCCTTTATTTATTTATTTAGATTTTATTTCTCAGGTTTTCCCTCTGATTTCTGAGACAGAGCTGAGACCTAATCTTTTATAAACGAGTTTTATTCCACATAGTCTGACTATTCCTATAATGTTATTTTTGTGGTAATGTGCACTGCTCTGTTAAAGCTCATTTCTTGAAGCTCGCCTCACTCTTTAATAGACCCCTGATTATTTCTTCCCTTTTTCCCTCCACTCCCCTCCTCCCACCAAACCAGGCAGAGGCAAGTGGCAAATAGTCACAGCCTACAATCTGTGCTTTACGTAAGCGAGTTTTAACCAGCAGGGAGGGGTGGCACCCTGAAGTGCTTGTTTTAACTTCCTTTTTCTCTGGATCATGCAGGGAAACCGATGGCATTTTGAAACCTCTTCCTAAGAAAAGTATTGACACAGGGATGGGCCTGGAGCGACTGGTGTCTGTGCTGCAAAATAAGATGTCCAACTATGATACTGACCTTTTTGTTCCTTACTTTGAGGCCATTCGGAAGGTACTGGTCCTGTCGCAAACATTGCAAACTTCCTTGGAGGCTGGACTGTTAGGCTGGACAGTTAGCAGTACTGCCAGAGAAAAATAATCGTGCTTTGCCAGCTAAGGGTCCCTGTGACCACCTGCCAACTTAATCGTTAACCACCTGAGGCTCTAAGCACCAGGCACTGTAGTTTGTTGAGTGCAGGGGCCTGGCTGGAGGCTCTTTACTCCTGCTGTCACTTTTCTTGGTGTTATAAGGTCTGGAAAGAGGGTCATCCTTTTTCTTAATGCCCACTCAGCCTTCTCGGAACCTTCTGGCGCAAGGCAATGCCAGAAGCGCTGCTTCCTAATAAGCTGCCTCCTGGTTTTTATCTGTAGGGCACAGGTGCCCGGCCATACACTGGAAAAGTTGGTGCTGATGATGCCGATGGGATCGATATGGCCTATCGGGTGCTGGCTGACCATGCCCGGACCATCACCGTGGCACTGGCTGATGGTGGCCGACCTGACAACACAGGGCGGGGGTGAGTTACACATGCAGCAAGGTTAGGACTGCCACAGTGAGTTTGATGACTCCCTGTGAAACTGAAAGCTATACTTTATTATTGTTTTCTTTGTCTTTTCGGTAGTTGGAGGGATCCCTTTATTTTTTTTATGGATTAAGAGACCTCTGGCTCAACGTTACAGATATATTAAATCCTTGCTGCTAAATATAAGATATGGTAAAGATTATATTTCATGCCGTCTGATAGGATATTGGCAGATTGGGATGGGGTAGATATTGATTGGCTCCAGACACCTTTATTATGGACAGGGAGGACTTGGGATTTTGGGTATCCACCATCTGGGCTGTACTTGCCTCCATTTCTGGGTCAGCAGGATATGGTAGAAAAACAAACTGGGGTTACCCCAGGTCACCCTTAATGGATATATGTGGGTATATTCCTGAGTTTTCTGCTGGAATGTGTTAATGGCCATGGGGGCATGCAAAAAGAAGCAGTCTTAGGATAAAAGAAAGTCTCTGAAAAAGAAAGACAAAAAGCCTGATTACGTTGCTTTGGGAAGAATTCCAAAAGCCCCATTACAAAATGCTTAGCTGGGAAGTTTGTCTAGAGGAGATGGGCTTCTGCCTCTTACAGGTATGTGTTGAGACGGATTCTCCGCCGGGCCGTTCGATATTCCCACGAGAAACTCAACGCCAGCAGGGGTTTCTTTGCCACATTAGTAGATGTTGTTGTCCAGTCCTTGGTAGGTATATCTCCCTGTTTACCTCTTTTCTGCTAATGCACACAGCCTAGAGGGATGGGGTAAGAAATCGTGTACTGCTAATGAGAGTTTTTAGGGGGATCATGGGATGGTTCCTGCCTTTGTTGACCCCACATCTCTGTTTCCCCTTTGCCAGGGAGATGCATTTCCTGAGCTAAAGAAGGACCCAGATATGGTGAAGGACATCATTAATGAAGAGGAAGTGCAATTTCTCAAGACTCTTAGCAGAGGGCGTCGTATCTTGGACAGGAAAATTCAGAGCCTGGGAGACTGTAAAACCATTCCTGGTAAGGACCAGTTTGTTCCTTTCTTCTTGCAGACTAGTTCATCTTTCCAGAAGAGGCAAGCCCTTTTACACAAATGACAGTGGAGTCCTGTGTCTCCAAGGGCTGTGGATAGCTTGATTACACTGCTGTTGGTATAAAACGGGGTTTACAGTAAAATTTTAAAAGTATTACGTTATTGTGGCAAAGTATTTAAAGAACACAGAAGTAAAAACTCAAGTTTCTTTTTCCTAAACTCATTTCTCAGAAATAACAGTTAAGAGTTGTTAACTACTCAGAGCTTTTCTTTGTTTGCATACAAATGTATGTAGGGGTGTGTCTTTTCCAGCAAAAATGGGAACATACGGTATATACTGTTTTGCAATTTGCTTTATGTTTTACTAGACTGGAAACTTAATTCAAAAAGCTTTATTTTTTTAACTTTCTACTGCAGTGTAATTTCTCACATGTAATGGACATGGGGAAAGCCTGATGAATTTCCGCAAACTAAACGCACTTGTTTTCAGATTAAGAAACAGAACTTTTACTAGGAGACCTTTTGTGTTTTCTCCAGGTCAATTTTGAAAGATTTCATGGATTTTCTGTTAAGTGCACATAACCGATACTAACTTCCTTGTCTCCAATTCTTTTGTCACTGCTAGCATCTTTTGGGAAGGGCTTGAGATGGAAAAGGAGGAGGCTATGTTGGGGTTTTTGTTTGTTTGTTTTTTATGTTTATTTATTTATTTTAGAGAAAAAGAGAGTGCACGCATGTGCACTCACCCACAGGGGAGGGGTTAGAGAGAGAGGGAGACAGAGAATCCCAGGCTGACTCCACCCCTTTAGCGCAGAGCCCTACTTGGGGCTCACACTCACAAACTGCGAGGTCATGACCTGAGCCAAAATCAAGAATTGGACGCTGAACCAACTGAGCTACCCAGGCGCCTCTGTCTGCATCATTCTTACACAAGTTTTTGTGCTGTGCAGGGGACACTGCTTGGCTTCTCTATGACACCTATGGGTTTCCAGTGGATCTCACTGGACTGATTGCTGAAGAGAAGGGCCTGGTGGTAGATATGGATGGATTTGAAGAGGAGAGGAAACTGGCTCAGGTAAAGAATTTGGGGAGTGAGCAGGAAACCCAGCACTAAACAAGGCAGGACTTGGCTACAAAGCAGACAAGTTCCTTCCATTAAAGTCTTTGAAAGTCTGTTTTTCCCAAGACCAATGTGTGTCAAGTAGGGGCTATTTGGTAGTAATGTATGAAGACATTTTTTGGTTTTTGCAACTGAGGGTGGGATGCTACCAGTGTCAAATGGGTAGAGGTCAGGGTACTATTCAACATCCTACAGTGGACAGCCGCCCAGGACAGAGAACAACTAGCTGGCTCCAAGTGTCAGTAGTGATTGAAAAACTCTGTTCTGGAGCTTTATATTGGGCATAGTTTAGCGATTTTTTAGTCCTTCAGAATTCATTTTCTCCACATTAGGGTAACTTCTGTTTCTTTCTTACTGGTAGTTAAAATCACAGGGCAAGGGAGCTGGTGGGGAAGACCTCATTATGCTGGACATTTATGCTATTGAAGAGCTCAGGGAGAAGGGTCTGGAAGTAACAGACGATTCCCCGAAGTATAATTACCATTCGGATTCCAGTGGGAGCTACGGTATGTTACTGTGCTTACCTCGGTTAGCTTTTGAGAGATGAGTCTCCAGATTAGGAACCAAGGATATTTATCGTGGTCTCTCCAGTCGTGCTGGATAGTCGTGCTCTGTGGTTTATACTCCTAGAGCCCCTTGGAGATAAATTTTCTCTTTATTTTGGAATAATTATAGATTCATAGGGAGTTGTGAAAACATTTACAGGGACATTCCTTGTGCCCTTTACCCAGTTTCCCCTAATTGTAATACCTTGCAGAAAACCAGGAAATGGCCATTGATACAATCTTCAGTGGCTATTGAATTTTGCATCAGGATAGTGACATTCTAAAATTAAGAATCAAAAGAAATAAACAGGCAATACATGGTTTTGCTTTTTTGCTCCAGCAGAGATACCTAAATCTATCCAAGTAAGCCCACAAAATGAGTACATTCTTCGTGAATTGACCTTGGGAGTAGGGGATTTATTACTACTCCTAAATACTGATCAGACTCACTAAGTTTCTTGCTCAGTAGCTCGGAGTTAGAGTAACCAGAACTGTCAAAGTTTTACCTGGGAAACCCCTTGGTCCCAGTTATCTATTCCCTGTGACAGTTGGTCAGCCTACTGAGGGTTACATTCCCTGGTGTGAAGCCCTTTTGTGGAGTGTAAGGGGCTTGCTTGTAAAATAAAATTAGACAATTAGGACCTAAGAAGAGCTTGAGAAATAGAATCAAGCAGAAGCCAGCTAAGAGTGTGTGAACGAAGTCGCTGACCCTGTATTCCCCCTTCTGTGCAGCATTTGAGAGCACAGTGGCTACAGTGATGGCTCTGCGCAGGGATAAGATGTTCGTGGAAGAAGTGTCCACAGGCCAGGAGTGTGGAGTGGTGCTGGACAAGACCTGTTTCTATGCTGAGCAAGGAGGGCAGATCTATGACGAAGGCTACCTGATGAAGGTTGAGGACAGCAGCGAAGATGTGAGCTACCACTTCTTCCTTGTCAGCTGGGGAGGGGGATCCAACAGAGGGCTGGGCCTGGATGCAGTGTCGCTTTTCTGGCTCCTCATACTCCTGGCATTGTGGAGCAGACACGACCAGTCTTTGGGTTGCGGTCCATTGTCAGTGTCTCTGAAGCCAAGGGAATTGCCTCTCATATCACTGATTTCATTGCCATTAGGACCCCTCTTAGAAGGATCCCTGCAGTTAGGCTGCATTGGTTGATCCTGGGCTCCTCCTGGCTTTCCTCATGAATAAGAAGAGGGCAAACATCTTGCAGAAGCCTTGGCCTCTAGCTCTGCCAGTGCGGACTCTGTGATCTTGGATGGGTTTCCTAGTCTTATGGGCTTGAGGTTCCTTATGATGGCTTTAAATTCTCTTAAGATGCTCCTAAAGGGAACATCTGTGTATCTGTGAACATATATGCATATATATGTACATATACAAAGTGGTCTGTATATTTAATGATAAATATAGGTATTGTTAAACCTTAAAAACAAAATCATTATTTTACCAGGAAAAGTGAGTTTATTGGGGAATAGCAGAGAATTGCAATTTGAGACACGCAAGCTATGGCAAAACCATAGGCAAGTCCAACAAAGAAGAGGAACTGATATTTTGTAGACAAGAAGGAGGAGGAAGTTGGGAGCAGTTGTTTTAAAGGAAAGTCCATGGGAGAAAATCACAAGTTTGGGGTGATGATGGTTTCTCATTGGCAGAGTTGCAGGGGTAGTTGATTTCTTGTAGGAGATGCAATGTGCATCTTTCCTTTTTAGGACCTGTAATTGATGGTTCTTCCCTGTTGAGGATGCAGTTTGGGCCTGTAATTGACAATTTTTTCTGAAATTGATTACTGCTCTTTTTCTGGCTCCCCCTCCTAGCTCCCTGGCTCCACTTTAGTGAGGTTTCTCTTTATTAATATTCAGTGTATGATAGTACGTGTGTATATGTACAATAAATACAACGGTATTTGTGGTGTAACACATATATGATGGTATGTACACACCAGTAAAGAGGATCTTAGAGAATGTGTGTGTATCACGTACTATATATAAATAGAGAATATATAAGATTTGGATTTACTTACATACCGGTCTCCTGGATTCCTTTTAGAAAACGGAGTTTACAGTGAAGAATGCTCAGGTGCGAGGAGGGTATGTGCTGCACGTAGGAACCATCTATGGCAGCCTGAGAGTGGGGGACCAGGTCCGGCTGTTTATTGACGAGGTGAGTTGTGTTACGCTGGTTGGCATTGGGCCTAATTAGCAATCCTTTTTTTTTTTTTCTTATTAAAACTTTAGCTTTATTGAGGTACAGTTGACATATACAATTCTAAGATATTTAAATTGTACGTCATGGTGATTTGATACACATTATGAAAAGCATTCATTTCCTTTGGTTTTAAATTGGTCCATCATTATTGTCACTCCTAAGTGAAATTGTCAGTAGATTATTATAAATCGAATGCAGGAGTACATTTTATGAGGGGTGCAGCAGCAAGTTATTAAATGTTTATGTTCCCAAGTCAGGTGACAGTGATTTTTATTTTATTTATTTATTTTTTATTTTAGAGACAGAGAGGGAGAGCACGCATGAGCAGGGGAGATGGGCAGAGAGAGAATCTTAAGCAGGCTCCTTGCTCAGTGCAGAGCCCATTGTGGGGCTCGATCCCATGACCCTAGGATCATGACCTGAGCTAAAATCAAGAGTCAGATGCTCAGCTGAACCACCCAGGTATCCCTTATTTTATTTTAATTTTATATATATATTCTAAGTAACCTCTATATCCAGCATGGGGCTCGAACTCCCAACCCTGAGATCAAGAGTTGATCAAAATCAAGAGTCAAAATGCTCTTCTGACTGACCCAGTCAGGTGTCCTAGATGACAGTGATTTTAGTTGAGATTTATAGACTTGTTTCATGGATTGCCTTTCTCCTCAAATATGTCTTCAGGATCTTGAGATCCTGTATTAACTGGGAAACATTTTGTCCATGTGACAGAGCTCCAAAATAACAGTAGATTAAAACAAGATAGAACGTGTTTCTCGGGGCACCTGGGTGGCCCAGTCAGTTGAGCATCCGACTTCAGCTAAGGTCATGATCTTGCAGTTTGTGGGTTTGAGTCCCGCATCCGGCTCTGTGCTGACAGCTTGGAGCCTGGAGTCTGCTTTAGATTCTGTGTCTCCCCTTCTCTCTGCCCCTCCCCTGCTCATGCTCTGTCTCTCTGTTTCTCAACAATAAATAAAAATGTTAAAAAAATTAATTAAAAAATAAATAAAAAATACCCCCTCGCCCCCCAAAAAAAGAAACGTGTTTCTCATTTCAAGTCCAAGCTGACAATAGAGGCTCCGCCCCACAGAATCATAGAGCCCAACTATTCCTTGCTTGTTTTTCTATCATTCCTGGGATGTTGCTCTTGATTTCATAGTCTAAGAAGGTAGCCACTGGATCCATTTCTAGGCCAGGAGTTGGCAAACTTCTCGTGTAAAGTTTCAGATCGTAAGTAAGTTTGGTTTTGTGAGCCATATGGTCTCACTCACAACTGTATACTTCTGTATTGTAGCAGAAAAGCACCATAGACAATAGTTACACATGAGGGTGTGGCTGTGTTCCAGTAAACCTATTTATAAAAATAGACAACAGGCTGGATTTGGCCCACAGACCATAATTTGCCAACTCTTGTTCTAGACAGTGGGAAAGAGCAAGGGGAGGGCATCTTCCTTCCCTTTAAGGGTGTGTATCATATCTGCTTACAACCCGTGTGGCCACAATTAGCTGCAAGGGAAGCTGGGAAATATAGCCCTTATTCTGGGCAGTCATGTGTCCAACTAAAATTTCAAGCAGCCGGGAAGGAGAGAGCAGGTATGACTAGCACACCTCTCCACCAGCTGCCTCTGCCTTTCACAGCCCCGACGGAGGCCCATCATGAGCAACCACACAGCTACTCACATCCTGAACTTCGCCCTGCGCTCTGTGCTCGGGGAAGCTGACCAGAGAGGCTCCCTTGTGGCTCCTGACCGCCTTCGGTTTGACTTCACTGCCAAAGGAGCCATGTCCACCCAGCAGATCAAGAAGGCTGAAGAGATTGCTAACGGGATGATTGAGGCAGCCAAGGTAGGTGTGTGTAAGCTCTTGGGTCATGAGCCTTGCTTCTTTCTGCACCATTGCTTTCTCTCTGTGGAGCATTCTCAGCAGTCTGGATGCCCTTCCTCTATTGTACCATACCCTGCCAAGCATGCAGATTTGTTTGAAGCAGTGATTCTCAACCACACTGGGTGTAGGGGCAGTGGTGGTGTCCTGAGGAGGGTCCTTAGGGCCCCTGGGGAGGGGGCAGAGGGAGGTCTTTGCTCCACCCCCCTGCCCCCCACCAACCTTGGGACAATCAGAGCTCTTCTGGTTTTGTCTGCTTCACATGTAGTGCATCCATATACAATTTGGTTCACAGTTTAGCAAAATAATTGGAAATTCCTATTTTGATCCCCTTGACTTTACACGTGGTGCCTTGTATCAGCAGGCTCAGGGCACATGATGGGTAGAACCAGGATTAGACTCCCAGTCGCCTGCAAGGCCATAAGACCACGCTTTCCCTGCCACTTCCTACTGCACCTCCAGAGAAGATCTTTTCCCAGCTTTTTTTGTCTTCTTTCCATGACAGCCCGTCTACACCCAGGATTGTCCCCTGGCAGCAGCTAAAGCCATCCAGGGCCTGCGGGCTGTGTTTGATGAAACCTATCCTGACCCTGTGCGAGTTGTCTCCATTGGGGTCCCAGTGCCCGAGCTGTTGGATGACCCCTCTGGTCCTGCTGGCTCACTCACTTCTGTTGAGTTCTGTGGGGGAACGTGAGTACCTCAGGGGGAGCGGTGGATGGACTCGCTTTTGGTTAATTTGGTGCTACCCTTGGAGGATGTCGGTAATAGGCTAGACTCTTATTTTTCTAAGGTTGGAATGAAGTTCTCAGAAATGTATTTGCCAAACAGCATTCCCAAGAACCTGAGTGTCCTGTGCTCCTGTCAAACCCTTTGGTGTCTGATGTTGACATTTGCTGGGTTGTGATGAAATACTCTTCCTAGGACGGGGAAAAGCATTATGTTAACACTTATAGGTGCTTGCTCTGGTGTCTTGGGCTGATCCTGACAATGCAGCCTGTGAATTCAGGATTCAAGAAGGCCGTGGAGCAATCACTGCGTTCCTGAGCTGGTCCTAGCTCTTCTCCACTCCTGGGCCTTCACTTAGTTTCCTTTGCCAGCTTGAGCAGCATCTGGGGATTAACCCCATTGTCTCAGGGCCCCTGAGTCAGGCCCCACAGCACACCCAGCTCAGGTTGGCTTGCAAGAGCCACTTGTTTCTTCCAGCTTGCAGCCCTCTGTAGCCCTTGGGGTCATTTTGGGATTGTGTGGTGGCCTGGGAAGCTCCTGCTTGCAAGGGAATCTTGTTGAGAAGAACATTCTTAAGGCCATGGTGGAGCCCATCCTGGCCTCCTGTGAGCCTCAGGCAGGTAGGGAATAGGTGAGTGTGTGGAGGATGGGGTAGGAATATGGGGGCACCACATGCCCCGCTCCTCTGCCCACCTGAATCGGGCCTTCAGATGAGTCCCACTCTGCTTTAATGCCTCTGGAGACACTCGTTAGAGCACAGAAAACTGCAGGCAAAGCCTTTATACCACTCTTTCAGAATGACTGAACATTCCTGAGCTCAGAGTTTGAAGTCATCGAAGGAAGTGGGGAATAAAACCTATTTACAGGGTTGTGGTGAGATTTTAAGGGTCCAATATTGTCAGCTGGTGGCGGGAATAGAAGAATACAGTTTATGTTCCAAAGAGGACCAAAAACATGAATGAATGTAGAGCCTACCAGCAGTAACATTGTGTTGGGTTTGAGGGATTACAAAGCACTGTTGTTTGATCTCCTTTAATTTTCACTGTAGTCCGTGAGGGAGAGTTATTCCCTATTTTATTTTATGTGTTTTTTTAAAAGTGTTTATTTTTGAGAAAGAGCACGAGCAGGGGAGGAGCAGAGAGAGAGGGAGACGGAAGACTTGACGCAGGCTCTGTGTGGACAGCAGAAAGCCCAGTGTGGGGCTTGAACTCACGAACTTGTGAGATCATGACCTGAGCTGAAGTTGGACACTTAACTGAGCCACCCAGGAGCCCCAGAATTATCGCCATTTTATACGTGAGAAAACTGAAGCTCAGGAAGGTCGCGTCGTGCTCAGTGTCAGAGCGCTGTTAGCCCCAGGCTTTCCTGGGCTTCCTGGCCTGAGCCATACCCTGAAGTCAGCTTGAAGGGCCTCTTCCCACTGTCCCCTCGAGGAGGTTCCCTGGGACCCCAAAGACCTCAGGCCCTCAGCAAGCGCTCCCAGATGTGGTAGGGACCGGGTGCGTGGGCTTTCTTGTCACCACGGACTTCGTGTGCTGCCATTTAGACACCTACAGAATTCAAGTCACGCGGGAGCTTTTGTGATTGTGAGTGAAGAAGCTATTGCCAAGGGCGTCCGGAGGATTGTTGCCGTCACAGGTGCTGAGGCCCAGAAGGTGAGCACATCAGGCTGGCTTGTGGCTTATTTGAACAAGGCAGGAGGAGCCCAGTCTGTGAATTCGGTCGCTGGCTATGTAGCTGCTGCATTCAGAATTGGAAGTACAGTGCTACCCCCCGCATGTCCTCTGGTTACTCCTCTCTGGCAGAAAAAAGCCACCACCACATAGGACTTTAACTCAGCTATGTTGTGTTTAATCTTTAAAAATATATGTAAATTCTGCTATTTGTTGCATAGCATATCTGTCTCTAGAAGGGTAAACCATGATTTTGCTGTGGCTTCCAGTGCCCCCTGCTACTTACTTCCATCTCCGTAGGGGTACATGCCTAGTTTGAGATGCACAGTGTACAGGGATAGTGGCCCTGGGGGTGGGGCTGTAGCTGGTGCCTGGTGTGTGCTGAAGCTTGGGCATTGATCATTTCACGGGGGTGAGAAGGGCTCCTAGCTCAGGAGTTCTTGTTTATCTCCTGAGCCTGAGTTAGTGCAACTTTCTGCTGGTCAGATGTGTGAGAAGGGTGCTCTTTTCTGGGGCATGAGGCTGCCGACACTTGCTCCTTGAAGGTAAAGAAACTTCTCGTGCCCTGGAGGTGTGTTGTTCCATAGCTTGCCATCAGTTGCCACAGTTGTTTCCAGACAAGAGTGAAGCTGAAAGTTACCTGACCGGGAGTTTACAACTCTGATTGTCCCTCTGCAGGCCCTCAGGAAAGCAGAGAGCTTGAAGAAATCTCTCTCTGTCATGGAAGCCAAAGTGAAGGCCCAGACTGCGCCAAATAAGGATGTGCAGAGGGAGATTGCTGACCTTGGTGAGGTAGGGGCAGGCTCTCTCCTCAGACCCTGCTCAGTGCCAACTGCTAGCCAGCTAAATAGGACACTCCCCGAAGAACTCTCAGATTCTGGTTCTCAGTGCAGTGGTCCTCTGAACTGACTTCTGTTACCTGGCAGCCTTGCAAAGGGGACTCCATGGGTCCTGGTCTGCGGACCCCTGGCATCTGCTTGCTGCCCCCACAGCCGGTGGCAGAGCCTGTTCCAAGCGCAAGTTGGCGCCAGTGTTGAGGGAGTTGGGGGAGTGGGTACCCACTGTTTCCAGGTCTCTTCGTGTCTGTTAATATGTGGGGGCTTCCTGTGAGCCCATTACAGGCTGTATTCACTGCTTGGTAGTGACCACCGCTTATAAGGGGTCCCAGCCCTCTTTATCTGCCCCTTTCTCTTTTGCCCTGCTTGTTACATCTGCTGTAGTTGCTTGTAAAGTGACTGGTCTTAAGGCCAGTGGATACCTTTTTGTTCTTTGTTTTCACTCTTCTTCTGGATATTAGGGAAGACTTTGGTGTTGAAAGAAGGGTGAGGTGGACTTGGGCCTCACATCCTAGTGGTCCAGATCCCAGTAGTGTTCTGGTTCCAGGCCCTGGCCACTGCAGTCATCCCCCAGTGGCAGAAGGACGAATTCCGGGAGAATCTCAAATCCCTTAAGAAGATCATGGATGACCTGGACCGGGCTAGCAAAGCCGATGTCCAGAAGCGAGTGAGTCCTGTGGTGCTGGTGGCTGGAAGGGAGCCCGGAGGATCCACCCAGCAAAGACTGTGTAGACCGCTCCCTGGGCCTTTGACCTGAGGGCTCTCTTCTGGACTTCCCTGCAGGTGTTGGAGAAGACAAAGCAGCTCATTGACAGCAACCCCAACCAACCCCTTGTCATCTTGGAGATGGAGAGCGGCGCCTCGGCCAAGGCAACCCAGGGGCTGGGACTGCACATGCTGCCCTGTGCCTGTCCACTACTTGTCTCATCTCGGGGTCTCAGCCCTCTGGTGGCTGGAGTGTGAGCTTTGTGGCTCTGAGTGGAGTGCTTGCCTGAGGGCCCGCTCTCTGGGATTGAGGTTAGGCCGAGCCATGGAGAGACATGGTGTCTGTGGAGCTACAGCTCCTGGAAATGGAAGGCAAACCTCAGAGCCAGAGGTGTGGGCAGGGCCTCATGCTTGGGGCCTTCTCCGCCAGTCTCCCAGGACCAGCACCTGCTCTTAGAGGGGGTAGGCAGTAGGGGGTGCTCTGAAAACAGCTCTGCAGGCTCACTGCCCTGTGGAGAGCATGGCTCCCCTTCCCGAGGCCATGGCCTGACTGCAGGTTTCCCCACAGGCCCTGAATGAAGCCTTGAAGCTCTTCAAGACGCATTCCCCTCAGACATCTGCCATGCTCTTCACGGTGGATAATGAAGCCGGCAAGATCACATGCTTGTGTCAAGTCCCCCAGGTCAGCATACCGTGCAGCCCTGTGCTCTTTGTGGTGGTGTTTGTAGCTTTTCTGAGGAAGCTTGCTTCTGAGAGTTGTTTGCCAAGACCCTTGTGTGCAACCAGTTAGAACCGGCCATTCTCCTGGCCACCTGTTTGTCACTTCTTCCAGCACCCTTACCTCAGGCTTTGTCCTTGGGGGCAAGGACAACTGTACTGATACTTGGCTTTGGGCTCCGCCTGCCTCACCCTGGCTGTGGATGGGTCTCCGCCGGTAGTAGTATCCAGGCAGGCGGAAGTGGTTGTCTGTGGCTCCCCCATCCTTTTAATTTTTCTCCCTTCTTCATGTCTCCCTCAGTCTCATCCTCTGTCCTGACTCCCACTTTTCCTTTTTGTCTTCCAGAATGCAGCCAACAGGGGCCTGAAAGCCAGCGAGTGGGTGCAGCAGGTGTCAGGCCTGATGGATGGCAAAGGTGGTGGCAAAGATGTGTCTGCTCAAGCCACAGGCAAGAATGTGGGCTGCCTGCAGGAGGCACTGCAACTGGCCACTTCCTTTGCCCAGCTTCACCTGGGAGATGTGAAGAACTGACGGGTAGGGGTAGCCTCCACTGAGAGGCATCCTTCCCTCACCCGATGCATCCGTCCAGCCAGCTTTCCATCTGCCACGAGGACATTTGAATCTGCCCTCCTAACCCAGCAGTAACTGGAACTCACCTGGGAGCTGGCCTGTGACTCAATGCCCACATTACATTTCTGCCCTGAGCCCTACACACCAGTGCCATCTGTCTAAAACCACTACCCAAGGATTGCTATTTATCATTGTCATGCTCATGTCTGTAGATAGGGTTCTTTGCAGGCCTGAGGTGCTGGGTCTACAGGGAGGAATCATTTTTGCTGCAGAGAATAAAAGGACCATGTGCAATACTGGATGATGCCATGTGATCTCTTAACCTCCACCCCCAGAAGGGCCCCCCTGTGTAACAGCCTATATAGCTCCCTGGGTATCTGTAGAATGCTGTGCCTCCACCTGGCTTCTGGTTGTGGTCCTCACTGAGTCCAGCTCCAGACCCTGAACTTTCGATATGGCCTCTGGGATTATCCGAAGATATTTGTGGAGGTGCCCCATAGAATGGGGGAGCTGGGAGGGTGAGATGGAGAAAGGCATTAATCATTCAGTAAAAGATGGGCCATGGGGTTACTGGAAGCAGTTCATAGGAGAAGCTCTCCATTTCTTAGGCTTGTGTCCCTCCCTTTTGATGTTGAGTCATTGGGTGTGAGATCAGAGGTGCTCTCCGGTACAGGAGGTATTTAGGGTGCCTCAGTTGCCTACCACCACCTCGACCCATCATTCTTGGTTTCCTGACCCAAAGATGGACAGTGAGGATTGGGACCTGCCCTGGTCCTGAATCTGTTGATTCAAGCCTGAGGACAGCTGGGTTTGGAAAGTGTGTGGGGGGAGGTTATAGGTAATGCTTGCTTGTGCTGGCTCTGGCTGATTTCATGTCCCTGGGGACCAGGTTCACTCAGTCCTGCTGATGCAAGAGGAGGAGGAAAGCAGGCCTAATGCTGGGAGAAGGAGCAGAGGCTAGCTGTCACGGCCCAAGGGCGAGAGGCTGTCCTAGCTTAGAGTGTGAGAAGCACACAGGGGGAGGGTGCAGAGGACCTGGCTTCAACAAGCACATGCCAGGTGAGGACCCTTAGGGATACAGAGTTTACACCATCCAGTGCAGGAGAGAGGCTGTTCCATTCATCAACAAGCATTATTCCAGCCAGGGTACTGAAGATGGCAGGAATGACCAAGACAAGGGGAAGAATCATTTTTGGGCAAGACTGGGGAACATGTGTGAGATAGTCACACAAATAAGCACAAAGTTAAAATAACTACAACTTTCACAAGTGAAAGGACGAAGACGTACGCCCTGGCCCTAGAGAGTAGAGGTCAGCCAGGCCAGTCCAGGTCCCACTTCTGCAGGCCCGCCCGGTCCATGCCATCTATTCAGCCGTCAAGCTCCGGTTGTCCTGCTGCGGACCCGGGGCGCTGCTGCTGCGTTCGCTATTCTCCCTCCAGGACGCCAGAGGGCGGGGCGGCGCCGCCCGCCGCTATCCCTACAGCCCCCGCGCGGGCGCGCGGCTTTAAGCGGGCGGAAGAGCCCTCGCGGGAGGCCGGGTCGGCGGGCGGAAGCGGCTCGCACGCCAGGCACCGCCATGCCTGGGGACCATCGCCGCATCCGAGGGCCCGAGGAGTCGCAGCCGCCGCAACTGTACGCGGCCGATAAGGAGGAGCCGCCCGCCGCCCGCGACCCGACGCGGCTGCGGCCCGTGTACGCGCGCGCTGGGCTGCTGAGCCAGGCCAAGGGCTCGGCCTACCTGGAGGCGGGAGGCACCAAGGTGCTGTGCGCCGTGTCCGGTCCGCGTCAGGCCGAGGGCGGCGACCGCGCTGGCGGCCCAGCCGGGGCGGGCGGCGAGGCCCCAGCCGCGCTGCGCGGCCGCCTGCTCTGCGACTTCCGCCGCGCGCCCTTCGCCGGCCGCCGGCGCCGCGCGCCCCCGGGCGGCGGGGAGGAGCGAGAGCTGGCGCTGGCCCTGCAGGAGGCGCTCGAGCCGGCCGTGCGCCTGGGCCGCTACCCGCGCGCGCAGCTCGAGGTGTCAGCGCTGCTGCTGGAGGACGGTGGGTCGGCGCTGGCCGCCGCGCTCACGGCCGCCGCGCTCGCCCTGGCCGACGCGGGGGTCGAGATGTACGACCTGGTGGTCGGCTGCGGCCTGAGCCGCACGCCGGAGCCGGCGCCCACCTGGCTGCTGGACCCCACGCGACTCGAGGAGGAGCACGCCGCCGCCGGCCTCACCGTGGCGCTCATGCCCGTGCTCAACCAGGTGGCCGGGCTGCTAGGCAGCGGGGAGGGCGGCCCGACCGAGAGCTGGGCCGAGGCAGTGCGTCTGGGCCTCGAGGGCTGCCAGCGCCTCTATCCCGTACTGCAGCAGTGCTTGGTGCGGGCTGCCCGGCGGAGGAGCACCGCCGCGCCGTCCTGAACCAGAAGCCTGAGCCACGACGGACGCCGAGGACCGAGCTGCCGCCGTTCCCTAAAGGACCTGTGCCGTCAGCTTCCAGACTGCGCCGAGCTGAGAACTCCGAGGGCCAGAGAGGATCCGACGAGGCGTGCATAGAACTGATGCACTGGACAGCTGTGTTGTAACTATTTCATTGAAGAAACTTTTCTACTTGAGCCGGTGCTTCCCAGCTACGACCCATTTAAGAAAACTTGGGAATGCGGCCTGACTCCCACGTTGGAAAAGACTTCAGCTGGACTGGCCTGGAAAACGCGGCTTGGAGCTATTGTTTTGTAAGGGATGGACCCTATGCAGGCCAACTAGTGACCCCTTTTATAGAATTGGACTGCTTTTGAGAATGTGGACAAGAATGTGCCTTCCCAGCTAAAACAAATTCCTTTATATCTGAAAAAGGCTTCTATTGTGTTTCTTGTCAGTGGTGGATTTAAAGGAGCAAGGCTCTTCTGAGCCGTGTAGTGTTCTTGGGCCCCTGCTGTCAAGAGCTTGGGACAGCATTGTCATAAAGGTGTCCTGTTCCTTAGAGCAATATGAGCAGAAGAGACCGCCTGAAAGTAAAGGAGGTGCGGGGTTGGTGTACGGAAATGTGCTTTGAAGAAGCTGCTCCTTGAGTACCAGAGCAGCTGCTGCCAAGGTGTTGTGTGGCCTCAGGAGCACTCTGGGTGCACTCGCTGGCCTCTGGTTTGGTGCTGGGCAAGACCACAGCTCAGGGGTGGCTCCTGGGTGGAAGCCAGATCCCCTCCTTCCTTGGCCATGTGCAGAGCAGCACAGCCAGAGGCCTCCTGCACTGCTGGTAAGAAGTAGGGGTCCCGGCTGGCTTTGTTACCGTCCAATCTTGTCTCCCTGGAGAGGGCGGATAAACTGCCAGGAGTAACAGCTTCTGGATATTGGGGGACCAGATGCAGCCTGGCCATTATTCCATATGGCAGAGCTGGCCTAGCTGAGCGACCACAAGAGTGGCATCTTCCCTGTGTGGCTCCTGAGCCCCGTGGGTTTGTGCTCAGGTCTGAATTGGAAGAAGGCAGGGCAGCTCTGTGCCCTGGCTTAGGAGCTTCTGAAAGTGCGTGTCTCAGGGGCGTGCTCAGCTTCTGGAAGGCCTGACCTGAGGCAGCCCAAGGACCAGAATGAAGCTTGGAGACCATACCAAGAACCCCTGACCAGGGAAAAATGCAAATTTTATTTTTCCCCTTTTGACATTACAGTATTTCCAGAGCAGGTCTGAAGTACATAGTATCACACCAGTGAGAGACAGAGAGTAACAGGACATAAAAATGATACTCCTATTCTGAATGAGGGCTTTCCTAGGGTGGGTGGGGAGTCTGGAACCAAAGGAGGTTATGTGGGGCACACACCAAGGAGCTTAAAGCTCAGTTTCAGACCGGAAGGGGACTGTAGAACATGAGTGTATTTCCTGTGCATCACGAACTGGGAAAGCTGGGCTGGCGGCCGTGGGATGCTCCACACTCAGAACTGGCAGGGCCTGGGGCAGGGAGAAGAGCAGCCAAAGCAGTGCCTGCAGTCAGAGGGGGCAGATGTGCTGTTGCCCCTTGCAAGACTGGGCCTCCCTCATGAGGATGGTGAGCATGTGCTAGGCAGTTGCAGGCCTCCCTGTCAGCTCCCGGACTATCTGGAAACGTGGCCTCCAAAGCAAAAGCAACCATTACGGAGAGGCTTCCCGCCTGGTGTGACTGAGCCACACCTCCACTTCATTGCACTCATTCCAGAATGCGTGCTTCTGGTTGCACAGGTGCCACCAGGAGGCCTTCCAAAAACCACACGCAAGGAAGGGAGCCGTCTGGGAAGGAGCCGGGAGGGATTCCACTCTTCTACTGGCTGCCCTCCTGGTCCGATGCATTATTCTTCACCTGTAGCAAAACAGAAGCAGGACTCTGGCCAGGAGGGCCTAGCTGGTCTGCTAACATCTCCCCTCACCCCCGCATCCCTTTCTGGGCAGCTTTGGCAGCTCGGTGCTCCTCGAGATTTTTCTCAAGACCTGGGAACCCAGAACCACTCGACAAAGCATTCCCTTCATCTAGCCCAGTCGTTTCCCAGCTCAGGCCTGGGCGACAGTAAGGGCCCTCCAGAGCCCAGCAGTTGGAGGGGCAAAGCTGGGCAAAGGTGGAGGAAGGGAAGTTTGTTACTGCCAGCTCCCCCCACCCCCATCCTGGGCCCTGTTGAGAAGGCCCAAACAAACTCCCTCAGGGACTACCAGTAAGGGAGGAGGGTATGGTAGGTTAGGGAACATCTGGGCCCTTTAATGCTGCACAAAGAGCAGGTTTGGGTGTTCTCCGGCTAGGAAGGTACATGTGCCACAGCTTCCCCAGGGAGCACGGTACACTATAAGACACAGGGGCAGGGGCAGGGAAAAGGCAGAGATTGGTTTTAACAAGCTTGCCAGGTGGTTCTCAGGCAAGGGGTGTGGGGCCATGAGGCACAGCTGTGACATTCTGCCGTGCTCAAAGCCCGCCTCCCGGCTTCCTGGAGAAGATGGTATTTCAGCCCAGAACTGGTCCAGCTGCCTGGCTGTGGCCCCTAGTCCCGCTGATCTCATCAAGCCCGAGTTGAGAGGGGAGAAAAAGCAGTGCAGGGCCCATCTTCTCGGCCTTGCACGTGGTAGAAGTCCTACGTCTCCCCTCAACCACCACTGTGGGCTCCTACACAAACCCGAATCTCTCCCTTGTTCACAGGGAGGACTCAAACACAAGGAGGGTGAGGATGAGGGAGGTGTCAGGCCACTCACTGCCTTCTCTGGGTCTGTGTTGTCCTCCGGGCTGTCTGCTTCTGGACTGGCCCTCTGGCCCCTGGGCTCCTGCTTGGCTTCAGTGATTCTGCATGAGGAACTTCTTTTCACCGGGGCCCTGTTTTCTTCACTGGCCTCTGACCCTGTGCAGGGACAGCTGCCAGTTAGTGGCCAGGTTTGGAGGTCACGGCTGATGTCAGTGAGGTTGCTTGGTGCCTGGCACTGATCTAGAGTGCCCAGGGCTTGAGAGGACAAAATGGGGCTGGGCTGGGACACTGCTTTGCCCCCAGACAGCTGCTGGATGGTGGGAGGAAGGTCATAAGACAACCTTGAAGCCATAGGGTCTTCAAGCTATGGGGACAACCAGAGGGAGTGGGGGAAAGTAGACCCTGGGGAGGGCAGGAAGGAGCACTGCAGATGGAAAGCAGGACCCCAGGTGCCAGGCCCCTGGCACCTTCAGCAGTGGGAAAAGCTGGAGCTCACTTAGAGTGCGGCCTGGGCCCCCAGTTGGAGGTCCTTGACCTGGAAGCTGGTCCCTCTGCTGGTCCATGCGCTCCAGATTCTCCAATAGACGGTCCACCTGGGCTTTGATCTGGTTTAGCTCCCTCCTGATGGAGTGCAGCTCCTCGGTCTGGACTGTTGGGAGGGGGGCCAGAGCTGGTGTCCCACAGGCCCAGGAGGCAGAGGCCAGTGCTGCCGCTGCTCCCGGTCCTGCCCTCTCTGATGAGGTCCTCCCAGCTCTTCCCTAGCCCAGAGAGGGCTCTGCCCCCTCACTCACGCTTTATTTGCTCTCGGGGCAGGTGGCTCTTCCTGGGGCCCTTATGGGGACTGAAGCTGCTCTTGACCCCCATGCCCACCTGGGTCCTCCGGATCTTGACAGGGACGCGGTTGAGGAGTGGAGGGATTCTTTGGTATTCATACACCCTACTGGGACAGGACAGAGAGGGAGTCAGGCCAACCTGCCCCACCTGTTTACCCAGAGGACCGAGGGGGCAAGACCCACCTACCTGTAGGGGACATCTTCCCTGTACAGCTTGTTGTCCAGGTCATAGTTACTGCTGCAACAGAGACAGATGGGGAGAGGGTCACTCTCCATGGCCAGAGTCCTTGCCCAGACCCATTTCACTTGAAGAAACTGAGGTATGCAAATTTTCCTTAGAATCCCAGAATTCTCCCTTGGAAGAGCCCTTAGAGACTTGACCAAGACCACTTTGAGAGACCACAGGAAACCATCTTCCCCATGTCTGGCTTCTGATAAGGGGCATCTGTCGGGTGGCCCCAGGTGGCAGGAGGGGGACAATCGCCTGCAGCCTTCTGGCCAGCCAGATGGGGGCTCTCCAAAAGTTCGTCTGCCTGACCCAGGAACAGCTGATGTTCTGGATCGTAGTCTGGCAAAGGATGAAAGGAAAGAGTTAAGTCAGGGCCCTAAGCCACGGTGGGACTCTGACAGCCTGTTGGGATTGCCAGGATGCGGCCCAGCGCTGACTGGCAGGGCCAGCCAGGCAGGGTTAAGGCTGTGGCCAGGCCGCCTTCCTCTTTGCTCCAGGCCGTGGGAGAGAGCAGGAGTTTGGAAAGTCCCAGACTCTCACTGTCCTGCCTCTTCCTCTTCTCTCATGTACCATGCATCTCCAGGCAGGGAATTGGTGCCCAGGAGGGATGTGGAGATGGGTGCAGAGACAATTAGGTCCCCGCTTAGGCAGGGCGGCTCTGGGGGACACAGCTGCGGGAGTTTCAGAAACCATCTGCGCCTGGGGCTGGAACCGGGGATAAGGAGCAGGGGAGGAGAGGCGTGCGGGCCAATACAGTTTCTAAAACAACTTTCTGGTGCTGTGCGCCCACGTCCCCAGCTCAGGCCCAGCCCACGAGGGGCGAGGCCTGTAGGGCCACTGGGTCAGATGGAGGACGTTGGGCGGGGGAGGGTGGCTTCCCCTTCATCCTGGTACGCCCCACAGGCCCGTAGGTGAAATTTCCGGCCACCCCACCCCCACCCCCCGCCTCCCGCGCCTCCGCTTTCTGGCTTCAGGAGGTCTGGATGGGCCGCCTGGAAACAGCAGGGATGCCGACTGCTGATTCCGGCGGTGGGAGGCCCATCCTTGGAGAAAGGAAACCATGATAGCGGCGCGCCGGGAGGGCGCGTGCGCAGCCCCAGGGGTCAGAAAAGAGGTGGGGGTCTCGCGCGCAATGCAGGAAACAAGCAGCCTCCGGAGGGCCTGGGACTAGCGGGCGGGGGTTTGGGGGCTGGGACATAACTGAAACTGCTGCGTCTACGCTGGGCGCCAGTGCTCAGGGAAAATTCACACTCTTCTGGATCCTCTTGGATTGGATCGGGAGCCCCGCCCCCACGGACCCGACGAAGACGGTAGTCAGGAGTAGACATGGTGCTGGAGCCTGTGGCTGACCACCTGGGTCTCGGCAGCAAGCCGCATTTTAGAGCTGCATTGGTGGTTCAGTGGTAGAATTCTCGCCTGCCACGCGGGAGGCCCGGGTTCGATTCCCGGCCAATGCAACGGTGCTTTTTTTTCTTTCTTTTCCTTCCTTTCACATTTTTTTCCTTACAACGACTTTTTGAAGTAGCCAAAAATGAGTGATGAAGGAGTGATACTTCATTGACTGCCTAGCACGAACTTGAGAGCTCCCTGAGTTGAAACAGAGACAGGATGGTTTTGGGAATTAGGTGTTAACGCCCGGTAGTGATGCCTGCTACAGACACAGGGTCCCTCTAGGCCTGAGAAAGAGGGGCTCTGCTTGCCGGCCCTCCCACCCTCACCCCACCCCATGCCACAGCTAGGTCATCAAGCCAGGGCTGATGGCAAGTGGCCTTGAGTCTTTCCCCACAAGGGGCAGCTGCCTGGTCACATGGGTTCTCAGCGCCTCTGTCCTCTGGTCTGGGCTAATTGCTACAGTCTGCAAGTCGGGGCTTCCCACAAAAGGAGAAATAGAACACACCTTCAGAATGGTGCTGTGGGCAGAGGTCAAGCCACCTGTGTCCTCAGGGCCAGGGGCAGGTGGAGGGGACTTGGGGCAATCCTTACACCACAGACCTTTCGCTACAGGTTGAAAAATTCCATTTGGAGGCCCAAGTCACATGGCCTAGACTTGACTAGTTTTCATGGACAGGTCATCCAGCAGCTCAGTGGCCGCCAGAACCGCATCCCCAACCTACCCTTCCCTTTGGGGGCACCATCTTCAGGGCCAGAGCCACAGCTACATCTGCCCACCCACTGCTGCCCCCGACCCAGGCGGCTCCAGTGACAACCCACCCCCACCCCGCAAAGGGTTTCATTCTCCCGGTGGAGTCCCCTGTGGATGTGTGGCTTTTGGAGGTCACCCCTGCCCAGGTCTTGAATGCTGGGTCCCCTCTGAATGGAGTCCGAGCCCTTGCCGGACAACTGCCTTTACTCCCCATTGCCTCCCTATTCCTGCACCTGCACCCATCAGAAGGCTGGCAGGAGCAGGTCCAAGCCGGCTGGGAAGGTAGGTGGGGAGGATAGGAAATCCGAAGGTGACTGGAAGTGAAGAACAGAGATAATTACCAAACCACTAGAATCACACAAGACAAGGCAAACCAACATACCACATGTGCAGTTCTGCTCCACTGAAGAAAGGCGAGTTTAAAAAACTGCGTTACCCATGAGCACACACCTACTCATCAGCCCCAAACAAAAGCAGTGCAAAAGCCACCCACACTGGCACACTCACAGGGTGACACAGACCTTCAGGCTGATTCTGACAGGGAAAGGTTTAGCTTAATCTCTCTCAAGGTCAACCTGGAGGTGCAGGGACTTCTCAGAGCAGCCCCCAGCCCAGCCTCAACATCTCACTTCTAGAAAGATGAGGCAAGGTGAAACCCAAAAGAAACTGGAAACTTCGGCACCAGGGGATTTACACACTGCTGTTCCTAACAGTAAATACCTGTGCCACTGCCTCCTCCACCGCAGGATAGAAACCACCCAAATGCCCGCAGTAGGGCCAGGAGCTGAGTGAGGCCATCACAGATGCCCAGCTGAGGGGACACACTTGTTAAGCCCATGAAAACGACACGTTGGCTAGCAGAACATGGGGAGCTCCTTTCCAAAAATGTTTAAAGATTTCTTAACATTTTCCTTTTTTTTAACATTTATTTATTTTTGAGAGAGAGAGCAAGCATGAGAAGGGGAAGGGCAGAGAGAAAGGGGGACAGAGCTGTCAGCACAGAGCCCAAAGTGGGACTCAAACTCACAAACCCTGAGACCAAGACGTGAACTGAAGTCAGAAGCTTAATTGACTGAGCCACCCAGATGCCCCTTAACATTTTCTTACGCTTTCCAAGTTATGGAGAAGATATCATCCAGGGAAGTTCCCACTTGCTACTTCCCAAATATTTGTACCTGGACAAAGCCCCCAAGCACCATGCAGGGGGGGATTCCCTGGGAGGACCCATGCCCCGTGGCTCCAGGTGGGAGGAGGGGGCTTTCTGCCTCTGTCAGCAGGGTGGTGCTGGGGGACATCATCGATGAGCAGCCTTGGTCATCTCCATCAGTTTACGGACAAAAACTGAGGCCGAGGGAGAAGGGACCTCCAGGTGCCGCAGTGAGTACCCTGAGCTGGCCTCCTGAGGACCTTGTTCCATCCCAGGGGAACCCAGAGCCCCAGACAATCCCTCCTCTTGGGACAACCCTGGACAGACTCACCAGGAGATGTCTGTGCCCGGCTGCCTCTTCTGGCCTGGCTGGGTGGGGCCCGGCCTGGGCTCTTCAGCCATGTCTAAATCTGAAGAGAGAAAGAGAGCAGGGCAGAGCATGAGAGGAGGGAGGGAGGTGTGCAGAGGAAGGGCCCAAGTGCACATGGGCCTCACTGGCTTCCAGGCTGGCCCCTCCCTGCTCCTCAGCCCCCAGGCAGTGGGTGGGGTCCCCTGAGTGGCCCTGAGACTCGGTGCAACAGAGCGCACAGCTGGCCTGGCCTCCTTCACACCCCAAATCCAACTTCACACCATGGGAATCAACCCCATTGCCTGTGTCCTTGGTGGTACCGTCCAAAGGCAGGAGGGAAGATATCCGTGATCTTCGTGTCCTCTGGAGAGACACCTAGCCCTGGCCAGAGACAATTTTCAAGTGTTCTGCTGCCTGTCTGCCTGCGCACTTGCCTGCCTGCTGCCGGCCCACGCGCCCCAGCTGCCTGTGGGCTAAGCCCCTGGGTCGGAGATGGCCGGGGTGGCTCTAAGTGGGAAGCAAAGCCAGCAGCTGGCCTGCGCTGGGGAACAGACACCCCACTGCCCTCTCCCGGTGTGGGGAGGCAAGAGTCTGCTGATCCCATGCAGGGGAGGGCTGAGATGGGTCTGTGTGTCAGTCACCGAAGATCTTCTAGTTTCTGTGCTCCTCTCCTTTGTTGTTCACTGCTCGAGAAAGCAGCTCTTTAGCCGTGGGAGAAGGCCGCTCACTGCGTACCCCGCCTCGGTGCCTGGCCCTCAGTAGGTGCCACTTGATGTCTGAGGAATACATGAATGGAAGTCCATGAAATCAATTCTGTTTTTTGTTTGGGGTTTGGATGAGACCCCAGAGTTTCGCTTGTAACTTCAAGGCCCCTCCTCTGAGCCCAACCCCTTTCTTCCTCGGTCTGTGATCATCACCTGTGGTCCATGGTGGCTGCCAAGATGGTAACACATGTGAGCCTTCTCCTTTTCTCAAGACTTCATGTGATACAAGAGCCAAGAGCACTTACTCAGCACCTGCTTGCTTGCCGTGGGGAACAGGAGACTGGCAGTAGTGTCCCGGAGGCACCAACGATCCAGACGGAGTGTTTAATTCGGAAGAAGTTGGCAATTTATCAGCCCCACCTTGGCTTTCCTCTTCCATTCATGGTCCTGATACATCCACTCAAGGACACATTACACGAATGTCCATGTACCAAGGTGAACACCTGTACTTTGTCTCGTCTGGCTTTCTGTGTCTATTCCTTTGGTATATCTATATTTTAAAATTTTTTAAGTTTATTTATTTCTCAGAGAGAGACAGAGCATGATCGGGGAGGGGCAGAGAGAGCTGAAGACACAAAATCTGAAGAAGGCTCCAGGCTCTGAGCTGTCAGCATAGAGCCTGACGTGGGGCTCAGACTCATAAATGGCGAGATCATGACCTGAGCCGAAGTTGGATGCTTAACGAACTGAGCCACCCAGGCGCACAGTGGCGTGTCTTAATCCCTGTGGTCACTTTCCCATTTACAATGTCCAGTGGGGACAGAAAATCACACTCATGTCCACCACACAGAGCATGGGCACTTAGAAATGCCTGATGTGCCCAAGATAGAAGGCACAGCATTAAAATAAGTTTGTCATTCTCTTTGGGCTAAACATCATCACTATCCCCTAAAAATGGGAATACTGAGTAGGATGTGATTGCACAGAGAGGAGAGAATGCAAAAACCTGCATCATTCTCCTGGGGCCTGATGACAGGACCCAGCTTTGAGTCAAGGGGGAAAAACCATTAAATGGCTACCAGATTGCCAGTCCTGGGGTACTTATCATAAGGGGGCTAGTAGGGTGTCTGGGAAGTTCACCATCTATGGCAAATCATGTCTACATGCGTAATGGACATCTTCCTGGGCCACGTGCAGCCCAGAGCAGACAAGCCTGGAGTTATGGCTGGCCCCACACCCCATTTAGGGGCGGTATTAGTCAAGATTCTCCAGAGAAACAGAACCAATAGGATGTATAGACAGAAAGAAGAAAGAGACTTATTATAAGGAGTTGGCTGACAAATCTCAAGTTTGCAGTTGGCAAACTGGAGACCCAAGAGAGAGAATGGCATGGTTCAGCTGCAAAGCCCAGTAGATCTGAGACCTAGAAGAGTCAGTTTCAGTTCAAGTCTGAGGGCAGGAAGAAAAAAAAACTCATGTCCTAGCTCAATGGCAGTCAGGTAGGAAGAGTTCCCTTTTACTCTTGGGAAGTAAATCTTTTTCATTCTAGTCAAGCCTTCGACTGATTGGATGAGGCCCACCTACATCTGCTTTACTGACTCATCCTCTTCAAATGTTGATCTCATCCAAAACCACTCTTAGAGACACACCCAAAATAATATTTGGCCAAATCTCTGTGCACTCCATGGCCCTAAATGAAACATAAACTTAACCATCGCAGGGACCAAGCATCAGGAAACAGGGTGGAGGTCTTTGCTCCACATTCATCTCTCACAAAGACCCCTGGACAGGTTTCTTGAGGAACATGCCCTCCTGCATTCCCCCAGGTCTGTGAGTGCCTGATTCATAGAACACGGGAGGCATAGTTCATGAACAGGAGTCATAATGAGTGACAGCAGATGACACAGGAACAGGGGAGGTCAGAAGTCAGATGGGAAGAAAGCAGAAGACAGAAACAGACCAAGTGGACGGAAGGACTAGAATGAAGAAAAAGGAGAGAAGCAGACGGGGATGGATAAATTGAACAACTGGTCTCCAGGGTTCCCTGAGCTCAACGTGCCCACCCTGACTTGATCAAATGGATGCAAAGTAGTTCACTTATTTTCATAGAGCTCCCAGGAAGAAAGGAAAGGGTCACCGTGTCACCACCAATACTAGAATGTTGCAACCAGCAGCCAGAAGTGATTGAATTCCAACCATCTGCCAGGTCGGGCTACGTCTTCACATCCAGCATCTCACCTAACTGTCACCGCAGCCTTGTAGGGTAGATGCTCTTAGTGCCCACATCTTACAGAAGGGCGCGTGTGGAGAGGAGCTGAGAGGAGCACTGGGATCTCAGTCCCCTGCCTTGCAACCACTACAGCGTTCCAAGAAGTTAGAGGACTGACTTGAAGGTCTCCAGTCGGGGAGCACCTGGGTGGCTCTGTCACTTAAGTGTCTGACTCTTGATTTTGGCTCAGGTCATGATCTCATGGTTTTGTGAGCCTGAGCCCCACATCGGACAGTGAGGAGCCTGCTTGGGAACCTCTCTCTCCCTTTCTCTCTCTGCCCCTCCCCTGCTTCCCCCCTCTCGAAATAAATAAGCTAAAAAAAGAAAGATAGAAAATACCCAGTGGGATCAGCTGGAAGCAGAGGCCGGGTCTGTCAGCGCCTCCAGGCTGCCCTGTCCTGGCGCCAGGCTGCTCCATTACCCGCCTCCACCTGTGCAGAAGCCAAAGCGGGGCGAAAACGGAGCATGGGCAGACAGGACAGTGCTGCAGGCCTGAGTCCTAGATGTGCCAGGCGGCTTCTCCCAGTGGACATGAGTCATTCTTTCTACCGCTCCACACCTGAGCCCCGCTTCCTGTGTTACAGGTATCCCCTAGCTTTGAGACAGAAACTGCCTCCCATGAAAGAGGCTGAAAAAGCCCCTTTCTGCCTCCCTTTCCCGGCCTTCATTGCCCTTAGGGCCTGGGCATATAACGTGGCCCCTCCCCTCAGACCCACATGCCTGACTCTGAATGAAAGCTGCTGATGTGAAGAAGCCCCCTTAGTCATTGATGGTGGCAGTGGCAGCAGCCACGTCCAGCTTTTAAGGGCAGTGGCACCTCTGACCCACGTTGGTGGCACTGACTGTGGCATCTGCGCCCTGCAGAGGCAGTGAGGCAGTGAGTTTTCCAGACCTGATGCTCTGACTTCTCCAAGAGCTCCTGGGAATGAACCGGTATCTTCGGCAAACTCCTTTTCTGCTTTGTGTCGCCAGAATCGGTTTTTGTTGCTTAAAACAAGAACCTTGAATGATACGACATAGGACAAGCTGTGGAAGGAGCTACAAGCCCAGGGGGAAACGGAGGTGCTCTAAAGTTGGAACGTGGCCAGAGGACAGTGAAAATCCAGCTAGTATTAAGGGACAGGATACCAGGAGAGCATGGGATGCCATGGTGAGACAGTTAATCCTGCGGTCCCCCAGAAAAAAGTGCCCCTCAAAGGCAGGGCTTTAGGGACCTGGCGGCTTCTGACATAGAAGAGTAAAAGGTCAAGGGCTGTTGGCCAGAGGGTTGTGCTAATGGCACCACACAGCTTAAAGGAAAGAAAGGCAATCTCAGAGTCCAAATTCTCTGCTCAAGTCATGGTTAGAAAACCAAGGAATTTTTTTAATTAAAAAATTTGTTTTAATGTTTATTTATTTTTGAGAGAAAAAGACTGAGCATAAGCAGGAGAGGGGCAGAGAGAGAGAGGGAGACAAAGAATCCAAAGCAGGCTCTAGGCTCTGAGCTGTCAGCACTGACGCGGGGTTCGAACCTATGAACCATGAGATCATAACCTGAGCCAAAGTTGGACGTTTAACTGACTGAGCCACTCAGGAATCTTGGATTTTTTTAAATGTGAATTTACTTTTGAGAGAGAGCTCATGCTTGTGAGACCAGAGGAGGGACAGAGAGAAAGAGAGGGGGACAGAGGATCTGAAGCAGGTTCTGTGCTGACACCAGAGAGCCCAACACAGGGCTTGAACCCGCGAACTGCGAGATCATGACCTGAGCCAAAGTCACATGCTTAACTGACTGGGCCACCCAGGCACCCCAAAACCAGTGAATTTTTTATATCTTGCAGTTACAAGGATGAGAGAGTTAAAAAAAACATCACCACCACCAATCTTACAGCTTGATCAGTGACTATAGAACACCGTCAGGTGGCCTCACACCCTTGCTAGGTCTCTAGCTGGGAAAGAATGGAGAGTGGAGGGCAGAGGCCATCAGAACAGGGCTCTTTGGGAAGGTGGAGGACTTAGGTACCTCCCACTCCCGGGAGCCTCCCTTGCCGGCAGAAGCTACCCCTTGGTCATACTGAACATGCTAGAGGTAGAAACTTGTTGGCTCTTTGCCAAACCCATACCCGCCCCCGGCCACACATCTGGGTGGAGTATCTGGCCTCCCCTGCAGTTAGTGTGCTACATGGCTGAGGGGCAGCCAGTGCACAGGTGCAACCATGGCCAGCAGCTGGCCTTTCCTGGAACAATACACCCCTAATGACCTTAACATGAAGGAGTCCCCTTGCGTGCCCGACCCCACCACCCCTCATTTTCTCCAGACTGAAATACCAAGTCAGACCCCTGCAGGTCCCAGGGGGCCAATGATGTCAAATCTCGAAGGAGGATACGGAATCACCAGAAGAACCGAGAGATTTTGCTAATTTATATTGGCAGAAACCTGGCAAAGTGATCGGGGAATGGATTCTGAGCGTGGAGAACCTGGGGAGGAAGCAAGCAATGTGAGATGGAGTTGAACGTATTGATACGTAGGATTCTGTGGGGCTAGTCTGAGTAGCTGTGACAGTTCTAATAGTTTGCCCTGACGGTTGCTTAAAACCTGGACTTAATTGTGGCCAAACGACAGTAGCTGATAGCAAAGAAGAAAAACGAGCCTCTGACTTTCTGAGTTTACTAACCATCAGGTACAGTTTCAAGCAACTTATTTCACAGATTTACTTAGTTAACAAGTGAGGTTAGATGGTGTACTATTGATGAAGGAATTGAAAAAATTGGGGGCATGAGAGCAGCTGAGCTGACATTCATCCCTGTTTACTGGTCTCCGGCTCTGTCCTAAACACCTTAATGTACCAACTCAGTTTATTATCCTCACAGAAGAAGAACATAAGGCAGAGAGGTGTTTTAGGGTGACCAAATGTCCCGGATCACCTGGGAATGAGGGGTTTCCAAGCACATGGGGCTTGGAGTGCTGAAACCCAGACCATTGCAGGCAGACTGGGGTGACTGGTCTCCATAGTAAGTCACTTGTGCAAAGTAACACAGTAAGCGTCAGAGCCTGTCCTGAAATCCACGTGCCCTGACTTTAGGCTCAAACACTCCACCTCTGCCCGTGGTTCTTGCACCAGAGGCTGCGTGTGAAGTGGCTGGAGATTTTGTTAAAACCCAAGCCCTGGCCTCACCCTCACCATTCGGTTGATTGGAGATGGTGGAGGTGACTGAGAATTTTTTTTTTAAGCTTATTTACTTATTTTTGAGAGAGAGAGAGCATGAGGGCATGAGTCAGGGAGGAGCAGAGAGCGAGAGGAAGAGAGAGAATCCCAAGTAGTCTCCACCAGCACAGAGCTAGACTCGGGGCTTGAACCCACGAACCCAGGAGATCATGACCTGAGCCAAAACCGAGAGTCAGACGCTTAACTGACTGAGTCACCCAGGCGCCCCGAGAAGTTGTTTTTCTAACACGTTCCCAGCTGATGCCAATGCTGCTGGCCTGCAGACTGAGTTGGAGAAGCTCTGCGTTGTGCCACCCCACCTCCAGACGAGAAGGTTGGAATGGATTTTTCAGGTAGGACCTGTCCACTGCCACCAGCACTCGCAAACTGTCAGATGGCCCCTTTGCCGCAGCGCCAAAAAATACACGGCTGAGGGACATGCCCTCGTGCCAGGAATGCTGACCGGCGAGGCCGCGGCGGAATGGGAATCTGGTGTCTGGGCTCAGAAGGGCACGGGATTGCCAGAATTAGTTGTCAAGGCAGAGGTGGGGTTGCCACACAGGTGGCTCCAGTGTCGCTGTGGAGTATACGCTCTGCAGTTCCTGACAGCACTGGCTTGGGTGTCTACCTGGCCTGACTTTGCAGCCAAATCTGGGGCACTGTTTCTGGCTGCATAAGCCCCCAGGCTGGCTCTCTGACTCTCCCTGGGATCCTGTGACCAGGATTTTATTTTTTTTAATTGAGGTGAAATTCACATAGCATGAAAATAACCAGTTTGGTGGCATTTGTGAGACCACCACCTCTAAGTTCCAAAACAGAACCCAGACCCATCGAGCAGTTACTCCCCATTCCCCTGCCACCCTGGCCAGCACCAATATGTTTTTTTCTGTGGATTTACCTTTTCTGAACATTTCATATGAATGGAATCATAGGATATGCGACCGTTTGTGGCTCATTTATTTCACTTAAAATAATGTTTTCAAGGTTCATCCACCTCAGCGTGTATCAGTACTTCATTCCTTTTTGTTTGTTTTTTGAGAGAGGGAGAGAGAGAGAGAGAGAGAGAGGGAAGGAGAATGTGTCACACAAGCAGGGGGAGGGGCAGAGGGAGAGAAAGAATCCTGAGCTGGTTCCACTCCACTCCCGGCTCAGAGCCGGGTGGGACTCTGGGCTCAAACTCACGAACCTTGAGGTCCTTCCCTGAGCCAAAATCAAGAGTCAGACACTTAACTGGCTGAGCCACACAGGCGCCCCAGTACTTCATTCCTTTTAATGGCTCAGTACTATTCTATGGTATGTACATACCACGATTTGTTTAGCCACTCCTCCATCGATGGGCTGGGCATTTGGGTTGTTTTTCCCTTTCTGCTGTTGGGAACAATGCGGCTGTGAACTTTGTGTATAAGGATTTGTTGGAGTGCTTGTTCTCAGTTCTCTTGGGTACATACCTAGGAGTGGGGTTGCTGGGTCCTGTAGTAGCTCTGCCTAGCTTTTTGAGGACTCACCAAACTGTTTCCAAAGTTTTATGTTCCCACCAGCAGTGTAGGAGGGTTCCAGTTGGTCCAAGTCCTCATCAGCATTTGTTATCATCTGTTTCTTTGAAAACAGCTATCCTAATGGGTATGAAGTAGTATCTCAGTGTGGTTTTGGTGGGAATTTCCTAACGACTAGTGATACTGTGTTTGTTGGCCCCTTGTATAGCTTCTCTGGGGAACCGTCTATTCATGTCCTTTGTCTATTTGTAAATCATTGTCTTTTTTTTAATGTTTTGAGAGAGAGAGAGAGAGAGACAGAGTGTGAGCAGGGGAGGGGAAGAGAGAGAGACACACACACAATCTGAAGCAGGCTGCAGGCTCTGCACTGTCAGCACAGAGCCTGATGCAGGGCTCGAACCCACAAACCATGAGATCGTGACCTGAGCTGAAGTTAGACCCTCAACTGACTGAGCCACCCAGGCACCTCAATCATTGTCTTTTTGATAAGTTCCTATTCTGCTGTGCTTAAGTCAGAACTGTTTCTATTGGTTGCAAACACAGTAAAAACTGTGGCTGCTACATACACTTCTCCCTGTTCTGTGACCCCGGGCCACACTCCTACCTCCAACCAGCAAAGCAACTCAACATTCACACATAACAGTGTGCAACTGGGTAGGGGTGCATTCTGGACGCTAATGATGGCACCTGCCAGTCTTCACCTGCCCACATGGCCCCTCTCACCACTGAAGGGAGAGGAGAGCGACGGGGCCATAACACACCCCAGTTCAGGTAATCACAAAGAAAACAGGCACACTTTGGGGTAGGCGCGGTGAATACAGGGAGAGGGCGTGGACAGAGGCACAAAGCCGACGGAGACAGGGGTGAGAGGAGCTGGGGCAGGAAGTTAGGGATGCAAACAAGGCTTCCGAATCTGTGCATCATTCAGGGGCTAAGATCAGACAACTTCCAGAGGGTGGTCTGGGTCACATGGGTGAGCAGGGCAGGGACTGGGGTGGGTTGTGGGCAACCAACACTGAAGCCTCAGGCACCCTCTGGTCTTCCCAGGATCATCCTCATTGGCTGGATTCCCCTTCCAAACAAGCAGGCACAAGTTTGGTTCATAACTTAGTTTAATGCTTTGTGGGGTGTGCCCTGGGCTGTGAGGAACCCCCATCCACCTCGCAGGGTCCGGCACACATGGAGGAGAGTGGTCTTTTCTGATGCTGGCCCTGGTTCCTGTTTGGGAGCCTGACACCCATCTTCCCGATGAAAGCAGGCTGAGGGGCCCCAGCCCCCTGTGGGCCTGATTTGTGCCCCCTGCAGGCCTGATTTGTGCCCACTGCCTCACTTCCTGCAGGGTCTGAAACCTCTGTGGATGTTGGGCTTGCAGCCCTGGCCTGGCCCTTGTTCCAGACAGGTGGGCAGATGGGCACGCAGGGCTGTGCGTCCAGGGGCTGGCAGGTGAGAGGCCTGGCTGAGTCTTAGGGCCCCACGGCCCACTGGGAAATGTGCTCTTGAGCTGGAAAGGAAGCCGAACCAAGCGAGGGTCAGTGGCAGCCCAGGCGGTCCTTGGATGGGGACCTTCCTGCAGCTGGTCCTGAAAGGGCTATGGTCCTAGATGGAGCTCCAGACCTTTCCAGCAGGTGCTTCTGGGGGCTGGTTCTGGGCCAGGTTTCACCCTGTTCCCCACCACCGTTCACTGGGCTCTAGGGAATCAGGGAACACCGGTGAAACCAACAGGTCCCCAAGCAGCAGCTTTAGTGACAGGAGGAAAGGGACCTTGGAGAAGTCCTTGGCCAGGCTGTATTCCAGTCCCACCATGGTGCGGATGTGCTAAGCTGGGCCCTTCTTTCCTCTCTGGGCCTCAGGGGCCTGCAGGATGTCCCTGGTAGCCCTGCATGCTCAGACCCTTTCTGGGCCTGTGACCTGGATATCCTAGCACCTGGAGCAGGCCAGCAGGGACCTCAGGGGACAGGGACCAGGAAAAGGGAGGTGTGAGAGGGCCCTCACCAAACTGGCAGATGTAACGGTTTCGGGTTTTACAGCGTTGGTCATTCCAGTTGAAGGCGGCTGACGCCTGCAGCTCCACGCAGTTGCCAAACCTGCCAGGTCAAGGTGTGGGCGGACAAATGAAATGAGTCTGGGAGAGATTTAAATCTTCCACTCCAGGGGCGCCTGGGCGGCTCAGTCAGTTAAATGTCGGATTCTTGGTTTCGGCTCAGGTCATGATCTCATGGTTCATGGGATTGAGGCCCGTGTCAGGCTCCTCACTGAAAGTGTGGAGCCTGCTTGGGATGCTCTCCCTCTTTCTCCCTCTCTCTCTCTCTCTCTTTTTCTCTCTCCCTCTCTCTCTTTCTCTACCTCCCTCCCTCTCTCTCTCTCTGCCCTTCCCCTGCCCTGCTCACGCATGTGCTCTCTTTTCCTCAAAATAAATAAACAAACATTAAAAAAAAAATCACTCCAGCCGGCCACAGCGTCTAAGAAGCCTAGGTGCCTCCAGCCCACATATGGGGCTTCCGGGAGCCAGACCCACCCCCAGGCCCTCATGCCTGCTCCTCAGGCCTCTATAGCTCTCTTCAGGAAACCTGGGTGGTCTCAGCAGACCCACAACCTGGGCAGCAACTCCCCCTACCCAGTGCCAGCACTCAGCCACGCCAGCCGGTGGGGATGGGACCTGGAAGAGACAGGCCCATGTCCTTCCTCCCAGCAGGGAGAGGGTGTGCCTAGGAGCCCAACCAGACCAGTGTCCTCTAGACAAAGAGCAGGGGCGTGGGCCTGGGTGCCATCAATGAGGTTGAAGGATGTGAGCGAGATGTTTGGAGCCCTTAGTCCACACAGCCTGACTTCCTCTACCCTGGCCCTCCCTGCCTTGCCCTGGGCACTCCTGGGCTCTGAGGCCTGGGGCAGGGCCACATAACCAGAAGGCCCTCGGTACTGGTGGGCTGGAGGGTGGGCGTGTGCAGGCCTGGAGGCAGGTGGGTGGATTGCTAAAGACCCCTGAATCAGGGTGTTGATGTAGGCAGAGAAGCGTGGTGGACGGGAGAGGTGGATGGGTAATAGAGGGAACGATGGGGATGGATGGATGGACGAAGACTTCTGGAGCTCCTTCTCCTTTAGGTAAGCCCCGAGAGGCAGAGATGTGCCTCATGTCCGCTGTACCTGGACTTCCTGGGCACCGGGTGAGGCCCAGGCCCTCAGAGGACTCAGCCAGCGGGCCCCCGTGAGAGAGTGAGCCCAGAGGAGGGAGGCACCCCAGACTCACCCCTGGTTGTCAGGCTGCCCAAAGGCAAAACTGGTGAACGACTGGTGCTCCCCGGTGGTCCAGCGGAAGGAGTCCTTGGTGGTCTTGTAGGTGAGCCCTGGGCCCCAGCAGCTGAGGTTGGCCCACCAATCCTGGGCCCCACTCAGAGCCCAGGCTCCCTGAGAGGAGCACCCCGAGCTTGGAGCCTGCTGCCTAATGCCCATCCGTCCCAGCTCTTAACCACCCAGCTCCTTCAGCCCCCAGGGAGGCTCCCTCGCCCTCTTCAGTGCTCCCTCCAGGGAAGGAGGTTGTCAGCCCTGCTCTGGGCCCCCAGCCCTCATCACACCCTTAGTGTCTGCTGGGGGGGGGGTTGCAACCCAGATTCCTACACCCCCAACCAGCAAGGTACTCACCAATCCAGAAGTTTCTGGTCTCAAAGTCGCTGTCGGTCACCTCGTTGGTGGTCTCCAGGCGGCCCAGGTAGAAGGCGAGGATGTCCTGAACTTTCTGGCTCTCTATCTGGGCTAGCACCCCGCCCTTTCCCTGTAACCCCCACTCCATGTCACACTGGCGGGGCCCCAGAGCTCAGGCCAGCCCTTTCTACCCATCCTGCCACACCAAAGTGGCTAGGGACGTCCTCTCCCCCACCCCACAGTCTCCTGCTTCTTAGAGTAGGGAATCTCCTTCCTCTCCCCTGTCTGCATCTTCTCTCTCTGTGCACAGGGGCCCAGACTGGCAGGGCCCTGACCTCTGCAGGGTTTTGATTCATCTGTTTAGTGTCTTAAATACATTTGAATCGGTTGCCGACATTAATAAATCAAGTGATGCCAGTGAAAATCTGAATTGCTTGTTCTCTTGAAAAATCCCAAGTTCTGGCTTCTGTGAACTCATGTGTCTACATGACAGCCAGCAGCTAGGACTGAATCAGGATGGCTCCTTAGATGGGGGTTGGGCAAGGGCTCACCCCTGGGTCCTTCAGCTCATTAGGTGACCTCCTGGCTCCCATGGGTCTCTGAGTTTGTCAGCCCTGCTTTACACTAATGACCAGAGTCAGGTCAGAGGAAATCAAAGGAACCATTTCTTAGTCCAAGCTCCTTCCACTGAGACCCTCACTTGAGACCCTGTGGGGGCCCCTGGGAAGGCAGGGGTCAACCATCACCTGGCATTTCATCTTGGCCCCGTAGTAGGTGTCTGCCTCTGAAGACACCATGAAGCAGTCTCCGTCGATCCTCAGGTCACAAGTGTGGAAGGGAAAGCGCACCCTGGCTGGGGACAAGGGGCCTGACTGTGTGTGTGGGGACCTCCGACTCATTATGCCTTCCTCCCTGCCAGGGAGCCAAGCTCAAGAAGCCCCTTCCCCTTCCCCTGGCCACCTTCTCAAATCCAGAGAGTGGGTGGGAGTCAGTGTTGTGCTGGTGAATGTGTAACAACCAGCTCGTTCTCTCTTAAAAAAAAAGATTTATAGAATTTGCCAATTTCTGTGGTGCAAATACCCCCATTAGAGCCAATTTCAAGGTACCAATGTGATGCCACTGAACAGGAAGTTGGGAAGAGATGTGCACAGTAGACTCCTGTGAGCTGGTCTGAGCTGGATCCAGCGCCCTGTTGCTGACGGGGTCCCCGGGGTGTGGCCTGGCTCATCGGGTGACCTTGGGGGCAGAACTTACTGGCACACTGGGCTCCCCCATAGCCGACGTCACAGACACAGGAACACTCCTCTTCCCGAAACCGGCCATGAACGCACTGCACGCTGCACCGCACTGCCGGGGGGGTGGGGCGCAGAGGGGACAGAGCTCAGGCTGCAGCCCCAGGGCCCCACGCTGCCCTCTCAGACCTCGGAGTGTAGAAGATGGCCAACTGCGGCCAGCACGCCCCACAGGGATGGAACCCATGAGGGCTTCGACTGCTGCCACACTCGGTTTGAGCTCCTTTGTAGAGAGAAGCAAACTGGGGTTTGGGAGGGGGACCTGCCCATGGTCACAGAGCTGGGAGGGGCACACTGGGATGAGAGTCTATTTCTAGATCCTGATAACGTCCTCCTGCTACCATCCCAGGGCCTAAGGGTCAGATCTGATTCTACTTTGAGCCCCTACACAGCTCAGAGTATGGCAGGCGGTCAGAGCTCAGGCTGGTTGTTGAATGACTGTATGCAGTGTCCAGGTCAGCAAGGACCTGGTCAGCACCCACCGGCTCCCTCAAGACTGTCTCCAGACACTTTCAGTGAGCGCAACATGACCCCTGGACACACCACACAGCAACGTGTGTCCCCCTCCTCCTCACCCCCTGAGGCTGCCTACATGTGCCCTGGGCCCCGACTTCACTCCCTGGGTGATCTGGAGCTCCACGTGCCCCTCACCTTGGCAGTATCTGCCTGTGTAGCCAGGGGGACAATGGCAGTGGCAGGTGCTGACGTTGAGATTTCCGTGGTTCCGGCAGCTCATGCGACATGGGTTCCTGGGGACCTCTGGTCAGGCGAAGTTGGAGCTCTGAGAGGGAGCCTCCTTAAGGCAGCCCAGCCAGGTGCCTCCCGGGTGCTAAGGGCCACAGCTTCGAGGACAGTCCTACAGGGTGCTGCCACCCTCCACGAGGATCACATCAAGCTCTCTTGTCCCACCTGTCCCAGCAGGAGGCGGGTAGGGTGAGGGACTTACCGCAGAGCCCCCCTGCGTGGTCCCAGGCTTTAAAGCAGCCCGAGACGCTTGCCGTGCAGAGCGAACACCAGGAGCCCGTCTTATAGGGGACGATTGTCTTCCCATTTACCTCCCAGTTGCCCCTGTGAGAGCAAAGCACCAGAGAGCACTGCAAGGGCCTGGCCTTGGGGAAGGGCCTCGGGCCCCTTCAGCTCCTTCTGGCCCAGCCAGGGAGTCAGGGAACAGGGAGGTGACAGAGAGGTGTGCAAGAAAAGGAAAAATGGCCTCCAAACTACTGCTAATGCTCCATACTTCTACTGGGCGAGGGAGAACAGTGTTTCCAAGGATGGGCATCCGAGGAGCAGTCACATTCTGCCTGGGCAGGATGGGGAGTGCTGCTCCCTTCCACACCCTCTCCCTTTCCTTCTTTCTGCGAGGGTGCAGACCAAGGGGCAAAGACCTTGTGAGTGGGTGGGTGATTCACCTGGGTGAAAGTATCCTCCACCCCACAACCCAGCAGTGGCGGCTTACCCGGGAGAATAGGCACAGACGAAGGCTTCCATCTCTGCCTGGGTCCCAGAGCAGGGCTGCCGCCCACAGCCCAGCTGGCTGGAGGTGGCCCACACGAGCTGCAGGAGACACAGTTGCTCAGAAACCCCATCACGGGCCACCCCCAGTCTGGGGGCCAACAGCACTGATGATGCTTGCCTGGGGAGGGGAGACACAGCCTCTGCCTCAAACCAGGCAGAAAGACAGCTCCCTCACCTCTTGGGGCCTCAGCAGTGGCAGCTGGGCCGGGCGGGGCTATGAGGACAGGTGGGAATGGCCTAGGAAGGCTTTCTAGGTGGGGCGAGTGGAGGAGTTTCAATCAGCAGATACCTGAAGAAAGGAGAGAATCGTGGATGGGTGGAAAGTGGCAAAAGAAAGTCTTGGACGCGATCCTGGGTGGCTCAGTTGGTTAGGGGTCCAACTCTTGATCTTGGCTCAGGTCATGATCTCACAGGTATGTGAGATCGAGTCCCGCCTGGGATATGGGCTGACAGTAGCACAAAGCCTGCTTGGGATTCTCTCCCCCTTGCCCTAACCCCTCCTCCACCTGCGAGGTCTCTCTCTCTCTCTCAAAAAAAAAAAAAAAAAAGGTGTTGGACATCAAAGACCTTGTGACAGATTGCACATATGGCTACAACCCTTCACTCCTCCCTACAGCCCACTCTTAAATGTGCTTTTGCAGTTCTTTGCATCAAGAGGAGGACTGTTTTCCGGCCTTGAATCTGGCTGGCCCTGTGGCTTGCGTTGGCCAACAGAACGCAGAAGTGATATTGAGCCAGTTTTGAACCTAGGCCTTAGGAGACCCCACAGGCCGAGGTGAGCCAGCTGAGATCACTCTAGACGGCCAGCTCTCAGCCACCACAGCAGCTGACTGCACTTGCACATGGGGCCCACCAAGGCCAGAAGTACTTCCCCACTGGGCCCAGCCCAAATTGCCAACCTGCAGAATCATAGGATGCTAAACTTTGGGGTAGTGTGTCATGCAGCCAGAGCTACCAGGTGCAGGGCTCTGATAGTCCTCCAAACGTAGATTTAAAATTTAAAAATCAGTGACAATTTGGAAACAGCACAAACAGTCAGTACAGGAATAGTTACCCGAACGCCTGCAGCGCTCAAGATGACAGCTATGGAATAGGGAGACACAGACATGTAGTCACACATATGTACCCAATAATTAGAGAACGTACACTCTCTTTAGGGACACCCAGAACTTTTGCAAGCGTTGAGCCCTCACTAAACCACAAAACAAGATTCAACAAAGACCAAAGGAACAATATATTATGGGCCACATTCTATAAATGCAATGCAATAAAATATCAAGTAAATAACTTAGAAGTATGGGAAAGGAGAAAACATCGGAAATTTAAGTATATGCTTCAAAATCAAAGACATCATGATGCCAAAGAGGAAACATGTAGAAAGGGATGACAATGAAATCACTGAACAGCAAAACCCACAGGATACAGCTAATGACGTTTAGAGAGAAATTTATAGCTTTAAATGAATTTAGCATAAATGGAAAAAGACTTAAAAATAATCAGCTAAGAACCCATATCAAGAATATAAAAAAAAAATAGGGCTGGCTGGGTGGCTCAGTTGGTCACGCGTACAACTTTGGCTCAGGTCATGATCTCACGGTTTGTGAGTTCGATCCCGGTGTTGGGCTCTGTGCTGACAGTGTGGAGCCTGCTTGGGATTCTCTCTCTCCCTCTCTCTTTCTCTGACCCTCCCCTGCTCACTTTCTTTCTTTCTCTCAGAAAAAAATAAACATTAAAAAATATTTTAAAAATTGATATAAAAAAGAATAATAAACTGAATAAAGTAGGAGAAAGTAAATAATAGGGACACCTGGCTGGCTCAGTTGATAGAGCATGTGACTCTTGATCTTGGGGTTATGAGTTTGAGCCCCATGTTGGGTGTAGAGATTACTAAGAAAAATTTTTAAAAACTTTAAAAAAGTAAATAAAAATAAGAGCAGAAATTAAAAGAAAACAGGATAAAAAAACTGATTTGTTAAAATAGACACAGCTCTGGGAAGACTGGTAATGAACGGAAGAGAGTAGGCACAAATAAACAAAGCTGAAAAATTTAAAAGGACCTAGCTGCAGACACAGCAGATCTTTTTAAAATACCTGTTTAATTCTAGTTTTAAATCTCTGTTAAATACTGAACAATTATGACCAATAAATTAGAAAATATAAAATGGAAAATTTTCTAGAGAATAGAATTTGGCAAAACTATCTCAAGAAGTAGAAAATCCGAAATGGTCCCTGACCATTTCTAAAAGTTGAATCAGGAGTTAAAAATCTGCACATACAACACATACACACAAAACAGCCCCAAAATAGAACAAGGTCCAAGTAGTTTTACAGGAAAGTTAGAGCAAATATAGAAACTATTCCAGGAAAGAGAAAATGAGGCAAACTTGGCAACTCATTTTATGAGGTCAGTGTAGCATTGCTCTAACCCAAGTAAGGGCAGTATGAGAAAAGGAAATCAGAGGTCAATTTCAATAGCAAATAATAATTAGCAAACCAGGTCTAGCAATGAATTAAAAACAACAGTAACAGGGGCGCCTGGGTGGCTCAGTTGGTTAAGCGTCTGGCTCTTGACTTCGGCTCAGGTCATGATCCCATGGTTCTTAGTTTGAGCCCCGCATCAGGCTCGGTGCATAGAGTGTGGAGCCTGCTTGGGATTCTCTGTCTCCCTCTCTCTGTGCCCTTCCCTCGCTCACACTTACTCTCTCAAAAATAAATAAATAAACATTAAAACAACAACGACAACGATGTACTCACGCGTGTACACACACACTTACATGACATGCCAAATTGACAGATATTCAAAATATTTAACACCCAGTAGGCATGGTAATTGCCAATCAGAACAGATACTGGGCTGAAGCAGGATCCTGGGGACCCACTACTGTACCAGGCATTCATTCTTTGGTTCTATGTCGTGGGACAGATCCTAGGTGTCCCAAGAAAGAGCCTAGGCCAGGTGCATTCTAGGAACTTGGGGCAGCTACTGTTTACTAATACATCAGTATTTTAGCATTTGAATAACTATTATAGCATATGGTGTATAGATGAATCGCTACCCTGCAAGTAGAAAGGCAAGAAAGAGTTAGTTTTTAAAAATATATATTAATTATGGTATTGTGATTATAAAAGAGCCATCTTTTAGAGATATACACTTATTTATGGCTAAAATTATATGATGCCTGAAATTTGCTTAAGAATAATAGGTGAGGGAAATAGATAAGGATATCGATGAAACAAGATGAGCTGTGAAACCCTGAGTTGATAATTGTTGGAGCTGGGCCATGGGTGATATCATTCTGACCACTCTGTATGTTTGAAATTTTCTATAATAAAATACTTAAAATATATGACTAGAAAGATCTAGTGTCATGTAGCAGCTTGGTATGTACATCCAAAAATTATCATGTATTGCATCATTTTAATCATTAAGGAAAAACCATGTAATTATTTCAATAGATGTAGAAAAAGCATTTGATAAAATGCAAGACCTACTCATGGTTTAAAAAATTCTGAACGGGGCACCTGGCAGGCTCTGTCAGTGGAGCCTGCAACTCTTGTCTTGGGGTTGTGAGTTTGAGCCCCACACTGGGTGTAGAGATTATTAAAAACAAAATCTTTCAAAATACATAAAACATAAAAAATTCTTTAAAACGATAAAATAATAAAAATAAAAATGTTTATTTTTGAGAGAAAGTGAAACAGAATGAAAGTGGGGGAGGGACAGAGAGAGAGGGAAGGAGACACAGAATCCAAAGCAGGCTCCAGGGTCTGAGCTGTCAGCACAGAGTCCGATGAGGGGCCCAAACCCACAAACTGTGAGATCATGACCTGAGCCAAAGTCGGATGCTTAACCAACTGAGCCACCCAGGGGCCCCTAAAAATTTCTTTTTTTTTTTAATTTTTAAAATTTATTTTTGAGAGAGGGAGAGACAGCGTGAGCAGGGGAGGGTCAGAGAGAGAGGGAGACAGAATCTGAAGACAGGCTCCAGGCTCTGAGCTAGCTGTCAGCACAGAGCCCGACGTGGGGCTCAAACCCACAAACTGTGAGATTGTGACCTGAGCCAAAGTTGGACGCTTAACCAGCTGAGCCACCCAGGTGCCCCTAAAAAATTCTTAATAAACTTAGAATAAAAAGAAATGTCTGTAACCTGATAAAGGCTGTTCATTAAAAAGTTCATATGAGAGAATTAGGAGCCAAGAACAGGCGGCAAAGTTTTGAACAATAATAATAATATGGGGAATTTTGCTTTGAAAATTTTCTATGAAGCCATAATGATTAAAATATAATTTGTGCAACAACAAATAAACAACAACAACAACAAAGCAACAGAGCAGGACCAAGAATTCAGCAAAAGACCTATGGGCAGATGTGAGCTTGGTATATGACTGAGGCAGCATTATGAATCAGTGGGGAAGGATTTAATACTCAGTAGAAGATGCTTATTTGGAAAGACATAAAATGAGATCCTGTATCACACCCTGCATGAAAAATTCCAGGTGGCATAATTATATCAATATGAAAAAGGAAAGCTTTGGAAGAAAATATATTTCTGATGTCAGAGTAGAAAAGTATTTCTTAAACATGATACTACAAACAGATGAACTATACATTAAACTGAGAAAATGGATTAATACTAAAATTTTCTAAAAGATCTATCATATAAAATATAATGTGCACAAAGAAAAAATACAAGCACTATGCTAGGAAATAATGTATATCAATATGGCCAACAGAAAGTATAAAGAATGTAGAAAGGATGCTTGAAAATTAGTAAGAAAAAGATGCACCATGTTATAAAAATGGGCAAGAAATATGAACAGATAAGGTAATTAACAAAGCAGGTAGTATGCTCAATTTCAAATTAAGCGAAAATTAAAAACCAAGTGAGGAAGCATTTCACAGCTTTGAGTTGGTCAAAATCAAGGGGCCTGGCAATACTGGGGAAGGGAAGTGTGGATGGGAGTATGGTTGACACGGCCATTTTGGCAATAACCCATAAGGTTGTAGTTGCATGGTATGCTATGACCCTGCCATTCGTCTTCTAAGTGCATCCTAGAGAAACTCTGGACACATATGCGCAAGAGGAGCTTAACTAGGATTTTTGCATTGTGGAATGACTTTTATTTTTTAATTTTTTTAGAGTTTTTATTTATTTATTTTGAGAGAGAGAACACAAGCAGGGAATGGATGGGGGTGGGGGAGGGAGGGGGAGAGAGAGAGAGAGAGAGAGAGAGAGAATCCCAAGCAGGCTTCGTGCTGATAGCGCTTGACACAGGGCTTGAACTCACAAAATGTGAGGTCATGACCTGAGCCAAAACCAAGAGTTGGACACTCAACCAACTGAGCCACCCAGGTGCCCCTGAAATGACTTTTAATAGTAAAAAAGTAGAAATAACCTAGATGCCTGTAAATTGCAGCTTATTCATAGTGAATCACCCATGTGTATCTGGATCAATGGAAGTAAATCTTAGAAACATGGTCTGGGGTGGTAAAGGAGACACACAGAGCACTCATATAGGACTTAATAACATACAACCCACTTGCAAAAACAGTAAAGGTATGAAAACACTTAGACGTGTAGTAAAGTTATTAAAACATGCTTTGGCTTTGCCTGTGCTTTTCGGTGCTGCACCCTAGCACCTAAACAATGCCAGGTACATAGAATAAAACAAAGGAAACATGTTTAGGTCTGATCCACCTGGATTTCAGAAAGGTGTCACCTCTGGGGAAGGACAGAGGAAAGAGCAGGAGTGGGGCTTCAGTTCCGTTGTTTGTTTTTTCTTCAGAGATGAGAAACAACTATAGTTAAATATTTTCTAAATCTAGGTAGTGGGTAAAAGGGAGTCCATTATTTGATTTATGCTTGAAATATTTTGCATTTAAAGCTGAAAAAAGTAAAACTATACAAATCGGGGGGAAAGCGACCCCCAATTTCAGGACGAACGGCAGCCCTTCTGAGCTGCCCCCAGTGGCCTAGGGGCCTTGGAGCCAGTGGCACGGCCTCACCTGAGTGTAGTGGGTGCAGGTGGCATTGTGGGCACACTCCGCTGCTGCGTGGCTGTACTGCTGCCCCTCTGCAAACCACAGGCCCACCACGTGGACAAAAGATGCTGAACCCACAGGCAGCAGCTGCACGTTCCAGCCCACTTGCTGGGTGGCTTGAGGTGCCGACGCAGGCTTTGGGGCTGGGGCACCACAGAGGGCCGCCCTGGCCTGAGCCCATTGGGCCAGGCTCTCGCTCCAGTCCTGGGGGCGGCACAAACAGAGACGTCAGCAGGGACCTTTGGGCCAGGTCTTAACCTCCCCACAGGGCGTAGGGTCATTCAGAGAGCACTGGACTGGGATTCCTGCTTGGCCATCTCACCCGTCCAAGCTTCTTTCACTCACTTCCCCCCAGAGCCAGGGGAGGTCAGACTGGACCTGCAAGGAGCTCTCCAAGATATGTTTGTAAAGTACCAGTGATGTCCAGACATCTGTCCCAGAGCCCGGCTCTACCCAGGAGTGAGAGCTTAGGCCCTGCCTTAGGCACCACCCCAGGAAGGGGGGACGGGGGATGGGTGTTCCTGAAGGAGTAGTGCTAGCCCTGGTGATGGGATGGGTTTCTCTGGTAGTTTTTCCTGTCTGGGAATGTGAGCCTTGGGCAGTGCCCAAGCCTTGCAAACTGGTTTTGTGTTTGTCATTAGGTACACCTGGCCTTGGCCATTGGCAGAAAGGCTCAGTTGCTCCCACTTGGCTTTTCTTTGATGCAAAAGGCCTCAGCAGCCATGCTGCTGTGTCCCATTCTCCAACCCTGGCCTTGGAGTGTGTAGGGGTGTCAACGGGGAAACAGGACCAGAGAGGCAACGGGGAAACAGGACCAGAGAGGCTCCTGGCCTCAGGGTCTGGCACCAGCCAGCCCTGTCCTCTGGAGTGGCCCCAATCTTCTCTCCCCACCCACAAACCAAAAGACTGCCCCTCACATCCCCACTGCCACCCAGTAGTCCTCCCTCCTCTTAAACGAGGGGCTCAGCAGGACACCTGGGTGGCTCAGTCGGTTAAGCATCCGACTCTTGATTTTGGCTCAGGTCATGAACTCATGGTTTGTGAGTTTGAGCCCTGCATCGCTCTGTGCTGACAGTGCAGAACCTGCTTGGGATTCTCTTTCCCTCTCTCTCTGACCCTCCCCTGCTCACACTCTGTCTCTCTCGCTCTCGGAATAAAATAAATAAACTTAAAAAATTTAAATAAAGGGTTCAGCAATGAAGAAGACATGGGTCACCCCATCACCATGCCCTGGCCCAACCTAGCCGCCCCATTAGCAGTCCCCTAATCTCCATGAGACTCAAGCTCCTCATCTGTAAAATGAGGACAGTAAGGTACCTATGGGGTAAGAGTGTCGTGGGGATTGTGTCAGCCTTCACTGGGGAAAAGCCCGAGAGGGCTGCAGAGGTGAGGGAGGCTAAGTGGTGGGGCTCCATTCTCATCTTTTATGAAATGCTCTTTTTCTAAGACTTTGGCCAAAGGGGCATAAAAACTATAGAAACTGCTGATGATCGGGTGATCGGGATGCCCCACTCCAGGACCTAGAGCTGGGAGCAAGGAGAGTGGGCAGTGGGGGCCAGGACCTGGGTCTGAGGAGGGGCAGAGGTGCTGCAGAGCAGGGACAGGAGGAGAAGCGACCCCTTCCCGCCTGCCCACCCCACCCCCACCTCCTGGGAAACTGACCCGGGAGCTCTCAAGGTCACCACCACTGAGCCAGCCTGGAGGAGTTTATGGGAGGCAGCCATGGGGAACCCTGCCTACCCCCACACGATCCTGCCCTCACTCTCGGGCCTGTTAACATGTGCTTCCTGGGCTCTGGATGACACCACAAACCCAGTGGTCCCAGTTGGGGTGGTGGGAAACCCTATGCATCCTACCCAGCCCCCAGTGAATGAGCAGGGAGCTTGGAGGGGCCCCACTTAGTCACCCAGACAAACCATGAAGAAGCATTGGGCCCTGCTCACATTCAAGCCCCCTCCCTCAAGCGGGGTGTTTCTCCCTCCCAGTCCTCTGCCCCTGTGATCCTGCTGGGACTCCTTTGTGCAGCTCTTCTTTCCTGCCGGCTCCTTCCATGTCTTCTGGTCTCCCAGGCAACGGGATAGGATGTGAGGAAAGGCCAAAGAACTGCCCTTCTGGGAAGTAGGCAGCTGCGGAGCCCCAGCGACCAGGCATGGTCCCCCCAGTGGGCCAGGTGACTGGCTGCCCTCCTGCCCTGCCCAGGTGGAAGGGCGCCTGGCACCAGCCTGGCCTGAGCCCTCTTCAGGTTTGCCCCTCCAGCCACCCCCTTGGGGGTGCTCACCATTCTCTGCATGTTGGCGGCAGGGGGATGCACCCGGCTGCGCAGGCGGTTGTGCAGGGACAAGAGCAGGAACGTCTCCTTACTGCTCAGAGCTGGGGTGGGAGACAAGGTCAGGCCCCCTGGGTGATGGGGTGGGGGTGACCGTGGCAAGATTAGAGTGCAGCCCTGCCCTTAGGAAACGAGCAGGAGCAGCATGGGAGGATAGTTGGCATAGGGGAGGGCTCGCACAGAGGGATGGGAGATAGGTGTGGGGGTGGGAGAGAGGCAGGTGTGAGGGCTGGGGGTGAGGGTACCACGAGGGAGTGAGGGCCAGGGGCCGGGTGTGTGGAGGAGTCAGCCCTGGGGCCCCCACCTGCAGGCTCTGGGATGGTATTCCTCCCTGAGCCTGGGCCCACTCCCCTTCATTCCTCACCCCAGCCCCAGCCTCCCTCATCCATCTTGGGCCCCCAAACCGCCCAAGGGGACTCTTTCAACAACAGCTAGCCTGCTGGGGCTTAGGCCTGGGAATTGGCTTCTGGAAGCCCCATAGCACCCCTTTGCAGGGCTCACAGCGGCTCAGCCTCTCTCCTCACCCAGGGGCCCCTTACCTCCAGGCGCTGGAGCCTGTTCCTCCTGCGGCAGGAGTGGCTGCCCCTCTGCCCTGGCCATGCCGAGGAGAGCCAGGAGTATGGGCAGGAGGCCAGGCCGGTGGCCCCCCAGCCTGGCGGAGGGCTCTGGCCACAGCATGGGCCTGTCGGGCGCTGCGGATGTGGGCTGGCTCAGCCGTCCAGCCTGCTTCCCAGGCTAGACAGAGCTACTCACAGTCTCAAGGAGTCAGGCTGTACTGGCAGACAAAAGGGGGAGGCTGGTGAGTAATCGGTGTATCCAAAAAGCCTCCTGTCGGCATTGGCATAAGAGACAGCCAGCTCCAATCCCAGGGCTCCCCCCCTCCCCACTCCAGCCACTGGCCTGGCCAGCAGCCCTGCCCACACCAACCAACCAAGCAGTGTGCACTGACCCTGTGGCCCCTGCTAATCATTGCAGGATTATTGGAGCCCTCGGGGAGCCCTGGGAGACCCTGCTGATTGGCCCACAGACATTCCAGGGCTGTGGATTAGCAAATGGTGGTCGTGCCCTGGCCAGGACAGTGTCCTTTGGGCACATCTGTAGCTTCTATTCTCAGCCCCAGGCCCAGGGCAGGCAGGCAGGAGCTGGGCAAGACCCCAGGGGAATTATTCCCTTTCTTGGGAAGCTTGTCCCAACCCCCAGCCATGAATTAAACATAAATGGTTGGTAACCACACACCAGGCAGGTGCTATTGGTGGGTGGGGGCACTGGGGTGTTGGGTTTGTAGGGGAATAGAGGCTAGGGTTGCACCTGTAGGCCAAAAAGAGTGCCTTAGGACTCTGGGCAGTGTCTGGGCAGTGTCTGGGCATGTGGGGGGCTGGGCCCCAAGCCGTTTGGCCCCCTCCATCCCCCACATGACTGCAGGCCAGGAGAAGGCCAGGCAAGCAGAGGCGACCACGTGATGCCCTTGGCTGACTGGAGTCCTGCAGGGAACAAGTCAGAATATAAACAAACTGGCAGTGTAGCAGGAGGGCAGCAAATTGCCACGATGCTTTGGGGCCTGGCTGAGGCCTACACAATCCCACCAGAATAAATTGAAACAGATCTGCACCGTGGCCCACATTTCTTAGAAAAGACAAGGCTATCTCGCAGGCCCTACCCAAATGCCCACATCCGCCTCAGGGGAGAACAAAGGTTATTCAGCCACTGCAGAGGACAGCCTTGGAAGCCAACTACTTCCTACTTCTGGAGTTTGTGTGACCTCTGACCTCTAGGCCACTACCCTCTCAGAGCCAGGTGTCAACCTCTGGCAAACTGTGCTGAGTGGGCTTGGCTCTTTGGAGAGAAACACTGATGGAACACGCATGTCATGGAGGGTGGGGGCAGGGCCAGGTACAAGGGCCCCTAAGCTGGCCTGGAGTTGTGTGTCTCCCCCCACAGACTACCGGGGCCTTGAGTTTCTTCTCCCTCAAATGGATGGCCAGACAACCCCACATTCATCCTGTCTGAATCCTAGCAATGTTTAATAATAGTGACTTTTTTCTGAAGAGTTTACAAAGTATGTTCAGACACGTGAGTTCACTTAATTGTCACAACAACACTGTGCAGTAGCAGACGCGGTGTCTGTCTTGAAGATGAGGAAGCTGGGTTCAGTGTGTCTAAGGGACTCGACTCTGGTCACCTGGCAAACACGTGGAGTGTCCCAGGTAATCCGGGGTTTCTGTCTTCACATTCCTAGACACTGGTGCAAATCTGCTTTAATTTACATCGTGGCCCTTTGAGTTCGATTCCCACAGCCCTCCTCTATGCCAGGTAACAAAACCCAATTCTTGCTCCTGTGTAACATGATGCCAGGCACTTGGGATAGGTCGGAAAAAAAATTTTGAGGCCTGGGGTGGAGTGACTTTTAAGGGACCCTGGCCCACTGCAGATGGAGGCCAGGGCGAGCCTAGCTTCAGGATCTAGAAGAAGAGGAGCTGAGGCTATAAAACACCAGACTTCTGAAGGCCTGGGTTCTAACTGAGATGCCCTGTGTGACCCTGGGATTGTCACTTCCACTCCTGGGCCTCAGTGTCCAATGGTGTTAAATAGGCATGTGCCTTGGTTTACATGACATTTTGTTCTGGGTCCAGGCTTTTTACAGGAGCCTGCTGAATATTTGGGGTGGATTTTGAGAATGGGCACCTCCTTTCTTGCATGGCAGGTTGACCTGGCAAGCATCTTCTAGTGTGATTTCTATCACTGCAGATTAGTGTTATTGCTCTGAATTCCATATAAACCAGCTCCTGGGATATGCACCCCTTGAGGCCTAGATTCCTCTGCTCTCCATGTCTATGAGATTCACCCGTGCTATGGTCTGGATCAGTAGGTTGTTTTGTTGTTTGTTTGACTGGTAGTATTTCATTGTATTTTCATTCTCCTATTGATGAGCACTTGGGTTGTTTTAAGATTTTGTTTATTAT
>CM053563.1:44379231-44399531 GCA_028646485.1 Cryptoprocta ferox
AGTTACTTGTTACTAATATGGGTGTGTAACGTGTGTATATAATCTGGTGTGTTAACAGTAAGGAGGAGATACACCTCATTTGAGGGTTGTCTCCTTCAAAGTAATCAATCACTGTGGGATATTCTAGCAATGTCACTGTGCACAGGGTTTTGGGAGCTCTCTTGTTGGGAGTTAGCCACGGAGCCTGTGGGGTGTACTTTTTGGATCTTGAGGTGTAACAAACGTTGAGTGTGCATTTGAGTTTAAAACAGTAAGTATGGTGAGTGACATAGACGATCACACTGACTAGTACAAGTTTTCTTCACAAATTATAGATTGATTATGGGGCACCTGTGTGGCTCAGTTGGTTGAGCACCTGACTCTTGATTTCGACTCAAGTCATGATCTCAGGGTTCCTGAGTTTGAGCCCCGCATTGGGTTCTGCACTGACAGTGCAGTGCACAACCTGCTTGGGATTCTCATTCTCTTTTTCTGTGTGCTCTCTCTCAAAATAAAGAAACATATATATACATATATATAATATATTTATAATAAATATATATAATAAAAATGAAAATTACATATTGATTAAAGCAAACCATTCAGAAAGCACAAATACTGTGTGCAGTACAGTTCGTGAAGACACTTAGGGGAATGCAGTTCATAAAGACTGTACAAGGGTGGTTGCCAAGTCTGGGGACGGGAAGGGAGAGGGACTGCTTCACAGGTGGACAGAGTTTCAGTTTGGGAAGATGAAGAATTCTGGGGATGGATGGTTGTGATGGTTATACAGCAGTGGCAGTATTTCCAACTGTGGAACCTCACAGTTGGAAATGACTAAGATGGTTGATTTTATGTTCTGTGTATTTTGCCAGAATTAAAAGTTTTTATTATTATTTTTTATTAATGAGGCAACTTTTTTTTTTAAAGTTTATTTACTTAGAGACAAGTGGGAGACAGGCAGAGAGAGAGGGAGAGAGAGAATCCCAAGCAGGTTTTGCACTATTAGTGTGGAGCCCGACATGGGACTCAAACCCACAAACCATGAGATCATGACCTGAGCCAACAGAAATTAAGAGTCAGAAGCTTAACCAACTGAGCCACACAGGTGCCCTGCGACCACTTTTCTTGAGTGACTCTGAAAACAGTCATGGAAGAGGAGTAACCAAAAGCAGAGATATGATAAGATAGTTGTATGACCTAATGGTTTTCCAGAAAAAATCCATTGGATGTATGAATAGAGTTATGTTTTTCATGGATGTGGCTTATGTCTTAAAACACTCTCTAGGGGGGTGCCTGGGTGGCTCAGTCGGTTAAGCGTCCAACTTGGGCTCAGGTCATGATCTCACGGTTCATGGGTTTGAACCCCACATTGGGTTCTGTGCTGACAGCTCGGAGCCTGGAGTCTGCTTCAGATTCTTTGTCTCCCTCTCTCTCTCTCTGCCCCTCCCTTGCCCTCATTCTGTCTCTCTCTCTCTTAAAAATAAACATTAAAAAAGAAAACTTTCTAGGGAACCTTATAATTAGAACTAGAATTGTTATAGCGGATTTGAGAGCAGTAGATGGATCCATGTTTATTTCTTCAGAAAAATTAGGAAATTGCCCAGAGTTTCTCAACCAGTCTGTGACAAGACAGGATGTTTGATTCTGTTGGTTCTTGTTTCCTAGTACAGTTAGGAGAGTATCACATCTGAGGCCCAGCAACTTCCCCCACATCTAAACAGGTACCTTGCTGAATGGATGGTGCATGGTTATCCATCAGAAAGCATCTGGGAATTGGACTTGAAACGTTTTGGAGCCCTCCAGAGCAGCCGCACCTTTCTGCGCCACCGGGTCATGGAAGTCATGCGTGAGTAGAGCTTGATGCCGCTTGCGTCCAGTTGAAGGTGGCTTCCTTGGGGGCTGCTCGATCATTCAGAGGAGCAGATTTTCCCTCAGTTTTTTAATAATTGTTCAAGCTGGCCTCTCAAGTTTGACTGGTCGGGCCTATGTTGGGGCCTTAGGCCCTATGTGATATTTACAGAACTTTCTCTTTAGTATATTGTCCTTTATTTACCTCTGGGAACAGGAAAGAAGAAAAGGACTTACAGGTGGTAATTGCCATCAGACATCTTCCTGCAGCTTCTTATAGCAGACTAACATCGTCTGCTTTCCACTTTGCTTGGAAAGTGTCCATGTCAGGTGAATGCTTTCACTCCTTACTTGATCTTTGAGATTACAGTTAGCTTTCCAAGTCAGAGAATTTGCCTTATTCTCAAAGCTTCAAGCTTCTCTGAGTGATTTTTGTCATGCCTGTTACATGCTAGCAAGATAGGAAACCACTTCCCATATAAATACAGAATGTCCATTTATGTTTTCCTCCTCATTCCTACTTCTCTCCAGCTTCATTGTAATTTGTTACTGTACTTTGCCTTGGTTTTATAGAGACAGCTTTTGTATCAAGAATTGAACCAAATCAGATCGTAGTTTCATCTTTATATACTGAGGAACTACTCTGAGACTTTGCCTAAATATTTTGGGCATGTTTATGCTCACAGCCGAGTTTCTACATGCGCTGTGACTGCCATCCTTGATTAACAGTGAATTGTTGGTTTATTGGCAGGCGGTTCCATTCATGGTGAAGCCTTTGGATGACCTTTAGCACCCGTGTGCTCACTTTTAGCCTGTGGTAGCTAACTCCTACCTGTGGGAGACAACCTGGCAGCAGTATGGAGGCTGCTAAGGTTCTTTATTTGTAGCAAATATTTTGGTTAAAATGTTGAATTGCCAGAAGTCTAGATTTCCCCAGCCATTTGTTACTTTAGAACCGGTGCAAATCATAATGAAGCTTGAGTTTCTCCATAATGACCTGATATGCTAGGTGGCCTTCTCTGATTCTCATATAATAGAAATTGGAGGCATGACAGAAAATGGGGAAAGGGTAAATAGAACCTGAAGTACCAGAGAAGAGTGAAAAATTGTCACAAGATAAGGGAACCACTGTGGCTTCTTTCTTCTCTTTAATTTCTCAGCCTCCCCCCCACCTTGATGGACCTCTTGTTTGGAATAGTTTGAGGTCAGCTCTTCTCTTTGGAAGAGACTAGAGATCACACTCTTTCTGGCTATTTTTACTTATTGCTGTTGCAGATTGGACATTAGGAGAAATGAATTGTGACCCTAGCTTTGTTATGTGAATAATATCACTGGGACAGTACTGTGCAACCTGTCACATTTCAGAGCCACCAATTCAAGGTATGCTATGTACCCTTTCACCTCAGAAATGGGCTAAATGTTAGAGAGGAAATGTGTGTAACAGTTCTGAGATCCCAGCAACACAGGCGCTCTGGAGAAGCAAGTGCCATGTTTTCACACTCTGCTCTTGAGCTACAGCCTTCATCTCTGCAGTGGGACCTAGTGAGGTTTACAAGTATGACCTTTCTCCCATTGTCTCTGCCTACTAACTTGAAACAGTAATTGTGAACACAGACCTGGCGTTGTTACCTGACTCACAGCCCTGTAACTCTGTGGAAGGATCATAGCAGCTCTTGTAACATCATTATTTCTTCCAGAGCCTGCCTGTTACACTGGGTACTGTTTGCACATTAGGTCCCGTTGGGCTGGAAAGCGTGCTCTTTTGAACAGGAGCAACTCCTGAATCTAGGGATACTGTGTTATCGGGCTCTGTGGTTTGGGTTTGCAGAGACTGTTCTTAATGTTCTAGCTCTGCTGTATGATCTGAAGGTTCCCCGTTGGGACTTCCAGACTGGGAGGCAGTTACGCACATCTCCTCTCTATGACCGGCTGGATGCACAAGGAGCCAGGTGGATGGAAAAACATGGATTTGAGAGGCCGAAGTACTTTGTGCCACCAGATAAGGGTAAGAAGGCCCATTCTCATTTTTATTCTTTTTTGCCTTGAGACCTAATAAAACCCATTTTTAAATGTATTATAGCTAGAATATGTTCCCCGAAGAATAAAGAAAAACTTGTCACACTATACTCATCTCTACAGGGAGAGTCCCCAGTATACATTTCCTTTCTTTTCCTTTTGTTGTTTTCCGGTCCGTAGACCTCCTGGCACTGGAGCAGAGCAAGACTTTCTATAAGCCAGACTGGTTTGACATTGTGGAGTCTGAAGTCAAGTGCTGTAAGGAAGCTGTGTGTGTCATTGACATGTCCTCTTTCACAAAGTTCGAAATAACAGTAAGTGCTTGGGAACCAAAATAATCAGGAACTTCTGCATATTTATTGAATGTCTCATGTTTCTCATCTGCCTTTTCATAACCAATTTCATAAGAACTCTTATGTGTTTTAGTGTTTTGTCTATATTACATTTTTCTGCAGTTTTAGCTCTTTGTTTCTGGGTTTTAATCTGCTTGTAGAGGCCCACTTATCATTAGAATCAAGAGCCAGTTGGGGCACCTGGGTGACTCAGTTGGTTAAGCATCCAGCTTTGGCTCAGGTCATGATCTCACGGTTAGTGAGCCCTGCGTTGGGCTGTGTGCTGACAGCTCAGAGCCTGGAGCCTGCTTCAGATTCTGTGTCTCCCTCTCTCTCTGCCCCTCCCCCACTCATGCTCTGTTTTCTCTGTGTCTCAAAAATAAGTAAACAAAAAACAAAAAAAACGAGCTTTCTTTGGAGCTTCTTGCAGTGGAGTAAGTCCGCAGATACCGTTGTGGTGGGAACTGGCTGAGTTCCCTCAGCAAGTCACACTGCTCGTCAGACTGTGTTACCAACCAGATGTTCTTGTGCTCACTCTCTCTGCCTTCTTCCCTCATCCTACAGTCCACCGGGGACCAGGCATTGGAAGTTCTTCAGTACCTCTTCTCCAATGACCTCGATGTACCCGTGGGCCACATCGTGCACACCGGCATGCTCAATGAGGGCGGAGGATATGAAAACGACTGTAGCATAGCGCGCCTCAGCAAGCGCAGGTGAGGCTGGCTGCCCCCCCCCCCCCCCGAGCACACTGCCTCCCAGAGGTGTCCTCGCAGAGTGCCAGCTCACATGTCCGGGAAACCATGATTGTACTGAGGACGAAAACACATTACAGTAACTCCTGGCCAGTTCCTTAGCAATGCAGTGCAAACAGAAGCCATGGGGGGAAAGGGGAAGAAATGCACCAGATTTTAGACAAACCAATGTGGAAACATCAGTCCCCCGACTGGGAGAAGGTGTTGTGGTGTGTCAGTAGGTCTGTATATCTTGTCACTAACAGGAAACCAGGATCTTCTGTGTTTATGTCGTATATCTGGAACTATGTGCTCCTGACCTCTGAAAGTGAAGAGATCATTTGCCAATATTCTGCTCATTGGCTGCTTTGAAATGAATTAAGTTGACTGCTTCCTGACGCTTTCTCTGATGCCTGACTTACATTACTTTCTGGTCTCCCTTTTAGTTTCTTCATGATTTCCCCAACTGACCAGCAGGTCCACTGTTGGGCCTGGCTTAAGAAACACATGCCGGAAGACAGCAACCTGCTTCTGGAGGATGTCACCTGGAAATACACTGGTAAGCCGGCTCTCCGGGCCCAGCTGCACAAGAAAAGGCCAGCCTGTCTGGATGCGTCTTCTCCATCTGCCTTCTTTATATCTGACATTCAGAAATGGGGGTCACAGTGAAAAGCGTGCTGGAGGCACTCTGGTCATAGAACACTGACCTCTGATATGTCCCTGCGTTTTTCCAAGTGAGGTGTGAATTGTGCTTCAGTCCGTTTGTCTTGTTCCCCATTATGCCCCCTCCAGCCAGCATGGAGGAGTGCAGATATTGGGTGAATGAATGAAAATCATTTCAAAAATACATTTTTAAATCTATGACCTAAATGTTTTCTTCAGAATTTCTCCTCACCTTTTTTTTGAGTGAATAATTTTTGAGGATGACTTAATTTCCTGATGATCTCTTCCTCAGCAGTCCTGTCGGGGAGCAGCCCTTCCCCTCCACCTTGTCATCCCAGCTTTAACGCCTGCGCACCCCCCACTTCACTGCCCCTCACTTCGAACACGCCCTCGTGGCCAGTTCATCACAGCAGCAGATCTGTGTAACTGCTTGCTACCAGATTGACATACTACGCGGTCTTACTGAACCACAGTTGTTTCCTACCCCTGGAGGGTGGTTGGGGTGTAATTTCCATACAGTGCTGTGCTGTGACGGAATTCGGGCTGGTTGGGCCGTTCCCACCATGTAGCAACTCTGGGAGGAAGGCGGTGATGGGAACTATGTGGGAAGTTTGTGGCCGGCCCTGGAAATGGCCTCCTCTGTACTGGCCAGGATGTGGTTTCATTGATCCTACTCTAACTGCAAAGGCGGCTATGGGATGTTGTCCCCGTGTCCCCAGGAAGAGGAAACACGCTGGCCAGGCTTTCTCTTGCCAGCAGTCAGTAGTGCATGCATTTAGCAGGCCTGTCAGGAAAGGTGTTTGTCAGACTTGGGGTGCTCTGTATCCATCCTGGGATTGCCTAAGCAAAGAGACGCTTTTTGTGGGCTTGTCACCCAGGCCTGACCATGAGAGAGCAAGTCCCAAACAGACTTTTCCCTTTGGCTCAGCAGTTGCTGGACTGCCAGACATCTCTTGTTCTTTTCTGTTTAGCCCTCAATCTGATTGGCCCTCGAGCTGTGGACGTGCTGTCTGAGTTGTCCTATGCCCCTATGACTCCAGACCACTTCCCAAGTCTGTTCTGCAAGGTGGGTGCTAATTAAGTTCTAGTTTTTAAATGGAAGGGAATATTTCTTCTCTAGGGATGGCAATTACATGGTCTTACTACAGCGTTAATGCCCACAGAGGGTGTTGGGGCTTTTATGGAGCGAACAAAAAGACTCCGTGAATTCATCTATTTTTCACCCATCTAGGTCTCCTTATTTAATAAGCATTAGGATATCTTTGAAGTGGACGTAACTTCTCTGAATAATCAGTCCTGTCTATTCATTGCTTTCTGTAGCAGTGGATTAAATGTGTAAATTAAAGGATTAGGACACTCATGCCAAAAAAATGCCAATTAAGGTCAGGTCCTTTCTCTCCACACAGTGCTTCACCTTTACCATTCACAGAGTCACTTCTGTGTGTGTGGCATCTCCAGGTAAGAGATGTTCAGGTGAATCCCTGAACAGCTTATGTAGTTTCTTACATTTGGCAACAGTAGCAACTTGGAACTGAGTAAAAGAAGTGATAAGAGACGTTGACAACCTGTAGCTGAGGGGCAGCTGCTGACTGATGGAGGCTCTTTGAAGTTCAAACCCAAGATGGGATCCACCTACTGATTGTAGTTTCCCTTTTTCTTCTGAAAGCAACAGAACATTCTCACCCTTAGCCATCAGCAGACCCTTCCCTGCATGGTCTTTGCTTCTGGAACGAGGGATCCACATATGTGAGCCTACAGGGTAGCACGTTACGTTGGGCTTCCTGTGGGAGCAGTTTGCTCATATGCCATCTGGGACCGAACCAGTTGCCATTATAGGAACAGATTGTGTCAGAGGCCTGTTAGGTCACTGAGTGGCTGTAGAAACCCAGTCTCTGACCCCAGGGTAGCAGGTGTACCATGTTCTGTGGTCATCAGGCATCCTCTCTTGTAGGGAAGGTGCCCAAGACTTGCCTGCCTGATGCCCAGAGAAGACACACACCTGGTCTTTGTTGCTCTTTAGTCTGGTCTTGTTTGCCCTTGACTAAAACAAGTCGTTTTTTGTTGTTGTTTTTTTTAAGTTTATTTTTCTTGTGAGAGAGAGCGCACAAATGGGGTAGGGGCAAGAGAAGGAGAGAGAATTCCAGTCAAGCTCTGTGCTGGGGCTCGATCCCATCAACCGTGAAATCATCACCTGAGCCATAATCAAGAGTCAGACATTTAACCGACTGAGCCACCCAGTGTCCCTAAAACAAATCTTTAGCAGGACTTTGCAAAAAGAAATGTTTCATGCTTGTAAAGACTTTACCTCCACTTCCCACCAGCAGCTTGGCTAGCGCTCCTGAAATGGTGATGTTCTTGAGGAGAGTGTAAAGACCATGCTCCGTTTCTGGTGACCCCAGTACTCAGAAACAGACCACCCTGAGAATGAACTTCTCTCATGCGTGTGGATCTGCTGCAGGGTCAGACAAAGGGTGCAGAGCTGATAAGGGGTTTACCTCAGGTGTTCATTCCTTTAACAGACATGTTGAGTGCTCACTTCCCCTAGAGAGGCTCCATGCTGACCTTCTCCCTTTGCTTCCACAGGAGATGAGTGTGGGCTATGCAAATGGGATCCGGGTGATGAGCATGACTCACACAGGAGAGCCGGGATTCATGCTTTACATCCCCATAGAGGTGAGCCCCGCGGCAGAAGGTGGATGGCTTTCCCACGCCTGCCCGGCACTGGCAGGGTTAGAGAGCCGATCTGACTGGGCCTTGGGAATGGAGGTAGGCTGCATTAGGGGCACGTTTGAACTAAGTTACCTACTTTTTTGAATAGGAAATACATTTACATGGTTTAAAAATAAAAACCTATAGAAAGTATTTAGTGCCACCTGACCAGTTCCCATCAACCACTACCAATGATACAACTATTAATATTTGCAGGTCATGTCAGAGATAATTGTGCATATGCAAGCAAGTTCAAAGACATTCTTAATCCCCTTTTTAGAAACATAGATGGAAGTGTACTGCTGTTCATCTTCATCTCTTCACCGAACAATTTATCATATAGATCTTGCCCTGTCAGTCCCTAAAGAGGAAGCGCTTCCTGTTTATTTTTTTAACAGTGGGAGAGTATTCCATCAGATGGTTGAATCATAATATATCTCATTAGGCTGGTACCAAGAGAGATTTCCAGTTGTAGTCCTTTGCCTTCATAAACAGTTCCGTGTACAAGACCGTCTCTTTCCTTGTACGTGTGTGCAAGTACCAGTATGGGGTTTTCAGACTTTGGGCTGACAGATGCAGAATTGCCAGTGTAGTTTTAATTTTCTTTATATGTGGGATGAAGCAACTTTTCAGAACCCATTTCCAAGTAAAAGCTTTTCTACAGGACCTGCACACTCCTGCCTGCCCGTTCTAATCTGATCCTGCCTTCCCCGCCTCTCCCTCTCCTTGCTCGCCCCTGAACATGCTGCTGCTCCTTCCTCAGGGCCTTTACATGTCCTCTTGCCCTCTCCTGGCACGTCCTTCCCCCCGGTAGAGACTCTCGAAGCTGCCCCTGCTGCAGGTCTTACTCATGTGGTATCTTCTGGATAAGGCCCTACCTCCCGGTTCTCCTGGTCCTCCTTCCTGGTTTCTTTTTCTCCATAGTTATTACCACTGTCTGAAAGAATATGTTTTATTTTGTTCAGCAGATTATCCTTGTTTAAGTGTGTTTAAGTTCTCTGAAGGCAGGGATATTTATGCCTGTTTTAACTTTCATTGTCCCAGCACCTAGAGAAGTATTTGGCACATAGTAAATGCTTAATAAATGTTGCATGAGTGAATGTTTTGCTCATATCTTTGAACATTTTTGTATTGAATGATTGGTCTGTTTACCAGTTTCTGGACATTGTCTGAGTCAGATAGTCCTTGCTGTCGAGTTTTATGTTTTTTCCCCAGTTTGTCATTTGTATTTTCATTTATTGTCACGTAGATGGGTTTTTTAAAAAATTACGAAAAATGTTTCTATGTTAGAGAAAACGTTTTGATTTTTTTTATTATAATTGAGTTGATCTGTCTTTTGTGCCTTCTACAGTTTGATACAAAAAGGGACTTCTCCACTCCAGGCTTAAAAATGTTCCCAGTTTTCTTCTAGTACTTGTACAGTTAGTGTTGTTGCTGAGTATGGGTTTGTGGGGTTTAAAAAAAAATTTTTTTTTAACCTTTACTTTTGAGAGAGAGAGAGAGAGAGAGAGACAGTGCGAGTAGGGGAGGAACAGAGAGAGAGGGAGACACAGAATCCGAAGGAGGCTCCAGGCTCTGAGCTGTCAACACAGAGCCTGATGCAGGGTTCGAACTCACAAGCCGTGAGATCATGACTTGAGCCGAAGTCGGTCACTTAACCGACTGAGCCACCCAGGCACCCATGGTTTTTAAATATTTAAATGCTCCATTCTTTTGCCGTGTCTCTTGCTGTACTTGATGAGTTGTGGATCAAACGTTTTTCCACATGGATGACCAATTGATTTGACATTCCACCCTTACCAGATACTAAATTCCTATATGTATTTACATTTATTTCTCGACCTTTATTCTGTTCCCTTGGTCTATTTATTCATGATCCAGGATTATACTGTTTTAATTATGGATTCTTTCTTATGTATTTTAATATCTGATAATGCTTCTTGTCCCTCATAGCTTGGAAAACTCTGGAAAAAAATAATTCCTGTTTCCTTATTTCCCCTTGGAAACTTTATAATTATCTAGTTAAAAACACCCTGCTGATATTTTTTGGATTATGTTACATTTATACATTAGGGAGAAAAGATGTTAAATCTTACAAAGAATGCCTTTTAGTTTTTATTCAAGATTTTTGGTGACCTTCAGAGGTATTTTGAAGTTCTCCTTATATAGATGTTACACATTTCTTAAGTTTACTTGAATAATATTTTATTGTCGCTGATTTTGAGTGGGAAGGACGTCTTTGTTCCATTGTCTTCTAAGTGATGATTTTTGAAAGCTATTTTTTCTATTCTGTATTTCTTTACTGACTTATTATAGTTGTTTTTTAGTTGAGTCCCTGGAATTTTCAGGGTTCAATCTTATCATACAGAGACAGTAATGCTTTTTCTTCTTTCTTAACAATTTTTATTCCTAGTTTCTTTCTCTTGTCCAGTTGTGAAAAGGAGTAGGGATTGTAGGCATCTTTCTTGTTCCTGACATTAGTTGTATTACTTACAGTGTTAGGCTTTTAGTTATTAACTGAAGCACAGATTTCCTAGCCCATGAAATTTCCTATGCTCATCTAGACAACTAAGATGAAGGGATTATTTGCAGTTTGAGAAGAGGTGCTACAAATGAGCTCATCTGCTGGGCCTGTACAGGTAGGGGCTGGTTCTGAAGTGTCACGTGGGTGCCCGTATCATGAATTCACCAAACTTGGATCAAGAATGGGGGAGCAGCTCGTTACTTGAGGCCTTGGTTTCTACTGATCATTTTCCTGGGCTGGTCCCGTTTTTATGATTTTCCACGGGTCTGCAAGGTGGTTTGTGCCCTGTCTGGGTTCTTTTCAAGCTGGCTCCTGTCCTCAAGAAGGGTGTACAGCTGCCCCTGGCATAACATGGGGGTCAGGGGCACTGACCACCCGCTCAGAGCTCCACATAGAACTTTTGACTCCTCAAAAACCTTAACTAATAGCCTGCTGTTGACTACAAGCCTTACCAATAACACACGTTTTGTGTGCTACACGTATTGTGTATTGTATTCTTCGAATACAGTAAGCTAGAGAAAAATGTTATTAAAATCATAAGGAAAATACACTTATAGTCCTGTACTGCATTTATTGAAAAATCCACATCAAAGTGAGACCCACATAGTTCAAACCCATGTTAACTGTACTTGTCTCTTTGAGGGGAGAGAAGTCTCCCAAAACATGGGGCAGATGGCAGGTTCTTGTTTTGTTAACACTAAATCCCCAGTAACTAGAAAATGAATACATGATGGGGACCTGCTTTTCTCATCTAATCCAAGACCAGTTACCTGCTTCAGATCTTTATTCCCTGGCCTTCCTCTTACCTCAAGCATTCAACTCGAGACAGGAAAGCAGTGAGCACAACAGAGATGCTGGCTCTTTATTATTCTTGTTTCCCATCCATCCCCATGGGCCTACTGCCCCCACCATTGCTCATTCAGGAGTGTCACTTGCACAGGGGCCACATGCTGTGTGGATTCAATAGGACAGATTCTCTTTTTTCACGGTTTAAGTTGTCCTGACCATGGTGGCCGTTCAGTAGATGCCTATGTGGCTGCAGGAGAGCGATGTGCAGGGCAGCAGACACCACCAGGGTAAAGACCACCACCAGTGAAGCCGGGTTCTTTTCCGTTCTTTCAGTTTTATTGAGATATAATTGACATAATATCAGTGTACAAGTTTCAGGTGCAGAGCATGATGGGCTGACATGCTCTGAAAGAACTGCTGTGGTAAGTTTCATTAGCACCATCCAGGTCTCATAGGTTCATTCATGTCTCCTAGATCCTTGTGGGGGCGCTAGGTGGCTCAGTTAAGCATCTGACTCTTGAGTTTGGCTCAGGTTATGATCTCAGTTGATGAGTTCAAGCCCATGTTGGGCTCTGTGCTCACAGCATGGAGTCTGCTTGGGATTCTGTCCCTCCCCAGCTCTCTCTCTCTCAAAATAAACATTTTTTAAAAAGTTTTTTCCTTGGGATGAAGACACTTAGGATTTACTCTCTTAACAACTTGTGTTATTTGTCACACAGCAGTGTCTGCTGCGGACATCAGGTTGTGCATTCCATCCCTAGTTCTCATTTGTTTGGTAATGGGAAGTCTCTACCTTTTGCCTCCCTTCCTCTGGTTCCCCCCACTTCCCCTCTCTGTCTCTGCCAGCCACAACTCCAGCCTCTTTTTCTGCGGGTTTGGGTTATGTTGTTTGTGATCATACACGTAAATGTGATCGTACAATATTTATCTAATTTATTTCTCTTGTCGTTTTGTCTTTTTAGTTTTTAAAGCTAATAATATAGTCTGTTACTAGGTTTGAGACGTCACAGAATATGTTTAGGTAGGCACTGAATTTCTGCCGTCAATTGAGAAAATTTTGTTTACTTAAGGTGTCTGATACTTACAGTTTCCAGAACCAAGAATAACACGAGAGGCTGGCCGTTGTGGGATGCGGGTAGGGTGTGCTGCCTCCCTGGCTCCTCTGTGACTTGAGCGGGGTCTGAGAGATATGCCATCATCTGTGAAAAAACACGTTGTGCATGGAGTCCTGTGTGACGCACATTTCCCAGCACAGGCAGTGTGCACAAGCGGTGATGGGGGTGGGGAGTTGGGGCAAGAGAGCAAAGCCAGCAGTGGATGAGTGGGTTGTTTGAGAGACACTTGTGGGCCTGGCCGTTGACAGGGTGGTGAGAGTACATCTAGGATTCTTATGTAAGGATTGCTGTACATTTGTTCCCTGTCCTAGGCTCCACGGGAAAGGGAAGGCTGTGCGTCCTGCTTCAATGCAGCGTAAGTCGGAGTAGGATGAACCTGGCTCATTACTCGTGGGCCGTAGTGCTTCAGTTTGTCGAGGATGAGACCTCCTGAGAATTGGGTACACCCTCCTCCCTTGTGGAGGTTAATGGTGTCCACCATGGGGCGCTGCCAGACACACTCAGACAAACTCCATGTTGAACTCTGAAGGTCTGCGGGCTACTGACCTCTCGTTTCTCCCTCTAGTATGCCCTGCACGTGTACAACGAAGTGATGAGTGTTGGGCAGAAATATGGAATCCGGAATGCTGGATATTATGCTCTTCGTAGTCTTCGAATTGAGAAGTTCTTTGCCTTCTGGGGTCAGGATTTAAATACGCTCACCACCCCCCTAGAATGTGGACGAGAATCCCGGGTGAAACTGGACAAGGTACAGTATCTGGACATTCCACCGTGTCATCCTGCGGCCAAGGCACACTCTGCCTTAGCAAGCAAGGGCTGAAGTGGAGGCCCAGCAACGGCCTTGAGGGGATGGGGACTGTGAGGATGTCCTTAGAATGAAGAATGTGTCCAGCCTGATAGGAAAACATAGTATGTGGATAACACTTGTTTTGAGCACCTGGCTCGCTCATTGAACTTGACAAGCCTGAGGCTGGACTTGCACACTACACCGAATGTGGCAGCCATGTGCCCCACTTTGTTCCCATTTAGGCTGAGCACTGTCAGGCAAGTTTTCCAAGAACATATCACAGATATTTTTAAAAATTTATCTTTTTCCCCACAAAAGTAAATATGAACATCATTTTTTACAAAGTCCGAGGTCAAGAGGATGTTAGTGACAAGTCTCTTTCCCACCTCTGAAGCCCACCAAACTACATTACCAGCTGCAGCAGCTTGTTTCTGTTTCAAGAACTCTGAGTAGTGCAAACACACAAGGGTATACTTTCCCCACTTGAACCAGGATGACTGGGTACCACACATAATTGCTATATTATTGCACTTGGGTTTTTTGGTATTTTTGAGAGAGTGCAAGCAGGGGAGGGGCAGAGAGATGGAGGAGACACAGAATCCCAAGCAGGCTCCAGGCTCTGAGCTGTCAGCATAGAGCCCAATGCAGGGCTTGAACTCATGAGGCATGAGGTCATGACCTGAGCCAAAGTCAGATGCTTAACTGACTGAGCCACCCAGGTACCCCACATCTTGTTTTTTTAAGTTAAACTTAACAAAGCGTAGCAGTACAAAATATCCCTATCAGTACAGTAAATACAGTCTTCCTTGTGAGCAATTACAGATCACTTTTTTCCTCTGGTACAAAAGTAATGAATACTAAATTTTGGAAAATAAGGAAAATATGAAAATTAAAAATCACCTATTTTATAACAAATTTTTAATATTTTTTTAAATCATTTTTGAGAGAGAGCAAGCAGGGGAGGAGCAGAGAGGGAGACATAGAATCTGAAGCAGGCTCCACCTGATGTGGGGCTTGAACTCACTGACCGTGATGACCTGAGCCGAAGTCAGATGCTTAACCGACTGAGCCCCAATGTTTATTCATTTTTGAGAATCAGAGAGACAGAGCACAAGTGGGAGAAGGGCAGAGAGAGAGGGAGACACAGAATCTGAAGCAGGCTCCAGGCTCCGAGCTGTCAGCACGGAGCCCGACTCTGGGCTCAAACTCACAAACTGTGAGATCATGACCTGAGCTGAAGTCAGCTGCTTAACCCACTAAGCCACCCAGGTGCCCTAATGTTTATTTTTTTGAGAGAGACACAGAGTGTGAGTGGGGGAGGGGCAGAGAGGGAGGGAGACACAGAAACCAAAGCAGGCTCCGAGCTAACCGCAGCAAGCCTGACACCAGGGCTCAAACTCAAAAGCCATGAAGTCGTGACCTGGCCCAAAGTTGGGCACTTAGGCGACTGAGACACCCAGGTGCCCCCAAAATCACCTATTTTATCTTTTCATAAGCACTAAGTTTTTTTATCCTGCTCATGTTGCTTACACATTCAAATATATACGTGTGGGCTTTCTGTTGAGATTATATAGAAACATGGTTTTTCGTGGGCACCTGGGTGGCTCAGTCAGTTGAGTGTCCGACTTCAGCTCAGGTCAAGATCTCACAGCTTGTGAGTTTGAGCCCCACATCAGGCTCTGTGCTAGGCAGCTCAGAGCCTAGAGTCTGCCTCAGATTCTGTGTCTTCTCTCTCTGCCCCTCCCCTGCTCATGCTCTGTCTCTCAAAAATAAAATAAATGTTAAAAAAACAAAAAAAAAACATGGTTTTTCGAAAACCTAGCAATTATTTTTGAATAATTTTTTTCCTAAATATTTTTTTCTGTGTGGTTGTGTGGTTGAAATCTGTTTACAAAAGAGAAAAAAGTATACCTGTGTTAGAGAAATTCTCTGAGTAGGTCTTCTATAGTGAATGCATTTTTTTCACTGGGTGGAAAACCTACATTTTCCCCAAAGGTTGGTGGGGGTGGGGCACGGCCGGGACACCAGGGGACCCTCCCCCCTGCCGCTCCCCCACCCAGCATCAGCACCTCGTTCTGGTCTCAGCGTGGCGGTTCTCTCCTAGGGGATGGATTTCATTGGCCGGCATGCCTTGGTGCAGCAGAAACAGAACGGGGTGTACAAACGCCTCACTATGTTCATCCTGGACGATCATGACACTGACCTGGACCTCTGGCCCTGGTGGGGAGAGCCCATTTACCGCAACGGGCAATATGCGGGCAAGACCACCAGCAGCGCCTACAGCTACACCCTGGAGCGCCACGTTTGCCTGGGCTTCGTGCACAATTTTTCCGAGGACACTGGGGAAGAAGAGGTGGTGACAGCAGATTTCATCAACCGGGGAGAGTATGAGATTGACATCGCAGGACACCGTTTCCAGGCCAAGGCCAAACTCTACCCTGTCACCTCCCTCTTCACCCACAAGCGCCGAAAGGATGACGTGGAGCTAAGTGACTTGCATGGGAAGTAATGCCGGGCTCCCCTCCAGTCCCAACCCTCTGCCTCCCATCTCTTGCCTCCCAGATAGGATTTTAAACTTCACCTGCTTTTAAACCTGTTGCTTTGCAACCTCTCTTCTCCTTCCACCTTCCCTCCTTTTTGCATTGCAGTTTCCCATCTAATACTTGCTCCGGGCTGTTCTTCCTGCCTCCCCCCTCCCATCCCCACAGTGACATGAAGCATGTGTGATGGGCAGGACAGGTGGAGACTGCACTCGTGGATGTAGGGAGCCAGAAGTCTGATTTCTGTGGCCAACTCTAGAAGCAGGGGAAGCTGGTGGTGTGCAGGCTGCGGGGCAAGAGTCCGGCTCAGAGTAACCTGCTCATCTTGGTGGGTTGCTGTGGGTCTGAGGCGGCCCTGTGTGAGAGCCTGTGCTGGAGGTTGGCAACCATCCCTCTACAAGAGGATGACCATCTACCTCACTCACGAGCAGCACCACATGGACATTCTCTGGTCTGTAGCAAACAGCCGACCAGCTACATTCCAGCCTCCCTGCTGACCCAGTTACTAGACTTTTGGGTCAGGGCCAACCAGCTAACATTTCCTTCCTGTCTTGCTGATCTGTAGGAGACAGTTGGGGGCCTGAGTAAACAAGACACAGTGTTTGAAAGGGAAAGACCATGTTGCCTTTTGTGTTGATCCTCTTAGAAAATGTTCCGCATGGAGGTGGTTTTCTGCTGTCTGAACAGTGCTGCTGCTTTTAGCTGCTCAAAGCTTAGTCATCCCATCTTGACCTTCTTCTCCAGGCGCATCTGACTTTGCCGAGTGGACCTGCACCAGAAGGGGCGGGAGAGGGGACAAACACTGCTGTCCCTTTGGAACAGGGAGGGTTTGCGGTGACCGTAGTTCTGGCATAGATGACTGGGGGCTCCACACTCTTAGGCAGTGTCCGTCTGCTAAAGGTGAGGCTCGGCTGTTACTTCTATCCACCTTTGCACTTAAAGTCCAATTAGGGCAGTTTATATGCAAAGTGCTGTCACAGATTTGAATTAACTGTTGCCTTGGAATCTTGGAAGCATCTTAGCTCTGGCAGGTCTGTAAGTCCATTTTTATTAAGGGCGTGTTAGGGCCTCCTTATGTGATCGGCTGAGAGATGCTGCCCCAAGGCAGGGCCGATGTGGGGGAGAGGTGTCGCCCTGCTGGATAGCAGAGCAGGAACCTGCTCGATGCAGGTGTTAGTAGCAGGGGCCCAACTGACCAAAGAAGCTAGAAACAGGCACTATAGAGCTAAAGGTAGCCTCTTCCGTGTACCCCTCTCATCTTTGAAGAATTTGGGGTTGAATCTAAAAGAAGTTATAGACTTATGTGTAAATTACATCTTGCCCATAAATCGGGTACACACTTTTAAGACTTTGGCAAGATGTGTTAATGGAGTGCCTGACACACTCAGCTCTTGGTACTTTAAAATTCACCCTGGAAATCTCTTTGGGTTCACAATGTGAATCTGGCACTTGGCTCTCTTTGGTGCTAACCCTGAAGTGGGTGACTTGTTCCCGACTTCAGCATACCTGACAGAACATCCTCCAGTCCGTCGTTTCCATCATGGGTTTGCCTTGGGTGACTGCTCATAATCTCCCTAAAGATTCGAAGGATCTGGACGCTTGTGAATGGATGGTCAGACTTTGACTTCAGATGCCTGGTGCTTTTTTTCTCTGTAAAATGATCCTTCATTACCTCTTACAGTCTCTTGAGGGAGGGGTTCTGTGTTGTTCTTCTATCTTGTCCACATACTCAACTGAAAAATCTTTTTGAATCTGGAAACACAAAGCGTGCCAGCCTCAGATGAACACGGCAGAAAGGGACAAGATCCACCTGCTTGGATAGCCTACCCCCAAATACAAGAGACGCGTTCAGAGCAGGGGCCCAGAGACCCTTAAGCTCGGTGTTCCCACTTGGGACTCTGACCAGGAGATACGCTGTCCCTGGATTCTACCTCCTTAAACAGACCAACAGTTTGACCTCTTCCCCTTCTTTCTAAAAGTGGAAAGTAACTCCCCCTTTCTCCCTTACCCTGCCTCTGAATGCATTTGAAAGGCTAACCCCACCCCCCCACCATGGAAGCAGCAGGAATGACAGTTTTCTAAGAATGGTTTTGCTTCATTGAAGAGAGAACCCATCACCTTGATGTGTGGCTGTTTATCCTCTGCCAACCTGAGGGAGATAAGAGGGACTCTTCTATAAGCTGAGGTCCTGGTACAACTGCACTGGCTTTGCTTTCAGGTGTTAGTGACTGGGTTCGATGTTCTGTCTCTTTGGAGCTACTTGGCCAGTATAATCAACAAGGGTCTCCTTTAGTATGTAAGGTAGGGGTTTGGTCACTAGCGCGCTTAGTACTGAAGAACTTGCCATGGTTTTCATTTCCTTTCTGCACACCGCCCTTACCCCACATCCCTCCCAAACTTGACAGAAGCAGCTTTTCATCAGCCTGAGAAAGGGAAAATATTCACGAGTCAAGAATTGTCATTTGCAGGCACATGGATTCAGGAGAAGCAGAGGGGGTGATGTGGTAGGTGACAATCTGAGGCACCAACCATGTCCTGTAGCGTGCTAAGAGCAAGCTCTCAGTCTCCGGCTGTGCTTCTCCTCACCACCCCCACCCTGGCCTCCACGTTAAGGTGCTGAGTTGTAAGGCTCCTCCATCATCCGCACAGGACTTGGGTTTGCACTCCCTCATCACTACAGATGCACTATTTTTCAAGAGAACTATTTTTGTATGTCTTTGCCTTCTCTTTGTCCATTAAGCAGCAGAGTTATTCATTGTATAATATGATTCTTCACTTCTCTGAGCAGAGAATCTGCATCCCTTGGAGAATTACACATTTCTTCATGGGCTTTTTTTCCCTCAGATTTAGATGTACCTATTTTTATCCCTTGCAACCTTCTGCCGCCTTGGTTTTCTGTCTCTAAAGGACAGAAATTACAAGGGGTTAGGAGGATATTTTTAGTATCTGTTTCAAAAGATCTATGCCAGGATTTCCTTTGCACACCAGGAACTGGAGCTCGGAGCACCTCTCAAGCCGTGTTCTCGTGCCTTCCACCAGAACGTCCCACGGTGGGTGTAGACAGGAAGGACGAAAGAAACTTCACTCAGTCTGAGGGTTTCCCCATCCACCCCCCCATAGCTTCCCTTCCCCAGATCAAACAGGGATACAAGGTTCTAGCAGCACAGTTAACACTTCAGTCTCCAGTGTGCTCTTGGGATACAGGAAAATGCCATTGTAATTAGCATACAGTGATGTACCTCCTTATTTACACTTGTAAATGTGCAGTTCGCTCAGCCCCTTTCGGTGTGTCTAGTGACCGGTGCTGCTTGGACATGGGAGGCACTTCAGGGGATGGGATCTTTCTCAGGAGCCCTGGTGACTTCAGGTACCCAGGGGGACTGAGCATTTTCTGTCTCCATGAACGTGGTATTAACATCATACCCTGTATTTCTATCAAACTGGATTCCAATTAAGATGTTCTCTTCACATTACTAACTTTGTAAATGAATAAACAGACATTTTATTTACTCTGGCTATGTCAACTTGTACAGTGTTGTTCATCTCTAATAATTCAATGTATCTGCCATCGCAAGGGGTAAGCACTGTCCATTTATCATTTATACAGAAAGTAAAAAAAAAAAAATATGGAAACTAAGGGAAGACACAGGCATTATGTTACCCTCCATGCAGAGCTGGGAGGTAGAGACAAAGTCCCCACTTACCAGCCTGAAGTTAAGGTCTCTGTCACTGGATCTGACCACCTATCCTGCCTTACAGTTGATTGCACAGTAAGGAACTTGGCACTTGACGTATACCCCATCCACCTGAGAGCCTATGCTGGCGTGGAAAATGGGCTGTGTGCATATTCTTGCACACACACAGGAGGAAGAGAAGAAAATGGAGAGGTGCACGCAGTAATTTCTCCCTATAATCTAAAAATGTACTCACTGGACTTTATTTATTGAGCTATTGCTGAGCAACTATATCTGTGAAACGAGATAGGCAAACAGGTCTACAATACTCTCATCAACTTGTCTTCCAAACCTACTTGTTAAATTTCCACATCATCAAATGATCAGCATTAAGTACACCCCACAGGCTCCGTGGCTAACTCCCAACAAGAGAGCTCCCAAAACCCTGTGCACAGTGACATTGCTAGAATATCCCACAGTGATTGATTACTTTGAAGGAGACAACCCTCAAATGAGGTGTATCTCCTCCTTACTGTTAACACACCAGATTATATACACACGTTACACACCCATATTAGTAACAAGTAACT
>CM053563.1:44400031-44512493 GCA_028646485.1 Cryptoprocta ferox
CTCCTCTGCTTGTGTGCACCTCTCTCTTCTCTCTCGCAAAATAAATAAACTTTAAAAAAAAGTAATCATTCTAGCCTTTATCTACTTGCTTGTAAAATTAACAACGCTACTGTTTTTTGCAAGACTCAGACAATGTGTATAAAATACTTGGCTCCTTGCACAATTTTCAGTGCCTGAGAGCTGCTTTAGTTATTGCTCTGTTTTTTTTAAGCATTGGCTTTTTAATTTAATTTAATTATTATTTTTTGATGTTTATTTTTGAGACAGAGACAGAGCACAAGCAGGGGAGGGGCAGAGAGAGGGAGAAACAGAATCTGGAATCAGGATTAACTAGGGACCCAAATCAGACTAATCAAATCTCTCTCTGACAGGCGATAATCCATGTGGCCCCATATCACAGGAGAGACTGTGGAGAGGCTCCTTTTTGCAGCCTCACAAAGAAGGAGGCGCCGTTTCCTTCCTGCTGTCCTCACCTCGAGGGGCCGGTGTAGAGTTAGGGACCCTCAGGCACTTGGATCTGGGGCATCATCTAACGCAATCCCCCAGAGGTCCGAGGTCAAAGGGTTATTGTCCTGTTTCGTTAAGAACACGAATTTGGAGCTGCCCTCCCCTGGGTCTGAATGCCTGCACTGCCTCTTTCTTGGTGAATGACCCTGGGATGTTACCTTTCCTGATCTGCCTCCTTATTAAGCATCAATAGAGATTATATAGAAACAGACAGTGACTATAGGATATATCTATTTATCTCTATCTATATATATATATATATATAGGTATATATGCATATACCTTCCAATATATATATTGAGAGAGATAAGAAGAGAGTAGAGATTGGAAAGATTTGGCTCCCGGGACTAGGGGCTGGCATATCTGAAATGATTTCACCACACAGCACATTTCTAGGGTCAGCCAGAGATTTGAGTGCGTTTTCACTGTAATTGGGCATCTTCCTTCTCTGTCTCCTTTCTCAGGCTCCTCTTCGCTCTCTATCAGCCTGGGTTCTTCTGAGGCACCTCTCCTGGTTTCCAGAACGTGGTGGGTTTTACTAATGGAGTTTTAGCTGCTGGGTGCCTCAGGCTGCTGCTCCGTTTTGACTCTCCTCTAAAAACTGCCTGCTTTTGTTCAGTCTCCAGAGTTCTCCAGTCATTGCGTTCTGTATTTTGTCCTATGTGTTTCACTGTTACTGGTTGGAAGATCAGTTTGGTAGGAGCATTCTCTTTCATTATGGAAGCTGACAACTCCTTCTCCAAAACAGTTCAGCTTTTGTATCATTAACTAGAGTTCCATGTTTATTTAAAGTCGTGGGTTTTTTTTTTTAAGGGGGTAGGGAATAAAATTTACTTACAATGAAAAACTTATGTGTACCATTTCTTTACATTTTGGAGGTGGGCATAGTATATATATGTGTGCTTTATTTCTTAATGAAATACTTATTTTTAAATTTGTCTATTTAAAAACTAAAAACTCGGGGCGACTGGGTGGCTCAGTCGGTTGAGCGTCCGGCTTCAGCTCAGGTCATGGTCTCACGGTTCATGGGTTCGAGCCCCGCGTCGGGCTCTGTGCTGACAGCTAGCTCAGAGCCTGGAGCCTGCTTCAGATTCTGTGTCTCCCTCTCTCTCTGACCCTCCCCTGCTCACGCTGTCTCTGTCTCTCTCTCAAAAAATAAATTAAAACAACATTAAAGAAAAAACTTAATTTAAAAACTAAAAACTCTTGGGGCTCCTGGGTGGCTCAGTCGGTTGAGCGTCCAACTTCGGCTCAGGTCATGATCTCACAGTTTGTGGGTTCGAGCCCCTCGTCGGGCTTTGTGCTAACCACTAGCTCAGAGCCTGGAGCCTGCTTCACATTCTGTGTCTCTTTCTCTGCCCCTCCCCTGTTCACGCTCTCTCTCTCTGTCTCTCAAAAATAAATAAATGTGAAAAAAATTTTTTAAAAACAAAAAACTGAAAACTCTTTCTTTTCTTCCTCCTCTTCCTCGTGGGGTTTGGGTTGAAGCTCTAATGGCAGCCTCCCGTCAGGGTGTTTACGTTAAGCCACTCAACTTTATCTGCTGATGGATCAGTTAGAACAGGGCTGCGGGCTTCCTGTTTCACACCTGACACGTCCAGGTCCGCTCTCAGAATCTTCTTTTTCCCTTTAAAGGTAATTGTATCTGTTTTACTGCTGCTCACGTGAGCACTTTGAGACACTTTGACCGTTATGTCCATGGTGCGTAATTAAGGAAAATCTGTTTTGTCTTTGCTTTGAGGACACTGGCTCTCGGCAAACACCCCAATCGATGCTCCACATTGAGAAGCTCCCATGTCAGAGTCAGCGGGAATCTTTCTTCAATTGTTTTCCAGTCTTTTACCATGCACAGCTAAGTGACTTGACCTAACCTTTTCAGAAAGACTAAAAAATAAGGCTGTAGCGTTCTCCCTTCCCTCACTCCACCCACTTACTTAGGCACAGCAGAGTCTTTCCTTTTTAATTTTTTTAAATGTTTATTTATTTTTGAGAGAAAGAGACAGAGTGTGAGCAGGAGAGGGGCAGAGAGAGAGGGAGACACAGAATCCAAAGCAGGCCCCAGGCTCTGAGCTGTCAGCACGGAGCTTGTCATCACAAACCATGAGATTATGAACTAAGGCAAAGTTGGATGCTGAGCTGACTGAGCCACCCAGGTGCCCCCTGGCACAGCAGGGTCTTGAGCTGGCTCTTCATCCTCCCAGAATCCCATGGAGGTCAGCCTGGTGGCTCCTCCTCTGAGCTGGAGGATTTTGTTATGGGATTACCGCTGGTTCCCTTGTTTCGTGACATGAATCTAGCGCTCTCCCCCTCACTCCCTCTTCTCCCCTCAAGGAGGGACAATCGTAAGCACTGGAGGGAGTACATTATTTCGTTATTCTTATTTATTCTCCAGTTCCCTGCAAGGGGTGGAATCTTCAGGGAGAAGGACACTGGTGGAAAATTTGGGAGTCTACAGAGCCTGGACCACTGCTGACTTGAGGTGTGTCCTTGCCCCTCCCCATCTTGGCTCCCCAAGAGCACAGCCCCTCCCCTGGTCCACAGCTGTGTACCTTTCTAGAATTTAGTCATTTGTGGAATACTTGGGTTGAATTTCTGTAACGCCAGCAGGAGGACGACTGTGGCATGACCATGGTCAGGAAACTGAGCTCTGACCAGCAGCTGTTGGTCACTATGGAATGTCTGGTAGAAATGAATGAGAGCCTTGAGTCATCTATAAATGGATATAAAAATATTTATGTGGCACACAATATAGCATATTTACATTTTTATTAGTAATTTGAATTTATTAATCTTATTAAAATTTGGATTACAATTTTAAAACAGTATAGATAATACAAAAATTTTAAAGCTCCAAAAATTATGCATTAAAAAGTCATTCCTGGGGTGCCTGGGTGGCTCAGTCAGTGAAACATCCGACTTTGGCTCAGGTCATGATCTCACGGTTCATGAGTCTGAGCCCTACATTGGGCTCTGTACTGACAGTACAGAGCCTACTCAGGACTCTCTCTCCCTCTCTCTCTGTCTCTCCCCCACTTAGGCATTTTCTCTGTCTCTCTCAAAATAAAATAAACTTTTCCCCACCCTTATTTTCCTTCCAAAGTAATTAATTTGTTACCTGCTGTATCACAGGATAAATGTTACTAGTGTTAATAGCTACTATTTATCAGGGACTCACTTTGTGTGAGGGTGGTGCCTTATAACATCCCTATACTCACCGTGTCTGCTAGACAGCCTCACCCCTGTTTTGGGGGGCAGGAAGAAGGCTCAGAGGGACAGAACATTTTTCCTGGGAATACATGACCTATAAGAAGAGAATCCAGATTTTAAATATTTTTTTAAAATGTTTATTTTTGAAAGTGAGAGAGAGACAGAGTGCAAGCAGGGGAGGGGCCGAGAGAGAGGGAGACACAGAATCAGAAGCAGGCTCCAGGCTCTGAGCTGTCAGCACAGAGCCTGATGTGGGGCTTGAACCCACAAGCCGTGAGATCATGACCTGAGTTGAAGTCGAACACTTAACCGACTGAGCCACCCAGGCGCCCCAAAGAGAATCCAGATTTAAAAAACCCAAGTGATTTCATGTTTGTAAATCGCCTAGAACAACCGATATTAACTCGTCCTACTCATACACCTGAGGCCTTTCCACCAGGAGCTAGGCAGACAGGCTCCCTGGGAGAGAATGAGGGACCATCAGACAGCACTAGTAAAAACAACAGAAGCAGGTGCCAGGCTAGGTCGGCTAAGTTCTTGACATGGATCATTTTAGATTCATAACCACCCTCTGAGGCAGGTTCTACTGTTCCCATTTTGTAGAAGATAAAATTCAGGCTCAGAGAGGTTAAAGAATTTGGTTAGCTTAGAACAGAAGTAGCAGAGAGAGGATTCAAATCTAGGCAGCCCAACAGGAGGGCCTAAGCTCCTCAATTCTCTACTCTGGGGGTGCCTGGGTGGCTTAACCAGTCAGTTAAGCATCTGACTTCGGCTCAGGTCATGATCTTGCGACTTGTGAGTTCGAGTCCTGAGTCTGGCTCTGTGCTGACAGCTCGGAGCCTGCTTGGGATTCTATCTCCCTCTCTCTCTGCCCTTCCCCCACTTGTGCTATCTCTGTCTCTCTCAAAATAAATAAACTTTAAAAAAATCACTTCTAAAACACCAAGCATCTACTTTGCTCATGAATCTGTAGTTTGGGCAGGGCTTGTGGGGTCAGCTTATTTCCGCTCCATGTGGCATCAGCGGGGGTGGCCTGAAGGCTGGGGGCTGGAACCATCTGAGGGTTACTGACATGGGGGTTTTGGCTGGTCATCAGCTGAACACCTACACGTGGGCTTTGCCTACCGCTGCTTGGCTTCCTCCCAGCACAGCAACCCAGCAACACCGTTAGTCATTAGACAATGCGAGTTAAAACCACAATGAGCTATCACCACACCCTTGCTAGAACGTCTAAGACAAAAAAGACTGACCATACCCAGGGTTGTCAAGGATGCTCTCGTACAAACATTTTGGAAAAGGGCTGGGCAGTTTCTTAGGAAGTTAAACATCCACTTACCCTGTGACCCAGCCATGCAACTCCAAGGTAATCACCTTGAAAGGAAAGGAAAGTGTATGTCCATACAAAGGCTTACATGTGAATGCTCATGGCAGTTTTATTTGAACAAGCCAAAAATTTGAACAACTCAAATGCCCATCAACAGGTGAATAGATAAATTACGGTATACAGAGAAACACAATTCAGCAATAAAAATTAATTAACTATGGGTACATGGAATAACATGGACAGCCCTCAAAGTTATGATGCTGAGTGAAAGAAACCAGATAAAAACTTGCATGGACAGTATTATTCAATTGAGAAAATGCAAACTGACCTGTGGTGACAGGAAGCACACCAATGGTTGCCTGGAGACGCTAGAGGTGGGGTGGAGGGAGGGATGACAGGGGGGCATGAGGAACCTTTTAGGGTTGAAGGATGTGTTCAATGTCTTGATAGCAGTGATGGTTTCAGGAGACATACATGCCAAAGTTTACCAAACTGTACACTTTGAATATGTGCAGCTTACTGTGCATTAATTATATCTTAGCTTACAAAATGAATACTAACTTGGGTGCAAAAAGAAAGGGTGTGTGGGGTGAGATGTATTGTGGTGGCCATCTTGGAAAAATGTGACCTACCTCATTCACCAGGTGTTTCCAACATGCCAGGTACTGTGTGTGCTAAGTGCTTTGTTGCCGTGGCACTGAGTCCACCAGATAACCCAACCTGAAGGGAAGATGAGGAGATGGCCAGTTATTTAGTGTTATTATTATCTTGATTGTTATTACAGAACCATGAGGTCTTGGTCTCTCTGGGACGGAAGGACGTCTCAGGGCTCTGGTGAGCAGGACATCAAGGCTTTTTGCCCTGAGCTGCAGGACAAACCGTGGGCCACTTCTTGGGATAGTCAGGAAGCAGAGGCCCCTTTAGAGAGCAACATGGAGAAACAGTGAGGTGGAGGCTTTGTGAGAGCTGTGGGGACATGGCTGCTGAACTGAGAAGCAGGAAGGAGGTAGCAGAGGGGCCCCTCTTGGGCTGGAGCGGTCCCTCCTTCTTCTGTTACATTAGTCCCTTTGGACAGGTAGATGCCTGCTCAGGACCCTCTGGTCACTGCATCCAGCTGTCCTCTGGGAACCACCATGTTGTCACTTGAAGTCTTCAAAGATCCTCTGAAATTGCCCCCATGCCTCAGCTTCCAGAGAGCACAGGTGACCTGGGCCCAGCCAGCCCACTGATCACAGATTGGTTTGGGCAAGTACATGGTCCAGGCTAGGTCAACCAACATCAGCCTGGGACCAGTGTTTTAAGTAACAGGAAGGAGATTTTTCCCTGGGGTGGCTGTGCTGGCCAACATGAGCCGTGGGCCCTCGGGGACATCTTTCCACCACATGTGGAGAGCCTGCCTGAAAACCAAACTGAAAGAAAGAAAGATGGATACAGAGCAGAGAGAAGGAAAGGGATGTGCTTCTGACATCACAGTTCAGGCCTGTGGATCCAGCCAGGACTTGTTTCAGGGGCCAGTAAACCATGTCCTTTGCTTAACTACCTGCAAACCAAGTAGTCGTCTGCGCCTCGCCCCAGCACTCAGATGCCCCACCCCACCCCTCCAGGGGCTTTCCGAGAGACCCGGATATTGGGGTTGGCCCACAATTGCACTGCGTCTGTGTCTGCCCCCCACCTTCCGCACCTAGGGAGGAAGCTGACGCCAAGCCCCTGGTTCTGGGGCCACAGGGAGGGCTAGTTTGAGAAGCGCTGCACGCTTGGTCCAGCCTCGGGCTGATACAGAGATGGCATCCCCACCAAGGCGTCCAAGTAGAGTCACAGCGTCCTGGAGCGGCTGGGCCCTGTGTGTCTGGCTGATGTGCTCTGTCTCAGGTGAGGTTCTCCCTTCTCCCTGTCCCAGATCCTAATTAGGACTCTCTCTCCGTTTAAAATATTTTTTTAATGTTTATTTTTTGAGTGTGAGAGAGAGAGAGAGCGCATGAGTAGGGCGAGGGGCAGAGAGAGACACAGAATCCGAAGTAGGCTCCAGGCTCCAAGCTGTCCCACAACAGTGAGATCATGACCTGAGCCCAAGTCAGCCGCTCAACCGACTGAGCCACCCAGGCGCCCCTCTCCATCTTAGTAAGCATGGAATTTATGACTGTGGGCAGATTCTGGTTTAGGAGCCTACAGAGGAGCGGGTGGGGGGGGGCGGGATTATTGGAAGCTGAGGGAGGGAGAGTGGCTGGTGCACAGCGGGTGGACCCCTCACTCCCACCTCCCACGCGGAACCTAGGCCTGAGTGACAGCAGGGTGCCCAGAAGGGAAGGGTGTGCAGGGACTGGACCTGGACAGAGGGGCTTGGGCAGGGTAGTTGGGGAAGGGGAGCAGATCATTTAAGCCATGCAGTCCAACGGAGCTGAAGAGAAATAGTTGAAATTGGTGACATTAAGCAGTCACTGTATGCTAGACTTTATCTCATTTAATCCTTATGACAATTCTGTTAGGTAGATTCTACAGCCCTCACTTCACAGTGAAACTGAGGCTTAGATAAGGTGTTCACAGTCACACAGCTAGTAGATGGGGGTCTGGTGAAAGTGGTGGAGTTCCAGAGGGGGCGGGGGATGGGCAGGGGCATGACGTTGGGGCCAGCAGGAGCAGCAGGAGTCTGGGGGTCATCCAGGTGGCAGGAGGTGACCCAAGCTCGAGAGGCTTTGGTGGAGAGGAGTACAGCTGGGTGATAGGATCTGCCGGACCTGGAAACTGGGACTTGTCTGAGCGCTGGTGAAGCTCGGAGGCTGGGGAATGTGGGGGGTGGGGTGGGGTGGGGTGGGAGTTGGATCTTCCTCACTCTAATTTTGTGGAAATGAGACCAGAGAGAAACTGAGGAGCCCTCAGGGAAGAACTACCCGCAGTGTGCTTTTACAGGACCCAGGCGAAAGTGTGAGGGAGACATACCAGGGACTGAGACTGGGGCACTGAAGTGCTGATGGACAGGTGGGAGGGGAGGAGAGTGGGATTAGCCCCTGGGGGGTGAAGGCAGACTGGAGTGGTCAAGGTAAGTGCTACAGAAAGGTCAGGAGAGATGAGGGCGAGGAAATACCACTATGTACTGGGTCTTGGTGTTCGAGTGTGATGGGAGAGAGAGGCTTGTTCTTTTCAAAATGCAAAACTTTTAACTTCTGATGGTAACAGTAAAGCCTGCAAAATAAAATCAAACATCAGTGGGGAAATATTAAAAGCTATATGATATCCCATGATCCCAAATCCACACACTATTGCTGCTAACGGTTTTAAAATTTCCTTCAGATTTTGGGATACTAGCAAAAAGATATGTACATATGTAAGAGAATTCCCATTGCTCCACATCTTTACCGAAATTGAGCATTACCTGTCTTTTTCATTTTAGCCATTGAGGTATGCATGCGCCTGATCTTGTAGTCTTAATTTCTGTTTCCCTGATGAAAAATGGGATTGAGCGCGTTTTCATGTTTGTTGACCTTTAGGATATCCTGTTCTGTGAATGGTCTGTTCAAATCTTTTGTTTCATTTTTTTATTAGTTCATTTGACTTTTTGTTAATGATTTTTGGGAGAACTTTATATAATCTAAATAGAACTCCTCTGTTGGTTATATGTGTTGTAAGTGTCTTCCACTCCATGGATCTTTTCACTATTGTTAATGGTTTCTTCTGATAAAGACACTCCCAGTTTTAATGTTGTTTACATAAAGGTTTTTCCATTATAATTGACTTTTTTTTAGTGTTGTATTTAAGAAACCTTTGTCTACTAAGATTTCTCTCCAAGATTTATACTGATAAAGATATTCTTGGGGGTGCCTCAGTGGCTCAGTTTAGCATCCGACTTCGGCTCAGGTCATGTTCTCACAGTTTGTGAGTTCGAGCCCTGAGTCACGCTCTCTGCTGTTAGCATGGAGCCCACTTAGGATCCTTTGTCCCCCTCTCTTTCTGCCCCTCTGCTCATTCTTGCTTTTTTTTCTCTCTCTCTCTCTCTCTCTCTCAAATAAATAAACTTAAAAAAGAAAGATACTATCCTATGTGTTCTTTTAAGCTTTATTGTTTTATATTCCAGATTTAGATGTGTAATCCAGCTGAAACTGATTTTTGGTTGTACTCTATTAAGAATTAGAGGTTAAAGTTCACTGTGCAAAAAAAAAAAAAAATTCACTGTGCATATTTGCATATCAAGTTGACCCAGCACGAAAGGACCATCCTTTCTCCATAGCGTTGTAGTATCCCTTTGTCATAAAACTATATACATGTTTTGGATTCTGTCTCATGTTCCACTGATCCCTTGTGGAACCACACTGTTTTCATTACATTAGCCCTTTAAAAGTTTTGCTTCTTGGGAGTGTAAGTCCTCCAGCTTTGCTGTTCTTTGAGATTACCCTAGATATTCTAGGAATTTTACATTTCCATAAAAATTTTAGAATCAGCTTATCATTTTCCACAAAAAGACCTGTTGGGGTTTGATTGCAACTTTTAAATGTGTTAAGACTTGTTTTATGGCTCAGAATATGAGCTAAATTTGACACTATAATATTAAATGTTCCAGTGCATGCACATGGTATATACTTCCACTTATTTACATTTTAAACATTTCTTTCAATAATGTTGTATACATTTCAGTGTAGATGACTTGCATATTTTTATTAGATTTATTTCTAGGAGGGCACCTGGGTGGTTCAGTGGTTAAGCATCTGACTTTTGCTCAGGTCATCAGCTCACAGTTCTTCAGCTTGAGCCCTGTGTCAGGCTCTGCACTGACAGCATGGTGCCTGCTTGCCATTGTCTGTCTGTCTCTCTCTGCTCCTCCACAGCTCGTGTGCATGCAATCTCAGAATAAACTAAAAAAAAAAAAAAAAAGATTTCTAGGCATCTGTTGTTTTTGATGCTATCATAAATACTATTTTGTTAATTTCGTTGTCTATTTATAGTTAATATATAAATATAATTTATTTTTCTATATTTACCTTATATCCAGTGACCTTGATAAACTCATTTACTAATTATAATAGTTTATACATTTAAAAATTTATTATGTATACCACTAGGCTGTCTGCAAATAAAATTTTATTTCTTCCTTTCCTTATATGTTTTTAGAAACAACTTCTGTGAAGTGTACATGTCATACAATTCACCCGTTTTACAAATTTTACAATTTAATTGCTTTCAATAAGTGTACCAAGTTGTGCAACTATAACCAACATTGAGTTTTAGAGCATTTTTATCATCTAAGATCTACTATGTCTGTTTCCAGTTACTGTGTCAGTGGCACTCACACATTTTTTGACATATCGTGTTCTTATTTTCATTTACTTCTAAATACTGATATACTTTCAGATTTATTCTTTGACTGATAGGTTACTTAGAAGTGTTATTTTCCAAACATTTGGGAATTTTCCAAATATCTTTCTGTTATTGATTTCTAATTTAATTCCGCTGTGGTCAAAGAACATTGTTTGTTTGACTTGAATCCTTTTAAATGTATCAAGACTTGTTTTATGCTCAGAATATGATCTATGTTAAAACAGGTTCCATGGGCATTTGAAAAATAAGTGTATTTGGGGTTGTTGGGTGGAGTGTTCTATAAGTACCATTTAGTAAATTGGTTGATGGTATTATTCAGGTCATCTTTACCCTCAGTGATTTTCTGTCTACTTGTTCTATCAAATAAAAGATGGGTGTTGAAGTCTCTGGCTGTTATTGTGGATTTGTCTGTCTGTGCAGTTGTATTACTTTTGCTTCTTTTATTTTGAAATTCCATATGTGTGTAAATGTTTAATATTGTTACATTCTCTTAATAAATTGAACTCTTTAACATTATGAAATAAAACTTTCTATTAGTAATATTCTTTGCCCTGAAATCAACTTTATTTGATTTTGATATTGCCTCTTCAGTTAAAAAAAAAAAATCATAGTAGCATATATGGTATGACATTTCTATCCTTTTTCTTTTAAATTATTTTTGTCTTTATGCGGGTTTGTTGTGGATGGAATATAGTTAGGCTTATTTTCTTATCCAATCAGACTTTTAATTGAGGTGTTTAGACCACTTACATTTAATATGATTATTGATATGGCTGGGTTTATGTCTTTCTGGTGGAACGACCCTTTTACATCATTAAGTGTACATCTTCATCTCTTGTACTGTTTCTTGCCTTAAAGCCTATTTGATCTGATGTTAGTATAGCTATATCAGTGATAATAATATTTTTACTTTCAGTGTTTTGAAGTCTTACTATTTAGGGCGTGACCTTTGTTAGCAGGTTTAGTTGTTAGATTTTGATCCATTCTGTGTATCCCAGTCTTTTAATAGAATTTAGTCCCTTTATATTTAGTGTAATGACTAAATATTTGGGTTTACACCTACTATATTACTTGTTTCTTGTTCCTTTTTCTCTCACTTGTCGGCTTTGGCATTCTTTTTTTTTTTTTTTTTTTAATTATTTTTGGGAGAGAGAGGCAGAGAGAGAGGAAGACAGAGAATCCCAAGTAGCCTCCACACTGTAAGTGCAGAGCCCAATGTGGGGCTCAAACTCACAAACTGTGAGATCATGACCTGAGCTGAAATCAAGAGTTAGATGTTCAACCAACTGAGCCACCCAGGTGCCCCTGGATTCATTCCCTCCTCTAAAAACTTGTTAATTATACATTCTTTTATTATTTTTTTTTAGTGGCTACTCCCACAGATTAAAATATGCATTTCTGACTTCATGGTCTAATATAATACTACTTTGATCACTTCTTTAATAAGGCTATAATGTTAAAGTATTTTAACTTCACTTGCCTCCTCCCAACTTGTGTTGTTCTTATAAGACATTTTAAATCAACATTTCTATTGCTTTGTACAGACAATATTTATTTATATTTAACTACATATTTACCCTTTCTATTGCTCTTCATTCCTTCATGAATTTCTGTATTTCCATCTAGGATCATTTTTCTTTTGCTTGGAGATTTCTCTTTAGGAATCCTGAAGATGACAAATGATCTCAGCCTTTATCTGAGAACATCTTTATTTTAAAGACTGTTTCATTAGGTAAAAAAAATTATATGTTGACAGTGTTTTTTTTCATGTGAGAACTTTAAATGTCTTTTCATTGTCTTCTGGCTTCCATCATATCTGATGAGAAGTCAGCTATCAGTCTTAGTGTAACAAAGTACAATGATCAAAATCAAGAAGCCAACATTAATATGATTCAATCTACAAATCTTACTCAAAATTCATCAGTTCCCTCTCCAATATTCTTTAGAGTAAAAAATATATATATATATGTTTTTATATATATGTTTATATATATATATGTATATAGTCCAAGATCCAATCCATGACCACACATTGCACTTAGTTATCATGTCTCTTTATTCTTCTTTAATCTGGAACAGTTCCTTAGTTTTCACCCTTTCATGATAGAGTGCAGGCCAGTTATTTTGTAGAATATACCTCAACTTGGGTTTAATGCTTCAAACCTGATGTTTCCTCATGATTAGATTCAGGCATGCATTTATGACACAAATACCACAGAAAGATTGTGTTCTCAATGCACTATATCAGGAGGCACATGATGTCTATTTGCCCCATTCGTGTTGATACTAATTTTGTTCGTGTGGCTGGGTGCCTGGGTGGCTCAGTCAGTTAAGTGTCCAACTCTTGATTTCGGCTCAGGTCATGATCTCACTGTTCATGGGATCGAGCCCTGCAGGGAACTCTGTGCTGAAAGTGTGGAGCCTGCTTGGGATTCTCTCTTTCCCTATCTCTCTGCCACTCCCCCACTCGTGCTCTTTCTCTCAAAATAAATTTACCAAAACTCAAAATGTTTTATCATCTATTGATGTTTCTTGCCTGAGTGATTATTACTATGGTGGTCATTAAATGGTAGCTTTCTAATTCCAGAATTCCTTCTACAATTAGTTAGAAGTCTATGGAATACAGTTTTAATAGAGTTCCACCTACTACTCATTTGCCTTGTTCCTAGGGCTGACCTGTTTGGGACTTTGAACTGAAATCCGGTGTATACAGCAGAGTGTTTCCTTTTGAGAGATGTTGAACTCTGATCTTTCATCTTCTCAGCACTGTGACACTGCAAAATTTTGCTCTGCTTTACAGCGGTCTGGGCTTAGCTTTTAAGGATCCATCTTATAAAATTTCAGACCTCGGTTAATGGTAATAACTGAACATATATTTGAGGTTCCTCAGTCTTTCGGTTTTGTCACTCCAGCATGTGAGACTATAAAAGGCTGTGCCAATTTCTCTTGTCTCACCTGCAGCCTTCTGCCTGGGGAGAAAACCTGGATCCTTAGCCTCTTGCCAGAGTTGGCAATTGCAGATGGCTGAAAATTGTCACCTTGCATCTCCATGGTTCTTCCCTTAACCCTCCTGGCCACTGTTGCTTCTGTAACTCTCTTAAACCTGAAATATCACCTGTTTCTCTGGCTTTTCAGTTATTTTCAGTGGGAACATTATTTGGCTGGCAACTACTCCATCCTACCCAGAAGTGAGAGTTCTACATTTTCCTTTTATGGGGCCTGCATAGTACTGCATCAATGTCTCCTTTAAAAATTTAACCTCTCCTCTAATTAATTGTCTCATTATTATAACAATCATCTTTGTAGGTCTACCAATATACATGACTCCAATTATTTTCATAAGATAAATTTATGGAAATAAAATTGCCAGATCACAGAGTATGATGATTTACAATTTTGACAGGTATTGTCAAATGGCCTTCTAGCAAGACCGTATGCTAGGCTGAGCTGATAGTGTCTAAAAAATGACCATTGAGTTGTTTTGAGTGGGTCACTATCCTCTCTGCCTCTTCAGGTGCCTCAGAGGTCTTCCAGCCCTCTCTGTTCCAGCCTCAGTCTTCTGTGGTGAGTGGACCACGCAATCCACAGATCTGGTGTGTGGTGCAGGGAAGTCCCGCCAGGGCTCACGTCTTATCTTGGTACCGCCAGTTGAAGGGGAGTGGCCCCACCTTCCTGCTGAGTCAGCGAGAAGGATCTCCCCCGACCTATGGTTTCGGTGTGAATCCTCGCTTTCTGGCAGAGATGGACCCGGCTCAGAATGCTGCACTCCTGACCGTGGGCAATGCCAGCCCTGCTGATGAGGGCACCTACTATTGTGCCATATGGTTTTCAGGCCAGTTTGTCTTTGGAGAAGGTACCCAACTGCTCTATCAAGGTGAGTCTAAGTGTGTAGGGATCTGGTGCTCCTAGTGCATAGGATTGCAGTGGAGCAGGTGGTAATGAGCAGAAAGGTGTCAATGGTGGAGCTCCCTTGGAGGAAGCTCCAGGGCAGTAGGGATGAGGGAAAGAGGAGGGCCCAGAAGAGTAGACTCCCAGCAGGGAAAAGGCTCAAGCTTCTGGATGGTGGAATTGGCTGGGAGCATTTGAAGATGAACACAAACCCCTTAGACCTGGACTTTTAGTCCTGGGAGGGGAAGCCTAATCAAGAACATTAAATCCATTCCCTTCCCTTGCTCTGTAGTAAGGATACTGGAGGCCCAGAGGACAAAAGGTACATGTGGCAGAGAGAAGCTCAGCTCATATTCTGCTCAACAGGCCAGAAGGCCAGTAGTGGGGAAAAGTAGATTTTGACAAAAGGAAGGCCAGAGAGGAAGGGAAGAAGTCTCCAGAGGCCCCAGAAGGAAGGGGATGCAAGAGGACTGAGTCTGGAAGAGGCTGGTGGTACTGGGTAACATCCTTCTTCCCTTTATTCCCCACAGCTAGTATGCAACGCCCAGCTCTCCAGCCACCTGAACTGAGTCTGTTCATCCCAGCCTATGGCCCTCCCTTCCATGTACTTTGTGTGGCCCTAGGACATGATCCTGACCCTCTGAGGGTCTCCTGGGTCCTGGAAGGCCAATACCAGGAGGAAGAGGACTCCACTGGGGGAGCTGGTGATCCCATGGTCAGCTGGCTGCAGCTGCCTCGGGAGGTGGCAGTAATGTCTGTGACTTGCCGAGGCTTGCACCAGAGTGGAGTCTCAGAAGTTGTGCTGCCATTGCCCTGGGGCCAAAGTGAGTACAGAGGACCCAGGGGTTGTGCTTCAGTCTTCCTGAGGCAATCACCTGGAACCCCCTGGCAAACCAGAAGGTCAAGATAAGCACTGCTGTGTGTAGCAAAGACCCTTGGCTCTGCCCCAGCTTCTGGGTGAAGCCTGGACTTGGCTTTGGAGCCTGTGCCAATGATGTTTGGGGGACCAGCTACCCCCAAAGCCCTAATACCCACTCTGTCACTCACTCCTGGCTTCTGTGTTCTCTAGTGGTGAATGCCTGCTTATTTCCTTTGGGGGACGTAGCAGAGGGAAGCTATTTGAAGGGCATCTGTTCTGTTCCAGGGCACAGGAGAAGGCTGGAACTGGAGAATGCAAACAAGAGTGGACACATTCTTCTAGGTACAGACCCCCAGACACTGACCTGGGACCCCCTGGGTCGCAAAACTTTGACTTTTCACTGTCATCGAGCCATTCAGCAAGCATTTTATGGCGTACTAAGTATTTGCCAGGGCAGAGAGGTGACTGGAACACAGTCTGAACATTAGTGAGTCTAGAAGGGTAGGTCAGACACTGAACCAAGGTTTAAAATGCAAGGAACACTGCACTAAAGGTCCCAGGACAGGAATACAGGAGATATTCAGGAGCTTAGCCAGCAGAGGGGCCCTCCCACAAGGGGGTCTGGGAAGCTCCTGTGGACAATGTAGTCAGAGCTGAGCCCTGAGTCTGGCTGGAAAAGGTGTAGACCCAGTCCAGAGCACCTGGGTCTAGTCCTGGTTCAGCTCTCAAATCTCCATGGCCCCTGGCGGGGGGGGGGGGGCTGTCTTTTACCTTCTTCTCTTGGCCTCGGATCCACCCACCTACCTACCCCACCCAGTCCAAACTGTCTCTGCACTTACAGATCTTAAGTCTAACTTTTTAATCTGTAAATGGGGAGTAATACAACTTCACAGAGGATAAAGTGAGCCAGAGAGGGCTCTTTAGGAGGCAGGGGCAGGGAGAAAACCATGAAGATGCAATGTAGGAGGGGTGGGTGGGTCCACTTTCAACCTGTGCCTGTCTCCCTCGCAGTGGAGCTGGAGCAGACCCTTATCACCACCACCTACTGCTACCTGGGACTGCTGGGCACAGCCCTCATCTATGGCCTCATCCTGGCTGCTCTCTGGAGGAATCGCTGCTGTTGGGCCCACCCTACGGAGCCACTCCCCCGAGAGGGTCAAGGAGTGGCCCCCTGTTCCAGGGTGCAGGTGGGCAGGAGGCGCACTCCTGCAGCGGCCCCGGTCCCGGACCGCAAGTGGCCAAACCCCAGTGGCTTCCACGTCCTCCGAGGGGCTGTCCATGCCCTGGACCCACCCTCCTTGCTCCGGCCGGCTTCCTCCTAGTCTGCTGCCTTTTGTTACTGTCGGGTCTCCCTTTCTCTCCCAGGCTGTCCAAATTTCTCCATAAATACTGCGAATTTGAGAAGACACTGCTGTGCTATGCGTTGTTTTGGGCAAGGGAGGTGGGATCCTAGGACCAAGGTCAACAGGTCTCAGGGGAGGGCTGTCCAGACTCTGGTCTGACTCCAGGGACAGGTCAGCCATCCCAGGCTCCAGCCTGGGTCATACAGGTCCCAAGGCCATGTGGCAGGGCAGACATGTTTTGCTGCTCACCAGCTGAGAATGCTGGTCACACCCACCCTGTCTCACTTCTTCATCCAGCCGAGAGTTGGGTAGCTAAAATTTTCCCCTTTTTGGGTAAAATCCTTTTATTCTTACCCTTTTTGAGAACAAATGCCAAATAGCTCTGAGGATTGAAGTTGGCCAAGATCTTTTATCAGAAAGACCACACAGAATTTTAGGATAGGGTGATTCCTTCCGAGACTGCTGAGGCAGCACAGTCCCACTACTGCTGTGGCGTCCTGTCGACGGGCTGAGTGCAGCAGGACTAGGGAACCCACTTCTCCTTTGTGAGAACACCAGTGACTTCATCTTCCATGCTACTTGTACCACACCAGGCAGCCTCTCCAGGACCCTCGGGAGCATTTGCCCCCAGACTCCTCTCATCCAGGGTGATGGCTGTCCAGAGTTCCCTACATAAGAGTGTTTGCAGTTGGGGCCCAAAGGCTTCCCAAGCCCTCTTCCTCCTTTTTTCTTCTATGCTTCACCTTCTCCTGGCCTCCACATTACACGCAGGTCCACCATCTCCCATGTGACAGCTACAGAAAGTGGATTTGAGGAGTTCTGAGAAGAAACTCTGGTCCTAGGGTCCTCTGGTCCTGTCTCACCAGGCATCCTAGCACTCGAATCCTGGTACGGATGTTTCTACTTTGAGAAATCCTTGCGACCATGCAAATCCCTTAAGCGAGGATTTTGTATAACACCCAGATGCAAATTAGCTTTGCCATAGCGAAGGAGGCAGAAGCCTCAGGAAGGGTGTCACAGGGGTCACTGGCCCTGGGACTGGGCTGTTGGAATGGGGAGGCGAGAGCTGACGAACAGGGACCTGACAGGGCGTGGAAAAGAAATGCAGCCTAGTTCTGGGCCCAGAGGGAAGGTGGCCACTAGAGACCAGTGCATCTACGTGTCGTACGTGTTAAGACAGGTCCCAGCTATGCTCTTGCCGGCAAGGGGCCTTATGACGTGGTTTAAAAGTGAGTAATCCCTGACACATTAGCCTGACGGTCAGAAAACCTTGGATCTGGCTTCTAAAGATCCTGTGGTCCTACTCTGCTTAACCTACTTAGCTGAGGAGACAGAAATGACACCAGCAAGTGTGGTAAGCGTCAGCGGCGAAGTCGGGTCAAGGTGCATGGCTCGGAAGATGCTTCTCGCAGGGCAGGCGGTTGGGGCGGGGGGGTCCTCCCAGTCACCAGAGAAGATTTAACAAGTAAAAACCTGCAAACTCTTTATTAAATTCTCCCATTTCATCTGTACAGAAAAAAATGCACATTATGTTCAGGATCTCGGTGACATCTCAAAATTACACAGCATGAACATGTAAAAACAAGGAACTGCCGGGAGTTTATACATAGAAAGAAAAATCATTTACAAAAGAGGCTTATTAATTTTACTTTTCTCTTTCTTTAAAAAAAAAAAGTTCAAGGCTTCAGATCTCACACAGCTTCTGCTGTTCAGTCTGTTTTCCTGCTTGGACTGACCTGGGAACACTGTGCCAGCAGAAGCTGCTTAGGAAGGCTCCTGCTGCTGGCTGTCCTGCTGGCCAGCTGACCCTGTGCACTGACTGCAGTCTGCCCAGGGCCTCTCCAACCCCCCTAGCTCCAGGCATAGACCTGCTGGGCTCTGGGGTCCAGGTTCCATGGATTCCGTGCTGGGGGAAGGCAAAAACAGAACATAGAGGCACTATCTGAATTTTTTCCTTGCCCAGGGAGGCTTCTCTACTGCATGTATCCCAACAACATTCCTACCACTGTGTCGTGACAGATCTTGGGGAGGACAAAGGAGAGGAAACCACCGCCAGGATCCTGCCACCACCAGACTAAACAGAACACCAGACTAAACAGAATACCACCTTGTGTTCCAGATGACAAACAGTCTGGGGACTTCATAGTGATCTCACTAGATGGACAGGGGAAGGTTGTCACTCAGAAGGAGTCAGTCTGGGTTTGCTGACTTATCTGTGCCTGAGGTCAGGGCAAGAAGGGGGATTTGGCTTCAGACTCAACTGCCCTAACATGAGACCCTGGTCCAAATGGAGAGGAGGACCAAGAGAAATGTATTAGAGATGGCCAACCAAAGAAAAATGAGAGAGAGAGAGAGAGAGAGGGAGGGAGGGGCAGGACAGAACAGGAGCTGTGGCCCCACAGCCCTTGGGAATCAGGGAGCAGTGGAGAAGAGGTGAAGGAGAGAAGTGTCCCTGAAGGCCAAGGAGAAACTCAGGGTACCAGAATGCTGCAATCGATAAAGCTACGTAGATGCTGTCCGAAAGGGGGGAAATAAAAAGTATCTTTCAGGTTTCCCAAATCTTTAGGAACATAAAATACAAATATATATACCAAAATGCACACAATCAAAAAGCCCTATTCTTCTTTTTGTTCTAAGGCCAAAATTTAGGTGGAATGGGTCAGGCTGGGTTGGCTGGCTGCCAAGGGTCCCTTCCAGCTTCCTTCTCCGTATCTGCTTGCTTAAAATAAGCTGTGTATGCAGAACATGTAGTATTTGGTGGGGGAGGGGAAGAAACAGAAAATGAAAGCTTTTTCTCAGAAGACCTTGAGACCAGGTAAGAAAGGAGGCCCATGAAGCCATCTCTCTCCCCTCAGATGACTCCCTTAAGTAGGGATCTTTGGGACAGAAGCTGAACCACAAGCCTGGGGGTGGGGAGGATGGGAGACATTTCCAGAAGTCATATTCACACAGGAGAGTGAATGTTCTCTTGGGAAGACAGAAGGAAGTCAGCACAGAAGTCCCTTTCCATTTTGTCTGATAATATGTGTATGGATACTATAGACTTCTTTACCACTGGATTCTTTTATGGCTTGACTTCAGGAAACAGGAAGAAGTGAACTCTAACAATTCTGTCACCTCTTCTAGGAAAGCAGAATCTCCCTCCCTCTCTCCCCCAGGCAGAGCTGCTCACTGTCCTCCAGAAAAGGAAGGGCAGGATATGAGACAGCCAGAGGCCTGCAGTGAATTCGAGCCAATGCCTGCTGAGTACCAGAATCCCCTGGCTTCTAAGGATGCACTGGTTTGGAGCGAGCTGACTGGAGCCACAGAACTGGCAGTGGCAGCCAGGGGGTCTCCAGGGCAGGTAGAGGAGGAAGGTTCTCCTGCCGGAGTGAACCCAAATCTCTGCTATGCTCCCACCTCAGTGCATCTTGCTAGCACAAGGACTCCCCAAGACCCCAGAGTGAGTTAACAAGGCCAGATGAATTACCTGGATTTTCAGCAAATGCCTGAGATCTTGACCTTGGAAAACCCCCCACCAGTAGCTTGTTACTGTCCACAGGCTAGATATTAGAAAAGATAAAGGCCAAGGTCCATCATCAGCTTCTCCACTAGAGCCACGGTTTCCTCTTCTTGACTAACTCGACTATTTACCCATGACTGACCTATGAGGCCAGTGACCAGAGGTGCCCCAGAACCAGTGTGATTACACCAAACGAGGGGCAGAATGGGTACAACTGAGCTGCAGGTTCAGATGGTGCTGGGCCCCTGCAGGTAGAAAACTGCTCAGGACACTACCCGGGACTCGCAAGAACCAGTCTTATGAAACTATTCCAAGCAGGATGGTGAAATGCTTTCTAGCAAAAGCAACAAAAATACTGGCAAAATTATCCCTTTTATTCTCATCATTTCTAAAGATGATAAATGTGTCAAGAATCAAACTCCTTTTCAAGCTTCCAGATATGCTTCAGACAAAGCAAAATGTCGAGACACCGTAAACTACTGCTTTGTTTTACATACATTGGGAGGGAGAATGCAGAGACGGAGGATGGTACCCGCACACTCACCAAATGGTCATTTTATTCTATCCTGTAAACCAGGCCAGACAGGTTAGTGGGGGCCTGCGTTTAGAGGACATCCCCCGTTCTCAATCCCAAGCCCCCATGGCCCAGGTGGGAACTCCTAGAGGTGGACTATCTGGACCAGCTCAATTAAGTCCAACAATGGTGGTAGTAGGGGTATGTTGCTCGGACTCCAAGAGTTTCAAGTTTTGGAAGAATCCCAGGACAGGTGCTGAGAATCAGGAAGACCCTAAGAGCAGGACTGAGGGGACCAAGCAGCATAGCAGCTCCCCTTGGTGACTTACAGTACCCTAGGCAGGGGGATACAGCTGGCTTCTGGGTTGCACTCCTCCCGGAAGGGTAGCAACGAGAAAAAGAAGAAAACCACAGTATTCAAATATACATCAGTCAGATGAGACAAGGAGTAATCTGAATCAACCGATCCACAAACTGACCCACTGTGTATTGAACACATTTCAGGGGAGACAAATGGTGCATACGTCCCGCAGCACATGTGGACAGTGGCAAAGGAGGGGCAGGGCAAGGAGGGGCGCCATGGTCCATGTGGACAGTTTTAGGCACGTGATTTATAATACTCTGTGGACTTCTAACAGGTTAATAAAATATATATTATATAAATATATCTCCTACTGTACATGCCGCCCTCTTGTGCACCCACTGTAACTCCATGCCCCAAACTCAAACCAAGGTGTGCCAGGTTGCAATATGATGCCTGCACTCCTCCCCTTTTATACTCCAAACCTGCCATCCCACACTGGAGGGATGAGGGAGGCCGGCCAGGACGATTGCTTCCATAAAGCTAGATTCTGGAAGTACAATATCTGATGATGCATCAAAGTACAACATTAAGCCAAAGCCTACTACAGTGGGTATATGCGGCAAATGGACAGAAAGAAAAAAAAAAAAAAAAACGGAGAAAAGGCTCCATCTTTGAATGTAATAACTTTCCAAGTCCTCTCCACAAAGAGGCATAAGGGGGCTTGTCTGGGAAGGTGGCCTTGAGCCTGCAGAAGGGTCAGGTTGGACTGCCAGTCACACCCTGAGAGCACGTCTTTGACCTCCACTGTTGCTTAAAAAATTGAGCAAAGTGAATCAATCCCTGCTCCTCCTTCCTGCCCTGAGCTCCCTCCCCGCTGCAGTCCCTGCCTGCCAGCAGGACTTCCAGACACTAACTACCATCCCCAGCATGGTCAATCTGAATATAACTGAGTCCTGTGCTAGCCTGGAGGAGGAAGATGCCTGGGATCCTGCTCCTTGGGACTAAGGGTCCAGCCTCTGACCAGCTTCACACTTTTGATCTCCTCCCCAACCCATCTGCCTTTGGCCTAGGGAAACTCATGCTTGCTTTACCTCACTGAAGGGAGGGGATCATAGAAATACTCATGGCCTTGGGGTATGACCAGCAGTGGCTCTATTAAGGTGGGAACTGGAAGGCATCACTGTTTTAACAGAAGAAAACAAGACCCAAAGCAGGCTGGTCAGTGATTTCCCACTCCTCGGTGAAGTCCATGGCCCCCACATGGTCCAAAGGTGCTTTTGAGAAATGAGCAAGACATCCCAGTTATATAGCATATTGGGTGGTGTGTTTTCCCCTTAAGTCCTGCCTTCATTTTACAGTCACACAGAAGAAATAACCCCATTGCCCAAGTCAAGCCTGGAGGAGATGTGTTACTATATACATTTTTTTCTTTCTTTAAAAATTTTTTTTCTTTTCTTTTTTTTTTGTTGTTTTTTTTTGTTTGTTTGTTTGTTTTTTAAAAATCAGTTGAGTTGCAGGTCAGTTAAGTTGGTTCTGGAAGTACTGGTAGTTCCATTGGTATGAGAGAGACTTGTCTACGGGCAGGTAAACCCAAATTTGCCAACAAAGGCAATAACCAAAGCGGCCAGCTGCTGCTGTTGCACAAATGGTCGAGAAGGAGGAGGACACCATGGACACGGGCGAAGTCTGAGATGGGACAACGCAGAGGACACCTGCTGCTGCTCTAACATGGGTGTTGATGCCACCTCCTAGAAGAACGAGGTGAGTGGGTACACTATACAGGAGGGCTGTACAAACTGGGCACTGGACAGGTAGTTCCTCTCGTGGTCAAGGTGGCTCTACCTGTCCTTGAGCTCTCGTGTTACTCGCTTGGTGATACGTCCACACATCAGGCCAATCAGGAACAATATACAGATGCTCCCACTGATCACAGACAGAATATAGTTCTTTGATGGAGATGTCATCACTTGCATGGCGAGGTCAGAGAAGCCATCAGCTGGGGCCACCTGGAAGGACACAGAGCGGCATAGGCCTTGGACACAGAACTAGGCTGGGGGCAGGGCTAGTTCTAATTTGCCCCTCTCAATTCCTAGTTTAATTTATGTCATTTCTTTTGGGGAGAGAGGGCAAAGGACAAGAAAATCAAACACAGAGCTACAATTCCTCTTCCTGATCATGCTAAGATATGTATCTACTGCACAAGGCAAGAAAATACAGATAACCACAAAGAAGTGGGTCTCATATCATCCATCTCATATCATCCCTGCCCCCTGCCAACCTGAGAGCAGCCCTCACACGGAAGACCTGGCCCCACAGGCCCTGGCAGAGCACTCAACAGGTTTTCAGTCCTTTAGTCCTCATACCAATCCTTGAATGTAAATTGTATTCCTCCCATTTTACAGATGAAGACCCACCGGCCAAAGTGTCGGAGGTGATTACTTGCAAAAGGTCACACAAGCTCTTAGGAATTCTGATTTATTGTTAAAAAACACAGAGAACAAACAGTTGAGACTGTGGTGGACGCTGGTTCTATCTCCTGACTTCTTTTCACTCACCATTAAATCAGAAGCAATTAGAAACAATGTACAAGTACGACTCAGGCTGACTGAATACACTGCATCGCTCCCATAATCACGGACTCTGCAGCCTCGCCAGTTTTCATTCTCAGTCTTCCTCCCTGCTTTTCTGAACGGACCTCTTTCTATGCAGCCTGCTATGGCAGAATCAGGGCCGAAAGGCTTCCTGGGTGCACAAGGACCTGCTCTTTTGGGTCTCAACGTAGCCTGGGTGCCCGAGAGGGTGTGCCCAGAGATGCCTGGCTACGTCTATCTGCTTCTGTGCTCAGCCCACATACACAGAGCAGAGCAGGGAGGCTTCAGATTAATGTGATCTGAGCACTGACATCTGTTGACACAAAACAAGCCGTGGAATCTCTCTGCAGCAATGCTTAGCAGCTCCCCGGCGGAAGCAGTGGGGAAGGAAGAGACAGATTTGGCGCCTCTCTGCTGCCTCACCTAATCGATGGCTTCCAAGCCAACTTTGTTCCTTTGGGAGAAGGGGTGAGGGGCATATGTGCTACATTGACAGTTATGATCCCTTCTCTTCATTTCCCTTACATCTAGGTGTGAAGACTTTTCGTGGTCTTTCCTGTTTGCCTAGTACCCTTGACCTTTCATGTGGGTGAAAGGAGGAACTGGCCAAGAAGGAGGGGGGTCCTCATGACTACTTTCTTGATCTAAGGCAACTGCGAATGTCCATCCCGATGTGGGGTGACAGAATGTGGATCTAGAAACCTGACTTTCTCACTGAGGCACCTTGGGCAAGTCAGTTTCCTCCACTGTAAATGGGTTTCAAGATTCAAGTGAGGTAATATGTCCATCAAAGTGCTTTATACACCACAAAGCAATGTATACATGAGAATTGTTACTCTTCTCGCGGAGGCTGAATTTTTGCAGGAAAAATCTCCCCCAGTCTAAGTCTGCCTGAGCACCACATACATTCACCTGTCCCGACGTCTCTCTACCCTATTAGCATTCCTGTTTCAACCTAGCTGAGGGCTACGGCTAGGGCTAGTCCCACACACATATGCTCCTGCCAAACACTGTCTAAAATCAGAAAAACGAGCTTTAAGACAATAGTGGCCAGCCTGCTTGGTTTCCCCTGGGCAGGATTTCTGGGTTCTCTCTGGATGGCTGGCTTTTATCCCATCCTTCGGGTGACTCGCTTTTCCATGGTGGACTATGGGCAACTGAGGAGAACATAGTGGCCCTGGCAAAGCCTGTGGACACTGGCCAAAGGAGACGCTGGCTGCAGGCTCAGAGACAGCCGGGGAGGCATCCGAGGCACTGACAGACTTTTCAATACACTTCTGGCTGGTCTCCCAACCAGGATGAGAAGACTGGTGGAGTATCTGGGGAACGGACAGAGATGGCCACTTCAGGAGATTCTCCTGGGCATTACCTTTGCTGCGTAACTCCACATTTCAATCCGGTCATTGAGGCGTTTTTTGCACTCAGGTTGTAACCTCACCCGCTTATCCTCTAGGGCCTCCATGAGGCAGGACATTTCTGTGGAAGATAAGGGAGACGAAGAGTCTAAAAGTGTACGGAACAGAAATTTCTGTAAGACGGCAGAGAAGGGCACCTCATCACCAGAGAATTCATATTTACAGGCTACACAAAATTAAATCCATTCTATGAAATTTGACCCAAGATTTAACATGGAGAAAAATGATGTTGAGCTACCAAGGGACCAGCTGCCCAGAGACCCTCAAAACCTTCCCATTTTATTGGGGATGTCTGGCTCAGAAACAACTTTCCTCTACCTGCCCAGGATCCACCCAGTGGGGCCACTGAGCAAGCTGATGAAGCTGCTCTAGTTTGGACAAGGGGGAAGAGGGCCATGATGATGACTTTTTGCTTCCCTGATAAATAACTCAACCTTCCTTTTTCATCAGATCCTTACCTCTGGTAATGGCTAGGTCAGTTCAAACCTGCAGGATTACTCATTCCTAAATTCATTCTGCCACAAAAGCCTAGTCCTGGCATCAACCAGGCCCCCAGAGGATGTTGTCTGTGGTCGTGCTGCAGCTATAGAACAGAGTAGCCGCAAGTGCTGTCTCAGAGGGAGTGTGTGCTCCTCCAAGGGAGTTCAGAGAGGGCCAGAGTGAACAGTGACTTACGACGCCCTCGGCCCGGGGTGATGGCTGCACAGTGGTGCTTAATGTCCAGGGCACATGCTGTATGAAGAACTGGGTCCACAAAGATGTCTGCTTTGCTTTCCTTCAGCATGTTTAACACTTCCTAGGGAAAATCATCGTAGAGCAAGCTTTTATAGAGGAAATACATCAGATATGTTATTTGCAAATACTTTACATACAAAGAGTAAAGTCAAGGAGGGAAGGGTATGGGTTAACAACAGAACTTACTCTGAGACAAGGGGCAATGTGTTTACGACACAAAGAATGCAGATTTTTAGCAACTGATTTCATTCAATCAACACACTCAGAGGCCTAGTGTGAGCAAAGCTGTGCGCTAAATGAAGTGGGGGCTATCAGATTAGATGTGGGTTTCTGGTAGTCTGGTGTGCTGTATTACTGCATACTAAATGTTAGTGTTTATATTGGTTGGCATAATACAGCTATTTTCTTACTTTAGGAAGAATGAAAACGTGAAATCTATAAACCAGAGTTTTAAAACTCCCAGCCATTAAAGAAAAATGTTTGTAAAATGTTTCCCTTTACCTCCATTATCCTCAAAAGATAAAAAAGATTGACAGCGCATAACTTTTACTGCAAGAATAATTCTTACTGAGTTTAAAGATGTTCTGAACAAGAGGAACATCAACCTGATGGAAGTGACATCAGCTCTGCAGACTTTCCATTTATCCTTGAAAGAAGAGGAGGTAACAACAGGCCAAAAATGTTTTCTTAAATAAAAATTAGTTTGCTCTCAACAGAAAGACTATAGGCCCTGTAAAACAACAATAATAAAAACAAGAAAACAAAAAACAAAACTCAAATACTACTCAAAAAGTCCTCTTTAAAGTTAAATGGGATTAATTGATGACAAAGCAGTCCAAAGAAAACATCTGGATTTAGCTTTTAGCCAACTCCCATCATTCCTCAGGCCGTGTGGAATCAGAAACATTTCAGCAGATGAAAATGTCTGTGTACAATATTCAGTGACTCAAAATGACATCACTGAAACACTTTTCAAAAAACGACAAAGCTTTTTAAAAAATCAAATATATTATTTCATTTGCAATTTTCCAAAATAATGTATGCTTAGCAGTCATGTTTTGATAACTTTGTTTTTATATGCTATTTCTGAAATTATTTTTTATGAATGCAGTATATGTACTAATATACTGGACTTGCCATTTTGCTTTTGGTACTGCACTCACAGGGTCCTTAAACCATGGCCTCGTCATGGGGATCAGACATGTTCATAAATAATCAGTACAAGTGGAAGAATATTTAAGTTATAGGTGATTAACTGTCAAGAATCCAATGAAAGTTTCCTAAGAGGGAAGAGCATATAATTCCGGGAAGGAATGTTAGATGCTCCTGCTAACATGTGCAGACTACTGCATCAGAAGGGAAGAAAAAATTTTGTGAAGAGCAGGCAGGGAAACAAGGCCCCTGGCGGCACTACCTTCTTGCACGCGTCCGTTTTGATTTTGAGCAGGTTCACTTTGAGGCACTCCTCTACTTGACCCGTCTGCTCCTGGGCAGCTGCTTCCTCAGCACACAGACTGGAGATCTGTTCCAGAGACACACAAAACACAAGGCCATCTCTGCTCTCACCAGAAACCTGGTCTCTGAAACCTGAAGATGTGGTGACCCTCCCACACGATTCAGATGTTTTCTTCAAAGAGTCTCCTAGTGGACTTCATGCCCCGCCCTCCATCCTGGATGAGATGCTGGGCTCCATTCACTGTCACAAGGACTGGCACACAGAGTCGGAAACCCATTGGTATACTGACGTTAATATTGTCAACCCTGACATTTGAGTCAGATTGTCCCAGGACTGTTCACAAAGAAGGCTATTCCTTTATTCCACAAGAGGAAGGTTATATAGCCAGAGGAATTACTAAAAGCAAATGCTTGACATTTATAAAGTTTCAGAGTCAACCTAGACTCACAACCTGGCAACACACACACACACACACACACAGACGCACGCACAAAGGGGTTCTAAAACACAGTCCACACCAAAGATTAAAAACAGTCTTTGTTGGATAGCTGTGAGTAAGTTTCTTTAAAAAATCTTAATGGGGCGCCTGGGTGGCTCAGTCGGTTGAGCAACCTGCTTCGGCTCAGGTCACGATCTCACGGTTCATGGGTTTAAGGCCCACATCAGGCTCTGTGCTGACAGCTAGCTCAGAGCATGGAGCCTGTCTTCAGATTCTGTGTCTCCCCCTCTCTCTGGCCCTCCCCTGCTCACGTGCGCGCACGCTCTCTCTCTCTCTCAAAAATAAATAAAACATTAAAAAAATTAAAATAAAATCTTTAGCTATGATCCCATAAAACTGATATATGTTGAACACAGTTCTCCACATGGGCTTTTCTAGCTATAAAGTCAAATAAAGTCCAAAGATGGGCATTTCTTTAGTGCTATTACAGGAGCACTTTCTTTCTTTCTTTCTTTCTTTCTTTTTTTTTTTAACATATATTAATTTATTTTTGAGAGACACAGACTGCAAGCTGGGAAGGGCAGAGAGAGAGGGAGACACAGAATTTGAAGCAAGCTCCAGGCTCTGAGCTGTCAGCATAGAGCCCAGCGTGGGGCTTGAACCCATGAACTATGAGTTGAAGTCAGACACTTAACCGACTGAGCCTCCCCAGGCACCCCAGGAGCACTTTCTCTTTCTGGCAAGTCTTGGGGGAATTCTAGGTTGAGCATCAGAATAAGGAGGAGGGAAGAACAAACAATAAGGAGACAGATATAGTAAAAGAACACTCTAGTACAATAGAGAATTACAGAACCAACACTGTATAGTGATAGGACCAATGCCAAATCTAATTCAGTGTTGCCGGGAACCAGAAACTCAAACAATGAAGAGTCCAGAAAATGGGCCTTCAACTGACCTGGATTCAGGGCTGAAGGGAAAGACAATACAGAACTTTTCTCCCATAAACATTTCTCTGACCAGCTCTGTTCACAACCATCCAAATCCTACCTCATCTGAGCAGTGTAGCTGGAGCTGAGGATCTAGTCGGTAATCCAGAGCAGACTCCTGAATAATAATCCGGATCTGGTCTTCACAGTCTGAAGAGAGCCGCTATATGTGACAAAAGGAGAGTTCATCAGCCTATCAGACAGCTTCAGCTTTTTATTTGGCCCCTGGTTTGGGAAGGTATGAAAAAGGTCTTGGAAAAGTAGGAGTAAGCCAGGGGCTTCCAAAGAAGAAGTAAGTAGGGGCTTCTACTCCTGAGTAGAGGGGCCTCTATAAACACACCTCTGTGGAGAGCCCAGGACTGTTTACCTGGTCAGCATATCTCAGCTTGAGGCAAGAGATGACTTGACCTTCCAGTTCCGAATCATCCTTGGCCTTAGTCAGGATACCATGGCAGAATTTAGGAATGTCAGCTTTACAGGCTTTCCTTAACACAGGGTTTAAGCGGTAATCTAGAGCGGAAAGTCGTAAGTATATGATAAAATATTCCACCTGGATTCACAAATATTAGAGATCTACCTTTCAAAAGGGTGCATATTATGTTAATGACCACAAATAAACCACTGATTTGTTTTTTCACTAAACATTTACCAAGCATTCACAACACTGTTTTTATTTAAAAAATTTTTAGGAACATTTTCTGGGCACGTTTTTATTTTTTGAGAGAGAGAGAGAGAGAGAGAGAGAGAGAGAGAGGCAGGCAGGCAGACACAGCGGGAGAGAGAGGGAGAATATATTAAGCAGGCTCCACACTCAGCGCGGAGCACAACACAGGGCTCATCCCAAGACCCTGGGATCATAACCTGAGCTGAAATTAAGAGCTGGATGCTCAACCCGACTGAGCCACCCAGGAGTCCCGACTACACTGTTTTTAATCAGCAATATAATTTAATGAAAGGGTAGATGTGGAGATGGAGACCCCAGGAATTCTACTTTGCAGCAGGTCTGTAGGGTCTGCCGGTACCAGTATTCTTTTAGTAGTTCTCGCAAAAATCAAGCAGCTATCACCAACCTTCCCTTTAACAGATGTTTGGGAAAACACTGAGAAGAGAATACTTGACTCATCTTGCCCACTATGATACAAGGTCTTGCAACTCAGAGCTGAAATTTCTCTGTTCTAAAAGACATTACCCATATATTCTCCTGCCACATGCATGAAGTTTTGTTAAATCTCTAGACTTCTCAAAGAACTCCACCCTTGACTTCTTCTGTCTCCTCTTTCCTATGACTTTCATTCTGTTCTTCCAAATAATCTTTGAAGGATGAATATGTTAATTTTCCTTATTACATCCAGACTCTTCCCTTGAAATCCACGGGCAACAAAATATCTGTAGTTTAATTAGTCAGATATATGTCGACACAGCTCCATTTAAGGCACACTCAATGGGACCAGGAAAGCCAAGTCATGATGTTACCTGTGTTCTGGGTGATCTGGCGCTTGGTTATCATCTGTTTGCATTTGGGATCCATCAATTCACTGTTCTTATTTTGCTTCAAGCACTGCAACATGGTTTTGGAATCTGCTTCTGGACAGAACCTCTGCAAGAAACAAAGATTTACAAACGTAGTTATCCAAACATGGCAACGAACACCATCTGTATCACTGTTCCATCTACTGGTGAGCTAATGACAAAATCAGCTTGAAGATATCACTTGGTACAAGAGAAACGGCTAAGCCTGAATAAACAAACACCCAGCCTCAACTTTCCCTTTATCGATTCTCTACTATATCTCTCACATTTCTTCCTACTACCCTAACTGTTTCCTATTTTGCACAGGGTTGATTCTGTACCTGCATGGCTATGTTACATTACATGGCAACTCATGATCTTAAATATTGTTTAAGTACAAACATAACATTGTAACAAGTGGCCAGGGACCCCTCAAGCCTTATCTACCCAATCCCAATAGCAAATTTAAAAATTACCCACCAACCAATGTGAAGAGGAATGTGGGGCAAGGACTGCCTAGTTCATCTTTTAACTATGGGGGCTATAATGCTACCAAACTGTGTGGTAGGGCTGGCCCCTGTACACTTGTTAGTGTCTTTCAAGTCAGAGACCCATTTTGGACTAGTAATAAATTCCACCTCTATCTGCTAATCAACAGTGTATCTGCTAATTATGGTCTACTGATATCTTAATACAGTTGCTGATGTGGGTTGCTAATTTTTATAAAAGTCATCAAAATCTTACAAAATTCCCTCAGTTTAGAGCCTAACATTTCAGTTTTTACAAAGGACTCAAATCTACCAGGCCCAGCTAAAGACATATCTTTCACAATTCTATTTGGTATCCAATAGACTGAAAAGGAGGATTTTATTTTAAAGTGCTATTTTATTTTTTAAGTAACATTCTATTTTAATAAAGCATTTTGATTTATTTTCTTCTAAGGGTATCAGAACCTTAAATTTAATTTCTTTATACATGTGGATACAACCGGGAACTGGTATCTGGGTTCTCAAGTTAGCCTGTTGCAATGAACATTCACTGGAGAAATACATGAAACAAAAGAACTTGTAGAACAGAAAAACCTTTTGACTGTGGTAGATGGATGATCAGGACGTTTGGTGGGGACCTTCTCAATATACCTACCACTCTCTGCCCTCAAAACCAATCATATATTTACTGGGTATCTATTTACTTGTGCCTTAGGTCAAAGTGAGGTCAGTTAGCTTAGCTCAGTGGTTCTCAAACTTGAGCCTGCATCACAATCAACTGGAAGGCTTGTTAAAGCTGACAGCTCTGCTCCCAGAGTTTCTGATTCAGTAGACAGAGGGTGGGGCCCAAGCATTTATAAGTTCCCAGGCGGTGATGATGCAGCTGGGCTAGGGACCACACCATGAGAACCACAGTCTCCTCTGTATAAAACAGGTTGAGTGGAAAGATTATACAAATTTGCCCCAAGGTTTAAAGAAGCTATGTTGTTATTTTTATTTACCCTGTGCTTAGCCCCTGGTTTTGGATCCCTTACCTTTATCATCTGCTTGCAGACTCTCATGAGCGTATAGTCTAGTTCTGGGTCCATCATCTCTGTCTCCTGTAGCTTAAAAACTTTCTGATGGCAACGAGTACTTAGCTGCTTTTTGTTTTCTTTCAGGCATTCAATAATCTAGGGCATAAGAATTATGGTCAAGTTAAGGGAGGTATCAGGGATTGATAATCCATGTGTTCTGACTGCAGCATTCAGTTTTTAGTGTGTCCCCTCTCTTTCATTCCATTCCCAATTCCGAGGTAAGAGGACTCAGAATTTCCTCACCAAGGAGAATCATACTTACAGATTTACAGCTTCAGGGCTAACAGTGAACCAAACTGTATAAAAATAATGGATGAGTTGAGCAGGCTACAGTGGAGGCTAAAGAGAAGGAAACCCACTTAAGATTGTTGGCTTCTTCTGCCCTCTAGCTCTTCTTTGTCAAGATTCCTTTTGGAGCACACATTAGGCACTCTGCCTTTCTCTGGAGCAATATCCCTGACTAGTCAGTAGGCACAAGTTAGGCAGTTCAGTGCCATTCACCATTTACCACATGACAACTGACCATTAGATGCTAGGTATGAATGAGGCCCAGTCCTTACCCCTGATAAATACACAGTCTCACAAGGTAAACTTTTATCAGCAACTACAATAAACAAGACTGACTAAATAAATAAATAAATAAATAAATAAATAAATAAATAAATGGGCGGCGCGGTCAGCTGAGCATCTGACTCTGGATTTCAGCTCTGGTTCGTGGGATCAAGCCCTGCATCAGGCTCTGCTCTGACACTGTGAAGCCTGCTTGGGATTCTATTCCTCTCTTTCTCTCCCCCTACCTCCATTTCTCTCAAAAAATAAATTAACATCTAAAAAAAAAGATGAGGGGTGCCTGAGTGGTTCAGTTTGTTGGGCATCCAGCTTTGGCTCTGATCATGGTCTCACGGTGCTTGAGTTTGAGCCCCGTGTTGGGCTCTGTGCCGACAGTTCAGAGCCTGGAGCCTGCTTCGGATTCTGTATCTCCCTCTCTCTCTGCCCCTCTTCCTGCTCGCGCTCTGTCTCTTGCTCTCTCAAAAATAAATGAACATTTAAAAAAAAAAAAAGACGAGTAGGTTAACATAAAAGCATAAAGTGCCACATGATGGATTTCAAGATAGTGAATTAAGTATATTCTGAAATCTCCTCTTCCCTACACAACCTTTTAGATATTATAAAAAAAAAAAAAAAAAGAGAGGGGCACCTGGGTGGCTCAGCTGGTTAAGCCTCAACTTTGGCTCAGGTCATGATCTCACGGTTTTTGAATTCAAGCCCTGAGTCAGGTTCTGTGCTGACAGCTCAGAGCTTGGAGCCTGCTATGGATTCTGTGTCTTCCTCTCTCTCTCAAAAATAAATAAACATTAAAAAATTTTTAAAAAATGATAAAGAAGGGAAGCAGATGGGAATCTGCAGGAACTAGAGCTATAGCATAAAATTGTGAGACCTATATGAAATCCTCGAGGAACAACCAAGAATCACTAAATAAGTGAGAGGAAAAAGTAAGAGAACAATTAAAAATATATATTTAATATCCTCAGAACAATACAGAAAGAAATGGAAACCAGCATCAAGAACAGATGGTTATGAAAGGAACCAATTACTGATTTTGGAAACAAAAACTAAAACCCTAACTGGTGGTCTCTCTAAAAACAGAATGGACAGAGCTGAAGAACATATCTTTAAACTGGGAGGTGGACCTGAGCAATTACCTCAATGCAGTACAAAAAACAAAGAAATGGCAAGTACGAAAGAAAAAGTGAAGAGACATGGAGGACAGATTCAGATGTTCCAACTGTCTAATAGGAGTTCCAGAAGGAAGGAAAAGCAAGGCAGTATTTGAAAAAAACAGTAATTGAGAATTTTCCCAAACTGAGAAAAATATGAATTCTGAGACTGAAAGAGCCAACCAGGGTAAAGAAATTTTAAAAAACCCATTCCTGATTACATGCCAGCGGAATTAGGGACCATTAAAGATAAAGAGAAAATTCAGAGTAGATGATCTGCACAGACAGGAGAGTGAGACAGACATCAGCAATAGTAGATACAAGACGATAATGAAGCCACTATCTCGAAGACTAAAGTACCAGTGTGATGCTTTCAGGGCAATACCCTGAACTAGAAATGTAGCTGAGCCACTGGAAGAACATTAAAAGGAAAGAAAAAAAAATCATTTGCTTGTACTTCATGCCTGACTAATTCAGGATAGGGCCCAGTTCTGTGCATTAAAGAAAGCTTCCCAGGTGATTCCTATGTGACTTGTAGTTAAGAACTTCTGTGCAATGGGCACAGAGTAAGGGAGTAATCGATTCTGGAGGTTCACAGTGTTAGAAAAACTACAGAGAAGGAGGAGGCATTTGGAGGACTGTGAAGAGCTTCTTAGGCAGACAAAGTGGGGAAGGACAAGGTAACCTGAAAGAGGGAAGAGAATACACAGGAGAACAAAAAGAATGCAGGTAAGGAACTTCTTTTGGGAAAAGTCTGGTATACCTTAGAAGGGGATGATTAAGCTGGACAGAATGTGACGAGGCTCATTCCACCAACAAATAATTCACTACTAAAATGTTACCTTCACATTTTCTTTTGTTTTTTAAGTTTATTTATTTATATTGAGGAAAAGGGCAGGGGGAGATTGTGGGGTGGGAAAGGGTAGAGAGAGGGAGACAGAGAATCCCAAACAGGCTCTGTGCTGTCAGTGTGGAGCCTGACGTGGGGCTGGAACCCATGAACCATCATATCATGACCTGAGCCAAAACCAAGAGTTAGACACTTAACTGAGTGAGCCACTCAGGCGCCCCCTGTTTTTTTGTTTTTTTTTTTTTTTAATTTAAAGTTTATTTATTTTAAGAGAGACAGAGAGAGAGTGCAAGCACACAAGCAGGGGAGGGACAGAGAGAGAAAGAGGGAGAAAGAGAATCCCAAGCAGGCTCATCACAGCCTGCAGAGAGCACAGTGTGGGGCTCAAACTCACGAACCATGAGATCATGACCTGAGCTGAAATAAAAATTCAGACACTTAACCAACTGAGCCACCCAGGTGCCCCAAAGTGTAACCTTTACATTTTCACAATTAAAAAATAAAAATAGATAGTTACCTGAGCATTGCCATACTGCACAGTGGAACAGTAGTTCTTGATGTCACTCTTGCAAGCTTCATACAGATCTGGTTCCAGACGGATGTCCTCTGTCTGCATGGGAGGGAGCCAGCATGCAAAGTGAGCTTATTCTAAACTGGAGATGTCAAGTGTTCTACATATTCGTGTGTCGACCGGATCTTGTCTAGTGACCACAACTCCTACACGGCAAAATAGCAGCAGTGGGGCCACCGCAGTAAAAGGAGAGCTGGGATTTAGTTTCAATTCTGCGCTAAACAGCTAGATGGCCTTGGACTTCCTTTGCAAAACAAAATCCTGTCACCTACCCTGTCCCCTTCAAAGGACTGCTGTGAAATGAAGGTAATATGATGTGAAAACCACTTCAGAAAATTAAAGGATTACATAAATGTAGGGTTCTACTTTTATTATCATTTTATTGAAAGAGCGAGGTCCAAAGTGAGAGACCTAAAGTCTCAACTACAATAGGACATTGAGGAGAGCTCCACCTACACATAATTACCACTGAATCACTCCCACCCTCTGTGAAAATCTGGTAACGCAACTTTTGCAGTATTACTGGTGTTTGGTGTTCATTACTAGGTTTTAGTTTTTGTTTAGACTGAAGTGAAGTAAGTAGAATTCACAATACAGAACACACTAAACATTTTTAGCTGTTTACCTTAATCTCAAACGTAAACTAAGAAGTTTCCCCTTAGAGCACATGCTTCAGTTGACTTGCCAGTACTGCTGTAGCTCGTGGTCTGTAACCTCTTCAGGGCACGGCATTCCCCTGGAGACTGCTGTTGGTCAGGGAGTGGGCACAGATCTCCAGCTGACATAAGCAAATTGAGGCAAGGATCTGGCTACAGGCTATGGGGGAGGGAGGTCTCTCCTGTTCTACTTTCCTGCTGGAGATGATGTGGAGCAGGAGGCCAGAGCCGCTGCAGGTAGCCATGTTGAGGGAAAGCAGCCTTACCATGAAGGTGGTGCCACGACCAGCAGAGCGAACAGGGAGACCCTTGATCCTTGAGGGTATTACTGATGCACGGATAGCATCCCATACTTACAGCTTGTCCTAAAGTGAGCTTCCAGTTATGTGTGGTAAAAATACTTTATCAATTAGGAAAAGTGAAGCAAGAAGCTGTCACATGGTAAGATTTTAGCACAAGGCTCCAAGTCTTAACAATCATAATAGTGGCTAAAATCTTTCAATTTGCCCTGACCCTTCTTCACCCAACTTTCTAGACCCCGCCGCTGTGTTTCTGGGACCAGAGGCTGTGCTATGAGGCATTACCATCTCTAGCTCCTCCACCCGCAGCTGCTTGCGACACTTCAGGGACACCCTGTGTTCCTTGGCTTCCTGTAGAGTGTCATTGCGCACGGTGGTGCTCAGGCAGATCACCACGTCCACCCTGCCAAAGAAAGGAGAAGGCTGAGACTGGCTGGAGCCACATGAGGGCAGAGAGCGAAGAGCTGGCCTGGGGCAGGGGCCACATCAACACTCCAGAATGCATGACCCCCTTTACCACGTTTTTGTTTTTTTTTTTTTTGTTTGTTTGTTTTGTTTTGGTTTTTTTTTCAAAGAATTACCATGTTTTTGAATGCCTCTTCTAGACATCTCATTGTGTTTACAGGGCGCTAAAAGCAGTAATCTTACTCTGTATGTCACAAATGTCGGAAGGCAGACTACAATCCTTACAGGCAGGGAGGTCAGAGAGGGAACCTGAGGACAGTTCAATGCTTGTTTTGTTATAAACATGCGATCAGAGAGGAATGCTGCTCTTAACTCTAGAGTGTGTCTTTCTTTGATGAGCTGTGAAATTCATTTCTGAGAGGTACAGAACCCTGAGCAAAATGGGAACTTGATTTATGAGGGAAAGAGATGTGTTCTAGAAACATGCCTTTGCAAACAGTAAGACAGAAGAATTCAGGCAGCCATGCTGTAAAAGCCCATCACTCTCTTCATTAAGACCTAATTTTTTTTTTAAATGTTTATTTTTGAGACACAGCCAGTGTGAGCAGGGGAGGAGCAGAGAAAGGGAGAATCCCAAGCAGGCTCTGCACTGACAATGCAGAGCCTGATGCGGAGACTGAACTCATTAACCATGAGATGATCATGATCTGAGCCGAAATCAAATGTGGGACAACTAACCGACTGAGCCACTCAGGTGCCCTGAGACCAAATTCTTAAATGGGTCAAGTTTTTGTTTCCTCACCAGACTTCTAATTCAGTAAAAGCCCCTGTTGCTCTTCTAAAGAGTTAACATAATGGAATGATGCTGGGAGGAAGTCAGTTAACCTCTTACTCATACTGTAACTTGCTTCTCTAAGTAACAATCTGAAACTGCCTCTTCAGTCAGACAGCCTGAACCTGCAAACATTAAAATGCCTCCCCCCCCATTAGCCTCCAGGCTCTCTGCGTCAGAACCACCACCACCCCCCGTGCTGCTATGAAGATCATGTGGCCACACAACCCAAGTGCGTGGCCATACTACCGTGTGCAGGCCTCCAAGGCTAATCCTACCACTACACAGGACATTCATAGAGTTTAGGGAAGCAGAATCAATCAATTAAAAGCTACATACTTCTTTTTTATGTTGGGGCAAAGCTTCAACACATCCTCCTTGCAGGCCATTTTAAACTTGTAAGAAAACCGAAAATCCTTCATCTGCACCTAAAACAAATGATGAGAAAGAAAATCAGCAGCTCTGTGGCAAGTTCCAGTTGGCAGTGCTGGTTGATAGCACAGAGACCACAGAAGCCTGCCTTTCAGGCCCTGTGAAACTTGCCCTCCGTCTCAGACTTCGTGATCTGCCAACCTCCCTATTATTCCCTCTGCAAAGGGCACTCTGGTGTCCCTGCTATTCCAATCATGCTGCTCCCTCTGCCACGAAGGCTCTTCTCCCAGATCTCCCCTGGCCTGCTCTGTCACCTCCTCGGCTTTTCTACTCAAACATCTCCTTCTCAAGTCCCCTTTCTCCTTCATCCTCTAGCCCTGATGCAGCTCTGGCCTACCTGGACTCTGTACTTTTTTGTAAACATATTTTTGTGTCTTTTTCTTACTGGAACACAGAATTGACAAGGGCAGGGTTTGTCTGTTGCCCGTCTCCAGTGCCCACACTCCAGAGACCCTCAACATCAGCCATGTTGTTGATGGCTACAAGGCAGCCATGTAGGCCATACGCCCCGAGAAGAGGTCAATTTTATACAGATGACAGATTTCATCCTCTTGGGAATGCACTGCTTGCTTTACCAGAAACACTTTCTTCAGATGTGTGTAACTGTGAAAAGTACAGTTTAACCTTATTTGGATGTGAGACGTGGGTAGTATGATTTAAAAGAGGAAAAGGCTGAAGAGCCCAGTATATTGATACACATTTGGGCTGCCGCACTCAACAGTGAGAAAACAGCAGATCCCACTCATACCTGCTGTGCAAGCAAAGGTTAACATATCTTACGAAAAGCAAGCAATGTGACTCATCTCTATTCCTACTGGACCACCTGTTCCCCTAAAGGTATAGACTCCATCTTTAGCGCTGCATTCCCAGAGCCTACCATCATGCCTGGCCGTAGTGGAAAAGACCATATTTTTTGAGAACCACAGGGACATTTATTTGGGAAAAAAATTTTTCACGGAAGACATGCTCTGATGCTGTGGAAAAGAAAGGAATTCAGAGCCATCCAAGCAGCCAAGACAGTCAGGATTTGCCTAGTGTTACTCACCAGCTGGAAGTGGGTAACTCCAATGGCGCACTTCTCATTCATATCCTTCTGGTGTTTGTTCTGAATCAGACACTCCATCAGGTCTCCAGAGTCTATCTGGTTATCTGCAACATCCTGGGGAAGGCAGTGCACACTTACATTTCATTTCTAACAATTAATGAACAAATCGTGTACCCTAGTTCATAAAAAAATGGAAAACGAGACTGATTCTAGAGCCTTCACCAACAAGATACCTCATGAATTATACCAAAATAAGCCTGAGACATTACAAGGGATAAACATTCAGTATTTGCACAGCAAGTTGCCCTACACGAAGCTCCAACAAGAACATGTACTGTGTGGGGCTTTTACTCTTTCCCCTACAAGACGCCAGCAGCTGGTTTTCAGCATCACACCCAACACTGCCTCCTGGTTGTGAGATCCTTATGGTTTCACCCCTACAATTTAGCTAGTTCAGTAAGTGAATAAAGTAGTAACATAACAGAATTCATTTAATTTACAAGAAGACAGTTGGGAGGTGCAGCTACTATTAATGCTAACAAACCCCAGGCTGATGTATTGGCGGCAACACAGCTACACTCAGGAGGGCCTCCCCCGCCACCTGTAAGGGCATCTCCACAACTGCTGCAAAGCATATACCAGGGTCACCTACCAAAGATAATCAAATAAGGTTTCCCAGGATGGTGGCACCCCTCTCTTAATTTTGTTTTCACATTTTCAACTTTAACTTGTCAATCTGATAATCACTCAGGAGTAATGTGTGCCGAAGACAGAGGTTAGTGAAATGCACAAAGTCCCAGGGAATTTGGTTTTCTTTCGAATCCATTTCTCCAGACATTACTTACATGGCAGAAGTTCTGAATTATGGGCTCACAGGCTCTCATCAGCAAGGCTTCTATTTGAATATCCTGTAAGAGATTAAACATATTAATAATTCTGCTTTAGAAAGAGCCAGTAGCGGAGGGGCACCTGGATGGCTCAGTCGGTTAAGTGTCTGACTTCGGCTCAGGTCATGATCTCACAGTTCATGAGCTCGAGCCCCGCACTGGGCTTTGTGCTGACAGCTCAGAGCCTGGAGCCTGTCTTCAGATTCTGTGTCTCCCTTTCTCTCTGTCCCTCCCCTGCTCATGCTCTGTCTCTCTTTCAATCTCAAAAATAAATAAAACATATATATATATATAAAAGAGCCAGTAGTGGGAAGAGGGGCAGGTTTGTGTTTCTGACTCAGTAGCAACTGATAGGCAAATAATCTAAGATGTCCATTTGGAAGCTAGTCTACTCTTTAGGTTAGATAGCCCCAGCACAGAGAGAATTGCTCCTTCATTATATTCTGAAAGGCAAGTTCTTCTAGAGGCAGATACCCCTTGGGCCTGAGTAAAAGAGAAGGCAGAATGAAGAACAGTGCAGAGAAAAAACATTTAACAGTAATACTAGAGTTTAGCCTTTGGAGTTTTTCCAAATGGCTAAGCAGTTCAAAATGAAAATGTGAGTAACTGACATCTGTCTTTAGTTTATAAGCTCCTAAAACAGACGACAAACCACTGCCTATGGGGAACATACACAAATGTCTTTAAGCAGACACCAACCTCTGTGTGGCACTAGTTGCAGAAATAATATCTTCCTTTAAAGAGTGACACGCCCCAGAATGTCCTCATAAGCCCACAAGGACAATGAGAATTGGAGAAGGGAGATGATAGAAGATGAAAGAAAGCAATAAACTTTTGAAAAATAGAAAGCAAAAAAAAAAAAAAAAGACTAGCTAAGCAATGTAATTGTATGTATTGCCACTTTTGACAATTTAAACAGTTCTAAAAGGCTTATGATAAAAAAAGTAGCAATTACTCGTTTCCATGATTTCTGCCCCACAAGACAATTTTAACATTTTTACCTGCTCCTTCCCCAGTAATGTGGTCTGTATTTCTAAATAATATGTCTTGCTTATGAGACTTTCTAATTTCTTTTTTAACATTTTAGTGAGTTTCAGGATGAAACGGATAAACACGTGTATTCAATCTTCCACATTTAAGTGGAAGTCCCAGCCTTTTATTTTCTTATTGATGACACAAACATTACCAGATGACCTAATTGAAAGAGCTAAGAGAACAGGAACACTCGGGCTGGTCTTAAACATGACTGAGAGATCTGAAACACAGTTGCCAGCTTTTCTTAAAGGCAAGGAAAAGATTGGTCTAATCACCATGATAATTCTAATTTATGAAGAAAACCAAAGGGCTAAATGTATGGAGTGTTTCCCTGGAGAAATGAAGAGAGGGGTTTAGGAAGCAACACAAAATACTTCTTTGTAAAGCCAGCGGAGAGAAGGGACACTCTTGGGGCTGAGAAACAGCAAGCTGAGAAAAGAAGACAAGTTGCTGACGGGGCTGCCCGCAGTCTACAAGCTGCAAGCCGCTTACCTCAGATTCTAACTCGGTGAGGTTGCCGACTATATCTCTGCACTCTACAGCCAGGTCATCAAGGTGGTCCTGGAGGCACTCTAGCTCCTGCAAGTAAGAAAGCAATCCCTTGGCATCTGTCAAATTATATAAATGAATAAGGGAAGGTGAGAGAACAGAGTCTACTTCCTTTTCAGTGGTCCTCCTTATCTTTTCTTTTAAGAACTATTTCACTGAACAGAACACTAACAGTTTATTTGAGTCCCCAAACTGGGATTGTTGCAAGATAAGTACTTGATGTAAAAGGGTGGTGAAGAGGTCACAAGGGGCGACAATAGCCATGCAAATCCTCCAGAAGGCCCAATCGATAAATCCAACAAGAATCAATGTTTAGACGTCCTCAGAGTCCAAAAATTTTATCAACCCTTTATTCCACTATCAACAGTCATTCAACTTGAACTTATGTTTTGATAATCTTTGCTCCCATTTTAAATCTGCATAGTGATAATAATGAACAGATTTACAATGAAAGACATGGAATATTTTAATATTCTTCATGAGCAGAGTAGTGTGGGACCCAGGATCCAAAACATAGCATAGAACTTATAGCTCCTGCAAGTCAAATCTGGGATTCTAACCTTGGCCCACATGGAAAGATCCTGAGGGAAACTGCAAAGCAAGTGAGCACAGTAGAGTTTGGACATCTAAACACTAACTTGTCTGGGCTTTGGAAACTGACCTGGAGTGACCCTGTGGTATCATTCCATGACTATTCCCTTTAGAAATATAGAGGTTTTAAGTAGAACAGAAGCTCACTTTCCCAAAGCATATCAACAGCTATTTATCAGCAAATGCCTCTATTAAAGGATCAAGTTTAACTTACTATTCTGCAAGAGTCTCTGTTCTGGAATCAGAGTAGGAAGGGATGAGCAGGGGTGCAAGAATTATACAAAGGCCAGAAAGGGAGAAAAATACTTAAAGGAAAATGCATAAAACTTTTGGAGTAAGATAAATGACTAAGGGAAAAATCCCAGTCATGGAATCCTTTGCTGAGCGGAGCTTCATAGCAATGGACTGCCATACAGCATAGCTTTCTCACTTACTTCAAAGGGGGTATGGAAGGAAACTGTTTTCTGGGATTCCATGAGACCATATCTTTTGTTTTATTAGACAGGCAGCAGACAGCTGAACTGCAGGCATTTTCTAACAACAAATTTAATAGAACTGCAGCAGGCCTAGTACTGAAAATGGTGTTCCCAGGGCCAGCAGATCTGAATAGTGAGCCCTGTTGCTTCTTAAACACACCCAATTCCTGCACGGGTGAGTTTTTAATAGTTTAATCCCAGAGGGTGTTTTGGAGTAGTAAAAATGGAACCTAGAAACCTGAGTTCACACTTTGTTCTAGTATTACTGGAGCTTTAAACAAGTACTTCTTCCTAACTGCTTGGTTTCCCTGCCTTAAGACAGAGGACACACTACCTTCTAACTTAATTTGCTAGAATACAGTAATGTAGCTTTTCTATTTCTTTAATCCAGGCACAAAATCCCTAGGAACCATTTATAGCATACATGTAATTTTGGGGGCTGCTGCTTCTCCACGCTTTCCTGTATGGAGTGGTTATGACACAGTGGACCAGATGTCTGGCTAGGATTACACCTGAGTATTAGGAAAGGAAGTCAATACACTTCACTTCTCTGAGTCTCAATTCTGTCAATTACTAAATGGAAAAAATAATTCCCATTCCGACATATCTTATAGGACTACTGGAGGTCATGCACACTACTCACGTATGTCAGTATTTAGAATTGTTTATATTTATACACTGCCTTACTTCAAAAGGATTAAATATACCTTATAAAAGTGAGAAGAGAAAAAAAAGGCAATATAAAATAAATTTAGAATAGGTTAAAAAAATAGGAAGAAAATGAAAATATGGTAAAGGAGGGGGGATGGAGCTAGCAGCAAGCTTGGTACACAAAAGCCTACCACAAAATCTCATATACTTGCTAGAGGCAGGCCCTATCTTTGGCTCCAGGCTTTTTAAGAGGCAACACGAAGAGAGAAAATGATCAATTACAAAATACAGGAATCATAATATAAAAACAAGCCAAGCGCTTAGACAGTAATCATAATATAAAAACAAACCAACTGCTTAGGAAAAGTATTATTATTCCTTATATAGAGACCAAAGAGAAAAATTTCCTTAGGATTTCTTATGAAGAGGACATTGAATAATGTAACAAAAATAAAGATTGTATTTTATGGTATCTGTACTCTACGTACAATGTTAATCATGAATATCATTATTATTACTACTATTAAGATAAATAGGTGGCTATGTGAGCTACCTGTCCAGTCTCTGTTTTTTCACTGCACCATTTTCCCAGATCAATCAGGCATTTATCCTGGAGGCCAGGATCCAGCTTAACATCCATGGCACGCTGGTGTAGGATCCTCTGGACTTCTGCTCTGCACTCTCGTGAAAGCTATATGAGAAAGAACAAGCAAAATATTTTAAAAATACCAGAACCAGGGCTGCCTGGTTGGTGGAGTGTCCAACTTCAGCTTGGGTCATGATCTCATGGTTTATAAGTCTGAGCCCCACATCGGGCTTGATGCTGTCAGTGCAGAGCCTGCTTAGGATCCTGTCCCCCTCGCTCTCTGCCCCTTCCCTACTCACACTTGCTCTCTCTCGCTCAAAAATAAAATAAACATTAAAAAAAAAAAGTACCAGAACCAAAACAAAAAGGCACTAGATAAAGGAAATCTGTTGTCAGAAAACTAACAAATAACATTATAGTCATTTATACAAACTTTATACCTCAAATCTCTTCCAGAATAAGGATTACATTTTCTAGAAGGCTTCCAAAAGCCTCTATCTCTAGGAATGAGATTATACAGTCAACATTTTCTAATACACTATATGAAACAACATCCTTTTCTCAAAATACTCTGATAAAAAGTGAACTGGATTTGTTCAGGTTAGGTTAGAGTTTTTTGTTTAGCGAAACTAATCTGCTACTACTCTATGAATGCAGAGTAGAATGTGGTCTCCAGTTCAGGAAAAGACACACACTTGGGTCAGGAACACTAAGTTCAAATTTATCTAAACTCACAACAAGCCTAAAAACCATCTGTATCCTGGTTAAGAGTTTCTAATGGAACTTTAAAGCTAAATAAAGTTAGGGTCATTTAGATTTTGGTAATTTCAAGAAAAAACTGGAAATGTCCCCTGACTTACTTTGTTGAAAAGGTAAAATCAGATGGAAAGAAGCTGGTGAAGCAACTCTATGTATAGTCACTGAATGAAGGGAGTTTCTAGTAGTGCAACAACCCCTCCCTGCCAGATATACTAATAAATAAAATTTCCTGCAATGACAGAAGTCAGAACTATACAACAAACTAATTACAAAACAAATGGTTGATAAGAAATGAAGTCAGTATTGAGTGCATACCCTCCTGCCCTGTTCCTCAGTGCGGTAGGCATGTCTATATAAGCAGGAGAACACAGCTCCGGGAGGCATAAGTTCACTGGTTTCATTCCAACCGTGGGTGTGGCAAAGACGAGATGCATCTCCCTGGCACTTGCGGTATAAGACAGGGTCCAGCCTATAAGGTTAAAAGATATTCCTGAATTTTGTTCTTCAGGAACACACAGTGGTCATTCTGTACAAGTCTGCTGCCTTGGTACAGAAGATTTAAGTTCCACCTCAAAGAGGCCAAGACGGCTATGTAAGATGTGCAACATTACAACAGCAGACTCAGCACTAACATGCCCAGGCTGAATTGAGAAAATAAGGGCTGTAGCTATCACCAGGCAATTCACAACTTTTCACTCAATACTTTTTTTCTCAGTGTGAATGAAATTCAATCCTATCTGATATACTAGATTCAATAAGATCAGGAAATGGCAAGATAAACAGAATCTCGCACTTGACTTCCTTTCCAGTAAAACTGTTACTCTTCTTTGTCTCATGCAAGCTAAGGCAGTTATATTTTTAGTTTATCTGAATATGCTTATCAACTTAAAAAACTTGACATTTAACTTTTGACTCTGGAGACCATGGATTAAGGCAATGAGCCTGCTGCTTCTCCAAATTAGACCGATGGATGCTTAATTCTGTCCACAAGTGTCAACTTTGGGGGAGAGCTAGTGAATGGGAGGAGAAAAGCTGACACTTAATGAGTAGCTTTCAGGCCTGTGAAGCATTTTTTGATCATAGGTGAAGGAGTTACAGAAGAGGAAAAACTAGAATTTTGATTAAGGTAGTAAACTCAGTAAAAAAAAGTTTAGACTCCGAGTCTAAACTCAGGTTTAGACGGACCAAAAAGTACAGAGAAATTCTCACATACTTTTCTGTAGTCCTTTCCAGACCTAATTTGAGGGAACAGAAATAAAAATATATCAAATCTTCTGAATAATCACTTTCCAGTAAAGTATGTGGGTGATGTATTCAATCACCAGAAAAAGTTAATGACCAAACTACAGCGACTGAGATAACTGAGTCAGGAAGGAGCTGAGCCAGGGTGCAGCAGCAACAGCCAGCTTCCCAAGCAGTCAGGTCCTGGCTGCTCTGGAGGTGGAAGGGAAAGTGAGACATAAAAAGAGGAGGGCACTGAAGCTAGCACATTACAGTAATTCTGATTGCAACATAGATCCTTCTCTTATTTCCTCTCCTACCCCTCCTTTCTTGGCTAACAGGATGAGAAGAGAATTAGAGAATCAAGTTGTCACTTACTGATAAGAGCCTCTTAAGATAGAAAAGTCAATAACTTTGAATAAAGAAATAAAAGCAAATTCCCATATCCAGTGCAAATCAATAAAAATTAAAATGCACTATTATCTTCTTAGAAACGTATCTGAAGATGCTGCTGCTGCCCCACAGGTGCCCAAGTCCTTTCAGAATAGATGTTTGTGGTATCAGAAATATTTGACTCTGACTTCCAAAGCAGCAGTGAATGGGGACACAAGGGGAAAGACCTGCAGGGGCTGTCTCAGCTTTGAGATACTATCCTGAAAGCAAGAAAGGTTTCTCAGGGGACTGGAGTGTGTCAGCTACCCCAGAACTTAACAAAAACATATTCCTACTGGTTATTTCAAATAATACAAAAGATACTGACTACACAGGAGAACAGGCTGAGGCTTACAGTTGACTCTGGCTTCAAAATACTCACTTCCAATCTCGGGAGATGAAATATTGCAGCTCTAATAGACGGTGCTCACAATCTTCCACCATCTTCTCTGTGTATAAGTGCTCCATCAGGCAAGAGAGGATCCTGGGCATTAAATAGGGATGAAATTGTAACAACAGGTTTGGAACTCTCACATCAGTATTTCCTTGGTCTGTAGAAAAAGCCATTTAGCTATTTTTGAGGGCAATCAGGGATTTACTTTTCTGAGAATAATTCAAATTAAATCAGTTTGACAATGATTATGCCTTCTAACTTCAGGGCCACTTAGCACTTAGGACTCACCTTATGTAAGATCTGTGTGCAGGTGCTTTATTTTTAATTGTTTATTATGAAAATTCTCCAACACACACAAAAGTAAAGAATCATACAATAGCCACCTTCCCTCCCCATCGTTTTATCAATGTTTGACCACGTTTGTTTTAATTCTACACCCACCCCCTTGCTGATATTTTGAAGCAAATCCCAGATACCATATCATTTTGTTCATAAATACTTGAGCATGTTTCTTTATGAGAATACCGTAACCCACCAAAAGAAATTAATTTTTAAAATCCTTAATGTCATGTAATATCCTGTAAGTTTTCCAATTTTTTCCCAATTATCCTATGCCTTTTTATATGTTCATTCAAACGAGGACCCAGAAAGATTCCACACATTCCATTTAATTGATAGTATCTTCAAATGATTTTTAGCTGTAGTGGTTCTCTCCTTCCCTCCATCTCCCCCGACCGCTCGTGTTTGATGCAGTGATTTTTATATTAGTAAATATTCTTAGTCTTTACTCTGTTTGTCTATCTCCTCCAAATCCAAAAAAGCTTTAAAGAATACCTTTTTTTAATCCCCTGCTATAGCACGAACAGCAGGCGTGTATGCATAGCAGAATGATGACAAACATGGACTGTATTCATTTTATTGTTGATTACTGCCCGCTGTAGGCTATGAAGATTTCTGCAGAATGGGAAACCTATTCTTTACCTGCAACCTAGTTTTAAAAGTGGTCTGTGCATCAAATGGAGTAAAACTACTACATGACATTCAAGTACTGTAGCATTTTATAGCTTTCCTAAATCTTAGATGCAACTTCAGAGTTCATTTTGTCCATGATTACATCCTCCAACCACAGCAGTTTTTTATTTCAATTATAATTAATTAATTTCTAATAATTATCAGGGAGTCAATGGATACAATGGGTTAATATACAAATAGGATAAAAATACAGAGACAAAGTAATGTGTCACTTTATCCTGAGTGTTTCTCTCTCGTTTTCATTTGACCATTGAACAGAATTATTCAGCGACGTAACGTACAGGCCCATACATGGTCAGTCACAATCAATGAACATCAGTACAATGACGGGTCTAGGAATCTCTACATGATGGACAAGGTAGAGCCGAGGGCTCAATTTCAATACTATCAAAAGTTGGTATGTGTTTCTGTTTAGAGGGAATGTTCCCAATGCTACACCGCCAAATAAAATATAATATGAATAAATACCACAGATAAGATAACCTACATTGGGTCTCCCGATCTTATGTGCTTGCAGGCCGTCTGTATAACAGACTCACAAGCTTCATTGAGAGCTCTATCAATGCGGTAATCTGCGCCAGGGTCAGTCTCCTGAATCAGTGTTTGCAGCTGGATTTAAAAAAAATTAAGAAAGAGGAACATCACTTACACATCAGGGAAGAGCAATGTCATCTCTTTAAACAGTTACTCGGTCTAGTATATCTCAACGTACTCGTATTAAGTTTAACGATTAGCAATTAACCATTGTCACTGCCCAAGCTTAAGGGCTCCTGCCAAATATGTTCCAACTGGCTTCTCTATATTGAGTGTAAGTTTTTCTGTTTTACCCACTGTGGGGATTGCTTGTCTACCTGTCTGGACCATCTCTGGACATTTGCAAAACAAAAGGTCTTTACAATATAAAGGCTGCTGTTTCCCTCATATCTGCCTATTTGTTAATCAGATTGCTAAATCTGATAATCACGGCCAAGCCAGAATTGAGTGGACAAAGGTAAAGAGAAGACATTTCCAGTCAGAGACCTAATTTGGCCATAAGAATCTAGAATTTGGATTTTGCTGCCAATACACTGGCATTAAAACAAGCATGCTCCATGTTATTAAGAACAAATGTGAGATTTCATTTAACTTCTAAGAAATACCAATTAAAAAAACCCAAGAATGCAATACTTAGAATTCCCATATTTCCTCAATTATCTTTTATACAACTAAGAGTTGAAGCAAAGCTTGCTCATTATATGTATCCAGAAAAATACTTGTCATTATGCAGCTGAAAATGAGAGTATTTTCCTGAACATTTATGAACATTTATTTTTGCCTGGTCCATCTTTTGTCATGGAATAAAGTGAGAGCATGAGAAGATGGGCCTCTAATTCTTTTTTCCGGTCTTTGAGGGAAAGCAGTTGGGGCACAGAGGAAAAAGCTCTAAATTAGGGATCAGAAGACCTAAGTTCTATTAATAGCTCTGGCTCTGCCAGACATCAGCTTTGAGAACATGGGCATGATTAACCTCCAGCTGCAGTTTCTTGAACTGAGGAATTACAAGAAAGAGTAATATATAGGAGAAGGTTGTATAAACTGCAAAGCATTTTACATATGTAAGAGATCATTATTAGTACAGATGGATAGCAGATGGTGTTTTAGGGTGGAAATCTTAAATAACAGAGAGCAAATTTGAAAATTATAATCCTTCTGGTTTGGGTTCCTTATTTTCCAAGTTAAAGCACTGGAGTCCTTTTTGTGTCACAGATTTAGCCTCTGGAGGAAAGCCTTCTCTGATCCTCATACATGTGACCTACAATCCTACAGGGGCGCGTACTTAAGCACTGACCCCATCACGCATTGATCAGAGAACACAGATCAAAAGGAAATGAAGAAAGAAAATCCCAATTCTGTCTATCCTAAAAAGTCAACAATCAAAATGAGAGAAATAGAAAAGATTTCTGGGGGCCTGGGTGGCTTAGTGGTTGAGCATCTGACTGGCTCAGGTCATGATCTTCTGGTTTGTGAGTTCAAGCCCTGCCTCAGGCTCTCTGCTGTCAGCACGGAGTCCACTTTGGATCCTCTGTCTTCCTTTGTCTCTGCCCCTCCCCTGTTTGTGCTCTCTTTCTGTCAAAAATAAATATTTGAAAAAGTATTTAAAAAAAAGTAAATAAAAGATTTCCAGTATTCTGGGACAGAAGTTATTTATACCAATTCTTGGTGGCAATTTGGAGAAGCTACAAAATGCTGTGGTTAGCTGATAGGAAGATTATCATCAATTTTAGTAATAATGTTTGCTGACAAAGACCAAAATATTTACATCTTTTTCTGAGGGAAGTTTTAAGTATCATGGGGATCTGGAAGTCTCTGCAAGAACTTTATCAGTTAAATATCCACAAATGACAGGCAAACTTTGAGAATTCAAAATGAACACATCAGACTGCAGCTCCTAAAAGGAGACAATGTCTGCCTTACAGACTCTAGAGGGCTAACAGCTCAAGGGATCATTGTCACTCTGGAATCCAGGGACAGCAGTATGGGAAATAAACACTAAGAACATAAATTGCTACGTGATTGTATATCTATGCTAGCCCCTGACTGCTTAGGAAAAACCTGGGGAAATATTTCTGAAAAATGATTTGTCCAGAGAATAGACTGCACAGTCATCTTTGGCCAGGGAAAGACTGGGCCAAGACTCACTCAGCCATAACTGAAGAGAATGTAACAAGTTCATGGTTATGGTGCAGAATCACCATATATGTTGGAAAAGTATATACTCAATAAGATAACAATTAAGCACATGCTTCACAGTTTACTCTTTGTGGAGAGATCACAGAGTCAAAGCATCGCCAAGCAGAGAACGGGGAAAATTAGTAGCCAACCACACAGACAGGCATGGAGGTTTACTGTATCAAGGAAAATAACTTTGTTTTCTTCTTTCTTTCTTCTTTTTTTTTAAAATGTTGATTTCTTTTTCTAGAGAGATAGAGCAGGAGAGGGGCAGAGAGAGAAAGAGGGAGAGAAGGAATCCCAAGAAGGCTCCATCCTGTCAGTGCAGAACGTGATGTGGGGGATCAATCTCACAAACTGTGAGATCATGACCTGAGCCAAAACCAAGAGTGGGATGCTTAACTTACTGAGCCATCCAGGTGTTCCAGAACTTTGGAAAAAAACAAAAAACAAACCAGAAAGATACCCACTCAAAATAAATTATTTGAAAATATTTTCCCACCTGATGGAGGATGGATAATGTCATAGGAAAGTAAGGAAAATAATCTCCCTTTGGATCATCTACACCTTCAAAATTTATGAGCAAAGACTACAAACCATGGGTCCATAATAACCAGAATAAAGTGTCTTTTTCCCACCTGGCTACACCAAATGTGGGCAAAACCGCATATTTCCCTATTTGAAACTAACCTCTGGGCTTAGAACACACTTCTAGACAAAAAGGATGAGACAGGACGTCCTTATGTACCTTCCAAGTTGAGCCACTAGTTCTTTTTAACAAGCTAAATTTCTTTAAAAAAAATTTTTTTTATGTTTGTTTATTTTAGAGACAGAGAGACAGAGCACGAGTGGGGGAGGGGCAGAGAGAGGGAAACACAGAATCTGAAGCAGGCTCTAGGCTCTGAGCTATCAGCACAGAGTCCGATGTGGGGTTCGAACCCATGAACCATGAGATCTTGACCTGAGCTGAAGTAGGACACTTAACCCACTGAGCCACCCAGGCATCCCTTAACAAGCTAAATTTCAAAAAGCCCTGGAGGTAGATGCTATGAAATTAAGTTAAACCAATTTATTTTTTCTTTTTCTTTTTCTTTTTCTTTTTTTTTTTGGTACACCTTGGTACAAGTGTAGCCTCAGTAAAGAGACAGGTTTATTCCTGACCAACTCCCTCCCCTTTACATGCTGCATTAAGGATGAGCTTCAAATATAGGATGTCTTGATTCATTCTTGGTCTGAGGCCCAGGCACACATATTGTCAGAGAGGTTTCCTAGGAGAGTCACCAGCAAAGACTGTTCCTGAAGAACCACACTGTTCCAACTAAAACCACAGTAGATTCCAGAAGCCTTCCTTCTAGCTGGGTTTGGTGTTCTGGAAAAGAGGCTATATTTGTCTATTTTTTCCACCATTGGATGTATAATTTACTGTCTACTCTGGGTCAGGGTGAGTAATAGAAGCTAAGATGAAATTTTACTCCACATCAAAATCCTACGGAAATTCTGTGTTTCAGATTGTAAAATTCTGGTTTTCTCTAATACTCATTTTTTAATAAAAATGCCAATAACAAAAGACAACTAAGTTGTGGTTTTCTAAAGTTGCACTGAGAAAAGAGCCTGAACTCCCTGATTCAGGATACAAAGTTAAATGGTATGTTTTGTGCCTCCTAAGGGATGTGTGGGGTACACTGTACAGGGTACCACTGCATTTGGTACTGAGAATTGTTCAAAGACTCTTACTCAGTAAAAAGTAGTAAATGTGGACAATGGTAATGAAGCAAATGCACTCCATCTATAGTATTTTGTTAACTTTATATTATGCCCCCTCCTGTAGTTATTCAACTGTTCATTAATCCTAGATCAAGAATAACTTTATCTTTAAAAAAGGGGGGGAAGGAATAACTTTATCTTCCCAAGAAGTATACTAATTTTTTCCAAATATCCTTTATAGAACTGACTGTAGAGTTTGGGGCCAGAGAAAGAAAGACCCTTCCATGCACAGTTGCCCTAGTGTAATAAAAAAGATGGTGTGATTTTGAAAATGACATGCTCTCTTGCTCCTTCAAGCCAGGAATTCACAGTATGCTGCACATCAATAATAAAAAGAAACTCTTAGAAAATTTCAATTCCTTTCAGCTCTTTTTCAGCCTCGACCCAATCAAACCTACAAAGATAGGCAAATCGTCTTTTGGTGCAGGATGTTTTCTAATTTATCAGAACCTGGTTTGCCTTGGTTCCAAGTTTAGAAATTCCATCTAGCAAGTTACTTTCCTTTAAAAACTCCAGCAAACCATGCACTTTATCTATTTATTTAAGTATATAGTTCCATTTATTGCTTATGAAATCAAACTTTTGCTCTGCAGCAAATTCCATGTTCTTATTAAGATATGCCTGAGCAATATTCTGTGTCTGGTTCTTAGTACCCAGTGTTCACTGTGATGCCACAAGCGATCTAGATAAAGGAAGCTGGGACAGAGTCAGGAGGAGTCTCCTCAGCTGATAAAATGGAACATTCCAAATGGCAGTAGAAAATTTTTCCTTACCGCTTGTTGGCAGTTCATTCCAAGGTTCCCTTTTTCCCCACGAACCACTTTCATTAGACAATGCAGAGTTCGCCCTTTTCGATGTAATCCAGAACAGTGGTGTTCGATCTCCCCCCGACAGCTCAGGATGATCTCGGGGCTCAAAGAAAAGTCTTCCATCAACATGCGCCGGTAATCTAACATCTCCCCCTGGCACTCACTGCTCACTTGTCGTCCTAAGTTAGGATTTAAGTCATGACATGATGGACAGTGTGCATTACAATCAGATATCATCACAAATAAAAGTACACATTTTCCTCTAGAATATAATATACCAGTTATGCTATTATCTAGACTGAAAAGCTTAGGATATAGCAAGAACTTTATCAGCATGAAATGAGTTTAAGACTTCAGAGACTAGGGTTTATTTTGACAGTATTCCATTTCATATAGATTTTATATTACTAAACTAATAATGCAAATGCTGTGCCAATGAAGTCTTTTTTATTAAAAAAATTTTTTTAATGTTTATTTCATTTTGAAGGAGATAGAGACAGAGTGCAAGCTGGGGTAGGGCAGAGAAAGAGGGAGACACAGAATCCGAAGCAGGTTCCAGGCTCTGAGCTGTCAGCACAGAGCCTGACACAGGGTTTGAACCCACAAACTGTGAGATCATGACCCGAAGCCAAGGTTGGATGCTTAACTGACTAAGCCACCCAGGCACTCCATGGAAGTCTTATTAATAAGATAACTATTGGGGGAACAATGAAAGCTAAGAACAATCCCTACTGGCATGTAGTTAAAACTGTGGAAAAGACTACACTTCAAATATTCACTACAGCGTCTTCAGCCCCCTTCGTTGAGCTAAAAAATGCCAACTGGGAAATCTTAACAAAGGCTCCTCAGTCACAAGGCACAGGTGCACTCATAAGAGCAAATACAGGAGGAAATTAACATTTATAGGCACAAGAGACTTTAGAATGTGAATCCAAAAGGAATAAAAAGGAGAAAGAGAAATTAATTCATTACCTCTATGCACAGCTGACTCCAGACACATAAGAAGGTAGGAGAGCCTGGCTTCCCGAGACCGTGGAAGGTTTTCCACATTACATCGATATTTCTTCAAGTCACTCTTACAGGATTTGGCCAATGAATAACTGACTTTATAATCTTGGGCAATCAGCTTTTGGCGGGTCGTTAGTGCTTCTCGACACTGAATAAAGATTAAGACCACTCAGGTGGTTCGGCTGCTCACACGTACAAGCAGAGACTCATGGCCAAGGATATGTCAACAACTGCAGTTGTTTCCAAAATGCCTCCCTTTAAGTTTGGTTAAAATTGAACACAAGTGTACTGGGGTAAGAGGTAGGGGTAAATGGATGAAGAAACCTTGGAATTCTACAGTGAATTACTGATCGTTGCTGCAATAGTACCTAAACACAGACTTGGTATATTCTAATGCATTAACTTGACAAAGTACTCTTTTCCTCTTCAACAATATCCCTAAATTTCCCAAGAATCAAAGTGGCAACTGACAGAACACTCTGTAAGTTACATTCTATGCTTTTAATATAGAATTATTCAATAGTAAATTATATAAGCAACTGAAATGAAACATTTCTTTGGCTGCATGTGATAGTAAATGACAGGAAAGCAAAACCAAGAATAATTTTTTTTTTTAAGTTATAAAAGATCCTTGCATTTACCCAGGGACACAGGACTAATGGTAATGAGAATGCTTAATGAGACAGCTGCTAAAAAATTGAATCGCTAATTACCTGTAAAGCACAATGGTTTGGTTAGCCTAAACTTCCTGAGTATGTGAGGCTGGCTTCAATGTGACTGTGATACAAAATTCTCCAACTTTACTCCCAAAATTAATTCTCAATTGGCTTCCCAATGTCTAGATATCACAAACCTTCATTTTCTGGGCTTAAGCAAAATATGCTTTGGTTCTCTACTGAAAGTCAACTGTTTTGCCTCTGAAAAGGGTAAGCTTTATCATTTAAATCCTGGTATGAGTTTATAAGAATATTATTTGGGAGGATTTGAGAAAACTTTTAAGAAATGAATAGAATACTGGTTTATTTCAAAGTAATACTTACCTTCTCACTCATGGATTCTTCAAACTTATGGTTAAAGAGGCATTTATACACTCTGCCTTCGCCAGCTTGCGTCTATAAGATGGAACACACACATGATGATGAGGATGACAACAATCAGCTGAGTAGCTATGCTGGGCACTACCCACAATCTTATACAGAACCTCCTGTTAAATTATTATAATGGTGAGTATCTCTGAACAAATGGCTCAGCCATTTATAACATTTAGTGGCCTTTGGAAGAAAATGGTGATTGCAAGAAAGCTGAAAAAAAATCTCCCATGATGCTTGGCTATTGTCATTTGTTCCCAGATATACTGTTAATTAGGGAACCAAGAGAAGTGTCTGTCCGTCTCTTATAACATTATGTTGGAATCAATAAAACTCATAATCAGTGGCTCTGATGGTTAAAACTGCTTATTCAAAACAGCAGAGGGTGGAAATATACACAAGTTACTCTCGGTTCTTTGTTGTAAGAATGGAGATTATTCTATTTAATGTGTTAGTAAGTTTTTCTATAAGATCTACAGATAGTAATCAAGGATTTAGTTTTAAAAGTTAGCCACCTGCTTTTTTATCTTAGCCAAAACCATATAACATGTAATATGGTAGTTTTAGATATGAAATAGGTATGAACAGGATTCCATGGTAAAACAGGATTCCTGTATATATATAAAACAGACTTTCAAGAACTGAAATGGAAAAGTAAGACAAAATGGGAAAAATAATGTGTGGAGATTGGCAGAAGCCAACTATCAACTAGATGTTAAGTCATCAAGACTGAACATCCAACATCATTCTCTGTTATCCTGGGACAAACTCCACCTTCCCTTTCAGTACCTTATGTACATGGGAGAGTGTGTGCTTTATTTTATTTTGGACTAGAGTATTAAAAAATATTTAAAGAGAAGAACAGTTTCTGAGCTGACTCACATTTTCACAAAAACGCTCCCGATCATCTCTGCAAGCAAAATATAAATGCCGGTCTAGATGAAAGTCATCCGAGGACAGCTCAGCCACCCGCAGAATGGCTTTCTTGCAGAGTTCAGAGACTTGAATCTTGGGATCTCTCTCTTCTGCTTCCTTCACCAGGCCCTTTTCCAAGCATGATACCACCTCACCTTGTGAATGTGCATCCTAAAATAGCAAGGGTACTAATATTGTAAAACTCTTACCACAATGAGTTTCAAATAAACATCATTTGCTTAAAAAAAATCTCAATTCAGTATATAGTTGGCTTATTGATGTTCTGCTGAGAAATCGGGTAGGAAACAAGCACCCTGGGAACCAATCACACTGTGGAAGTTACAGAAAATGTCTTCAACAATCTTCTGTTAGAATGGAATACTTGTGTGTTACAAACGGGAAGAGAGATCCTGGGAGATTTAAGTATAGTTAAGTTAGCACTAGAAATAGAAACCTGAGGGGGCGCCTGGGTGGCTCAGTCAGTTGAGTATCCAACTTCAGCCCAGGTCATGATCTCACGGCTCGTGCATGCTGACAGCTAAGAGCCTGCTTTGGATTCTGTGTCTCCCTCCCTCTCAGTCCCCCCGCCCCAGCTCGCACACGCGCTCTCTCTCAGAGATAAAATAAACATGAAAGAAAGAAAGAAGAAAGAAAGACAGACAGACAGCCAGAAAGAAAGAAAGAGAGGAGGGAGGGAGGGAGGGAAGGAAAGGAAGGAGGAAAGAAAGAAAGAAATAGACACCAGAATTTTTTAAGTTTAAAATGTTGGAAAAATTTTAAGAATTTACATTAGCCCCGTGTTCTGATCATGGTTCATGTCAATGTTGAAATAACACTGCAAAAATTTGTTCGTCGACCTCTAAGGGTGAGGTATTTCCCCAATAGTCAAGTTGAAAACAAAACAAAACAACAACAACAACAAACCACAAAATCCATTGAGAAAAGATGTTACAGAGACCTTCCTTCTCACTTTTCTACTCTATACTGTCCACAAAGACCCCAATATGTACCATTTGTAGCATAATACTCACTTTGTGTTTTGGATTTATCCTAATGAGATTTAATGAAATTACCACCCTTTATACAAACTGTTTTTGAGAGCTTTCCTAAAACTATCCAATTATCTTTAATTGTGCATTGCATCATCCCCATGGCAACCACAAGCATCTATTCACTAAAAATATGAGAAATTTCCCCTAAATATTTCCTATTCAAGAGTCCTAATCTGCTATACTCTGAAGATATGCCTCAAAAACTTGAGAGGTGTAACAATAAATACAGCAAACCAGAGCAGTAGGCAATATATGCTAGCTTTTATTTATACACATACAATCTTGTTAGAGTAAAATACCACATCTATGAAATCATCTGTACATAATAAAAAAAAGACTCCTAAAACTAAGCAGGGTTTAAGCAAAATTTCAATTCTACAAAAAAAAATGTATACTTTTTTCTACTTTGTTGTACATGCGGATTTGTTGTATATAACACATTAATTTCTAAGTTATTTTCAGAAAAACGTCCATGTTCTCTCCCATACCTGTGGAGAGGGGATAAGAGCTGTGGTATCTCTTGGGCAGAGAAGTAAACACAGGCCTAGAGTTTATCAACTCATCTTGACTTGCAGAAGGAAAGGTGCCTAGCTAACAGTCCATCATTTATTTTTCTAGACCTTGGGGTTCTACGATATTCCTAAAAGTTGTATGTGGATGTTGTATATTTTTCCTGAGGAGGGTTTACGGCTTTCATTAAATTTTCAAAAGGTTTACTGACCCAAAAAAGATTTGGAAGCACACTCTACTAGCAGATTCTCATGCCTCTTATTCTCTATACCTGAACTTTGCTCACTAGCCATATGATTCTATCCAGTGCTTAAAGACCCAAGAGAACCAAGAAGGTTTTTTAGAGAGCAATTCTGAATAAACGAAACTCCAAGAAACAAGTGACAAAAAGGACAGAGAGAAAAGTCGACACAAACCCCAGAAATCTGGAATAAGGCTTATTTTTTCTTCCTAAATCATGAGTGACACTCAGGTTTCTCTGACTATGGCCCACTTAGGCAAGGTCTACAACGTTCCACTTCCCAAAGGAGAAACAAACCTATGATAACAAAGGCTTGGCCAGAAACCTCAGTCACTTAGTATTCACAGTATGTAAGAGATTACTCTAAACATGATCTTATTTTATAAAACAAGATCCTATACCAAAGTTGAGTAGCCCATGATATTTAGATGGCTGCTAGCAACTAGGTCTTAATCATATAAACATAAAAATAATAATCTCATGATCAACTCTTTTAATTTTTTTTTTTTTTGAGAGAGAAAGTGTGAGTGTGGGTGTGTGTATGTTAGTGAGGGAGGGGCAGAGAGAGAGGGAGACAGAGAATCTCAAGCAAGCTCTGCATAGTCAGCACACAGAGCCCAACATGGGGCTCGAACTCATGAAATCGTGAGATCATGACCTGAGCTGAAATCAAGAGTCGAACACTTAACTGACTGTGCCTCCCAGATGCCCCCTGATTGTCAACTCTTGATTTATAGTTAGTCTTTAGTCCTGGGTCACAGGGTAAAGAAATGATTTTCATGTAATGAGTCTAAGTGTTTCCCTGTATACTCAGGGTTTGTAATGGTTTTAAATGTGCCATCAGTAAAATTATCTATTTAGGGCTGTTATATTTCTTAATGGTTCCGTTTGCTTCTTCTTGGATTTAAATAAAGGCAGCAGCAGCATGGTTTAAGACCTCCTAAGGAATCTAAGATTTAATTATAATCATAGCAACTGTAGCACTACATATGGTACTGGGCCATAACATCATCTCCATTAGAGGTTTTCATTCATCTTAACTTTAGATAGACAATGTTTTCAAATAAAGATATTTCAAGAATTCTTATTGGTTCCCCCAGAGTCTCTGAGCTTTTCAGTTTCGCCCATTTTAGTTTTATAACTGAAATGTATGTAAATATTTGAAAAGAAGACTGTATGGCTAATTACTGAATAAGAATGAAACCAAGGGAGGAAACCAAGGGAGGTAAACTACACACTGGCACACCATCTACAGGAAAATCTTCCTAGAGAGAGAAAGACTGTCCAGATTATTCAAAGTAATTGGTTAAAAGCAGAGAATGTAAAATTATATAACTACTTAATGAAAAGTCTACAAGTAGTAATAATGTGGCACATTTCCATAATTAAGTTCCTGTACTGGATGCTACATTGCACTTTTTCTTCAGATGATGTAAATCATTTATACTTTTACTTTGGAAGATGTGCCCTTTCATTTTAACTGTATTTATTCAGAAAAATTTTTATTAATATATAGTCTTTGCTGGGGCGTCTGAGTGGCTCAGTCAATTAGGCGTCCGACTCTAGATTTCGTCTTAGGTCATTGTCATGTGGTTCATGAGTTCAAGCCCCGCATTGGGTTCTGTGCTGACAGTGTGGAGTCTGCTTCGGATTCTGTCTCCCTCTCTCTCTGCCCCTCCCCTACTCATGCTCTCTCGCTCTCAAAAAATAAACGATATAAAAAATTATATACTCTTTGTTCTCAAATTTATATGTACAAACATTTTGAAAAAAATCATAGTTTTGAAATCATGACTTTTCTATATTCATACAAAGGCAGGGTACAAAGAGATTAACCATGATGCCTTTCCTCTGACCATTAGAGGAAGTCAGTTCAAAGCCAGTCACAGAGGAATTTGCAAGTTTCATGGGCAAATGTGAAATTGATGAGCCTATTTTCTTCTGTGGTCAGAAGCTGATTCATTAATTTTCAGAATAATCTGCATATCTAAATAACTGGCTTCAGAAAAGTAAACTACCATTTAGAAATGCCAAGAAGGGCTGAAGACATGCCTCCCTCATTTTAAAACTTGGTTGCAGTACCAGAGTGGATTATATAGGAAGGAGCATGCTTTTTCAAGTGCAAGCGTAAATCTATCTTATTGTCCTCGAAATACAGAAGTCTTTGATGCTAGGATAGGGATCCGGTATAAACAGAAATTCACCTAAGCAGTAGGAATAGCAAAAGATAAACATGACAAAAATGTGCAGCTTGATGATACATAGAAATGTTTCTGTTATTTTAACAAAGCTGGACAAATAGTCCTCACTGTCCTGTCTTTGAACTCTAGTACTACTGTGTTCATGATCATTTCAGTCACTGAGGCTTAGTAACTCATATGCAGTTGAAAGCAGGTTTTATACTGACAATTCAGACTGCCAGGAGGGAAGCTAACCAGCAACTACACTGGTGTCAACAGGAAAAACTACTACAAAGAGAAGTGAATTGTAATGGTCTACTCTACGGTGTGGACCACTAATCACAAATATGGAAAAGTGTCATCACTGATTCCTTAAAAATGTGTCAAGGACACTTATGTGAAGATTTTAAAAAGAGTGAGATATGGAACTGGAAATAATCTCTCACACCCTAAATCAAGTCAGAGGAGTTTCCTGAATAATTAGGGTAGCCTAAGTGCTTTTGTGCCATTTCTAGAGTCTGCTGGGAAGGAAAAAAAAAATCTGCCTTTTTGATTAAAACTAGCCTTTCTTTAGCTGCCAAAAGCTGTAAGCCAAGTTCACAGTGCTCTCAAGACCAACTCAGAGGTGCCCTGTGAAAGGGCCAGAGCCGTGTGCTGTTGGGAAGGAAAGGGTATTTGGTGACAGCCAGAGAAGAACCAGCACTGAAAGCTTCATTTGAACTGGTGTGTGCAGCTCTAGCATTCTAACACCAGGCCCTCTTTGTCAGTGACAGAAATCCACAAGCCACGGGGCAATGAACAGAGGGCAAAGAGACAAAGGAGTTATATTTTCTATCATATTTCCTAAAGAGCAGATTAATGAGCAGTGGCAATTAATAGCTGATGCCAGATATATGCCTCAGACCACCTCTCCCCCGGCAGCTGTTACTTCTCAGGAGTTTCCTTCATTTTGCTGAGCCAACAAATTCAGAATAAACCTGGCCAAACCTCATTATGACCTCCTGGGCAACAGACTCATATTAACAAAAGACCAGATATAATTAAAAAAGAAAAGATTAGATAGGTATTTTCATTCCTATCTTTACTAAAACTAGTTCTTCTGAGATAAAGATACAACAGATCACATTTATAAAATACCTTTCTTCTCAGAAGCAGGAAGTAGCTTTCCATATCTTAAACTTTTCTCATATTTAAGTATCTTCTTTTCTACCAGTGTGCTTCCTAAGTAAATTTTTTTATAGCAGCAATGAGGTATATACAGAGAAAGGTTAGATAATTCAAGTCTTGGGGTGCCTGGGTGGCTCAGTTGGTTAAGCGTCAGACTTCAGCTCAAGTCATGATCTCGCGGTTTGTGGGTTAGAGCACTGCGTTGGGCTCTGCGCTGACAGCTCAGAGCCTGAAGCCTGTTTCAGATTCTGCGTCTCCCCCTCTCTCTCTCTGCCCCTCCCCTGCTCATGCTCTGTCTCTGTCTCAAAAATAAATAAACATCAAAAAACATTTTTAAGAAAATTCAAGTCTCTTCTAATCCAGCTACTTTGCCCACAAGACTACAAAATGCTCTGCAAAGGAACACTACAGGTAACTGGCAGTTGGTTTAGTATTTTGAAGATGACACTACTCTTGGCCGATATTAATTCCTCTGCTTCCCCATACAGTACTGAAACACTTACAAACAAATGAAATGCATTCACAGGTTAACGAGCCTTAGATCTGGGGGCTGTCTGGACCTCCATTTTAAGGCCATTTCCAGCCCTAAATTTTTCTCATGTCAGTTATACAAAACTTTCCATTCATCGAGTCTGTAGGACCCTTTTGGTGAATCCAGTATAGGAGATACCTTTTCTCCAAGCCGAATGCTGCCACATTTCAGAATGTTGATGTCATTTTTGCAGTCATCCATGAAGCCACAGATTAGACGGTAATCACTGAAAATGATGGCCGTCATTTTGGTGATGTACTGGTGACACTGGTATTCAGTGATATTGCCTCGGTGATCCACCAAGCAGGAAACCAAGTAGCCTTTTCCAACTGGTTCATCAGCACATTCTTTAATCTGCTCCAAAGAAAGTGGCTGTTTTACACAAGTATTTTATTCTCATATCAAACAACTTTTATAGAAGAGAGAATGTGTGATATTTTCTTATTGATTTCCCATCTCTGTATTTGGGAGAAAAAGAGGAAAACACTTAGAAATACATTTATTTTAAAGAAAAGTGTCAGGCCTATTCAGATTGTTGTGCCTTCTAGGAAATATCTGATTAATGTGTTTTGCAAGAAATTTTTTAATTACAGCTTTACTGAGATATAAATAAAAAGAGCTTTTAACATCTACAGCTTCAGAATGGTTCTACTGAAAAGTCCCTTTATCCACGCAAAGAAGGCAATGGACAGTGAGGAGATTAATCTGGGAAACAGGTCTGGAAAACAGGTGCAGAACTGAAGTCTAGTGTCACGTCCCAAGCCAAGCTACACAGCAAACTATTATTGTTAGGGAAACCTAATGGCCAAAAGGAGGGAGGCAGTAAGGCATCATATTACTTCTTGACATGACATTAATGTGTTCTGAATTAACTGTGGATTTGGACATGTGTTTTTGAACTTAGTAGAGTCCCAGCTTCACCACTGTGGTCTGGAACAGAAACATGTTTAAAATGATGCTCAGTGCAGTCTTGCAAAATGTCTGAGAAGGGGAAATCCACTACAAATCTAATTTGGGTGGTTCAGACAACATGTTCTAGCAGATCGAGCACAGAGTAATTCCACATGGTTAGTGTTCCTGCAAAGTGCATCCCAAACCACAAGCACTAATGAAGCAAACCAGCCAAAAAATGTTGAAATTCAGGCATAAAAAAGTAATCTACTTATCAGGTGTAAGCTTGAATTATAAAATGGGGAAATGGAAAAACCCTACTGCATCTGAAGAAATTAAAAACAAACAAAAATGGTAGTTCTGACAAGAGTGTAAATGCTTTTTACACCTAAATGTAAACATTTATTTTTAATATAAATGAGAAGAGAATGTTTTATTGGATTTTTGCAACCAATAGAGACCATTCTTTACTATTACACCACCTATTGTAAATATGTATAGAGGGCAAAACAAATACACTTCCCCTTTCCAGAAGGTGCTGGATAAAGGATACACCACACACCCATCACCCTAGAGCCCACTGGGTCTCTTCAAGTCTAATTCTTACATCAAATCCAGACCAATTCAAACACTCAGTTCAAGACAGAAGACTGTTTACTTTTAAAGAAGCAAACTTGAGAATTTAAGTAAATAGTCTCACTCTGGCTTCAAGAGGCAGCAAAGATCTTCAACAATCAAGATGAATGCAACTCTTTCAATTTAACCCTGAGGTGTTTTTTTTGTTTTTTGTTTTTTTTTTTTTGGAGACTAAAAAAGAGGGTCATGAATGTATTTCCAGGAAAAGGCTTGTTTTGTTTTTGAGCTAAACAAAAGTTTCAAAAGCGAAAGGAGGAATAGCTGCTTGAAAATCTGAGCATTTATAATTCAACCAATGAAAAAACCCTGTGTAAGAACACAGAACTAGTGGCAGACACCTGGGTTTTAACACTTAATTCAGTGCAAGAGTTCAATACAGCTCTCACACTGGGCAATCAAGTTTACAAATCTGAAGAAAAGCCAGGAGCACATTTTGAATTGAAGTCCCAATAAGAAAATAAATGTGTATTTAGCTTTAATCACTTGAGATTTTACTGAAACACAGAGACTTAATACCTATTTGTATTTTAGTTCACCACCAATTACAATAGGGCAGAGTGTGTGAATTAAAAGATTATGCTTTCCCCTTCAACCATTCCATTGGCTAGAAGTTTAATAAGACAGAAGGAAAATTTCTATGATTACCAGCAAGAACAGCATTGAATCGTCAACATATTTATGAATGGGAGTAAACTTTCAAGTGGCTGGGGAGCAGATTCATGAGGTGCCACTAGAAAACTGTTGCTGTCACTGTTTTTGACATGAAGCAGGAGGAAAGCGGGAAGCGGGCAGTATTTGGCTCAACCCTGGAGAGTAAATGAAAAGTTTGGTTTGCAATTTGCAGGTATTCTTGTGATGCTGTTTTTCTCCTTGCAAACAGGACTGCAAGAAAGAGGATAGGAGGAAGATGTAGAATGAAACATTTTGGCAACTATGTTCTTCCTGGTATTTAATTTTCCTGACTCCAGTATAATCTCCCTCTAGGGAGGGATAAATTCCCTTTTTTACTTGAAATCTTTGACAAAACCACAATACCCCAAAAGGTTACAAGAGGACCATCATTACATACACATTATAAGAAAACCAATTACACGTATATATATATCTTTTATAAGCCAGCCAAGAGTGAAATTATTCTGATGAATCTGCAGAGACTCTGAGCAAAACTTCCAAATGGCAATCAAACTGGCAGATACAGCTAACCATACAGGTAGCTAATGGAGTATGATGTACACAACACTAAAGCCAAAGCCCAATGTTTTCAAAGATACGCTATTCTATTCTGAAGCCCCAAGGTAAATATGAAGAAGGGTAACTGCTTTAAAAGAATAAAACATATTGGATACAGTATTAAAAGGTTTGAGGAAGAAAAGATGCAATTGAGGAACAAAAGCTGAGGGCTTGTCTGGTTGGAATAGGGTCTTCCATAAGACAGGGGCCCTGAATTACGTCATCAGTAGGGTAGTTTGAGGAGAGATCTAGATGTTCCAAGACATATATTTATTAACTTTGAGGTGGAAAAACAGCAACTGTTCATTGTGATTCATATACCTCGGTATGCAGAAATCTCTGGTTTTTTGAAATTTCTATCACTGATTCCAAAAAATAAAAATGTCAATACCACAATTTTCACTAATATCATTTGTTGTTCACACTGAACCAAGACAGTTGAAAAGTTTCCCCAATTAGCATCCATACAATGCCATACGATTTTCATTAATTATTTTTGTTTTTATACTCAACATCTAACTATAACAACATACACAATACTTTCAATAACCTTTTTAATGCTAACTCCTATTACTGATCCAAATGCATAACTCAGAAATGTTGAAAAGCCTCTTGGCAAGACCATTCTGATATGCTTCAGACATCAGCAGATCATAAAAAGTGTGAGCGCAGCACTGATGACAGAAGCAGTTGTGTCTTCCATCTGGGGACCAACAGAGCCTGATTTCTATTGTGTCTGAATCAACAGCATCCTACTGTAACTGTAGGTCAATGTTAACAAAAAAGGAAGCTAGTTATACTCCCCACCACCATGACCTCTCTCAGACAATACAGATGTGAATTCCAAGAAAAGTAAAGTAACTGAGTCAATCATTCCTCCCTTAATGACTGGTCTGGTCAACAAATGTAATTTTTTCTTCTAAGCCATTAAATACCCACAAAATTCTTTCACAACCTACCTCTGATATGGTAGATTTGCAAACCTCTCTGGCCACAGATTCAAATTTGGGGTCCGTAGTTAGATTCAGCTTGTAATTCCACAACAACTAGATATAAGAGAAAAAAAAAAACACTGCAGTTAGGATAGTAGGAAATTTCCCATTAATGGTTACCATAAGTGATAAAAGTCCACTACACAGAGTCAGATAAAAGCATATTGAGTTAATGAGAGTAAAGTAAGAGTGGTGCCTGGCTGGCTCAGTCGGTAAAACATGCAACTCTTGGTCTTGGGGTTGTGAGTCTGAGCCCCACATTGGGTAGAGAGATTACTTAAAAAAATTAAATCTTTAAAAAAAAAAGATAGGATAAAAATGTCATTTTGTTTATAGATAAAAGGAAAAAATGGGGGTGCCTGGGTGGCTCATCTGGTTAAGTGTCTGTCCTACCCTTACTTTTAGCTCAGGTCATGTACTCACAGTTGGTGAGTCTGAAACCCACATCAGGATCTGTGCTGATGGCTCAGAGCCTGCTTGGGATTCTGTCTCTCCTCTCTGCCCCTTCCCCGCTTGTGTGGGCACACGCGCACATGCTCTCTCTCTTAAAAAAATGTGCAGACGGGGGTGGCCTAGATGGCTCAGTTAGTCCGACTTGAACTCAGGTCATGATCTCATGGTTCGGCTTGTGAGTTCGAGCCCCACGTCGGACTCTGTGCTGACAGCTCAGAGCCTGGAGCCTGCTTTGGATTCTGTGTCTCCCTCTCTCTTTGCCCCTCCCTTGCTTACCCTCTGCCTCTCTCAAAATAAACATCAAAAAAAATGTGCAGACAAAATAAAATATTACCACTCAGACATACTTGTTTTTTCATTTAAGAACAATTGAAGTCAAGAAAAAACTGCAATAAAAATCCCTGGTATGATTTTCAGAGAAAACATTAATAGGGTTGTACAAGCTAAATTTTATTAAACCTATTAAAAGTATTACCCTGAAACTCAGATTTGGTGGGTTTAGTTGCAGATTTCACAATCCACAGTGCTTTCACAGATGAGTTTTATGAAGGGGAGATGCCCAGAGTCTAGATTCCAGGTCTATCTATCTTTATTCCTTTAAAACTCTCCCTTGTCTTGACATATACACCATAAGGTCTACTTTACACAATTGTTTAAACATGTTTTAAACTGCAAAATATCTAAAGCCATTACTATTGACGGGTGAGGGCTGAATATTACCTTACCTTTGCAGCTTTAACTTAAAAATTTTCAATATATGATTCAATTTCTGAAAAGTAGCCAAAAGGAGCCCTTATACTCAGCTCAGATGGAGAGACAGAGCACGGACTTTGTATGATGTTGAAAATGCAGAGATTGGGAGAGGGAGAAGCAGTTCACAAGCCTTTCTCTCTGCTATACTCCAAGACTAAACAATGCAATCAATCACTCACTGATTCACTCAAACATTTGATTAGCACTTATGATATACCACATACAGTCTAAACTCAAGGTCTTCATAGGCTATTAGAAGAAATTAAAAAAATGTTTCAGTATGTACTGTATTAGGAGTTGGGAGTTAAAACAAGAGGAGAAAGACAAAGACCATCCAGTAGTGGGTATGGTCAATGGCAAAGTACTATATTTGATTAACAGCAACGTAAGGTACCACAGCAGTACAGGGGAGGAGTACCCTAGACTGCGTTGGGGCGTTTGGTTCAGTACAATTTACCATAGAAAGTGTTATCTAAGATGAAACCTGAAAGACCAGCAGTTAGCCATAGTGAAGAGGTAAGGAGAAGACTATTAGATAAAGGAAACAGCATGCACAGAAGCTCACTGAAAGTGATACAGGGCATGTCAGAGGAACCCAACTCCAATGGAAGACTGACTCTGGAGAGGCAGGCCTGGGCCAGATCATAAAGCCCTAATAAGCTATTTCTGTGCTTCAATCGGACAGTAACGAGGAGTCATTGAAGGGAAAGGGAGTGACATGATCAGATCTGCTTTTTAGAAGGAGAACAGAGGCTTATACAACCTGTGTTAGGAGCAACACAGAAATAATCTGTTAATTCTATACAGGAGTACTATAGAAAATTTTGTGAATAAATAAAATATGAAAGATGAGTAGGATTTCCTTCCCTTTCTTCTCAAAAAAAAAAAAAAAGCCAACAAAGAGCTCTAATCTCTCAACTCTCATCAATAAGTGAGGTTTTAGAAAAAAAAAAAAAAAAAGGAGTAGAATCTGGCCGCCATCTATAACAAAAGCTCTAAGAGGATGAACTTCTGCCTTGTTCAGCATGATGTATGCCTGGTGCCCCGAAGAGGGGCTGATGGAACATAGAGGCATCAACAAATATTTGTTAACTACATAAACAAAAGAACAAACTTATACCATGATGAGTGACGAGTTCAAACAACAGGACATTGAGGCCAAACTGAGAAGGGTATAGCAGAAGCTCAGCTCTAACAGAGCTTCCTGGCTCCTCACAAGCAAAGATGAATCCAGTGAATCAAAAGACAAGGTTAGAATTTAGACAAACACATTTTACAATTATGTATTAATTCAGTCAGTACTACTTGGTCATTAAATTTAATGTTTTAAAATTAAAGCAACATTCTTCTTTTAAAATTAAGAACATTCTAATATTCTGTATGTACATCTAACCAAAGACAGATTAAAAATTTTCCTCCTCATTAAGTGACTTGTAGCTGACTCAGTGCCATTTCTTTCATTAAGAAAGAAAGAAAGAAAGGAAGGAAGGAAGGAAGAAAGAAAGGAAGAAAGGAATCCAAACTGGTGCAGCCACTCTGGAAAACAGTATGGAGGTTCCTCAAAAAATTAAAAATAGAACTACCCTCTGACCCAGCAATTGCATTACTAGGTATTTACCCAAGGGATACAGGTGTGCTGTTTTGAAGGGGCACATGCATCCCAATGTTGACAGCAGCACTATCAACAGCAGCCAAAATATGGAAAGAGCCCAAATGTCCGTTGTTGGATAAATAGATAGAAGACATGGTGTACACACACACACACACACACACACACTGGAGTATTACTCAGCAACCAAAAAGAATGAAATCTTGCCATTTGCAACTACGTGGATGGAACTGGAGGAGATTATGCTAAGCGAAATTAGTCAGAGAAAGACAAATGTCCTATGACTTCACTCATATGAGGACTTTAAGATACAAAACAGATGAATATAAGGGAAGGGAAGCAAAAATAATAAACAGGGAGGGGGACAAAACCTAAGAGACTCTTAAATATGGAGAACAAACAGAGGGTTACTGGAGGGGCAATGGGAAGGGGGATGGGCTAAATGGGTAAAGGGAATTAAGGAATCTACTCCTGAAATCACTGTTGCACTATATGCTAACTAACTTGGATGTAAATTAAAATAATAAATTAAAAAAAATAAAGAAATAATGGAAACTCAGAGGATTTGTTTCACAACCCAAAAATATTCATATAAAAATGATTACAATACTGTAATATAATACAAAATAATAAAGAAAGTACAAAAAAGAAAGAAAGAGAGAGGAGGGAGAGAAAGAAAGAAAAGAAAGATGAAGGAAGGAAGGAAGGAAGGAAAAAAAAGAAAGCAAGAAAGAAAAGCTGTCTGGTAGCTCAAGGATTTAGAGTAAACAGCAACAAATGACAGAAGAATTATAAAATACAAACCACAGAGTGCTTCCTTTTATGCAAACCCAGATGTCATGTGATGGGTCAGAAATTCATTTTCTGTCAAAGCTATTTAAATAATCACTTAGACATTCTGAAATGTCTTTAACTTTTAATTTGGAACCTCTCATCCTTTATTTTTCTTTCTTTTTCTTTGAGATAGAATTCACATACTATAAAAGCCACTATTTTAAAGTGTACAATTCAGTGGTTTCCAGTGTATTCATAAGTGGTGCAACATCACATTTTCTAATTCTAGGACATGCTCATCACCCCGAATAGAAACCCCACACCCATTTTGTCACTCCTCACCCTTCCTGCTCCCATCCTTTGGCAAGCATTAATCTATTTCTTGCTCTTTTATGTTTTAAAGTTATTTATTGGGGCATCTGGGTGGACTCTGTCAGTTGAGTGTGACTTTGGCTTGTGTCACGATCTCATGGTTCTGGAGTTTGATCCCCGCAACGGGCTTGCTGGTGTCAGCACAGAACCCACTTTGGATTCTCTAAATAAACATTTAGAGAAAAGGTTTATTTCTTTTGGAGGGGTGAGGGGCAGACAGAGATGGAGAGAGAATTCCAAGCAGGCTCCACGTTGTCAGTGCAGAGCCCAATGTGAGGCGCGAACCCATGAACAGTGAGATAATGACCTGGGCCAAAGTCAAGAGTCATTTAACCAAGTGAACCACCCAGGCACTCTCCTGCTTTTTGAATATGACCTAGTAATGATTACTACTCTAAATAGAAAGGGTATTCAGCACAGGTTGCCACCACTATCTTTTCCTTTAGAAAACACGCATTGCCCTTTATTACTGACAGCAGATTACTCATACCATACTTGACAAATGTCCTCTCCTGAGTGGTTATAATCAACTAAGAAAAATAACTGCAATTGACAATAAGTGCTATCAGTTAGCAGAATGCATTTCAGCTTCAACTTTCTTAAACAGAAGATGTTCACCTTTAATTTATCTACATACCCATCTCCCTCTCCCACACACATTGATTAACTACCATAATCTGGAATCCTGCTCGGTGACAAAATTGAGGTGAAGAAAAAAAGCTGCTGTCTCAGTATTCAGGGAGCTCAACCAAAGGAGCCAAAATATTTGAAAGTGTCAGACTGAGAAGAAAATAAGCAATAACGATATAGTGTGATAAATCTGATACCAGATGCATGCATAAGATATTATGGGAATACAAAGGAAGAACATAGCTCAGTGACTGTGGAGGAGGGGCAGGTGTGGGAAATAATGACCAAGTTATACTGGTCATTTTACCAGTTAAAAGCCATGCACTGCTGGATGGAAGAAGATGGGATGTATCTAAGATATTTAGGATAATGACAAGTTTGGGGTGTGGAGGGTGAAGCAAAAATCTTTCTTCACAGCCAAGCTCCCTGAAAGTACGTATAGCTCATTTTATCTACTTCCTATTCCATTCACCTTACAACTTTTAAATCTAAGTTGTTTAGTTGAATAGTTATATAAAGGTAGTTAAAACATCAAAACAAGCAGTTCGCTGACAAGTCATTTTCTGAATTCCTATCAACTCCCCATAGATAAATATTTCAAATTCCTTTAGTTTTTTACAGTAATTATCTCTACAATTTTAAACTACCTAATTGACTATTTCTTGATTTGTTAGTTTTAGATATTCTACAATATTCTATAAGAGCTTTACACTGTAGAAGATAAGGAATAAACTTTTATGTTTCTTCTTGATCCCAATCCTCCCAATACAGTTAAATCATAATGTCAGATGGCCAGTATTTACATTATTGATGATGTACCTAAGTATACACACTGAGCCCTATAGAACACTATCATTTTGTTCTTTCCACTTACAGTCTGTCACAGAGTTAACAGTCATTTATTTCATGGGCCTATTTTTCACTATGGTCATTACCAGTTAATCCCCAATCTCTACTGGAAAAGTAAAGTTTGGTTCTAGAAATGAGTATGAGGCAGAGTAAAAATGTGAAGTCAGCAGTTGGGAGTGTGGAGTTCTGTGGAAAGGAGTAGGCTGGATAAAAGACGAGAACCACACACTGTCGCCAGGGCAGCATCAAATGCGCCAAGGAAATCCTGGAGGCAGTCTGCTTAGCCATCTGGAGGGATGTTCTCTCCACATAACAGCTCAGGTGTGAGAAGACGAGACTCACAATGGGTACTGGGAGGAAGCCTGGCTTAGAAGACTCGTGCCCCATGGGAGCCACTATCTTTTAGAACAACCCTCTTGGCATAGCTTTCAGGGTCTCTGCAAGGGACACACTCAGGTATGAGTCACCGCATCAGGGAAGTCCCAAGTATGGCACCCCTATCAAGTAATTATAATTCACTTATAGTTCTTTTGGGTCCAAACAGAATTTACCAATTAGGGTCATTTTCATCATCAGCTATACTGCCTTGAAGCTTACTGGGTATTTTACTCATACCACATTACCAGAGAACTGAGTTACATAGTGAGTAGAATTCAAATTCGCATGAAGAAAGGGAAAGGGTTTTATTAACCTTTCACTCACAGGGCTATTAAAATAAACTGCTATAAACACTCTTGAAATGACACATAAACATTCCTGTTGAGTAAATAAATATCTGAAGTGAAATGGTTGTTAACATGTATTGTGCTTATGTTCAGCTTTAGTACATAATGCCAAGCAGCTTCGAAAGCAGTTATACTAATATACATTATCACCATCAATGCATGAAATTTCTCCTATTCCATAGTCCCATCAATACTTGGTACTGATACCGTCAGTCTTTAGAATTTTGGCAATTTATCTAATGGTGAATCACTGAGGTTTTCATTTCCATTTCCCTGATGACTAATGAGGTTGAGTACCTTTTCATTTATTTATAGGTCATTCAGGTATCATTTTAGGAAATGAATGTTCAAGTATCTTACCCATTTTTCTTTTTTTCCTTTTTTTCTTTAGGTTGTATTTATCTAAGTAATCTCTACACTCAATGTGGGACTCGAACTCATGACCTGGAGATCAAGAGTCGCATACTCTTCCAACTGAGCCAGGCAGGTGCCCTTCCTTTTTTTTTTTTTTAAGGGCTTATCTCAAATTTGTCCATCCAATAGTTATGTTGTATCTTATGGCATAATTTCTATTTTAAAAATCATTTAAATTAAAAAGAACAAACAAAACCACCAAACAACAGTTTCCTCATTTCTCTCATCCTCTGCCCTACTCCCCTAACAACCATCAATCTGCTCTCTGTAACTATGAGCTTGGTTTATTTAATTTTAAATTTATTTAGATCCAGCACATAAGAGGGAGCATACAGTATTTGTTTTTTGTTTTTGTTCTTTTTTTAAAAATCCATACATTTACTCTATCCCTGCCTAGGGGTGGAGCAGAAGGGGTCAGGGCCCTACAGGGGCTACAGGCCTTTGCAGACAGCCAGTCCTTGGGGAGGTTTGGGGCTCCTGCAGGAACAGTGTCCAGAGGCTGGATGGCCTTGTGGGGTGGGGTCTTGAAGGTGAGGCCTTGAGGGCTGACACAGGTGCTGGCTTGGCTCCCAAAGGTCATGGAGTCCAGGTGGGTTTAGGGAGACCAGTTCCCCTGCTCTGGCCCAGGCCAGGATGGACTCTCAGTCTTGGTGGCTACTGAGGTGCCAGGTCCCCCAACTCCCCGCCACCAAGAGGGAAGGCAGAGCCAGGGTCTTCTTCCTCTGGGTGGAAGAAGACAACTGTGCAAGTCCCTGGGTTTAAATTACAAATAATAAAAACAACAATATAAAATTTAAAAACTTTTTTTAAATGTTTATTTGAGAGAGAGATCATGTGAACGGGGGAGAGGCAGAGAGAGAGGGAGACAGAGTCCGAAGCAGTCTCCAGACTCTGAGCTGTCAGCACAGAGATTGACAGGGGCTCAAACCCACAAACCGTGAGATCATGACCAGAGCCCAAGCTGGGTGCTTAACTGACTGAGCCACCCAGGCACCCCAACAATACAAAGTTTTAAAAGACAGCCCCTGTCCCAAACACCCGCAGCCAGCCTGCCTGGCCTGACCCCCGCCCCCAACAGGAAAGAAAAGTCAGAGACTCAGCAGGGCTCACTGGGGTTTCACTTTAACATAATGTTAAAAAAAAAACAAACAATGTTTAGCATTATTTCACTTTAGCATAATGCCTTCAAGATCCCACCATGTTGTCACAAAGGGCAATAGTTCATTCTTTTTTTTTATAGCTGAATAATACTCAACTGTATATATATCACATTTTCTTTATGCATTCCTCTATCAATGGCTACTTAAGTTGTTTCCATGTCTTGGCTACTGTAAATAAATACCATAATGAACACGAAGGTACACATATCTTTTCAAGTTAGTGTTTTCATTTTCTTGGAATACCCAAAAGTGGAATTGCTGAAATCATATGGTAGCTCTATTTTTAATTTTTTGAGGAACTCTATACTATTTTCTGTAGTGACTGCACCAATTTACATTCCCACCAACAGCGCATGAGGATTCCCTCTCTCTACATCCTCACCAGCACGTGTTATTTGTAGCCATTCTGACAGGTGTGAAGTGATAGCTCATTGTGGTTTGATTTGCATTTCTCTGATGATCAATGATGTTGAGCATCTTTCCATGTATTTGTTGGCCACCTGTATGTCTTCTTTAGAAAAATGTCTATTTGATTGTTTCCTTTGTTGTGCCGAAGCTGTGTAGTGTGATATAGTCCCACTTGTTTGTTTTGGGTGTCAATCCAAAAACTTATCACAAGACCTTATGTCAAGTTTACCACCTATGTTTTCTTCCAAGAGTTTTATGGTATCAGGTCTTAGGTTCCAGTCTCTAAATCATTTTGAGTTAATTTTTGTGTACGGTGCAATACAGTGGTCCAATTTTCCCAATACCATTCATCTGAGAAACTATCCTTTCCCCAGTGTATATTCTTTGCTCCTTTGTTGCAAATTAACTGACCACTATGCATGTGTTTATTTCTGGGCTCTCTATTCTGATCCATTGATCTTTATGTCTACTTTCAGGCCAATACCATATTGCTTTGGTTACTAGTGTGATGCCTCCAGCTTTGTTCTTTCTCAAGATTGCTCTGGCTATTTGGGGGTCTTTTTTTTTAAATTTTGTTTTATGTCTTTATTTTATTTTGAGAGACAGAGACACAGAGTGAGTGGGGGAGGGGCAGAGAGAGAGGGAGACACAGAATCCGAAGCAGGCTCCAGGCTCTGAGCTGTCAGCACAGAGCCCGACGTGGGGCTCAAACTCACGAACGAACCATGACATTACGACCTGAGCTGAAATTGAGATTTGGACGCTTAACCGACAGCCACCCAGGTGCCCCTCCATCACTCATTTTAAAGTTTGTTTACTGTTGAGTTGTAAGAGGTTTTCTGTATATGTAAGATTATTATCAAATATATGATTTGCAAATATTTTCTCTCATTCTGTGGGCTTTCAACTTTCTTAAGTGCTCTCTGAAGCACATTAGTTTTTAATTTCGATGAAGTTCATTTTATTTTTTCTTTGGTTACTTGTGCTTTAGGTATCATATCTTAAAAACTACTACCTAATCTAATGTCATTAAGATTTCTACCTATATTTTCTTCTAGGTGATTTATAGTTTAGTTCTTGCATTAGGCCTTTGATCTATTTTTATACATGGTATGAAACAGGGGTCCAAATTCACTCTTAGGCACGTAGATATCAAGTTGTCGAAGAACCATTTGTTGAAAAGTCCACTGTTTACCCCACTGAATTACCTTGGCACCCTTGTTGAAAACCAGTTCACCATAGGTGAATGTGTTTTTTTCTCGATTTTCAATTCTAGTCCACCAACCTATATGTCTACCCTTATGCCAGTACCACACAGTCTTGATTACTGTAGCTTTGCAGTAAGTTTTGAAACCTAGTAGTATGAATGCTCCAGCTTTGTTCTTTTCTCAAGACTGTTTTGGCTATTCGGCATCCCTTACATTTCCATATGAATTTCAGGATCAGCATGTCAATTTCTGCAAAGTTGTCAGCAGAAATTTTGATAAGGGATTGCAGTGAATCTAGATCAACCTGGGGAGTATTTCCATCTTAACAATATTAAGTTTTCCAATGCATGAAACAGGTCTTTTTCTTTATTTAAGTCATCTCTAATTTTGTTCAAAGATGTTTCTATGGAGTTCAGTATACAAATCTTACACTTCTTTTGTTAAGTTAATTCCTACATACTTGATTCTTTCTGAGCTACTGTAAATAAAGTTGTTTTAATTTTATTTTCAGGTTATTCACTGCCCATCAGTAGGAATACAACTGATTTTTTTAAATCTATTAATCTTATATCCTGCAGCTTTCAGTCTACTTAGGAATGTTAGAAAATTTCCCATATTAAAAACTTTACAAACTAAATTGAATTTAGTCAATGCTTTTAATGTATCTATTGAAATGATGACATAATTTTTCTCCTTTAGTGTGATTAAATAATGTTCATATGTTAAATTAACTTCACAATTCTAGATAAATCCACTGCAGTCTTTATGTATTTCTCTTCTTATATCGTAGTGGATTCAGTTTGCTACTAATTTGGTAGGCATTTTTTCATCTATGCTTCACAAGTGACAATGGCCTATGTTTTCTTTCTTGTTATACCCTCGTTAGGTGATAGTAAGGTTATGTTAGCCTCATAATGAATAGAAAAATGTTTTTACTTTTTTTTTTAATGTTTATTTTTGGGAGTGAGAGAGACAGTGCGAGCCGGGGAGGGGCAGAGAGAGAGAGGGAGACACAGGATGAAGGCGGCTCCAGGCTTTGAGTTGTCAGCACAGAGCCCGACGTGGGGCTCAAACTCACAAACTGTGAGATCATGACCAGAGCCGAAGTTGGACACTAAACCAACTAAGCCAGCCAGGTGCCCCATGTTTTCACTTTTTTTTATTCTTTAAAAGAATGGTGTTGTTTTTTTCCTTAAATGTTTGTTTTAAAAAAACCAAAACCAAAACCAAAACCATAAATCCATCTGGTCCTGAAGTTTCTCTATGGGAAGAATTTTATACCCAGATTCATTTTTTAAAGCAAATGTAAGTTACTCAGATTTTCTACTTCCTGTGTCAGTTTTGGTAAGTTTCTTTTTCTAGGAATTTGTCCACTGGGTAAACATTTTCAAATTTATTGGCCTAAAAACTGTTCACAACTAATCTTATCTCTTCCTTAACAACACTAACTCATTCCAGAACTCCCTATTAGGTGGAAAGCAGTTTAATTTTTAAAATGTGTTCCATTAACTTTAATGGAAAAAATTATAATGCATCCTATTCCAACCCAGAAGCGTATTAGTTTGCTAGGACTGCCATCAAAATACCACAGACTGAGTATCTTAAACAACAGAAATTTATTTTCTCACAACTCTAGAGTCTGGAAGTCAGATCAAGGGGTCAGAAGTACTGATTTCTTCTGACACCTCTCTCCTTGGCTTGTAGATGGTGATCATCTTTTTATGTCTTCACATGGTCTTCTCTCTATGCCTGTGTCCTAATCTTCTCATTTTATATGGACATCAATTCTCCTATTTTCTGTATACTATTTGTCTCCTATTCAGTAGCGTCAAATCCTTCCTAATCCCTAAAGCTTTTTGGAGTTCTAGGGCACAGATTAGCTGCTTTCTGGGATTCCCCTATGCCAGAGATTTTTTCCCAATCTTGTGCCCTATAAATAATGCCACAACAAATATCCTCTCATAGATACATTTGAATCCATTCTTTTAAGTATAACTATACATAGGGGCACCTGGGTGGCTCAGTCGGTTAAGTGTCCGACTTCGGCTCAGGTCATGATCTCACGGTTTGTGGGTTCGAGCCCCGCGTCAGGCTCTGTGCTGACAGCTCAGAGCCTGGAGGCTGCTTCAGATTCTGTGTCTCCCTCTCTCTGCCCCTCCCCTACTCATGTTCTGTTTCTGTCTCAATAATAAATAAACACACACACAAAAGAATATAGTCCTTTTTATCTGTGTTGCAAATACTTTCTCATAATATCCTTAACTTTTTTGAAGGAAAAATCTCAAATCTTTTCAGTTTGTTTAATGCAACCAAATTTGTAAATCTTTTTTTAAAAATACAGTTCTTAAAGTTGTCATGTTTAAAAACACCTTCCTTCCATTCATGTTTTCTTCTAGTACTCTTGCAGTTTTATTTTTACTTTAAATCTCTGACCTATCTATACATTCTTTAGAATAAGTAGTCAATCTAAGCAGTTAACCTTCTTCTCTGCTCTTGCATCTCCCCTCTAACCTACCTTCTACACTGTGACAGTGCCCTCTTCCAGCACTGTCAGATACAGGACTACTCACTCCTCTTTTAAGACCTAACTCCGAGTCTTTCCTGACATTAATCCCACCTGGACAAAATTCACTTTTCTGTCTGCTAACTCTAATACAGGTCTCTATCTTCAAGGTATAGGCACCTATAGGTGTCTATAGTTTCTATCACATTGTATGGTACATAGTATGTGACTGTATTATGACTGAATAAAACAACTTTAAAATATGGAATTCTAAAGTTGTAAACTTGACAAGCAGAGAAACAATTATTTTCATATGGTAGCTATACCTAAAGTAAATTTAAGCTTAAGTACAAAAATATTATTTGACAAAACCTACTGGTTTCTAGAATGGAAGGGTATCTGCAGATTTGCCATGATACTTAAATAAGGCTTATCATCCTTGTTAAGATGGAGAGGGAGAGGATCTAAGAAAACATATTTCCCAGAACAACAGGAAAAGCATCCTGAATCTGCCATACATATAAAACACATATGGTCAGCTCTGGAAAATCCATACTTACATGATTGCAGTCTGAAGAAATCTCATTTTCAGGCTAAAAGGAAAAAAAAAAGACGATGTTAAAAAAAACTCAAGTTTTCAAACACCAACTAAATAAACTCTAAACAAGAAATCTGAATACTTAACTGAATATGCTTCTTCAATTTTCTATCATTTAAAATAGAAAGTTTTTTTAAAACCAGAAATTATATATATATTCCCATGACTATATGTGCTTTTGCAAAGCCAGGTACATGTACCAGAGGTAAAATGAACTTTCTACTCCATAATTTTATTTTAATTTTTTTCATGTTTATTTAATTTTGAGAGAGAGAGAGACAGACAGACATACAGACAGAGTGTGAACAGGGGCAGAGAGAGAGGGAGACACAGAATCCGAAGCAGGCTCCAAGCTCTGAGCTGTCAGCACAAAGCCTGACGTGGGGCTTGAACTCACAGACTGTGAGATCATGACCTGAGCCAGAGTCGGACGCTTAACCGACTGAGCCACCCAGGCCCCCCTCTATTCCGTAATTTTAAAAGTAGACTAGATTATGCTTACTGTTACATAACTGCAATACACATCTTTAGTTTCCTTGTTCATGCCTTTAAAAAAGATACAATTGTAAGAATATACCATTTAAATTGAGTTTCCTTAGCATTCCAACCTGTTCAAAGGAAGTGAATTCTGTGTACGTTCTATGAAATATCACCAATACAGGTCCTAAAAGATGCCATTTTCAAAATAAAAAGATTCTCTCTATTCAAGGATAAAGATAAGGCAATAAAGAAAACAGTAAATATTAACAAGTTAAGCAGCCACAACTAGCATCACTTCAGAAAGAAAAAGTTTTCTAGGGAACTACTAATTCCACTGTAGAATGTAGTAGGCATTGACACTAATATCAAAACTCGTTTTTGTACTTACTAATAAAATATTAAAACTGACTTTAGGGGTGCCTGGGTACCTCAGTCGGTTAAGCGTCCGACTCTTGATTTTGGCTTAGGTCATGATCTCACGGGGATTGAGCCCCAAGGTGTGCTGTCAGCGCAGAGCCTGCTTGGGGTCTCTATCTCCCTCTCTCCCTCTCTCCCCCTCACCCCCATGTACACACACTCTCTCAAAATAAATAGAAAAAAAAGGAAAACTGACTTTAGACTGCTAGGTAATCATAAAATTACAACATACCATCTTTGGACTATTCCCCTACTTGTCTAAATAAAAACAGGTAATACCTTTCTGGGGTGGCTTTCTAGTCTCAGAAATCAGCCTCCATACTATGACTCAAACTAGCTTAACTCTGTTCCCTCCACTTCAATTCCAAGTGCTTATCTTACATCTCTTAACAGTTTATTAGCAAGAATGCTTTATTTTGTTTAGGCAGCTTTCTGCTTTATCCTGTTTTAATTTATCCCTTAATTTTTTTCCAATCAATCAGCAATTCTTGCTCTTTCTCAAACAAAGCACAAAAGCCAATTAGTAATACTATCGTTTCAACTAGTATTCATTTTTACTACACAATAACTTCGGATTGAAGGGCATTCTTGAGGGGGGCCTGGCTGGCTCAGTTGGTAAAGCATGAGATTCTTTATCTCAGGGGTTGTTGAGTTCAAGCCCCATGTTGGGTGTGCAGCTTACTTTAAAAAAAGGAGCATTCTTGAAAGAAATTCAGAGCATTGAAGCATTTTCAAAATAATTTATTTAAATAATATGCAAGTTACTCATGGAAAAAAATGTTATAATGTTTACAGTTCACAGGCCCTGTATTAGCAAATTGACAGTTTTAATGGCTTGTTTCCCTACAGTGGTAGACTGGATTACTTCCCCCAGTTTTCTACTCCTCTTTAATAGCATCTGATACCCACAACCTTTGCTCTGTAACTCTGCACAGCCTCCTGCTGTGCAATGAGTGTACACCCTGCTCCACTAGTATAAGGCTATAGGCTACTACTGACTTGCTTTGGTCAATGGGATTTTAAATAGACATTTAACGGAAGAGATTTTATTTACTTTTTTAATGTTTTTTTTAAATGTTTATTCATTTTTTGAGAGAGAGAGAGAGAGAGAAAGAGAGACAGAGCATGAGCAGGGGAGAGGCAGAGAGAGAGACACACACAGACTTCAAAGCAGGCCCCAGGCTCTGAGCTTTCAGCACAGAGCCGGATGCGTTTGGGGGTCAAACTCACAAGCTGTGAGATCATGACCTGAGCCAAAGTCAGATGCTTAACCGACTGAGCCACCCAGGTGCCCCAATAGAAGAAGTTTTAAATTTGCTTTTTACTCTCACACTCCTGCCATTCCCCAAGAGAAGAACACATCCAGGCAGCTGCTAGTACAAGGAAGAGAGAAGTATACAGACTTAAACCCAACCTGTAGCCCAGAGCAGAGCCATCCCAAATGACCTGCAGAGCCACAGGCAAGAAAAGTAAATATCTGTCATTATAAGCACTTGAAATTGAGGGACTGTTATGAAGGGGAAAATATGAATAATATACCTATCAAGAAAATGGAATAATAAAAATTTGAAAACTGTTAGGCAGTAATTGATAACAGCTACAATCTAATTTAGTGAATTAAGTTAGTAAATAAAGAGTACTATAGCCTTTTATGAAAGAAACACATGAGCCTTTGGAGTTGCGCCTTTGGAGACCAGTGTTTCATTTTCATCTCTTTTGTCGTCTTAATTTGCAATAGGTAATACACTTATTTCTTTCCTTTTTAGATTTAATATCTCTTCTGAGAAAGAGAAGACGACAACATAGGAATGCCATAAGAATCAGGTTATGATTTTGGGCGCTTGGGTGGATCAGTCAATTGAGTATCTGACTTTAGCTCAGGTCATCATATCTCAGTCCTTGAATTTGGGCCCCACATCAGGTTCTATGCTAACAGCTTAGAGCCTGGAGCCTGCTTCAGATTCTGTGTGCGTGTGTGTGTGTGTCTCCTCCTTCTCCACTCATGCTCTGTCTCTCTCTCAAAAATAAATAAACGTTAAAAAAAAAAAAAACAGGTTATGATGTTAGCCCACTGAGACTCACAGAACTGAAAAGCTATGAAGAATTTCTATGTGTAATTGCAAATGATTTCAGAAATTTAAAAGGGTCTTTAGAATCAAAGGACATAGAGATGGGTCAGAGGAAGTGAACAGAGGCCTATCTGCAAAATATGAAAGATAAAGTAGTATACCTAAACAGTGGGAACATGAATGCCAGCACAAAGTAACTCCAGAGGAAGTATAAAAAGAAAATGCTATGGGTTTAGCATAGAAATCTCAGGGACCAAAAACAGATGTGGATGCTGACGCAGGTTTGATTCTCAGACTGTACCACTCCCATGATGTTCCAATCATATCACTTCATCAGGCAAAGTATGTACCTACTTCTGCAAAACTATAAATGCAGATAGGCTTGATTACCTTTAATCTTATAAGATGAATTGCATAGAGAATAAAACCCAAAATTACTAAGGTAGAATAAGGCTGAAGATTTTTTTTACTTCTGTTTTTTACTTCTGTTATGAATGAAATAACACTCTGAAATGATCCCTAGAAATGAAGCAACAAGTAAATACTGGATAATTATGATGGACCCAAAATTGTGAGAGGCACTGTTGTGGGATACAGAAAAAAAAGACATTGTCTCTAACCTCAGGTGGTTTACAATACAGTTGAAGAAATAAAATGGTGAAGTCATGCAATTAACCAAGAATAGGGACTTGAGCGAGGCCTGAAAGATTAGACAAAGGAATGATTTCCAAAGGAGATGCAGGTTAGATGATCCCCCAAAGCTCAAGAAGAAAATAAGAGAATCTCTCTTCATTATTTATTTATTTATTTATTTATTTATTTATTTATTTTTGACAGAGAGAGCAAGTGGGAGAGGGGCAGGGAGAGAGAGAGGCAGAGAATCCGAAGCAGGTTCCATGCTGTCAGCACAAAGCCCCATGCATGGCTCAAACCCATAAACCCACAAGACCATGATCTGAGCTAAAATCAAGAGCCAGGCACCCAATCAACTTAGCCACTCAGGCACCCTGAGAACGCTTTAAAAAAAAAAAAAAAAAAAACACACCTCATCTTTTAATTTACATTTTAAGGTTTTATAATGCATATATGAGAATAATTAAGGGGCGCCTGGGTGGTTCAGTCAGTTAAGTGTCCAACTTCAGATCAGGTCATGATTTTGTGGTTCATGGCATTGAGCCCCACGTCAGGCTCTGTGCTGACAGCTCAGAGCCTGGAGCCTGCTTTGGATTCTGTGTCTTGGGAGATTCTGTGCTCTGTTTCTCTCTCAAAAATAGAATTTAAAAAATTTTTTAAAGAATTAAGATTTTATAAATAACTATATAATACTAGGTATACGTAGTAATTTTTTCCAGTGATAAAAAAGAACATGATCAAAACAGAGGATAAAAAGCTGAAACCTTCCTCATAACCAGTTTAGTAGGAGTCCTATCCTCACTCCCTCCCCTTCAAATCACCAGCAAAGAGCAGGCTCCTAGCCTGTGGAAGTATCAAATGAGAAGCTGAGCTTTGCTACATTATTAGCTGCTCTCCACCACTCTAGAGGCAGAACAGTGGACTTCAAAAGAAGCATCTCTGGGGTGCTGGGGTGGCTCAAGGGGGTTGGTTAACCATCAGACTCTTAATTTCGGCTCAGGTCACGATCTCACTGTTCCCGAGTTCAAGGCTCTGCCTTGACAGCATGGAGCATGCTTGGGATTCTCTGTCTGTCTGTCTCTCTCCCTCTGCCCCTGATCCACTTGTGCATGCACTCTCACATGGGCATTCTCTCTCACAAAAATAAACAAACATTAAAAATAAAGAAAAAAGAAGTGTCTCTTACATCAAGTGTTTCCTCATGGAAAATAAACATCTTCTTGGTAATGGAATTGGGAGGAGAAAAATTTATGAAAATCCTCATCAATAGCTTTCTGTTAATTTAATGACCAAACTTTGTAGAAGAGACTGCTGAAATTACATATATTAGTATCAATAAAAAATAATTATAAATAGAGGAAAGAGAAAAAGAATGTGACACATCCCCTCAAACCAACAAGGCAGCAACTAAAATAGAGAAGGAGCTCAGATAATGCTGAATGAACAATGTGGCAGTAACAGCAGAAAGGAGATAAGCTCTGAGTACTTGGAGACACCAGCCTGACTCCAATAAAGAATGTCATGGAGAGCAGGAAAAGGTAAAAGTTGTCACTTAACTGAGTAGATGCTACATTCATTTCTGACATGATGGACTGCAAGATAAATGGTTCTGTGTCCAATTTAACAGATGAAGATATCAAAATCCAGAAAAACCAAGTAGTGTGATCAAAGTACACTTCCAGGAGAGGGCAAAACTGGAGTTTAAATAATGATAAAAAAAATACCAACTAATGCCCACTGTGATGCTTTCAGCTTGATGCCTCCCAAAAAAGGCTCCATAAGGTCAGGACGACTGGTGGAGGATAGGGTGGGGGGGGTCTTCAAGAGGTGCAAGAAAAAGAAAAGCAGACAGCATGAATATACAGAACAAGTACTCTAGAATGATCTGACAGCTACATGATTTACTTAGATGCAGGAAGCACAGGTAATGCTACAGTAAATAGACCAACTATGAATCCAGAGTGGCCCTACGGTAACTACAGCAAGTTATAAAAAAAACTTTGCTTAGTTCATTTGGCCTTTCTAAATCAATGATTTAAATGTTTTGGGAATTACTGTACTTTGGTCTCCTTGCTGGGTAAGCAAAAGATGATATAGTTGATTTTAAGGCTTAAAACCACTTGTCCTTCCTCTAAGCTCTGTAAATTCAAGATAGGTTTTATGGGGCGCCTGGTTGGCTCAGTCGGTTAAGCATTCAACTTTGGTGCAGGTCATGATCTCGTGAGTTCGAGATGTGAGTTCGAGCCCTGCGTCGGGCTCTGTGCTGACGGCTCAGAGCCTGGAACCTGCTTCGGATTCTGCGTCTCCCTCTATCTCTGACCCTCCCCTGCTCACACTGTCTCTCTCTGTTTCTCAAAAGTAAATAAACGTTAAAAATTAAAAGAAAAAAACAAAAATGGGTTTTAACTACAGGGATACAATGGTAGAAAAAGGACAACAGATTCACGAAAATATTCAGCTACAGAAGCTGTGTGATTTTGGGTGTGTCACTTCACTTCTCCAGACCCATGAGGACAGAACGGTGATTTCTTCACCTAGGATCATGAATTGACTTTAGGGGTAAGACTCTCTTGAAACTAAATACAAACTTTTGTGTTGAAGTATATTTTTCTGAGAATTCACAGCTGTCACCATAATCTCAAAAAGAGTCATAAGACACCAAAAAATTAAGAAACAGTAGTCTAAGATGGTTCCGATTCTTTGTAGCTGTAGGAGGTTGTAAGATCTGAGATGTGGAAAATAGAAATAGAAGTATTTATTGATTTCCATGTCTTTTAATGTGGGTAATTTGCATATCATGACTACGGTTTCCTAGTGATTGATCTTAATCATTCTCTACTGGCCAAAGCAAAACAAATAGGTTTCAGAATAAACTACTGAAAAGCCGGGTCCGAATATTCTCAATTAAATCAACCATCACATTCACTTATAAGGATGGTTTTTACAGAAAGTACAAGTCTGAACTCTGATTTCCCCAAGGTGAACAGGCTGAGTTAATGAGTCTGGTAGGAGAAATTAAAGGATTCACAAAACTAACTTGGAAGTTGTCCCAGTTTCGGAAATAGAAATGCTTGGGAGCTGGATTGTGTCGAAAATTTGGAACATTCTACAATTAGATAGACTGAAGTTGAACTACCCATCAGATCACACCTGGTACTAAATTAAGTGACAAGACCCTGTTTATTAATCACCTGGGAGAAAACAAACCAAAAAAATGTCAACAGTATCGATGCTTTTATGAAGGCTGGGCAACAACCTGATGTCTCCCTGTGATTAGAAACATTTTCCCACAATAGTAAGGAGATTCTTCTTCCGGGAGTTTGTTCATTAAGAACCCAGTAAGGTGCCAATCATATGAACAATTCATTTATTAACTTGACCCAACCCACCCGCCTCCTGCTCACCAGAAAAAGCAAATTCAATAAAATATAGTTGGTAATGATTAAAGTCAGTTTACCCTCAGCAAGAGTAAACTGAATTTTAATCCTTAGTCAGATTCATAACCAAATTCCTTTCAGTACATTATTCTGGCCCAATTAGAATTAACTTTTCTTATTGTACCCAGGGATTGCTGCTAAGTATTGTTTTTCCAAAAGGACAGTGACCAACATAGGCTTTGTGCCCTCCCACAATGCTTTGTCTGATTCACTAAAGAGTTGTGCTTTTGTGTGATTCTTTAATATTTAACCTTCTTTTCAAAAAGGATTAACTATAAAGGTCCAATGGGAGACTTATTTTAAAAAAGGGTATGAGACACAGATTATAGATGTTGACTTTCAAGTAAATTAATTAGTGTGGTAGAGAAGATAAAATGAGTCTACACCTAACCATCATACAAAAAATGGACTCTGGGGTGGGAAGAGGGCCTAATATTTGAAAGAGTGCAGAAAGTCCCTTTTACCCACCATGAGTAGGATAACAGAAAGGAAGTCAGAGGGGGGCACCTGGGTGGCCCAATTGGTTAAGCTTCAGCTGTCAGGTGAGGTCATGATTTCACGGTTTGTTAATTCAAGTCCCACATCGGGCTCCCTACTGTCAGCATGGAGCCAGCTTAGGATCCTCTGTCCCTCTCCCTTTGCCCCACCCCTGCTTGTTCTCGTTCTCTCTCTCTCTCTCTCAAAAATAAACAAAAAAGACATTAACAGAGACGCTTTTGAAAATATACGGAAGACATCATAGTTGAGGCACCTAAGGGAGTCTGATGATACACTCTTCCCAGTCCATATTTTTCTATTTTCTTTCTCTTCCCCTATGTATTTCAAAGGGGATGGTTGGGGGCGGGGAGGGGGGCAGGATATGGGAAATCCTCACTTTCTGGAACATGGCAAGTAGCAATCTGGCCCTCTTAAGAGTCCTAGCTTAGTAGTTCTATTCTAAGAAAAGCACATTAACCATTTTATGGTTTCGTTGTCTCAGTATGCTCAACTTTTATGTGAGAGATTGATTGATTGATTGACAGTATGCTCAACTTTTATGTGAGAGATTGATTGATTGATTGATTTAACTTTATTTAGGGGGAAGAGAGAGAGAGAAAGAGCATGCGTGCACGCACAGTGGGGTGGGAAGAGGGTCTGAGTTGGCAGGGGGGATCTCAAGCAGGCTCTGTGCTCAGCGTGGAGCCTGATGTAGGGGCTTGATCCCACAACCCTGGGATCATGACCTGAGCTGAAATCAAGAGTCGGATGCTCAACCAGCTGAGCTGCCCAGGCGCTCTATGTGGGAGTTTTAGAATGAGAAATGAAAACAAAATTCTCTGAAGGACATAGTATGAAATAAGGAACAGAATATCAATTTTTATATGGCATCCTTTATATGTTTTATTTAATTTGCCATCTCAGTTGATCTGCAACAGCTCAATACAGGTCCAAATTTGTCAAAGCAGTAGCTACTGAGCCAAATGCAAAGTGGGAAACGAAAATAGAGAGAAATTTTCCAGGCATCTGACAATACTATTAGGGATTATAGCCAGTAAATCTGGAATGATTCTGTCAATGCAGCTCAGTACCCCCAATCTGACTATGTTGCTTCTATAATTGTGAGAAGATAAAACTAAAAAATGCATATAAAATTACAAGATGCAAAAAAAGTCCCAAAATGAAATATAATTTCTCATGCACCATACTCAACTAAAAATACCACATCTCTTCCATGTGATATTCTAATATTCTGAGATTCTGTTCTGACCAGGGCTTAGTGCGCTGCTTACTTTAATTGGCCTAAGGAGAAGCAAAGAGCACTGAGCTGCCAGAATGTGCAGAACTCTTTCTGTATAACCTAGCACAAATGACTGGTGCTTCTTTTGTGTGTGTGTGTGTGTGTGTGTGTGTGTATGTATGTGTACGTATATGTGTGTATATATATATATATATATATATATATATATATATATAGTTTATTTATTTATATTGAGAGAGAGAAAGAGAGAAGCCAGGGGGAGGGGCAGGGAGAGGGGGAAGAGAGGACCCAAAGCAGGCTCTGTGCTGACAGCAGAGAGCCCGATGGGGCGGGGGGGGCAGGGGGGGCTCAAATTCACAGAACTGTGAGATCATGACCTGAGCTGAAGTCAGACACTTAACCAACCAAGCCACTCAGGCGTCCCTATGACTGGTGCTTCTGAAGAGAACAGCTTTGATTCAGGGACTGGCCTTCCATCTGAATACCAGAGCAACCACATAATTCTGAAGGATGTGTAAGCTCTGAAGCAGGAGCCTCAGGAGGACAAAACTTAGGTTAGATGAGAGAGAGAGAAAGGCCATCTGAATATTGGGAAATGCTAAGTTGAAATTGGGGAAGAAGGATAGCTGGTACCTTGGCGTCAGTGGATACTTAAATGGACTTGAAAAGTGTCAGAGAAGCACCAAAGAGTTTTATACAGATAGTCTCTCCTTGAAAGGGAGTCACATCAAGAAACTATATAAGGAAAAGTAATCACCACTGAACAACAGATATGGAGAAAGATAAATATAAAATAACAGACAAATGTAAAAAAAAAAAACTGAATACAGCTCAATACAATTAAAGATAATGACAAATATAGCTATCAGAACCTCCACACATTCCTGTGAGTAGTCCTGATCAAAAGCTATGAAAGATATTATGTCCTGAAGCTTACAGAATCATCAGAAATTCAGAAAATTAAAAGTTTAATTTAGAGATAATTTATCCAAGAAATTCTCAAACTTTTGGGACCTCCTCCTTACTCCTCATGACGTTCTGAGGCACCACAGACTGAACACCACTGAGGTGGTCCAAAACCACTTCCCCAACCACCCCTGTACCACTCTGCCCCTCCACTTAAGTCCAAAATGGGGATGGTGTTTGCTAAATGTCACAGAATCAATTACTGGCTGAATGAAAATCTTAAGATTCCATATAAAGGCTATTAATATTAAGTACATAAGAAAACTGAAATCTGTGTGAAAACTGAACTGGGAAACCCTAGCATACTTGAGCATTGTTTTGAGATTTGAAAACACAGCTGTAAAACAAATATAATCCTTCAAAAATCAAAAAGCAAAGCCAGCACCACAACACAAAAACCCACACTCAAGGGAAAACTCCACCTTTTCCTTTACTTCTTACACCTCCATTCTAAAACACCAAATCTAAAACCTCCTGTCATGTCACACCTAGGAAAGAGGTTTCTACCTCCACTGAAACAACACTTAAACACTCTTTTCAGGGGGTGCCTGGGTGGCTCAGTCGGTTAAGCATCCGGCTTCGGCTCAGGTCATGATCTCATGGTTCGTGGGTTCAAGCCCCGCATCAGTCTCTGTGCTGACAGCTAGCTCAGAGCCTAGAGCCTGTCTTCAGATTCTGTGTCTCCCTCTCTCTCTGACCCTCCCCTGCTCACGATGTCTCTCTCTCTCTCTCAAAAATAAATAAAACATTAAAAAAAATTTTAAAAAGACTCTTTTCAGGAGCTAGTCTGTAACCAAACTGTCACATGAAAAAGATGATATGTATTTAATACCTGTCTCATATTTATAGGCCTTTTACTCTCTAAGTAACTCTACTGATTCCCTATCAGATCTAGCCCTTACCTACTTGAGATGATGTCTCCACTTTATATTCTACCTGGCATCTAACTTCTTTTGAATGGCAACACTATACATTAAATTTTGACAAGGAATAATCTGGTCAAGAACTGATCATCAGGTAGTCCCTAATGACTGATACTAATTTGCAGTACAAAAGCCTATTGGTTACTACCAGCAAACTGGACAGATACTTGTTAGCTAGGTAAATTGATGGTGAGTCAGGGTCCATTCTGGTCCACTAGTCTCCCTCTTTCTCAAAAAAAAAAAAAAAAAAAAATTAGACCAGATAACTTCTCTCAAGAAAGAGAAAATGTGGACCTTGGTGATGAATTGTATGCTTTAAAATGGTAAAATTTATGTTATGAGTATTTACCATAAAATACCAGTAAAAGAAAGAAGTGGGCCTCAATTTGAGATATGAAGCCTCAACTACTCAACAAGAATTCTGGACTGTTTTATTCATTCCTCAAACCTCTTCAAACACACTTTATAATTGACAGAAAGTTAGGGAAATCTTATATGCTATGGTTCACAGATTGAAATGGGAGCTAGACAATCAAAGAAATCATGAAATTAAGTAATTTGCTGATAGCCCCACATACACATCTACAGGCTCTTTGGACTGTGGACAAAATCTCTTTGGACTGTGGATGAGACCTGTTCCCTTGCTTTAATTTGGGCACTCTGGGCTCCTGGATTAGAAATGGACTGCGAACTCTGATCACAATCTCTCTCCTGTTTGAGGTGCAGTATTCAAATGCATGATCTCCAGAGTCTTAAATGATGGATCAGATGATCCAACAAACAAATGATCATCCCACAATACAAACAGGAAAAGTTAATATATGTGGGTGAAAGGACTACTACCAGAAACTGGATATGCAACCACAATTCTTTAAAACAGTGGTCTACATCCAGATTGATCATATCCCCAGATGACAATGTTCCATTTTCCAGTCTGGGCTGAAGAAGGACCCTAAGAGGGGACTGATAACTAAGACCAATGCTGTCAACATAAGACTGTAACCACCTATGTTAAACATGACATAGTTTTTGCTTCAGGGAATCTTTGCCCAAGAAAGACAGGCTGTAAATCAATAAATAACTTCACCATTTGACTCAGGGAATTCCTAATAGATTAATTTACCAGAGACAAGAATCTTCTCATTTGAGCAAATGACTTTCTTATCTAACAAATTTATGCATCAAGAATTGCTTTAGGGGTGCCTGGGTGGCTCAGTTGGTTAAGCGTCCGACTTCAGATCAGGTCATGATCTCACAGTCCGTGAGTTCGAGCTCCGCATTTGGCTCTCTGCTGTCTGTCCACTGGGGAGCCTGCTTTGGATCCTCCGTCCCCCTCTCTCTCTGCCCATCCTCTACTCATTCTCTCTCTCTCTCTCTTTCTCTCTCTCAAAATAAATAAATAAACTTAAAAAAAAACATTATAAAGAATTCAAGACCTCTATCTTGAATTGGAGAATTCCGCCAATTCTAAATTATTCTATCACAAATTTTGTCCAGTCACATTCAGTTCCCTTCTTTAAAAGACCGTTTGAAACCACTTGATGTCAGATCTCAAAGGCATTTATATATTCCAATTTTGACCTCTTCCTGTCAAGGTGGTATCCTCCTTTCTGTATTAAGTAAGTTCTAATAAATTGAGGTTTGCTTTATTAACAGATTGGTGGAATTCAGTAAAGTGTATCGGGGTCCATGCCAATTGATCCTTCAATATCCAGCTCAAAGAAGGACTTTAGGGCTGAACTGTAAAAACCTTTACTGATATATTCTAAAAACTCAATCTCCTGGGGTTTATAAACATCAGTAACATGAATAATATAATCTAATAAAATCTTCAAAAGTTTCCCACATTTTTTCTTGCTTAGATAACATCAATCTACAGTTGATAGAACATGGTACTACTAAGTATATGTCAATAATCACCACTGTATCAAATGCTGAAATGATATAAATTAAACCCTTATTTTGGGAAATATTGATAGATTAATATAAACATTAATAAAGATGCAATATTTTACAAGAATTATCCATAATCTCCAAACCATATCTTTGCCTTCTAAAATGGTATTTTTCTATTACAAAACTAATGGATTTTGAAACCAAAGTGTAAAGAACAAAAGACCAGGAGTATCCTTTAATGGTACTCCAACTAAGCCAATCATCCCTGTATGATCGGAATAAATCATAACTCTCAACACTTCAATTGGAATTGGTGGAAAATTAAATAAAAACACATTTTGACTCCAATTAGTTGCATATCTAATATGATTCCATAAACCAATACTACCTTTCTGAGGAAGGGAAAATATTATTACAGAAAGGGAGTAGTGAAAGTATAGAAAAGGAACAGTTCACTGGAAGAAGGTAAAAGGAGAAAGAACAGTTGCAGATCCTTTTAGCGCTACTATTTTTAAATACTTTATAAAGTATGTCAATGGTTTAAGTATGCATTACTTCCCTGGTAAAGAACAGTAAAGAACATTCACCTCAAATGATGGAAACTAAAGATACTCCCAGGTATTTCTAAGCACTCATTACTACATAGTCTATACCACTGGTTATGCAGCACAGACTTGAGAGAACTGGATCAAATTTAGGTTTTTCCAGGACTAATTATTTAACTCCTGTAAGCCTAAATTTCCTTATCTATAAATGGGGATGAGTGTTTATTACATATGCAGGAATAAATAAGGCAAAACATACAAAGCACCTATGAGTGCTCACTATAAGCATACAATAAATGTTATCTATAATAATATTATTACTATAGTATACTTCTAAAAGATTATTAATTTTATACTGCCCTAACTCCAAAATAAAGCAATAAATCAATCTCAGAAATAAGGAAAAAGAGGTTTACTTTTTAAGCCTCAACTTCAGGAGTAAGTTTGTAGATAGACAGATTCTTAGCTATAGGAAGGCAACTTCAGTTTAAATAGTTCAATTACAAAAATAATAATAGCCACATTATTTATGTAACTATTTATTAATGTAATTATCCAAATTACATTAGGATACAAAGGAATAAATTACAAAGGAATAAATTAATTTTGGAAATTATGGTAGAAAAATCTTATGCCAATGGAAAGAACAGTCTTTAAGTGACTTCATCAAGTTTGCTTAGCACTATTACGTGTGTGTGGAATTTCTGCCTGCCTCCAACCTAATCTCTCAATCTAATACCCATATACAAATCCAGACGTAATATTTATTTTGAACTTCATTTAGGCTGTATCTAAGTAAACATTAGAGGTTTAAATTGTTTTGGTTTTGTTCACTCATATGATTTAAGGCTCCAAACAGCCTTTGTATTTAAATCCAACTGTTCAGATGCAATTCTCTTTAAATATGCAAAAAAAACCAAGGCTATTACTCATCAAAAATCACTTTTCCTAAATTTTACCTGGGAAATGTTTCTAGCCTCCCACTGGCAGTCAATGCACTTCTCTCCTCACACCAAACTCAAGTTGACTCATTCTGTGAAAGTAAATGCTACTTGTGGGCAACTAGTCAGTTTAATAAAGATCAATGACTTTGACAATTCAGTTTAAATGTCATGTATCTGTCTGGGTTTGTTACTTCAAATCACTTGACAGCCACCTATAAACAGGTAATAAATATAAAGCACTGCAAAAGAGGTCTAGGACTATACTACCATAATGCTTTCAAATACACTCAGATCTTACAACAGTATTTTTAAAACTTTGATCATCACAATTATTCTTCTTCCGAAGAGTATGGGAAATATAACATCTAAAATATGGGGCTCTGGGGGTGCCTGGGTGGCTCAGTCAGTTAAGCATCCAACTCTTGATTTCAGCTCAGGTCAGGATTTCAGTTTGTGGGATCGAGCCCGGTATGATTTCACAGTTGCTGGGATTGAGCCTTATATGCACTAAGTGCAGAGCCTGCTTGGGATCTTGTCCTCTTCCATTCTCTCTGCCCCTCCCCCTTGCCTTCTGTCTGTCTCTCTCTCTCAAAATAAATAAACAAACTTAAAAAAATATGGGGCTTAGGTTAAAGGTCTTTGAATCTTCAGTCTACACAAGAAATAGAGAAGATAAGGATCCACGATTGGAGAAAAGTTTGGTATTTCAAAGATAATATTTTAAATTCCAACATATGATACAAATGAAATGCCTCATGGACCAGAGAAAGAGGACAGACCTTATAAATAACATAAGTGAGCCACAAAAAGCACACAAACATTTTCCTAACTGAAATCTTACTAAATAATCCACAACACATAGCTTGTCTAGGGAAAGGCTCTCTGTATCAGGGAGAATATACCTACTCAGAAGCAAGAGGTGATATTTAATAACCCAAAACATATATATATTTTTTCAAACCAAAACATATTTCAGTTTCAAAAGAAAAAAAAAAAAAAAGACTGGTGTGTGGTGGATAGCAGAAAGTCAATCTTGGATTGCTCTCACTAAAAGTCTTGATGCCGGTGCCAAGGAATTTTTTTTTAACCTGCTACCTAGATTCTCTATGTTCTTTATTTTTATTTACCTTAGTATTCAAGAAAAAGAACTTCAAGCAGTTATTTTTTTGTAATGTTTATGGATTGATTTTGAGAGAGAAAGAGAGAGAGGGAGCATAAAAGGGGCGGGGGGGGGGGAGGAGAGAATCCCAAGCAGGCTCCAAGCCCAGCTCAGAGCCTAACTGGGGGCTAGATCTCACAAACCATGAGATCATGACCTGAGCCAAAATCAAGAGTCAGATGCTTAACAGACTGAGCCACCAGGTGCCCCAGTACCTCTCATTTAAATGCTTAAAACTTTTGGGGCACCTGGTTGGCTCAATTGGTTAGCATCTGATTCTTGATTTTGGCTCAGGTCATGATCTCAAGGTTTGTGAGATCCAGCCCCCGGTCAGGCTCTGAGCTACGCTTAGAGCCTGCTTGGGATTCTCTCTCTCTCCCTCTCTCTCTGCCCCTCTCCCACATATGCATGAACTCTCCCTCTCATAATAAATAAATAAAATAAACTTTATATGAGACTTACCTTCTCTGTAATGTGTACTGTAAATAAAATCCACAAAATGAAACGTTCTGACATTTAAAATATACACTTCAGGGATGCCTGGGTGGCTCAGTCGATTAACGTCTGACTTCAACTCAGGTCATGATCTCACGGTTCATGGATTCAAGCCCCGCATCAGGCTCTGTGCTGACAGCTCAGAGCCCGGAGCCTGTCTTCAGATTCTGTGTCTCCCTCTCTCTCACCCTCCCCTGCTCACGCTGTCTGTCTGTCTGTCTGTCTCTCTCTCAAAAATAAATAAAACATTAAGAAATAAAATAAAATAAAATAAAATAAAATATACACTTCAGTTGTAAACAGTGTTGTACACTAGTCTATGTCTACTCTGAGTCATCTGTCTGGTTAAGAATCTTATAACATTATAAATGTTGTTACCTAGTTATGCCATTAACGTAAGGAATTCACGAAGCACATACACAACCAATTTATGTGATCCATTATAGATTTTAAAATAAAAATGGAGGACATAACTCATACTAAGATATTTTAGAATATTTTATCTAATTAAGTAACATACTAAAAACCTTTGGCTATAACTTTAATTTTAAAACTTTATCTCAAATTAACATATACAGAGGTGCCTGGCTGGCTCAGTCAGTGGAGTGTGCCACTTTGATCTTGGGGCTGGGTGACCTTGATCGACCCATGTTGTGTGTAGAGACTACTTAAAAATAAAATCTTAAAAGAAAGAAATTAACAAATAGGCATGCCTGGGTGGCATAGTCAGTTAAGCATCCAACTTCGGTTCAGGTCATGATCTCACAGTTCTCATGAGTTTGAGCCCCACATCAGGCTCTGTGCTGACAGGTCAGAGCCTGGAGCCTGCTTCAGAGTCTGTGTCTCCCTCTGCCCCTACCCCACTCACACTCTGTCTCTCAAAATAATAAATATTTTTATATTTAATAATATAATAAATAAATAAATAAAAATAACAAAAAATTTTAATTAACAAATATGCATTTTAAAACATAAAATAATATGGAATAATTTTGGGCTAAGAGCAAGTTAATGAAGTTTCAAAAGAAAAGTGAATGCATTAATACCTCCTTTCCAAAGGTTTGCCACTATATAAATGACCTCAATATCCAAGACTTACCAAGATAAGCTATTAAACTGGTTACTAAAATTGTCCCTGCTTCCAGACAAAGAAACAGTGCATAAGAATAGGAAGTTGACTTCTCTGGTTTAAACAGTCTCTTATTAGTTCACTTTGGGGCCATTAAATATTCCGAAGTTTTCCTGGTTTTACTTTGTTCCCCTGCCCTCCTGGAGGTAGTGCCTCAATTAAACACACACACAAATGCTATAAATGTAAATTTTCCTTTCAACCTTTTCCCTATTTCACCAATACCTTAATTAACATAATTATACATCTTCTCTAAAAATGTCAGAAACACAAAAACAAAAACAAAAATAAGCAGCAGATTCTTTTTCGAAAGATGACTAATCACCCTTGCCTTAGAATTTAAAATTAAGTAGATCTAGTTTACATCATTAATTGCCACCAAAACAGACCAGACAAAAGTGTCTTACAACTATAATGGCTTAAGGCTACAGTTTCTACTTATGACAAAATTCAGGGTTTTCTCATATTCAGGCTTTCTTTTTGCATAGTGAGGAAAGCAACTGACCGGGTAAGACTATGAACTTGTTAATTCCAATTCTTATTCTACCAGTTAATTTATACTATGATCTGGGAGAAGCCAATCATTAATCACATCCTCTGCCATTAGAATGCTTTTGAACCATAGTGAAAAGAGAAAAATACATTTTTCAAAACTTTTCCCTACAAAAAATAGAGCCATACCTTTCTGAAGCCCTCTGACAATTTTGATAGTAAAACTACCAACTCACAACAGCTTACATTTGTGAAAAATATCCACTTCCAATTAGAGGGATCATTTAAATGGTCTCTGATCCAAAAGTCACATTCTTGTGAGATATACTGATGACAGCTTACACTTGAATTTTCAGAAAAGAATAACTAATTCAGGATAAAAGATTCCAAGTTTTAAAGTCAATATTCAGGATCAGTTTCTGAATGAGAACCTGACTCACAGCAAGCCCTGGAGCTGCTCCTCCATTCTAAAAATATCTGCCACAGGGCATCTTATTCATTCTGAACTAAGTAAGAATTTCAAACCTATGTTCTAATTCTTACTTGGTGCAACCATGACATCACAGAGCAGGCATTGGCACAAATAATTTTGCTGCAATAATTTGGCTACAACTTGTATCTATCTTGAAATTCTTCCTGAAAGTATTAAAATCCTAGTGAAATAAATTTTTGGTTGATCACAAAAAAACCCCACAGTCTCTGGCAGTATTTTTCTTTTTAAGATAACTGAGGGCAGTTCCGGGAAGGTAGTGATCACAGTGGGCCACCCCAATACCTGGCACATAATGGCATTCTATATACGTTTGTTACTTGGTTGACAGAAGTTCTGTCTGATCTCTAGGCTTCCAAAGGCAAGTTGTCCAACACTGGGGTCACAATGAAATAAACTTCTCCGAAACTTCTTTCTTTTGGGTCTATTTTTCAGGTCCTTTAAGATGAATTCTCTAACACAGCCCCAAATTAAAACCAAAATTATGCAATGACTTCAGGCTGAATAGGACAAAAAATTATTAAATAAAGAGATCAAAGAGCACCACTCTCAGAAAATTAAGTCCACTACTTTGGTTTCTTGATGGAAAACACTAGGACAGGGAAGAAAAAGGTTATCAAGAATTATATTTCCGGACTTCCTCTGCACAACTTGGAAGGAATTCATCATCGTTATTTATTTAAATCCAATTCTCCCAGGAGAAACTGCTCATGTTTCAAATGAAACTTTTAGAAATAACCAAGGGGGAAAAAATCCCATATAATAAACACCAGTGGATTAAATCTGAAGGAGAAAAGAGATAAGTTCTGATAAGCCTACTTATCTCAGGAGGACAACTTTTATCTCCTTAAACCTTCCCCCATACACATCCTTTGAAATTTTTCTACAAATTAGGCCGATATAAACTGGTTACAACATACATATAAGGTAACTTTCTGCTTCAGAAATCAATTTAATGTGAAATCTCAGTAACTTCTGCTTCATTTCCTTCTTGTAAGCACCTATTTGGGGGAAGTTAGAAGACTGAGGTACCCTGGGCATGAGGCATATAGCCCTAAGTGTGGATGAGCACCAGTCAACCACACATAAGGAACAGAAAGGACCTGCATTTTCTTAGGCCTGTGAGGAGGGAAGAAACATTGACAGGGAGAGGGCCAGAGCAGTAAAAGAAAAAAAGAAAACAGAACTAAAGAGCAAAAAGTGATCATGTTTCCAAGATAACAAATGGACAAATAATTCAAAAGTGTAAATAATAGGAAAGCCATCTCCTAGACAAAAAAGAAACACCCCTTTCCTTAGTTTCTCAAGAGCTGCTAAAGGAAAGGCAGCCCTGCTAGCTTCTAATGAGTCTAACAAATCTATTCCTCTGTTCTTCACCAATTCCACTCAGTGTTTTGTTTTTGTTTTGAAAGTTTATTTCTTTTGAGAGAGGGAGGGGGGGCAGAGAGAGGAGGAGGGGAGAGGGAGAAGGGAGTGGAGAGAGGTGGAGAGAGAGAGAGAGAGAGAGAGAGAGAGAGAGAGAGAGAATGAATCCCTAGCAGACCCTGCAGTGCAGAGCTCAACGTGGGGCTCTAACTCGAACCTGTGAGATTCTGTAAGATCATGACCTGAGCCAAAAACAAGTGCGGGAAGCTTAACTGACTTAGCCACCCAGGAGCCCCTCCACTCAGTCTTCACAATCTGAGTGCCCCAGAAATCTAAGTCAACAAAGATTCTACATTAAAAAAAAAAATTAAGTAAAAAAAAATTTTTTTAACATTTATTTATATTTGAGAGACAGAGAGAGACAGATCATGAGCAGGGGAGGAGCAGAGAGAGAGGGGCAAACAGAATCCGAAGCAGGCTCCAGGCTCTGAGCTAGTGGTCAGCAGAGCCCGACGCGGGGCTCAAACCCACGAACTGTGAGATCATGATCTGAGCCGAAGTCGGACGCTCAACCGACTGAGCCACCCAGGTGCCGCCCCTCCCCCCAAAATTAATTTTATTTATTTATTTTTAAACTTTATAGTTTATTGTCAGGCAAAATTAATTTTAGAGAGAGAGAGAGAGAGAGAGAGAGAGAGAGTGCACAAGCAGGGGAGAGGGGCAGAAGGAGACAGAGACAGAGGGGGGATCTTAAGCAAGCTCCATGCTCAAGCACAGAGCCTGATGCAGGGCTCTTATGGTGGAGTTCAACTCAGGTTTCCATCCCAGGACCCTGGGATGGAAACCTGAGTTGAAATGGAGAGTCAAATGCTCCACCAACTGAGCCACCCAGGCACCCCGTAAAATTTTAAATGCTCCTTATCCAACTAAAATTTGCTGCTAAATTAAAGAAAAAGGAACTTTACTCTTTTGTAAAGGGGAAATACAAACAGTGGTATATACTTACTAAACAGGAAACTGCTTCTGTCTCAAACCAATACAAACAGACATTCCTTATACAAGTAGCAATTTTGTCTTGTGAAAAATGAAACTGTAAATTATACTTCTGTTCTACAGAAAGTGGAAAACCTTCCTTACAATATAAGGGAGAAGAGAGGTAAAAGCCATAAAAATCTGTTTTAGTCTTAATTTTAAAAAAAGTATGAGAGGAAATATGGATTGCTATGTCTTAACAAACTTTGTAGAACCCACTAATTCTTTAAATTACATGTAACTAATTTTAAAAACTATTTAAAAATGTCTATTTTGAGAGAGCAAGAGTATGTGTGCAAGCAAGTGAATGGGGGAGGGGCAGAGACAGAGAGCCACCCAGGCACACCTAAAAAATACTAAAAAGAAAAAAATTAAAACTAAATTATAAAATTAAAGCTGATAAGAATTTTGAAACTTGTTAAAGATATCTGTTACTAAAACTGTGCTCAGTTTATTCTGATGAATCTCAAAAACTACTACTGGTAACTATTGGTAAGGATAAGGATTTACTACACTTCTGTTAAGGCCTGATCTTGACTTAGAATCTCTGCATATTCTTGACTTAAACTACATGGCATACTTAACACCATTTAAATTTAGTTTAACTATATTCAGTGTATGGGGTATTTAGGAGGTGATTTCAGAGTTGGCAATTACTAGACATTCAAGTGAGGGAAAGAAGAATGAAGGATGATGGCTGCTCTAGTTTCTGGGCTGGGGACAAAGTAGATGGTGGTAGCTTCGCTGAGAAGAGAAATCCAAGCCCAGTAGTTTGAAGTAGTATGTAATGAGCTTAGTTCCAGAGATGCTGAGACTGAGGAGCCCAAGGACATTGCCCACAGACATAGTTGACAGTATGTTTCTGGAGCTTAGGAAAAAAGATTAGGCCTATGATAGAGATATGGGAATCACAACATTTAGGTGGGAATGAAATTACCTCAGCCAAGTAAGAATAGAATCATGATATTTAACCACCTGATTATAAGGAGGTGGCTGAGAAAGAAGAGTCTGACAGAAAAACCACAGAGCAATGTTTTTTTAAAGTTTTTATTTTAATTCCACTTAGTTGACAGTGTTAAATTAGTTTCAGGTGTACAATATAGTGATTCAACAAGTCTATGCATCACTCAGTGCTAATGAGGACAAGTGTACTCCTTAATCACCGATTTCACCCATTCCCCTATTCCCTTCACCTCTGGTAACCATCAGTTTGTTCTCCATCATTAAGAGTCTGTTTCTTGGTTTCTCTCTCTCTCTCTCTCTCTCTCTCTAATGCTTTGCTTGTTTCTTAAATTCCACATATGAGTTAAGTCATGTGGTATTTGTCTTTCTGTGACTGACTTATTCCGCTTAGCATTATACTCTTTGGCTCCATCCATGTCGTTGCAAATGGCAAGATCTCATTCTTTTTTATGGCTGAGTAGTATTCCATTTATATGCACGCACATGCACACACCACCACTTCTTTATCCATTTATCAATCAATGGACACTGGGCTGCTTCCATAATCTGGCTATTGTAAATAATGCAGCATTAAACACAGGGGTGCATGTATCCCTTTCAATTAGTATTTTTGTAATTCTGGGGTAAATATCCAGTAGTACCATTACTGGGTCATAGGGCAGATCTATTTTTAACTTTCTGAGAAACCTCTGTACTATTTTCCACAGTGGCTGCACTAGTTAGCGTTCCCACCAACAGTAAAGAGGGTTCCTTTTTTTCCCCACATCCTTGCCAATACCTATTGTTTCTTGTGTTTTTTATTTTAGCAATTCTGACAGGTGTGAGAGGATATCTCATTGTAGGTTTGATTTGTATTTTCCTGATGATGATGTTGAGCATCTTTTCATGTGTCTGTTGGCCATGGGTACATCTTCCTTGGAGAAATGTCTGTTTGTGTCTTCTGCCCATTTTTTTTTAAACTTTTTTTTTAGTTGAAGGTATTATCTTTTTTTTTTAATTTTTAATGTTTATTATTGAGACAGAAACAGAGCATGAGTGGGGGAGGGGCAGAGAGAGGGAGACACAGAATCTGAAGCAGGCTCCAGGCTCTGAGCTGTCAGCACAGAGCCTGATGTGAGGCTCGAACTCATGAACCATGAGATCATGACCTGAGCCGAAGTCGGACACTTAACCAACTGAACCACTGAGGCGCCCCGTTCTGCCCATTTTTAAATTGCATTGTTTGTTCTTTGGGTGTTGAGTTGTAGAAGTTCTATATATATTTTGGATACTAACCCTTTATCAGGTATGTCATTTGCAAATATCTTCACCTACTCTGTAGGTTGCCTTTTAGTTTTGTTGGTTGTTCCCTTCACTATGTAGAAACTTTTTATTTTGATATAGTCTCAATAGTTTATTTTGGTTTGGTTCCCCTTGCCTCAGGAGACATATTTAGAAAAAGTTGATACAGCCAATGTCAAAAGGTTACTACCTCCACAGAGAAATGTTTTAAGGAGTGGTCAAATATTCATGAGCCCATTTATATAAAATGTCCAAAATTAGAAATTTATAGACAAAAAGTAGATTATAATAGAGTCAAGGTATGGGAATTAATGGGGATTAACTACAAATGGGCATGAGGGCTACCTTTGGAGTACAGAGGGTAAAAATATTCTAAAACTGATTTATCGTGATGGTTACATTATTCAGTAAAGTTACTAATAATCATTGTAAACTTGAAATGAGTGGCAATGTTAAATATACTTCAATAAAGCTGTTTTGAAAAAAGATAAGGTTGAGTGTTGCATGTTCCACACTGTGATACAGATACTATTTCTAGTATAAGAAAATGTGTGGTGAGATTTATAATAATCAAACTTTACAGGCTCCCACACCAAGAAAGCTAGAAACCCCTCCCACAGATATCTAAGCATGTATTCTAATTTTTTTAAAAAGAGAGGGGGATGTTTTATTTATTAAAGTTCATGGTAGCCTTCAAAGGTCAGAAAGTAAAATCTGGTACACATATACAAAAAGCAAAGGTATTATGTAATAAGTAGATGGTGTTTAATTAAAAAAGGCCCAAAATGGAGTCGCTTGTGCTAACTCAAGACTTAATACCTAACCTAATTGCAGTTTCATTCTCTCTCAGGAATGTAATCTTAAACCACTCAAACTGGAATTTACTAGTCAGCACTAGTGAAGTATTTGGTCTGAGAGATCCCATCTGGTCCCCAAAGAAAGATATGAAGTACTTTGGTCCTTTCTTGTCCCTGCCCCATTCTGACTACACAAGTCTCCCGTTTTGTACAGCTCAGCGCTCCTTTCTATTTGCTACATGTGGTGCTATCCGATTCATCACTGAGTAAAGCTAATGTAACCTTTAAACTTACTCAGTTGAATTTTGTTTTTTAACAGTGACCAATTCCCAATCAGGTATATTTGAAAATATAAAGGGAAATTTTGATTATCATACTGACTTGGGTGTAACACTGGCATTTAGAGGGCAATGTTTAAAATACAATTTACTGTTTTTAAAAATAATAAATCAGGGGCGCCGGGGTGGCTCAGTCAGTTAAGCGTCCAACTTCAGCTTAGGGCATGATCTCACAGTCAGTGAGTTCAAGCCCCACGTCGGGCTTGGTGCTGACAGCTTAGAGCCTGGAGCCTGCTTCAGATTCTGTGTCTCCCTCTCCCTCTGCTCGTGCCTCTGTTTCTCCCTCTGAAAAGTAAATAAACATTAAAAAAATTTTTAAATAATAATAAATCAGGAATACATACTGATATTCACTTACACTTAATAAATGCTGCCTTGATATTATTAGGTCAAACAGCTGTAAGTAGGCATTTATCTTTTTATATAAATACAAAAATTATAAAAGGAGCTTACTATATAAATGTCCTTCAAAGCACAGGATAGTACTGCACAGTGAGGAATGGTCCCTCCTAAACTCCCTCCTAAACACCAAAAGCATTCTTCCTGAAAAAAACACCAACTGGAACCATGTTCCTATTAGCATCTCAAAAGGTAAAGTAACTATAGGCTCCTATTCTAAAATATTTAAATATAAGACATCGGCATTACCAACAAAATATTCCAAAATAGGGGTGCCTAGATGACTCAGTCTGTTGAGCATTCAACTCTTGATTTTGGCTCAGATCATGATCCCAGGGTCGTGGGATGGTGCCCTATTTCAGGCTCCGTGCTAAGCATGGAGCCTGCTTAAGATTCTCCCTGTCTCCCTCTCTTTCCCACTCCCACTCCCTCTTCCCCCCCTTTTTCCCCCTGCTGGCGCTCTTGCTCTCTCTAAAATAAAATTAAAAATATGTGTGTGTGTGTGTGTGTGTGTATTCCACCATATGCAAAGCAAAAATATAATTCCCCCAAATTTCGTTTGAAAGATCACACATGACTACCAGATGCTCAAATTTTAGAAACAAACATCAAATATTTAAAGAGATATTTAATTTTTCAGTTATTTGTCACTTAGTTGGAACCAGGCTTATTAATTCCCTCTGAGCTTTAGGAATTTTTTTGACAGACCATGCAATAACATTTATAAGCACTTCTCTGTAATCCTGAAATGTAGTATTTTCCTTTGAGCCTTTAGAAAGTGTAGGGACACCTGGGTGGGTCAGTCAGTTAAGTGTCCGACTCTTGATTTCTGCTTAGGTCATAATCTCAAAGTTTGTGAGATAGAGCCCCAAGTTAGGCTCTGTGCTGACAGTGTAGAACCTGCTTGGGATTCTCCCTCCTCTCTCTCTGCTCATGCTCTCTGTCTCAAAATAAATACATAAAAACATAAAAAATATTACAAGGAGTAATTTCATCAGCTGCCTCAGGATACAAGCATAGTATATACCTCTCTAGTAAAGCATTAAACTGTACTGTGAAGTGTTTCTATGTTCTCGGAGGGTGAAATTTTGTCTAGTGCACTTTTTTACACACAATGCCTAGTACAGCTAGCACACAGTAGGTGCTTTTATCTGTTTTAAGAATAACTGAACAAGGGTATTGAAAACTAGTAAACTATATGTAAAGAAAAACCTATCTGTGTGTCTTTATTTTCAGCAGAATTAGCCAATTTTACACTGGAAAGCCTTAACAGTAATTTTATAAGATTGAGAAACATTTGGATGAAGGTCACAATGAAATAAATGACAGCTCTAGCACAAAACAAAGAACAGGAAGAGGACACTTATTTGGAAAACACAATACACCTATTCCAACAAAGGACAAAATACACAGAAGTGAGGGGAGAGTAATTGGTTCCTTCTGTCTGTCATGTTCTCAACTCTTTCCATCACATAGAACTACATATTTCAGCCCATCTTCCAACACTTATGCCCACACCTAGGACCAATATTTGCAAACTGTTTTCCTTTGGATATTTGATCAGGGGAGGATGTGGGTAGGGGAGGAAGAGATTATTATTCAGGGAAGACACAGTGCTAGAGTACTAGCACCGCAAAGGGTACTAAATTGACTGTATTAATTGTGTTCTAAAAAGTATATAGTTTCCTTTCTTGGAATAGTCATGCAAAAGCTTTTTTCTGAAGATGGGTGAGAGATTCCATGAAATTTTGAGTATGTGTTTTTATAATGTGGCCAAACGTTAAAGCTGGTGAGAAAAAGAGCTGCAAGACTCAACTGATAGTATACCGTGATGTCCTGGAATCTTAATATATCTTTGCCAATACGCTTAGTTAAAAAGATAAGCACATGGGAGGCAGTGGCTTTGCTTCATGCCAGGCAGTGTCTCCACAGGGTGTGGGTTTCCTAGCGCAACAGCAGTCATACCATATGGTGCTGCTTTCACTGGCATGGGTAGGACAGAAGCTGCCAAAAATTCAATGTGCTATTTTGGGCCATGAAACATGATAAATCCCAAATTTAAAACATTAAGAATTTTTAAACTAAAAAAGATCTTTTAAGATTTCAAATATTGGACTTTTGTAATTCAAGCCTCAACAGGATAACAGCTCTCCGTCTTTGAAATAAGACAAGATGGAAATAAAAGTCAAGAGTTGGGAATAAACTTGGCAGCTATTCTCTGAAAATAATTTTTTAAGGATTAAAATGAAAACTCTATGATTATACTACAAATATAAAGGTGCAATGTATAAAACAGCTTTTGAAATACTACATCTTGAAAACATCAAACGAAGTCAGCAGATGTGAGAAAGTCAAAGATGGTTCATCAATAGGATGGATTCTATATTTCTCTCTAGCCACTTCTATAAGTTTTAGCACAGTAAGATAACTCCAAGTACTCAAATGAGCTGATCTAATGTTTGAAGTCAGAGCAAGCCTGGAACTATGCATCCTGAATCCAACAAACTACTTAACCCTTACAAGTGCAGCCCTAGGTTGGAGTTAAGTAGGTCTAGGATTCTAAAAACAACAACTTCAAATGCTATATTAAGGCTGGTAATATTAAGTTCCGAAAAGCAATTTTTGAGCTTCTACACTTGTTTCAATGCTAGCCTTTTCCCCAAGCCTGCTCCTTTTTCCTGAATTAGGTTAATTGTAAGTAATAAAAATAGCTTTTAGTTTGCCCTGAAATAAAATGGGTATTATGAACTGCTTTACATAAGGCAAGAAAATTTTAAGATAAGGACTTGGTTGAATCTAAAATTACAAGTGAGGGGTGCTTCGGTGGCTCAGTGGGTTAAGCGTCTGACTTTCGCTCAGGTCATGATCTCACAGCTCGTGGGATTCTAGCCATGCATTGAGCTCTGTGCTGACAGCTCAAAGCCAGGAGCCTGCTTCAGATTCTGTGTCTCCCCCTCTCTCTGCCCCTCCCCCACTAGCACTCTGTCTCCCTCCCTCTCTCAAAAACAAACATTAAAAATTTTTAAAAAAATAATAAAATTACAAGTGAAAACTCCATTTTCCTGCCCACCCAATACCTTGTGCAAATTATCTACCTTAAGGTGAACTGTAAATGCAAATAATATTCACCTAAAGAGGGCTGTGGTTCAGCCAACCCAAATATGTAAAAACAGTCATACAAGCTACAGAGGTTCTCAAACTGCAGCAATATCAGCATCTACAAATTCTTAAGACCACTACCCTAGATCTACTAAATCTGTAATCTGACTTCAAGGCTTCCAGAACATTCAATGGATGCTCAAGTTTAAAAACCACTGAAGGCTTGAGCTTTTGATATAAGAAAAATAAATTATGTCAAATACAGATCATTACTGCTGAAAAGCAATTTAACAACTTTGTTTTTTTTTCTGCTACACTTGCTATTATAATTTCCTAAGAATATCAATGCCTAGAAGTCCTATATTAATTAGAGGCTGACAACAGGAAGAAAAAAGAAATTCTTTTAAGTGCTGTACCTTTTTTAAGATTTTATTTTTAAGTAATCTTTACACCCAAAGTGGGGCTCGAACTCACAACCTTCAGATTGACAGCCGCATGCTCCACCTACTGAGCCAGCCAGGCAACCCCCCCTCTTTTTTTTTTTTTTAATACAAGAAAATATCAACTTTATTTTTTTTTTAATTTTTTAAATGTTTATTCAATCCTGAGAGGCAGAGAGAGACAGAGCATGAGCAGGGAGGGGGAGAGAGGGAGACAGAAAATCGGAAGCAGGATCCAGGCTCTGATCGGTCAGCACAGAGCCTGACACGGGGCTCGAACAAATGAACTGTGAGATCATGACCTGACTGAGCCACCCAGGTGCCCCGAAAATATCAACTTTAAAGGGTAGTTGGTTTTCAGGGCACCTGGGTGGCTCAGTCGGTTAAGCGGTCTACTTCAGCTCAGGTTGTGATCTCATGGTTCACAGGTTCAAACCCCACGTCAGGCTCTGTGCTGACAGCTCAAAGCCTGGAGGCTGCTTCGGATTCTGTGTCTCCCTCTCTCTCTGGCCCTCCCCTGCTTGTACTCTCATTCTCTGTCAAAAATGAACATTAAAAAAATTTTTTTAAGTGTAGTTGGTTTTCTATTCCTGAAATCATTATTACACTGTATGTTAACAAACTTGGATTTAAATAAAATTTAAAAATTGAAAGAAAAAAGTGCAGTACGGGGCACCTGGGTGGCTCAGTCGGTTAAGGGTCCTACTTCGGCTAAGGTCATGATCTCACATTTCGTGAGTTCAACTGTGTTGGGCTCTGTGCTGACAGCTCAGAGCCTGGAGCCTGCTTCAGATTCTGTGTCTCCCTCTCTCTCTGCCCCTCTCCTCCTCTCACTCTTTCTCTCTAAAAAATAAACATTAAAAAATATTTAAAAAAAATAAAGTGCCGCTGGTTTTGTGTGCAATTATGTGTGTTAGGGGACGGGGGGGGGGGGGGGGTTGCCTTTAAGTGTTATGCCAAAGGCTAAAATGATGTTATATGGCTGATTTCAAACGTACAAGGTGAACTATGCACCAGAATTATTAGGGAGGAAGAGGAAGGAGAAGACATCTCTTAAAATATATTTTTTCACCTGCAAGCTATTAAAGATCTTTTCTGGTGGGAGCTCATTAGTAAAGCAGGCTCCATGCCCAACGTGACCCGACACCTGTCTGCATCTCACAATCGTGAGATCATGACCTGAGCTGAAATCAAGAGTAGAGGCTTAACTGACTGAGCCACTCTGGCACCCCCTGGCTATTAAAGATCTTATGCATTAGTCCAAATAGGTACAAGAGAAGCTAGTCTAGAACAAGAAGGTATTACTAGAAGAAAATGGAAAACAGCTTTCCAGTTTTTCTTTTCCTATAATCTCTCACCTTTCCTCCTGAAGAATTAAGTTTTGGGGCGCCTGGGTGGCTCAGTCGGTAAAGTGTACGGCTTCGGCTCAGGTCATGATCTCGCGGTTCGTGGGTTCGAGCCCCGCTTCAGGCTCTGCTGACAGCTAGCTCAGAGCCTGGAGCCTGCTTCAGATTCTGTGTCTCCCTCTCTCTCTGACCCTCCCCTGCTCGCGCTGTCTCTCTCTGTCCCTCAAAAATAAAAAAAATAAAATAAAATAAAAAATAAAAAGAATTAAGTTTTAACCAAAAAAAGTTTGAAGTGTATATAGTTTAAGCCACTGCTATGACCTAGTTTAGCAATGTGGAAAATAGGCTATATAAAAATCTTCCTGAGCAATCAAAAGTATGTCCAACATTTACTTGAGACTCAGCATTGTCTTCTAAGGGATGGATTACCATCTTTTCCTACAAGTGTCTTGACTTGGAAGATATGAATTGTATTAAGTTAGATAGGAGTCCTTTTGCTTAAACCAGTATTCAACCTATGCTTTGGTTCTAAGTTCCTTCACCAGTTTTGAAAACATGTGAACAACATTAGTCTGTACATGAAGGAAAATAATTCTTAGGGGAATTAAAAAGGGTATGAGAAGACCTTGAAAAATAGTCATTTGAACTATGTCTTGAAAGATGAGGGGGAATTTCAACAGACGAGAATAGAGATTTCAGGCTTAGGGGACAATGTTCACTCCTTCATTTCCTCTGGTGTACGCACTAGAGATGTGTGCCGCCTGAGACAGTCATGGACACTCGCTCAGGGAGCGTACATTTTGAGAGTACTGAAGTAAAGAAAAAATAGGCAGACAGCTAAAATTACAGCAAATTTTGTTGTGAAAGAAACAAACCGATGAATAAAGAATTAACAGTGGGAATTTATTTTAGGTGAAGAGGGTAGGAAAATCTCTGTGGAAATGTCATTTCAGCTGAGCTCTAAAGGGAAAGGATACAGCTATGAAAAAGTGGGTGGGGGAGGTGGGGGTGTATCAAGAGCATCCTAGGCAGAAGGAACATCATATTAGAAAGAGTCTAGCATGTTTTAGCAGCTAAAGAAGGCAGGTGTGGACAGAGCAGAGAGAGAAGTGAAGTGGCAGAAAATGTATTCAGAAAGAAAGTGAGCAGGCTGCCTGGGTGTCTCACTCAGTTAAGCGTCTGGACTGTTGGTTTTAGCTCAGGCCATGATCTCACAGTTGTGGGACTGAGCCCCATATTGGGCTCTGCAATGACACCAAGAAGCCTGCTTGGGATTCTATCTCTCCCTCTCTCTCCCCCCTCCCCTGCTTACATCCATGTGCGTTCTCTCTCAAAATAAATAAACTTTAAAAATAAGTAAAGAGTTTGGATTTTATTAGAAATGAAAGTGTTAAAGGGTTTAAAAAAATTTTTTTAATGATTATTTATTTTTGAGGTGGGGGGCAGGGGCAGAAAGAGAGGGAGACACAGAATCAAGCAGGTTCCAGGCTCTGAGCTGTCAGCACAGAAACTGACATGGGGCTCAAACTCACGAACCATGAAATCATGACCTGAACTGAAGTTGGATGCTCAAACGACTGAGCCACCCAAGCACCCCAGTGTTAAACGTTCAATCAGGGTATAGACAAGATGAAATTACTTTTGTAAAAGAGACTGTTTATTCATTACTTATCAATAAAATTCTTTAAAAATAAATTGTGAGGTATACTTTATGATATTAAAATTCACCATTTTAAGTGAAGGCTGATGACTTTTGACAAATGTATGTATCTGCATAATCACCATCACAATGAAGATATAGAACATCTCCATTCCCCAAAGTTCACTCTTGCCCCTCTACAATCTCTTCTGTCCCCACCCCTGCCTTAGGCAACTAATGGTCTCTGCTCTATCAAAGTAGATAACATCTGCCTATTCAAAATTTCCTATGAATGGAATCACCTCCATATCTATCCACTTTCAATCGCAAAATGCCTGAGAAAGTCATTCGTGCCATTGTGTATATCAGTAATTTATCCCCTTTTGCTGCTGAGTGGTACTCTGTTGCATAAGCACACTGTAATTTGCTTATCCATGCACCCACAATTGGATTGTTTCCAGTTTGAACTCTTAGGAATAAACCTTTTCTGAACATTCGCAGGAAGATCTTTATATGTGAATATATTTTCATTTCTTTTCTTTTAATATTTATTTTTGACAGGAAGAGAGAGCTCAAGCTGGGAGGGGCAGAGAGAGACACACCGAGGATCAGAAGCAGGCTCTGCGAAGAGTCCGATGTGGGGCTTGAACTCACAAACCGTGAGCTCATGACCTGAGCCAAAGTCTGAAGCTTAACCGACTGAGCCACCCAGGCACCCACCCCCCTTTTTTTTAATGTTTATTTATTTTGAGAGAGAGAGGGAGGGAGAGAGAGAGAGAGAGAGAGAGCGAGAGAGCGCTCTCATGTGCACAAGAACAGGGAGAGAGAGAATCCCACTGTCAATGCAGAGCCGGCATCACGGCTCCATCTCACAAACCAAGAGATCATGACCTGGGCTGAAATCTAAAGTCGGATGCTTAACCACTGAGCAACCGGATGCCCCACTATGTTTTCATTTCTATTAGGTAAATACCTAAGGGTAGAATTTCTGGGTCATATGTTAAGTGTATGTTGAAATAGAAGAAAATTTCAAGTTTTCAAACGTGGTTACGCCAATTTAGACCCCCCACACACACCAGCAATGTATGAGAGCTCTAGCTGCTCCACCTCCTTAACAACACTTGGTTGTGTTTTTAATTTTAGCCATTCTAGTGGATGTTAAGTGGTATCTCATGGCTTAAATATGAATGTCCTTGATGACTAATGATATACAGAATATATATATGTGATGAAAGACCATTTTATTATCATTTTTTACAAAGCACTGGTCAAATCTTTTTCCTATTTTTATTTATTTGGTTTTGTAAATGTTTTTATTTATTTTTGAGAGACAGAGAGAGAGCATGGGAGGAGCAGAGACAGAAACAGAGGATTCGAAGTGGGTTCCATGCTGAGAGCAGAGAGCCCCATGTGGGGCTTGAAATCACGAACTGTGAGATCATGTCCTACACTGAAATTGGACGCTTAATTGACTGAGCCACCCAGGTGCCCCTTTCTTATTTTTAAAATGGAGGTGTTTTATTATCAAAGACTTGATTTATTCTCGATACAACTATCTTCTAATCTGCGGCTTACCATTTCATTTTCCTGATGGTTATATTTATGTATGTATGTATGTATGTATTTAGATTTATTTTTTGTAATCTCTACATTCAACATGGGGCTCAAACTTACAACCCCAAGATCAAAAGTCACATGTTCCACCGACTGAGCCATTCAGGTGCTCCTGATGGTGACTTTTAAAGAGCAGAAATTTTAATTTTTATAAAATCAAATGTACCCATCTTTTTCTTTTTATGGTTAGTACTTTTGTGTCTTAAAAAATCTTTGCCTATTCCAAGTTGATGAGGAATATTCTGTATTTTCTTCTAGAATTAATATAGCTTTGGGTTTTAGTTTAGCTCTATGATCCATTTCAATTTGATTTCTGTGAAGGTGTGAGGTAGGGCTGAAATTAATTTTTTCCCATATAAATATAACAGACTCCTCAACAAATTGTGCTAGCACGACTACCCTTTTCCTTTTGATTGGCATCTCTGTCGAAAATTATTTGACCACACATATGTGTAGAGGCCACTTTTACGTAAAAGGCTAGAGCAATGGAAACCTGATCAAGGCAAAAGGACCCACTGTTAATAACCTGGCTCAATATAAACAGGCCCATCAGGCAACCCACCTCACAATATCCATAAACCCTAACTAACCAATGGGCTATTTACAACCAGGCACAAGTACCAAAAAGGAAAATTCTATATGTTCCCACACCTCCTCACCTTCCCCCCTTTACACACATCCTCCTACCACTGCTGCAATACAGAAAATCTCTGCTTTGCTGTCCTGCCCACCCACTCCCTTGAGGTATATTCAATAAACTTTTCTTTCCTCTGCTCTGCCTCAGGTGAGTTCTTTCACTGCCAGCACCTCTGGCTTCCACTCAGTTGGGTCACCCCCACATTTGAGGGCCCCCATCCGACTGGAAGAAACACCACAAATATACAGACCTACTTGTGGACTTTCTATTCTGAACCATTGATCTTAAAGGGACAGACAATGTTTTAGGTTTGGGGGTCAAACATAGCCTCTCTTTATACTCAACTTGGAAATTGTATTCAAAAGCATCTTTAGGGGCGCCTGGGTGGCTCAGTCAGTTAAGCGTCTGACTTCAGCTCATGTCATGATCTCACAGCTCGTGGGTTCAAGCCCTGCGTTGGGCTCTGTGCTGACAGCTCAGAGCCTGGAGCCTGCTTCAGATTCTGTGTCTCCCTCCCTCTCTCTGCCCCACCCCCACTCATGCTCTGTCTCTCTCAAAAATAAATAAACATTAAAAATTAAAAAAAAAAAAAGCATCTTTAGGGAAACAGGTTTTGCCTTGTTCTAATATACCTTTCTTTACAAAACACACGGCCACTTCATGGGCCTCTGATTTGTAAGTTTATCTTTCTGGTAAAACCAAACTGTTCTGATTGCTTTATAGTAAGTCTTTATAAACTGTCTTGAAATACAAGCAATGAAAAATATCCAGTTTTATTCTTCTTTTTCAGTTGTTGATGCTATTCTGGTTTACTTGCATTTCCTATAAATTTTAGACTCAGCTTGTCAGTTTCTACGTCCTACCTTCCCACCCCTACCCTCCCCAACGAAAGCCTGCTCAGATTTTGATTGGAATTGCATTCAATTGAATCTGCAAGTCTTCCAAATCCAGGAAGATTATCTCTATTTATTTAGATCTTTACTTTTTTTCACCAGATTTATTCTCAATGTATTGTTTTTTAATGCAAATTTTAGTAACTACTAAGCACACATAAAAGCAAAGCAAAGCTTACTTTTTGTGACAACTCTCAGATTCCTACACTAACTGGGTGTCAAAGAATTTAATTCTATACTACCCAGAATTAGCACAGACCCCAGAGGTTGAGGGTTCAGTCCCACAAGACTGCTCTCACTTCAGATGACAGTCACAGGTCCCATGTCCAAAGACACTTACACCTCTTTCCGACTTGGCTACAAATTTGAGGGTGCTAACACTCCCTCCTCAGTTTTGATAATCCTCTAGACTGACAGAACTCAGGAAAACATTTAATTTACATTTACCAGTTTATTATAAAGGATACAACTGAGAAATAACCAAATGGAAGAGAAGCTTAGGGCCAAGTAGGGGGAGAAGCCACATGGCTTCAAAGCACTTTCCCGACACCTTGATGTGTTCACCAACCCAGAAGCTCCCTAGGTCTTTAGTTCAAGAGCTTTTATGAAGCTCAACCTCTAGCCACTCGCTCCCACCACCTTCTTAGGGGTTGGTAGGTGGGACTGAAAAATTCCAAACCTCTAATCACCCGGTCTTTCAGAAGACCAGCCCCATCTAAGGGCCTCACGGTAAATCACCTCAATCACTTAAACTCAGGTGTAATGGAAAGAGGCTTGTGAATAACAAAAGAATTCCTATCATTCAGGAAATTCCATGGGTTTAGGAGCTCGGAGCCTAGAACTGAGGACACTTAGACCAAATATACTTTTTAACATACCACACACTCTTAAAAAATGAGGGAAACTTATTTCCTTGCAAATATGCCACAAATTTACCAGCGTCAAAGTCGTGTGTATGAGTTGAATCACTCAGTCCGATAGAGCAACTGCCTTTTTAAAATCAAAATTAACTTGAGTCATTTCAAGCACAATAAGGACCAAAAGGAACAGAAGTGGTTTCACAGTGTCTCAGCAGCCACAGCTCAGCCACGTCCACAGGAGAGTGTCGTCCTCCATTCTCCCAGATAACTCACTAAACCCAACTTTTACTTCCTTTTCTAGGAGAGAGAAATTCTCCCTGGTAACTTGTATTTCAGTTCATGCCAGAGTCACAAAACCCTGTTCCATCTTTCTTCAAAAGCTGACTATTCAGATTCTAACTTAACAGTATTAAATAAATGGCAACTTTCTTGAATATTCTTTAAAATAGCTATAGACCCCACAGCAGTTTCAACTCCAGTTCTTACACTTTGCCATTATTTTGGTCTTCCTGTGGCTGATAAGAGCTGAGTTTTCACTGTACGTCCAAATGCCACAATGGCAAACAGTTATTTTACAGAAGGAGCCATGTGATAGCAGCAGTGATGAGGGAGCATGGAGCAAGCTAAGGGCAAAGTACAGCCTAAAAGCAGGCTACCCTGCCCCAAGGTAGATAATCCTCAGACCCTTCAGGCTACCCAAGAACAAAGGAAAGAGGTTTAAGTGCTTGCCATGATGATGTGGGAACCTAAGGCAAATGAAAAATTAAATTCCCTTACTGCCTACAGCCCATTGACAAGTCCTTTAAACAGGCAGGGTGACCTCCCTCTAGGAGCTGACCTGCCTGGATGATGACACTTTGCTAGTGGCAAAAGGGAATACGGGCTTAACATTATCCTG